>CM063110.1:39282945-40482945 GCA_031841125.1 Acanthococcus lagerstroemiae
TTCGAGGGTATCTCGGGAACGGAGGGTCGCCGCCAAATTGCAACAGCGAATTCGAACTCAGCGTGAAAAATTGAGTAAGAAACACTCAAATTCGAAATTTTTGATTTCTCAAATTTTGAAAATTTCTCCCTACTTATATCATCATGCATTTTTTGGGCGAAAAATTTTCGGAAGCTACGGCGTCGGGGCTGGTGCTAGTTAGTCAATTTTTCGAGACGAATTCGAATCCGTGGTCAAATTGAGCTAAGATCATTTTTTGACCCAAATTGATCAATTTTTCCAACTTTTTCGAGGGTATCTGGGAACGAGGGTCGCCGTAAATGCAACAGCGAATTCGAACTCAGCGTAAAAAATTGAGTAAGAAACACTCATTAATTCGAAATTTTTGATTTTCTCAAATTTTGAAAATTTCTCTATACTATACATCATGCATTTTTTGGGGCGAAGAAATTTTCGGAGAGCTGCGGCGTCGAGGCTGGTGCTAGTTAGTCAATTTTTCGAGACGAATTCGAATCCGTGGTCAAAATTGAGCAGGAGTCATTTTTTGACCCAAATTGATCAATTCTTCCAACTTTTTCGAGGGTATCTCGGGAACGGAGGGTCGCCGCCAAATTGCAACAGCGAATTCGAACTCAGCGTGAAAAATAGAGTAAGAAACACTCACGAATTCGAAATTTTTGATTTTCTCAAATTTTGAAAATTTCTCCATTATACATCATGCATTTTTTGGGGCAAAAATTTTCGGAGAGCTACGGCGTCGGGGCTGGTGCTAGTTAGTCAATTTTTCGAGACGAATTCGAATCCGTTGTCAAAATTGAGCAGGAGTCATTTTTTGACCCAAATTGATCAATTTTCATTTTTCGAGGGTATCTCGGACGGAGGGTCGCCGCAAATTCCAAAGCGAATTCGAATCAGCGTGAAAAATGAGTAAGAAACACTCATAATCGAAATTTTTGATTTTTCAATTTTGAAAATTTCTCTATATCATGCATTTTTGGGCGAAAAATTTTCGGAGAGCTACGGCGTCGGGGCTGGTGTAGTTAGTCAATTTTTCGAGACGAATTCGAATCCGTTGTCAAAATGAGCTAGAGTCATTTTTGACCCAAATTGATCAATTTTCCACTTTTTCGAGGGTATCTCGGAACGGAGGGTCGCGCCAAATTCAAAGCGAATTCGAACTCAGCGTGAAAATTGAGTAAGAAACACTCATGAATCGAAATTTTTGATTTTCTCAAATTTTGAAAATTTCTCATACTATACATCATGCATTTTTGGGCGAAAAATTTTCGGAGAGTACGGCGTCGGGCTGGTGCTAGTTAGTCAATTTTCGAGACGAATTCGATCCTTGTCAAATGAGCTGTTTGACAGGCATCGAGGATTCGAACGGTCCCAAATTGCAACAGCGAATTCGAACTAGCGTGAAAAATTGATAGAAAACTAGATTGAATTATTTGAATTCCAAATTTTGATAAATCTCATATTACTATGCTCATTTTTTGGGCGAAAAAATTTTCGGAGAGCTACGGCGTCGGGCTGGTGTAGTTAGTCAATTTTCGAGACGAATTCGAATCCGTTGTCAAAATTGAGCTGAGTCATTTTTTGACCCAAAAATTGATCAATTTTTCCAACTTTTTCGAGGGTATCTCGGACGAGGGTGCCCAAATCAAACGAATTCGAATCAGCGTGAAAAATTGGTAGAAAACTCATAATCGAATTTTGATTTCCAAATTTTGAAATTTTCATAATCATCAGCATTTTTGGGAAAATTTTCGGAGAGTAGGCGTCGGGTGGTGCTAGTAGTCAATTTTTCGAGACAAATTGAATCCTTGTCAAAATTGAGCTGAGTATTGACCAAATTGAATCAATTTTCAACTTTTCGAGGTATTCGGAACGAGGTCGCCGAAATTTGATCCGAATTTGAATTCAGCTGAAAATTATGACATTTTGACGAAATTTTTGATTTCTAAGTTGAAATTTCTCTATATATAATTTTTGGGAAAAATTTTCAGAGCTCGTGCTGAGCAGTGTAGTTTTCAATTTTTCGAGACGAATTCGAATCGTGCCAAATGAAGCGATATGAAATGATAAATCAGATCTGATTCCAATTAAATCAATAACCGTTTGGAAAAAATTCGAATATGTTGAGTTGAATTTTTTACAGATTTTTGAAATGCAGGTACAGGTCGGCATCAAAGCAATTCGATCAATTTGTCAAATGGTAAGATTTTGACCAAATTGAATTTTCCAATTTCAGGGTGGAATGAGGAGCCCATTGAACGATTGATGTTTCAATTTGAAAATACTCATTCAAATTTTGATTTTTCAAAATTTGAAATTTCTTTACATCATGATTTTTTGCAAAAATTTTCGGAGAGTACGGCGGGGCTGGTCAGTTAGTCATTTTTCGAGACGAATTCGAATCCGAATGTCAATTTGCTAAATTATTTTGACAAATATCATTTTCAATTTTTGATGGATTCCGAAATTTGAAAATTTGCAATACTGAATCATTTAGGGAAAAAATAGAAACATCTATTCGAAATTTTGATTGTTCATTATAATTTTTCATATGGACGAATAAATTTTCAATTGGGGAAATTTTGGAGCGCCAGTGTGACATTTATCTTTTCGAAGTCTGAGAATCGTTGCCAAAATTGAATCAATTTTCGACATCGTGAAATTTGTAGCAAACTCATTGAACGAATTCGAATTTCCCGAAATTGAAAACTAATTAACTCAGTTTTATTGAAAAATTTTCGAGAATATGCTGGTTGGTTCAAAATTTTCGAGCAATCGATCTTGTAAAAATTTGAGGATTTGCGAACGTTGTCAAATTGAGTTCATTTTTCGACGATTCTTCGGAGTTGAGCAGATTCGAATGGAATCGCAAATTGAACAAATTATTCAGAATTCGGAAAATTGGTGTCACAAATTTAAAGATTTCTATCTAAATTTGATTTATGACAAAATTTTTGATTTCTCAATTTTGGAATTTCTTCAATTTTCAGCAAATTTGAGGTAAAAATTTGGAGCTAGGCGGTCGGTTGCATTGATCAATTTTTTCGAGGTATTCGAATCGTTAGCGCAAGCTTTTTGACAAATGATCAATTTTCCAACTTTTTCGAGGTATCGGAAGAGGTCGCGCAATTGCAACAGGAATTGAATCAGCTGAAAATTGAGTAAGAAACACTCATAATTCGAAATTTTTCTCAAAAAAATTTATACAAATTCAAATTCATAGCTCCTTAGTATTTTCGAAAATTCGAATCTGCATGAGCTAGTTTTTTGAATTGATATTCAATTGTTTTGACGGTCCCAATTACAGGATCAAACGTAAATGATAACCTGAATAATTTTGATTTTCTAATTTTGATTTCTCATTATCTGCATTTTGGCAAATTTTGGAGATCGGGTCGGGTGGTGCTAGTAGTAATTTTCGAGACGAATTGAATCGTGTCAAATTGAGCTAGAGTCATTTTTGACCAATTGATCATTTCAACTTTTTCGAGGTATCTCGAACGGGGGTCGCCAAATGCAAAGCGATTTCGAATCAGCGTGAAAAATATAAGAAACATCATATTCAAATTTTGATTTCTCAATTGAAAATTTTCAAATTGCATTTTTGGGCGAAATTCGAGAGTCAATTTTTCGGGGCGAATTCAGATCAATTTTCAAAATTGATGCAGGTCATTTTGACAATGATCATTTTTCCAAATTGATCATTTTTCAACTTTTCCGAGTTCAGCGAATTGAGTCGGCAAATATAAAGGAACGAACTAGCGTGAAAATTTGATGTAAAAATTTGAAAATTCGAACTATTTGATTTTCTAATTTGAAAAATTTTCGAAGCTACAGTGCTTTTGGGGCGAAGTTTTCGGCAAGTCTTCGGCGTCGATGTTGTAGCTAGTTAGTAATTTTTGACGCAATTGATCAATTTTCAACTTTTTCGACTTTTTGACAAATTGAATTTTCCAATTTCAGGGATCTGCGTCAGACGGAAGGTCGGATAATAACACGAATTCGAAATTGTGTGCTAAATTTGAAGAAACACTCTAATTCGAAATTTTTTTGTCAAATTTTGAAATTTCCTCATGTACATCATGCAATTTTTGGGCGAAACAATTGATTCGGAGAATGGCGCGGTGCAGTTGAATTGTCAATTTTTGAGACTATTCGTATCCGTTGCAAAATTGAGCTAAGTCATTTTTTCCAAATTGATCATTTATCAACTTTTCGAGGATCTCAGAACGGAGGTTTCGCCCAAATTGAAAGCGAATTCGAACTCAGCGTGAAAAATTGAGTAAGAAACACTCATGAATTCGAAATTTTGATTTTCTCAAATTTTGAAAATTTCTCCATTACATAGCATTTTTTGGGGCGAAAAAATTTTGAGAGAGCTACGGCGTCGGAGCTGGTGCTAGTTAGTCAATTTTTCGAGACGAATTCGAATCGTTGTCAAAATTGAGCTGAGTCATTTTTTGACCCAAATTGATCATTTTCAACTTTTCGAGGGTATCTCGGAACGGAGGGTCGCGCCAAATTGCAACAGCGAATTCGAATCAGCGTGAAAAATGAGTAAGAAACACTCAGAATTCGAAATTTTTGATTTTCTCAAATTTTGAAAATTTCTCATACTATACATCACATTTTTTGGGGCGAAAAAATTTTCGGAGAGCTACGGCGTCGGGGCTGGTGCTAGTTAGTCAATTTTTCGAGACGAATTCGAATCGTTGTCAAATTGAGCTAGAGTCATTTTTTGACCCAAATTGATCAATTTTCCAACTTTTCGAGGGTATCTCGGGAACGGGGGTCGCGCCAAATTGCAACAGCGAATTCGAACTCAGCGTGAAAATTGAGTAAGAAACACTCATAATTCGAAATTTTTGATTTTCTCAAATTTTGAAAATTTCTCATACTATACATCATGCATTTTTGGGGCGAAAAAATTTTCGGAGAGCTTCGGCGTCGGGGCTGGTGCTAGTTAGTCAATTTTTCGAGACGAATTCGAATCCGTTGTCAAAATTGAGCTAGAGTCATTTTTTGACCCAAATTGATCAAATTTTCCAACTTTTTCGAGGGTATCTCGGGAACGGAGGGTCGCCGCCAAATTGCAACAGCGAATTCGAACTCAGCGTGAAAATTGAGTAAGAAACACTCATGAATTCGAAATTTTTGATTTTCTCAAATTTGAAAATTTCCATACTATACATCATGCATTTTTTGGGGCGAAAAATTTTCGGAGAGCTACGGCGTCGGGGTGGTGCTAGTTAGTCAATTTTTCGAGACGAATTCGAATCGTGTCAAAATTGAGCTAGAGTCATTTTTTGACCAAATTGATCAATTTTCCAACTTTTCGAGGGTATCTCGGAACGGAGGGTCGCCGCCAAATTGCAACAGCGAATTCGAACTCAGCGTGAAAATTTTAGTAAGAAACATCATGAATTCGAATTTTTGATTTTCTCAAATTTTGAAAATTTCTCCATACTATACATCATGCATTTTTTGGGGCGAAAAAATTTTCGGAGAGCTACGGCGTCGGGGCTGGTGCTAGTTAGTCAATTTTTCGAGACGAATTCGAATCCGTTGTCAAAATTGAGCTAGTGTCATTTTTGGACCCAAATTGATCAATTTTTCAACTTTTTAGGTATTTGAACGAGTCGACTCAAATTTGCAACATATTCGAAGTCATCGAAAATTGGGTCAGAAACTCAACGAATTCGAATATTGCAGTTTCTAAATTTGAAAATTTCCTACTAATGAATCATTTTTATTTGGCAAAATTTCGGAGAGCTTATGACTGCGTCTATTCAATTTTCGAGGAATCGAATCGTGTCGAAAAACTAGGAATTTTGACCAGTCGTGCGTTTCAACTTTTTCGAGGAATTCGGAATGGTCGAAATTGAAGACAATTCGAACATGTTGCAAAAATTTTGAGGAATCACGAATTCGAAAGTGTTGTTTTCCAAATTTTGAAATTTCCATACTTCAATATGCATTATTTGGAAAAAATTTTCAGAGCTATCGACTTTGGTGCTATTGTAAATTTTCGAACAATTCGAATCGTTTCAAAATGGGCAAAATTTTTGAACAATTGATCAATGTTCATTTTTCAGGTATCTCGGACCTGAAGTCCCGCAAAATCAACAATTGAATGCGAAATTTTGACAAGAAGACTCATCATTTTCATTTGATTTTCGAAATTTGAAAATTCTCACTAAACATTTTGGGGCGAAAAATTTTGGAGATTGAGGGCTGTAGCTATTAGTCAATTTTTGAGCGAATTCATCCGTTGTAAAATTAGTAATATTATTTCTTGTCAATTTTCCAATTTTCGAGAGTATCTCGGAACGGGGGTCGCAATTGCAACAGAAATTCGAACTCAGCGTGAAAAATTGAGTAAGAAACCTACGAATTCGATATTTTTGATTTCTCAAATTTTGAAAATTTCTGCATACTATACATCATGCATTTTTTGGGGCGAAAAAATTTTCGGAGAGCTAGGCGTCGGGCTGGTGATTAGCATTTTGAGAATTGATCGTGTAATTGAGTAGAGTCATTTTGCCAATATCTTCATTCGAGGTATCGACGGTGCGCCAAATTGCACACGATTCGAATCAGCGTGAAATTGGTAAGAAAACTCAGAATTCGAAATTTGATTTTCTCAAATTTGAAAATTTCTCATACTATAATCATGCATTTTGGGGCGAAAAATTTCGGAGAGCTCGCGTCGGGCTGGTGCTAGTTATCATTTTTCGAGACGAATTCGAATCCGTGTCAAAATTGAGCTAGATCATTTTTGACCAAATTATCAATTTTCCAACTTTTCGAGGGTATCTCGGACGGAGGGTCGCCCAATTGCAACAGCGAATTCGTTCAGCGTGAAAATTGAGTAAGAAACATCACAATTCGAAATTTTGATTTTCTCAAATTTTGAAAATTTCTCCATACTATACATCATGCATTTTTTGGGGCGAAAAAATTTTCGGAGAGCTACGGCGTCGGGGCTGGTGCTAGTTAGTCAATTTTCGAGACGAATTCGAATCGTTGTCAAAATTGAGCTAGAGTCATTTTTGACCAAATTGATCAATTTTTCCAACTTTTTCGAGGGTATCTCGGGACGGAGGGTCGCGCCAAATTGCAACAGCGAATTCGAACTCAGCGTGAAAATTGAGTAAGAAACACTCAGAATTCGAAATTTTTGATTTTCTCAAATTTTGAAAATTTCTCCATATATGCATCATGCATTTTTATGTTTTAGGGCGAAAAAATTTTCGGAGACCTACGGCGTCGGGCTGGTGCTAGTTAGTCAATTTTTCGAGACGAATTCGAATCCGTGTCAAAATGAGCTAGATCATTTTTTGACCAAATTTATCAATTTTTCCAACTTTTTCGAGGTATCTCGGAACGGAGGGTCGCGCAAATTGCAACAGCGAATTCGAACTCAGCGTGAAAAATTGAGTAAGAAACACTCACGAATTCGAAATTTTTGATTTTCTCAAATTTTGAAAATTTCTCCATATACATCATGCATTTTTTGGGGCGAAAAATTTTCGGAGAGCTAAGGCGTCGGGGCTGGTGCTAGTTAGTCAATTTTTCGAGACGAATTCGAATCCGTGGTCAAAATTGAGCTAGAGTCATTTTTTGACCCAAATTGATCAATGTTTCCAACTTTTTCGAGGGTATCTCGGGACCTGAGGGTCGCCGTCAAAATGCAACAGCGAATTCGAACTCAGCGTGAAAAATTGAGTAAGAAACACTCACGAATTCGAAATTTATGATTTTCTCAAATTTTGAAAATTTCTCCATACTATACATCATGCATTTTTTGGGGCCAAAAAATTTTGGGAGAGCTAAGGCGTCGGGGCTGGTGCTAGTTAGTCAATTTTTCGAGACGAATTCGAATCCGTGGTCAAAATTGAGCTGGAGTCATTTTTTGACCCAAATTGATCAATGTTTCCAACTTTTTCGAGGGTATCTCGGGACCTGAGGGTCGCCGCCAAAATGCAACAGCGAATTCGAACTCAGCGTGAAAAATTGAGTAAGAAACACTCAAGAATTCGAAATTTTTGATTTTCTCAAATTTTGAAAATTTCTCTATACTATACATTGTTTGCGAGTTCTGATGAGCTTGATTAAAAGAAGTGGACTGTATCGGAATATTTACAGTTTGTTTCAATACACGAAAAACAAGACTAATAAAAACCATCAGATATCTACACAAAACTAAAAGCTACTATTACGAGAACATGATCGTGTTCATACCAAGTGTAATTATAGACTATACATTTATATTACATCCGCCGCTTATCTTATCCGGAAAAGATACCGTGTGCGGCGAAAACGGGTTTGCATGTTTCGTGCAAACATACTCCCCCGGGAGGCCCTAAGGGGCCTCGACTGGGAGTCGAATCAACCGAGTGATGGGGCGCCTGTACACTGCAACCCTTTGTCCTTCCAATGCTCGAAGGTCTACGCTTCGTACATTGCCATCTTGATCAGGGTAGGTTGCCACAATAAGTCCCAATCTCCACTGGCCGGGTCGTACATTATCGTCCTTGACAACGACTACATCGCCAATCTCCAAATTCCTGGTCTGACGGGTCCATTTGTGGAACTGCGATAGTTGGTTTAGGTAATCAGATCGCCACAACTTCCAAAATGTCCGGACCATAATTTCTTGTTGCTCGAAACGTTCGCACAAACGTGCTTGGACAGGTTCGTCAACTGTTGGTTCCAAGATGTTGGTTCCAGTCAAAAAATGACCAGGAGTCAACACCATCTCACTGGGCTCATTTGACTGACGGTAAATTAGCGGTCTTGAATTTAACACTGATTCAATCCGAGCGAACAATGTTACATATTCTTCAAAGGTTTGGGTGCGCCCGTTGGTTACGCTTAAAAGGTGGTTCTTTGCAGATTTAACGGCTGCCTCCCATAACCCGCCATGGTGTGGTCCATAAGGCGGTGTAAACTTCCATGCTACACTGGCTGACAGCAGTTTTGAAGCAGAATGAAAAGTAGTGCCATTATCTGAATAGCAGGTACTTGGAGAGCCCCGGCGACCGACAAAGCGATGGAAACATTGGAGAAACTTTTCCGTTGTAAGATTCGATACCATCTCCAAATGTACCGCTCTTGTTGCGAAACAGACAAACACACATAGATAAGACTTGAAATGAATTGTCGTTCGATGACCGACACACTTGGTCGAGAATGGCCCGCAAAGTCCACACCTGTGGTCGAGAAAGGCCGGGCTATGGTGACGCGCTCCCTTGGTAACTGGCCAACCAATTGTTCGGAAGTTCTGGCACAGTAACGGATGCAGACAACGCACTTGTAGACAACACGCTTGATTGCACTTGCAGTTCCGCCTACAAACCAATACTTGTTGGACAAAAATGCTCGGATAAATGACAGGCTTGCATGGAAGTAGATTTCATGCAAATATCGAATATACAATAAAGTTACAGCATGTTTGGCTGGCACCACTATTAGGTGTCGCTTGTCGTATGAGACGGGTGAATTTTGGATGCGCCCTGCTGCGCGAAGAAGGCCGTCGTTGTCGAGGAATGGTCGAAGCATATACAACGGACTCCGCTTCGGTAGCGGCTTATTGTCTCGGATGGCAGCAATTTCCTTTGAGTATACTGAGATTTGAACTCCCCTCAGTAGCGCGATAGTTGCCTTAGCACGCTCCACTACAGTGATTGGACCAAAGGTACGCTGAGCTGCTACAGATCTGACATTTGCACAGAAGCGCATAATGTAAGCGACTGTATTGAGTAACTCCATGTAGGATGAAAACTTGTCAAACAATGTGGACTCGCTTTTAACGACAGCATGTGCGGTCCTCTTTAAACGCTGTTCAGGAATTGGAATGGTTCCAATTGCGGGTGGTTCAATCAAGGTGGTAAACTCGGCACGAGTGATAAATTCAGGTCCGTGCAGCCAAAAACGGTTATTGACCAGCTTACTCGCAGGGATGCCTCTGGTTGGCAAATCTGCTGGATTTTCAGCTGTGTTAACATAAGCCCAGTGACTGTATGGGAGCAACTCCTGAACTTTACGAACTCGGTTCTCAACAAATACTTCCCAAGACTCTGGAGGTTTTGCTAGCCAGCTAAGCGTGACTTGCGAATCTGAAAAGGCAAAAATGTTAGAACTTTCAACCTTCAGGTTTGTCGCGACACGTTGTATGAGTTGGGCTAACAGCAGCGCAGACATCAACTCGAGTCGGTGAATGTTCAACGATTTGATGGGCGCAACTTTGGTCTTAGAGCAGATGATGTAAGTATCAGTACCCAAATTGGTCGAGACAGTACGCAGATACACAACCGCACAGTATGCTACTGTGCTGGCATCGCAAAAACCAACAATCTGACGCTTTATGACTGCTTGGTTTGTCGAATACACTCGCCTTATTGAAAAGTCCTGCAGTTGGTGCAATTCACCAACACAGGTTGTGAACTTTTGAGCTAGCGGTTCGGACACAGGAACGTCCCATTCGCCACTTTCTTTCCAAACATCCTGAAGTAACAGTTTGAAACGAATTGCAAATGGTGATACAAATCCGAGTGGATCGTACAATCTTGAACTTGTTGATAAAATTGTTCGTTTGGTAACAGGGTTCGGCACCTTAAGCAGCGCCGGTTGGATTTTGATTTGGAACTCGTCTCGCTGCGGATTCCATATTAGGCCCAATACTAATATAGCGGACTGGTCACTGAGTTCGAGATTTTGAGCAGACTCAATTAGCTGAGGATCAAGGTGGTTCAGGAATGCTTCGGAGTTAGACATATACTTCCGTAATGGAAAACAGCCACTTGCTAGGGTGTTATGGATACCTGCCTGAAGATGTAGTGCTTCATCTAGAGTCGCTGCTCCCGTTAACAGGTCATCCATGTAGAAATCAGCTTCAATGGCGCGAGCTGCTTGGGGTTGAACCATTCTGACATTATCAGCTAACATGGTTAAACAATTAGTGGCTAGGAAGGAGGCAGGCCCAGTACCATAGGTTATAGTGTTCAAACGAAATGTTCTGATGGGTTCAGCAGGTGACTCTCTCCATAAAACACACTGCAGAGACCGATCATCTTCATGCACATTGACTTGGCGGTACATTTTTGTGATATCTGCTGAGAAAGCCAATTGATGGACACGAAAACGAATCAAAATATCCACCAACTCTGGTTGTACCGTTGGGCCGACCATAAGAACGTCGTTGAGTGATACACCTGTTGTAGACTTTGCTGAAGCATTGAAGACCACACGGAGTTTGGTTGATGTGCTCAATGGTTTAAGCACTGCCTTGTGCGGTATGTAGTATATTGGCGTATCAGCAAGTTCTGCACTGGTAACTGGTGACATGTGCCCCAACTGCTCGTACTCCTGCATGAACGCAATATACTGGTTACGAAGACTGGGCTCTGAGTTTCGCTCCTGCACTACCAATGAACGTAGCGCGCGATAACGAGAATTGCCCAAGCAATTAGGATCTCGTTTGGTTGGAAGTCGAACAATGAACCGACCATCTGCATCTCGGCTTACTGTACGGTTGAAATGTTCAATACATTCGATGTGTTCGGGTAGCTGGTTGCGTTCATTTTCTGCCTCTTCGATTTCCCAAAATTTCTGAAGTTGATTGCTGATTTCGCGAATCGATGTGTAGCAGTGCGATGTTGAAGTACAGCACACGGACTGCTTGTTGGATGGGGTGGGATAGGCTCCGGATGCGGTCCATCCAAACTGCGTGTTGCGAAGCGTTACACCATGTATAGCCATCGTCTGGTTTAGAATGCAATGTTCATAAAACTCAGCACCTAAGATCATATCTACACCAACATATTTCAGCTGATCATCAGCTAACTGTACATTTTCAAATTTACCGCGAAGCATTTGAAAGGATTCTGCTGGTACAGAATATGCGATGGATTTTGCTGGCAACACATCAGCATGGACGTTAACTGTGTATGACGTATACCGCGATTTCAATGTTAGTTCGCACCCATGGCTAGCTTGCAATAAGCCACCAATACCATCCACTCGTACAGACGAGTTGTAGACTGGTAGTTTCCATTTACGGACGAACGTATCTGCAATCGCTGTCACCTGTGAAGCCGAGTCTAATAATAAACGTAAGACACCATTAACGTTACCGCAGGAAATTTTACAACAGCCGTGGGCAGCATGATGAAGGCATTGTTGGATGTGGTAGCTTTCGAACACGTTTTAGATTTCTCAGCTTTTGGTTCCTCCTTAGGGTCCTCCTCGGCAATCGGCTTTGGAGTCTCGTCAGAGTAATGAAGCAAGGTGTTATGTTTACGATTGCACACTTTGCAACCCATTTTCTGGCACTTCGACGAGCTATGACCTGCATTAAAACAATTAATACAGTTACCAGACTTTTTAACTAGTTCGAAACGTTCTTCAGGAGACTTCTCCTTAAATACAGCACACTGAATTATCAGATGATGTCCAGCACAGGCCACACAGTTGGCCTTGCTTGCAGAGAACGATTTCTTAGACGACTGTTGTTGCGGAGGAGAGCTCGCTGGTTTTGATGTCTCTTTCGTCGTCTTCATCACTTTATCTCCTAATGTATGAATGCGACGCATCAAGAACGCTTTGAGGGTACTGTAAGCAGGGTACACAGAGTTATCTGAAACCGAATTCTCGAATTCCTCGCGTGTATGGTCATCAAGTTTAGTTGCAACAAAATGACAGATCAAAGTTGACCAATTGTCAGGCTTTTCACCACACGTTTTTAAACCACGCAATATGGTATCGATATTGAACACGAGCGACTTTATTTCACTACGGTCCTTAACTTTACGAATCGCGAACAAGTCATTAAAATGCGCACGTATTATAGCTCTCTTATTTTCGTACCACTCAGAAAGCCTAGCCCAAGCTTGAGGGTAAGCTTCATCTGTTATAGGAAAGTCGCGAACTAGAGCAGCGGCATCATCTAATAATGCCTCTTTCAAATAGTACATTTTACGAATGGGTGGAATATTACCGTCATCGTGTATTAAATTACCGAATAAAGCTTTAAATTCGATAAATTTGCGAATGTCGCCGTTAAATGTAGGTACGCGAACTTTCTGTAATTTCGGTTCGTTGCCTACAACGCTAGAAGAGTTAAAAGTGGAGCTCAGAATTGACTCACGATTTTGTTTACCTGTGTATACCTCGCGTAATGCGTTTACCTCTGCTTGCATTAAGCGATGAAGCGTATGGACAGAGTTGGACTCATTTACCCATTCATCCTCTTCCTTCCGCTCGAGATCAGCACGTTTTTTCGCATCCGGTTCGTTAGCTGCAGCCTCCCCAAGATGTGGTCGAATCTGCAGCTGGATGTTGTCAAATTCGCCTCTTGCGAGTTTGAGTTCCTCGATGTATCCATCGAGTGTGTGAATAAGTCGGCTATCAAGCGTTGGGTTGCTTTTCATTAGGTTATCGAGGGTTTCCTTTATTCGCATCACTTGCCGCTTCGCTAAACGGCGATGCTTAAAAAGTGCATCGAGAGCAGCCATGTCTAGGTTGGTGTAGATTGCACGGAACGATTATTACGAACCACCGAAAAGATGCAATTATTATGCACGAATCGTCACAAAAACTACCACACAACAACAATTATTATGTCGCTGTATGTCCGCACGAGCTCGAATGCTACATACACTTACGAAAGCACGACGTAACACGAGCAACACATAAGCTTTTCGATCACTAACGCACTGACACGACCGAGCATGATTGAGATAGTATTAAACTCAAATTCGAGCATAAGATGTGCTCTCGTATCCGGCCCGGAGGACCAAATGTTTGCGAGTTCTGATGAGCTTGATTAAAAGAAGTGGACTGTATCGGAATATTTACAGTTTGTTTCAATACACGAAAAACAAGACTAATAAAAACCATCAGATATCTACACAAAACTAAAAGCTACTATAACGAGAACATGATCGTGTTCATACCAAGTGTAATTATAGACTATACATTTATATTACATCCGCCGCTTATCTTATCCGGAAAAGATACCGTGTGCGGCGAAAACGGGTTTGCATGTTTCGTGCAAACATACATCATGCATTTTTTGGGGCCAAAACATTTTCGCAGAGCTACGGCGTCGGAGCTGGTGCTAGTTAGTCAATTTTTCGAGACGAATTCGAATCCGTTGTCAAAATTGAGCTAGAGTCATTTTTTGACTCAAATTTATCAATTCTTCCAACTTTTTCGAGGGTATCTCGAGAACGGGGGGTCGCAACCAAATTGCAACAGCGAATTCGAACTCAGCGTGAAAAGTTGAGTAAGAAACACTCACGAATTCGAAATGTTTGATTTTCTCAAATTTTGAAAATTTCTCCATACTATACATCATGCATTTTTTGGGGCGAAAAAGTTTTCGGAGAGCTACGGCGTCGGGGCTGGTGCTAGTTAGTCAATTTTTCGAGACGAATTCGAATCCGTGGTCAAAATTGAGCTGGAGTCATTTTTTGACCAAAATTGATCAATTTTTCCAACTTTTTCGAGGGTATTCGGGAACGGAGGAGTCGCACGCCAATTGCAACAGCGAATTCGAACTCAGCGTGAAAAATTGAGTAAGAAACACTCAAGAATTCGAAATTTTTGATTTTCTCAAATTTTGAAAATTTCCCCTTACTATATATACATCATGCATTTTTTAGGGCGAAAAATGTTTCGGAAAGCTAAGCGTCGGGCTTGTGTAGTTATCAATTTTTCGAGACGATATCGAATCCGTGGCAAAATTGAGCGGAAGAATTTTTTGACCTAATTTATCAATTTTTCCAACTTTTTCGAGGGTATCTCGAGAACGGGGGTCGCCGCAAATTGACCGGAATTCGAATTCAGCGTGAAAAATTGAAAAAAACACTCACGAATTCGAAATTTTTTGATTTTCTCAAATTTTGAAAATTCTCTATACTTACATCATGCTATTTTTTGGGGCCAAAAAATTTCGAGAAGTATCGGCTCGGGTCTGGTGCTAGTTAGTCAATTTTTCGAGCGAATTCGAATCCGGGTCAAAATTGAGCTGGATCTTTTTTGACCAAATTGATCAATTTTCCAACTTTTTCAGGGTTTCCCGGGACCTGAGGGTCGCGCAAAATGCACAGCGAATTCGAATTCGCGTGAAACATTGATAAGAAACACTTCACAATTCGATATTTTTGATTTTCCAAATTTTGAAAATTAATTCTGCTAAACATGATTATGAACAAAAAATTTGGAGAGTTTGGTTCTCATTGAACTAGTTGTCAATTTACATCGAATTCGGGGCAAAATTTGCGAGTCATTTTGGCTCAGGTGGTGCTAGTTGTCCAATTTTTCGAGAGATTCGAACGCGTTGTCAAATGACTGAACATTTTCACCAAATTCGATATTTTCCAAATTTGAGGATCTCGAACATAGGATGCGCCAAATTTGCAATTGCAAATTCGATTCAGCGTGAAAAAATTAACAATATTACTCAGGAATTCAAATTTTTGATTCTCAAATTGTTGAAGTTGCCTTCATCAGCATTTGTGGGCAAAAATTTTCGGAGAGTAGCGTCGGGCGTGCTAGTTATCAATTTTTCGAGAAATTCGAGTCCTGGTCTAATTTGACAAATATCATTTTTTGCCAAATTTGTCAGTTTTTCCAAACTGTGTTCGCGCGAATTCTGAGAACGAGGATCCGAATTCGAACAAGGAATGAATCACGATTGAAAATTATAAAAACTCACGATTCGAAATTTTTGATTTCTCAAATTTAAAATTCTCATATATCTGGAGCAAATTTTTGGGAGCAAAAAATTTTCGGAGATGGCGTGGGGCGTGTAGTTAGTCAAGTTTTTCGAGACGAATTCGAATCCGTTGTCAAAATTGAGCTAGAGTCATTTTTTGACCAAATTGATCAATTTTTCCAACTTTTTCGATGGCATCTCGGGAACTGGAGTCGCCGCCAAATTGCAACAGCGAATTCGAATCAGGTGAAAAATTGAAAGAAACATCATCGAATTCGAAATTTTTGATTTCTCAAATTTTGAAATTTTCTTATTATACATCATTTTTGGCAAAAATATTTGGAGAGCTAATTTCGGGAGGGCTAGTTAGTCAATTTTCGAGACGAATTCGAATCGTGTCAATATTTGAGCTAGAGTCATTTTTAACTTCAAATTGATCAATTTCCAACTTTTTGCAGGGTTATCTCGAGAATGAGGGTCGCCGCCAAATTGCAACGCGAATTCGAACTCAGCATGAAAAATTGAGAAAACCCTCACGAATTGAATTTTTGATTTTCTCAAAATTTTAAAATTTTCTCATATATACATCACAATTTTTGGGCGAAAAAATTTTCGGAGGCTACGGCGTCTGGGGCCGGTGCTAGTTAGTCAATTTATCGAGACGAATTCGAATCCGTGGTCAAAATTGAGCTAGAGTCATTTTTTGACTCAAATTGATCACTGTTCCAACTTTTCGAGGGTATCTCGGGAAACCTGAGGTCGCGCAAATTGCAACAGCGAATTCGAACTCAGCGTGAAAAATTGAGTAAGAAACACTCATTAATTCGAAATTTTTGATTTTCTCAAATTTTGAAAATTTCTCCATACTATACATCATGCATTTTTTGGGGCGAAAAAATTTTCGGAGAGCTACGGCGTCGGGGCCGGTGCTAGTTAGTCAATTTTCGAGACGAATTGAATCCGTGTCAAAATTGAGTGAGTCATTTTTTGACCCAAATGATCAATGTTTCCAACTTTTTCGAGGATCTCGGAACTGAGGTCGCCGCCAAATTGCAACAGCGAATTCGAATCAGCGTGAAAATTGAAAGAAACACTCACAATTCGAATTTTTGATTTTCTCAAATTTGAAAATTTCTCATACTATATCATGCATTTTTTGGGGCGAAAAATTTCGGAGAGCTTGGCGTCAGGCTGGTTGCTAGTTATCAATTTTTCGAAACGAATTCGAACCGTTGTCAAAATTGAGCTAGAGTATTTTTTGACCTAAATTCATCATTTTTCCAACTTTTTCGAGGATCTCGGGACGGAGGTCGCCGCCAAATTGCAACAGCGAATTCGAATTCAGCGTGAAAAATTGAGTAAGAAACACTCACGAATTCGAAGTTTTTGATTTTCTCAAATTTTGAAAATTTCTCTATACTATAACATCATGCATTTTCTTGGGGCAAAAAATTTTCGGAGACTAAGGGTCTTGGGATGGTGCTAGTTAGTCAATTTTTCGAGACGAATTCGAATCCGTTGTCAAAATTGAGGTAGAGTCATTTTTTACCCAAATTGATCAATTTTCCAACTTTTTCGAGTACTCGGGACGGAGGATCTGCGCCAAATTGCAACGCCGAATTCGAATCAGCGTGAAAAATTGAGAAAAACACTCAGAATTCGAATTTTTGATCTTCCTCAAATTTTGACAAATTTCTCATATATACATCATGCATTTTTGGGGCAAGAAATTTTCGGAGAGCTAGGCGTCGGGGCGTGCTAGTTAGTCAATTTTATCGAGACGAATTCGAATCCGTTTGTCAAAATTGAGCTTGGAGTCATTTTTGACCCAAATCGATCAATTTTCAACTTTTTCGATGGATCTCGGGAACTGAGAGTCGCCGCCAAATTTGCAACAGCAATTCGAATCGCGTGAAACATTGAGTAAGAAAACTCACGAATTCGAATTTTTGATTTTCTCAAATTTTGAAAATTTCTGCAATACTATACATCATGCATTTTTTGGGGCGAAAAAATTTTCGGAGAGCTACGGCGTCGAGGCTGGTGCTAGTTAGTCAATTTTTCGAAACGAATTCGAATCCGTTGTCAAAATTGAGCTAGAGTCATTTTTTGACCTAATTCATCAGTCGTTCAAAACTTTTTCGAGGGTATCTCGGGAACGGAGGGTCGCCGCCAAATTGCAACAGCGAATTCGAACTCAGTGTGAAAAATTGAGTAAGAAACACTCATGAATTCGAAATTTTTGATTTTCTCAAATTTTGAAAATTTCTCCATACTATACATCATGCATTTTTTGGGGCGAAAAAATTTTCGGAGAGCTACGGCGTCGAGGCGGTGCTAGTTATTCATTTATCGAGACGAATTCGAATCCGTTTTCAAATTGAGGTAGAGTCATTTTTTTGACCCAAATGATCAATTTTTCCAACTTTTTCGAGGATCTCGGGACTGAGGATCGCCGCCAAATTGCAACAGCGAATTCGAACTCAGCGTGAAAAATTGAGTAAGAAACACTCATTAATTCGAAATTTTTGATTTTCTCAAATTTTGAAAATTTCCTATACTATACATCATGCATTTTTGGGGCGAAAAATTTTCGGAAGCTGCGGCGTCGGGGCTGGTGCTAGTTAGTCAATTTTTCGAGACGAATTCGAATCCGTGTCAAAATTGAGCTGGAGTCATTTTTGGACCCAAATTGATCAATTTTCCAACTTTTCGAGGGTATCTCGGGAACGAGGGTCGCCGCCAAATTGCAACAGCGAATTCGAATCAGCGTGAAAAATTGAAAAAACACTAAAGAATTCGAAATTTTTGATTTCTCAAATTTTGAAAATTTCTCTATATACATACATTTTTTGGGGCGAGAAAAATTTCGGAGAGCTATGGCGTCGGGCCGGTGCTAGTTAGTCAATTTTCGAGACGAATTCGAATCCGTTCAAAATTGAGCAGGAGCCTTTTTTGACCCAAATTGATCAATTTTTCCAACTTTTTCGAGGGTATCTCGGGAACTGAGGGTCGCCGCCAAATTGCAACATCGAATTCGAATCAGCGTGAAAAATTGAATAAGAAACACTCACGAATTCGATATTTTTGATTTTCTCAAATTTTGAAAATTTCTGCTACTATACATCATGCATTTTTGGGGCGAAAAATTTTCTGAGAGCTGCGGCGTCGAGGCTGGTGCTAGTTAGTCAATTTTCGAACGAATTCGAATCCGTTTCAAAATTGAGCTAGAGTCATTTTTTGACTAAATTCATCATTTTCCAACTTTTTCGAGGGTATCTCGGGAACGAGGGTCGCCGCCAAATTGCAACAGCGAATTCGAATCAGCGTGAAAAATTGATAAAAACACTCAAGAATTCGAAATTTTTGATTTTTCTCAAATTTTGAAATTTTCTCCAATACTCATGCATTTTTTGGGGCGAAAAAATTTTCGGAGAGCTACGGCGTCGGGGCCGGTGCTAGTTAGTCAATTTATCGAGACGAATTCGAATCCGTTTTCAAAATTGAGGTGGAGTCATTTTTTTGACCCAAATCGATCAATTTTTCCAACTTTTTCGATGGCATCTCGGGAACTGAGGATCGCCGCCAAATTGCAACAGCGAATTCGAACTCAGCGTGAAAAATTGATAAAAACACTCAGAATTCGAAATTTTTGATTTTCCTCAAATTTTGAAAATTTCTTCCATACTATACATCATGCATTTTATGGGCAAAAAATTTTCGGAGAGCTACGGCGTCGGGGCTGGTGCTAGTTAGTCAATTTTTCGAGACGAATTCGAATCCGTGTTCAAAATTGAGCTGGAGTCATTTTTTGACCCAAATTGATCAATTTTTCCAACTTTTTCGAGGGTATCTCGGGAACGGAGGGTCGCCGCCAAATTGCAACAGCGAATTCGAACTCAGCGTGAAAAATTGAGTAAGAAACACTCAAGAATTCGAAATTTTTGATTTTCTCAAATTTTGAAAATTTCTCCATACTATACATCATGCATTTTTTGGGGCGAAAAAATTTTCGGAGAGCTACGGCGTCGGGGCCGGTGCTAGTTAGTCAATTTATCGAGACGAATTCGAATCCGTTTTCAAAATTGAGGTGGAGTCATTTTTTGACCCAAATCGATCAATTTTTCCAACTTTTTCGATGGCATCTCGGGAACTGAGGATCGCCGCCAAATTGCAACAGCGAATTCGAATTCAGCGTGAAACATTGAGTAAGAAACCCTCACGAATTCGAAATTTTTGATTTTCTCAAACTTAGAAAATTTCTCTATACTATATACATCATGCATTTTTTGGGGCGAAAAAATTTTCGGAGAGCTACGGCGTCGGGGCTGGTGCTAGTTAGTCAATTTTTCGAGACGAATTCGAATCCGTTTCAAAATTGAGTGGATCATTTTTTGACCCAAATGATCAATTTTTCCAACTTTTTCGATGGCATCTCGGGAACTGAGGATCGCCGCCAAATTGCAACAGCGAATTCGAATTCAGCGTGAAAAATTGAAAAAAACACTCACGAATTCGAAATTTTTGATTTTCTCAAATTTTGAAAATTTCTCCATTATACATCATGCATTTTTTGGGGCCAAAAAATTTTCGGAGAGCTAAGGCGTCGGGGCTGGTGCTAGTTAGTCAATTTTTCGAGACGAATTCGAATCCGTTGTCAAAATTGAGCTAGAGTCATTTTTTGACCCAAATTGATCAATTTTTCCAACTTTTTCGAGGCTATCTCGGGAACGGAGTGTCGCCGCCAAATTGCAACAGCGAATTCGAATTCAGCGTGAAAAATTGAGTAAGAAACACTCAAGAATTCGAAATTTTTGATTTTCTCAAATTTTGAAAATTTCTCCATACTATATACATCATGCATTTTTTGGGGCGAAAAAATTTTCGGAGAGCTACGGCGTCGGGGCTGGTGCTAGTTAGTCAATTTTTCGAGACGAATTCGAATCCGTTGTCAAAATTGAGCTAGAGTCATTTTTTGACCAAATTGATCATGTTTCCAATTTTTTCGAGGGTATCTCGGACCTGAGGTCGCGCCAAATTGCAACAGCGAATTCGAACTCAGCGTGAAAAATTGAGTAAGAAACACTCATAAATTCTAAATTTTTGATTTTCTCAAATTTTGAAAATTTCTCCATACTATACATCATGCATTTTTTGAGGCGAATAAATTTTCGGAGAGCTACGGCGTCGGGCTGGTGCTAGTTAGTCAATTTTTCGAGACGAATTCGAATCCGTGGTCAAAATTGAGCTGGAGTCATTTTTTGACCCAAATTGATCAATTTTTCCAACTTTTTCGAGGGTATCTCGGAACGGAGGTCGCCGCCAAATTGCAACAGCGAATTCGAACTCAGCGTGAAAAATGAGTAAGAAACACTCATAATTCGAAATTTTTGATTTTCTCAAATTTTGAAAATTTTCCATACTATACATCATGCATTTTTTGGGGCGAAATAATTTTCGGAGAGCTATGGCGTGGGTGTGTGCTAGTTAGTCAATTTTTCGAGACGAATTCGAATCCGTGGTCAAAATTGAGCTAGAGAATTTTTTGACCCAAATGATCAATTTTCCAACTTTTTCGAGGGTATCTCGGACCTGAGGGTCGCCGCCAAATTGCAACAGCGAATTCGAATTCAGCGTGAAAAATTGAGTAAGAAACACTCACGAATTCGAATTTTTGATTTCTCAAATTTTGAAATTTCTCCTATTATAACATCATGCATTTTTGGGGGCCAAAAAATTTTCGGAGAGCTAAGGCGTCGGGGCTGGTGCTAGTTAGTCAATTTTTCGAGACGAATTCGAATCCGTTGTCAAAATTGAGCTAGAGTCATTTTTTGAACCCAAATTGATCAATTTTCCAACTTTTTCGAGGGTATCTCGGGAAGGAGGGTCGCCGCCAAATTGCAACAGCGAATTCGAACTCAGCGTGAAAAGTTGAGTAAGAAACCCTCACGAATTCGATATTTTTGATTTTCTCAAATTTTGAAAATTTCTGCATATAACATCATGCAT
The DNA here is from genome assembly GCA_031841125.1 of Acanthococcus lagerstroemiae. Lineage (NCBI taxonomy): Eukaryota > Metazoa > Arthropoda > Insecta > Hemiptera > Eriococcidae > Acanthococcus > Acanthococcus lagerstroemiae. The sequence goes on from CM063110.1 coordinate 39,304,697, forward strand.
TTCTTTGGGGCGAAAAAATTTTCGGAGAGCTACGGCGTCAGGGTCCGGTGCTAGTTAGTCAATTTTTCGAGACGAATTCGAATCCGTTGTCAAAATTGAGTAGAGTCATTTTTTGACCTAAATCATCATGTTTCCAACTTTTTCGATGGTATCTCGGGAACGAGGTCGCCGCCAAATTGCAACAGCGAATTCGAATTCAGCGTGAAAAATTGAGTAAGAAACACTCATGAAATCGAAATTTTTGATTTTCTCAAATTTTGAAAATTTCTCCATACTATACATCATGCATTTTTTGGGGCGAGAAAATTTTCGGAGGGCTACGGCGTCGGGGCTGGTGCTAGTTAGTCAATTTTTCGAGACGAATTCGAATCCGTTGTCAAAATTGAGCTAGAGTCATTTCTTACCCAAATTGATCAATGTTTTCCAACTTTTTCAGGCATCTCGGGAACTGAGGATCGCCGCCAAATTGCAACGCGAATTCGAATCAGCGTGAAAATTGAGTAAGAAACACTCACGAATTCGAATTTTTGATTTTCTCAAACTTTGAAAATTTCTCTATACTATAACATCATGCATTTTTTGGGGCCAAAAAATTTTGGGAGAGCTAAGGCGTCGGGGCTGGTGCTAGTTAGTCAATTTATCGAGACGAATTCGAATCCGTTTTCAAAATTGAGGTGGAGTCATTTTTTGACCCAAATCGATCAATTTTTCCAACTTTTTCGATGGCACCTCGGAACTGAGGATCGCCGCCAAATTGCAACAGCGAATTCGAATTCAGCGTGAAAAATTGAAAAAAAACACTCGCGAATTCGAAATTTTGATTTCCTCAAATTTTGCAAATTTCTCCATTATACATCATGCATTTAATGGGGGCCAAGAAATTTTCGGAGAGCTAAGGCGTCGGGGCTGGTGCTAGTTAGTCAATTTTTCGAGACGAATTCGAATCCGTGATCAAAATTGAGCTAGAGTCATTTTTTTGACCCAAATTGATCAATTTTTCCAACTTTTTCGAGGGTATCTCGGGAACGGAGGGTCGCCGCCAAATTGCAACAGCGAATTCGAACTCAGCGTGAAAAATTGAGTAAGAAACACTCACGAATTCGAAATTTTTGATTTTCTCAAATTTTGAAAATTTCTCCATACTATACATCATGCAATTTTTGGGGCGAAAAAATTTTCGGAGAGCTGCGGCGTCGAGGCTGGTGCTAGTTAGTCAATTTTTCGAAACGAATTCGAATCCGTTGTCAAAATTGAGCTAGAGTCATTTTTTGACCCAAATTCATCAGTCGTTCCAACTTTTTCGAGGGTATCTCGGGAACGGAGGGTCGCCGCCAAATTGCAACAGCGAATTCGAACTCAGCGTGAAAAATTGAGTAAGAAACACTCAAGAATTCGAAATTTTTGATTTTCTCAAATTTTGAAAATTTCTCCTTACTATATATACATCATGCATTTTTTGGGGCGAAAAAATTTTCGGAGAGCTACGGCGTCGGGGCTGGTGCTAGTTAGTCAATTTATCGAGACCAATTCGAATCCGTTGTCAAAATTGAGCTAGAGTCATTTTTTGACCCAAATTGATCAATTTTTCCAACTTTTTCGAGGGTATCTCAGGACCTGAGGGTCGCCGCCAAAATGCAACAGCGAATTCGAACTCAGCGTGAAAAATTGAGTAAGAAACACTCATCAATTCGAAATTTTTGATTTTCTCAAATTTTGAAAATTTCTCTATATCATACATTTTTGGGGCGAAAAAATTTTCGGAGAGCTATGGCGTCGGTGCTGGTGCTAGTTAGTCAATTTTTCGAGACGAATTCGAATCCGTGGTCAAAATTGAGCTAGAGTCATTTTTTGACCCAAATTGATCAATGTTTCCAACTTTTTCGAGGGTATCTCGGGACCTGAGGGTCGCCGCCAAATTGCAACAGCGAATTCGAACTCAGCGTGAAAAATTGAGTAAGAAACACTCATTAATTCGAAATTTTTGATTTTCTCAAATTTTGAGAATTTCTCCATACTATACATCATGCATTTTTTGGGGCGAAAAAATTTTCGGAGAGCTACGGCGTCGGGGCTGGTGCTAGTTAGTCAATTTTTCGAGACGAATTCGAATCCGTTGTCAAAATTGAGCTAGAGTCATTTTTTGACCCAAATTGATCAATTCTTCCAACTTTTTCGAGGGTATCTCGAGAACGGAGGGTCGCCGCCAAATTGCAACAGCGAATTCGAATTCAGCGTGAAAAATTGAGTAAGAAACACTCACGAATTCGAAATTTTTGATTTTCTCAAATTTTGAAAATTTCTCCATTATACATCATGCATTTTATGGGGGCCAAAAAATTTTCGGAGAGCTAAGGCGTCGGGGCTGGTGCTAGTTAGTCAATTTTTCGAGACGAATTCGAATCCGTTGTCAAAATTGAGCTAGAGTCATTTTTTGACCCAAATTGATCAATTTTTCCAACTTTTTCGAGGGTATCTCGGGAACGGAGGGTCGCCGCCAAATTGCAACAGCGAATTCGAACTCAGCGTGAAAAATTGAGTAAGAAACCCTCATGAATTCGATATTTTTGATTTTCTCAAATTTTGAAAATTTCTGCATACTATACATCATGCATTTTTTGGGGCGAAAAAATTTTCGGAGAGCTGCGGCGTCAAGCCTGGTGCTAGTTAGTCAATTTTTCGAGACGAATTCGAATCCGTTGTCAAAATTGAGCTAGAGTCATTTTTAACCCAAATTGATCAATGTTTCCAACTTTTTCGAGGGTATCTCGGGGACGGAGGGTCGCCGCCAAATTGCAACAGCGAATTCGAACTCAGCGTGTAAAATTGAGTAAGAAACACTCAAGAATTCGAAATTTTTGATTTTCTCAAATTTTGAAAATTTCTCCATATTATACATCATGCATTTTTTGGGGCGAAAAAATTTTCGGAGAGCTACGGCGTCGGGGCCGGTGCTCTAGTTAGTCAAGTTATCGAGACGAATTCGAATCCGTTTTCAAAATTGAGGTGGAGTCATTTTTTGACCCAAATCGATCAATTTTTCCAACTTTTTCGATGGCATCTCGGGAACTGAGGATCGCCGCCAAATTGCAACAGCGAATTCGAATTCAGCGTGAAACATTGAGTAAGAAACACTCACGAATTCGAAATTTTTGATTTTCTCAAATTTTGAAAATTTCTCTATATCATACATTTTTGGGGCGAGAAATATTTCGGAGAGCTATGGCGTCGGGACCGGTGCTAGTTAGTCAATTTATCGAGACGAATTCGAATCCGTTTTCAAAATTGAGGTGGAGTCATTTTTTGACCCAAATCGATCAATTTTTCCAACTTTTTCGATGGCATCTCGGGAACTGAGGATCGCCGCCAAATTGCAACAGCGAATTCGAATTCAGCGTGAAACATTGAGTAAGAAACACTCACGAATTCGAAGTTTTTGATTTTCTCAAATTTTGAAAATTTCTCTATACTATAACATCATGCATTTTCTGGGGCCAAAAAATTTTGGGAGAGCTAAGGCGACGGGGCTGGTGCTAGTTAGTCAATTTATCGAGACGAATTCGAATCCGTTTTCGAAATTGAGGTGGAGTCATTTTTTGACCCAAATCGATCAATTTTTCCAACTTTTTCGATGGCACCTCGGGAACTGAGGATCGCCGCCAAATTGCAACAGCGAATTCGAATTCAGCGTGAAAAATTGAAAAAAACACTCGCGAATTCGAAATTTTTGATTTCCTCAAATTTTGCAAATTTCTCCATTATACATCATGCATTTAATGGGGGCCAAGAAATTTTCGGAGAGCTAAGGCGTCGGGGCTGGTGCTAGTTAGTCAATTTTTCGAGACGAATTCGAATCCGTGATCAAAATTGAGCTAGAGTCATTTTTTGACCCAAATTGATCAATTTTTCCAACTTTTTCGAGGGTATCTCGGGAACGGAGGGTCGCCGCCAAATTGCAACAGCGAATTCGAACTCAGCGTGAAAATTGAGTAAGAAACCCTCACGAATTCGATATTTTGATTTTCTCAAATTTGAAAATTTCTGCATACTATACATCATGCATTTTTTGGGGCGAAAAAATTTTCGGAGAGCTGCGGCGTCGAGGCTGGTGCTAGTTAGTCAATTTTCGAAACGAATTCGAATCGTTGTCAAAATTGAGCTAGAGTCATTTTTTGACCTAAATTCATCAGTCGTTCCAACTTTTTCGAGGTATCTCGGGAACGGAGGGTCGCCGCCAAATTGCAACAGCGAATTCGAACTCAGCGTGAAAAATTGAGTAAGAAACCCTCACGAATTCGATATTTTTGATTTTCTCAAATTTTGAAAATTTCTCCATACTATACATCATGCATTTTTTGGGGCGAAAAAATTTTCGGAGAGCTGCGGCGTCGAGGCTGGTGCTAGTTAGTCAATTTTTCGAGACGAATTCGAATCCGTTGTCAAAATTGAGCTAGAGTCATTTTTAACCCAAATTGATCAATGTTTCCAACTTTTTCGAGGGTATCTCGGGAACGGAGGGTCGCCGCCAAATTGCAACAGCGAATTCGAACTCAGCGTGAAAAATTGAGTAAGAAACACTCAAGAATTCGAAATTTTTGATTTTCTCAAATTTTGAAAATTTCTCCATACTATACATCATGCATTTTTTGGGGCGAAAAAATTTTCGGAGAGCTACGGCGTCGGGGCCGGTGCTAGTTAGTCAAATTTTCGAGACGAATTCGAATCCGTTGTCAAAATTGAGCTAGAGTCATTTTTTGACTCAAATTGATCAATGTTTCCAACTTTTTCGAGGGTATCTCGGGACCTGAGGCTCGCTGCCAAATTGCAACAGCGAATTCGAACTCAGCGTGAAAAATTGAGTAAGAAACACTCATTAATTCGAAATTTTTGATTTTCTCAAATTTTGAAAATTTCTCCTTACTATACATCATGCATTTTTTAGGGCGAAAAATGTTTCGGAAAGCTACGGCGTCGGGGCTGGTGCTAGTTAGTCAATTTTTCGAGACGAATTCGAATCCGTGGTCAAAATTGAGCTGGAGTCATTTTTTGACCCAAATTGATCAATTTTTCCAACTTTTTCGAGGGTATCTCGAGAACGGAGGGTCGCCGCCAAATTGCAACAGCGAATTCGAATTCAGCGTGAAAAATTGAAAAAAACACTCACGAATTCGAAATTTTTGATTTTCTCAAATTTTGAAAATTTCTCTATATCATACATTTTTGGGGCGAGAAATATTTCGGAGAGCTATGGCGTCGGGACCGGTGCTAGTTAGTCAATTTTTCGAGACGAATTCGAATCCGTCGTCAAAATTGAGCTAGAGTCTTTTTTTGACCCAAATTGATCAATTTTTCCAACTTTTTCGGGTATCTCGGGAACGGAGGGTCGCCGCCAAATTGCAACAGCGAATTCGAACTCAGCGTGAAAAATTGAGTAAGAAACACTCACGAATTCGAAATTTTTGATTTTCTCAAATTTTGAAAATTTCTGCATACTATACATCATGCATTTTTTGGGGCGAAAAAATTTTCGGAGAGCTGCGGCGTCGAGGCTGGTGCTAGTTAGTCAATTTTTCGAAACGAATTCGAATCCGTTGTCAAAATTGAGCTAGAGTCATTTTTTGACCCAAATTCATCAGTCGTTCCAACTTTTTCGAGGGTATCTCGGAAACGGAGGGTCGCCGCCAAATTGCAACAGTGAATTCGAACTCAGCGTGAAAAATTGAGTAAGAAACACTCAAGAATTCGAAATTTTTGATTTTCTCAAATTTTGAAAATTTCTCCATACTATACATCATGCATTTTTTGGGGCGAAAAAATTTTCGGAGAGCTACGGCGTCGGGGCCGGTGCTAGTTAGTCAATTTATCGAGACGAATTCGAATCCGTTTTCAAAATTGAGCTAGAGTCATTTTTTGACCCAAATCGATCAATTTTTCCCACTTTTTCGAGGGTATCTCGGGAACGGAGGGTCGCCGCCAAATTTCAACAGCGAATTCGAACTCAGCGTGAAAAATTAAGTAAGAAACACTCATGAATTCGAAATTTTTGATTTTCTCAAATTTTGAAAATTTCTCCATACTATACATCATGCATTTTCTGGGGCGAAAAAATTTTCGGAGAGCTACGGCGTCGGGGCTGGTGATAGTTAGTCAATTTTTCGAGACGAATTCGAATCCGTTGTCAAAATTGAGCTAGAGTCATTTTTTGACCCAAATTGATCAATTTTTCCAACTTTTTCGAGGGTATCTCGGGAACGGAGGGTCGCCGCCAAATTGCAACTGCGAATTCGAACTCAGCGTGAAAAATTGAGTAAGAAACCCTCACGAATTGGATATTTTTGATTTTCTCAAATTTTGAAAATTTCTGCATACTATACATCATGCATTTTTTGGGGCGAAAAAATTTTCGGAGAGCTGCGGCGTCGAGGCTGGTGCTAGTTAGTCAATTTATCGAGACGAATTCGAATCCGTTTTCAAAATTGAGGTGGAGTCATTTTTTGACCCAAATCGATCAATTTTTCCAACTTTTTCGATGGCATCTCGGGAACTGAGGATCGCCGCCAAATTGCAACAGCGAATTCGAATTCAGCGTGAAAAATTAAAAAAAACACTCGCGAATTCGAAATTTTTGATTTCCTCAAATTTTGCAAATTTCTCCATTATACATCATGCATTTTTTGGGGCGAAAAAATTTTCGGAGAACTACGGCGTCGGGGCCGGTGCTAGTTAGTCAATTTATCGAGACGAATTCGAATCCGTTGTAAAAATTGAGCTAGAGTCATTTTTTGACCCAAATTGATCAATGTTTCCAACTTTTTCGAGGGTATCCGGGACCGAGGGTCGCCGTCAAATTGCAACAGCGAATTCGAATTCAGCGTGAAAAATTGAGTAAAAACACTCAAGAATTCGAATTTTTTATTTTCTCAAATTTTGAAAATTTCTCCATATACATCATGCATTTTTTGGGGCGAAAAAATTTTCGGAGAGCTACGGCGTCGGGGCCGGTGCTAGTTAGTCAATTTATCGAGACGAATTCGAATCCGTTTTCAAAATTGAGGTGGAGTCATTTTTTGACCCAAATCGATCAATTTTTCCAACTTTTTCGATGGCATCTCGGAACTGAGGATCGCCGCCAAATTGCAACAGCGAATTCGAATTCAGCGTGAAAAATTAAAAAAAACACTCGCGAATTCGAAATTTTTGATTTCCTCAAATTTTGCAAATTTCTCTATTATACATCATGCATTTTATGGGGGCCAAAAAATTTTCGGAGAGCTAAGGCGTCGGGGCTGGTGCTAGTTAGTCAATTTTTCGAGACGAATTCGAATCCGTGATCAAAATTGAACTAGAGTCATTTTTTGACCCAAATTGATCAATTTTTCCAACTTTTTCGAGGGTATCTCGGGAACGGAGGGTCGCCGCCAAATTGCAACAGCGAATTCGAACTCAGCGTGAAAAATTGAGTAAGAAACCTTCACGAATTCGATATTTTTGATTTTCTCAAATTTTGAAAATTTCTGCATACTATACATCATGCATTTTTTGGGGCGAAAAATTTTTCGGAGAGCTGCGGCGTCGAGGCTGGTGCTAGTTAGTCAATTTTTCGCAACGAATTCGAATCCGTTGTCAAAATTGAGCTAGAGTCATTTTTTGACCTAAATTCATCAGTCGTTCCAACTTTTTCGAGGGTATCTCGGGAACGGAGGGTCGCCGCCAAATTGCAACAGCGAATTCGAACTCAGCGTGAAAAATTGAGTAAGAAACACTCACGAATTCGAAATTTTTGATTTTCTCAAATTTTGAAAATTTTTCCATACTATACATCATGCATTTTTTGGGGCGAAAAAATTTTCGGAGAGCTACGGCGTCGGTGCTGGTGCTAGTTAGTCAATTTTTCGAGACGAATTCGAATCCGTGGTCAAAATTGAGCTAGAGTCATTTTTTGACCCAAATTGATCAATGTTTCCAACTTTTTCGAGGGTATCTCGGGACCTGAGGGTCGCCGCCAAATTGCAACAGCGAATTCGAATTCAGCGTGAAAAATTGAGTAAGAAACACTCACGAATTCGAAGTTTTTGATTTTCTCAAATTTTGAAAATTTCTCTATACTATAACATCATGCATTTTCTGGGGCCAAAAAATTTTCGGAGAGCTAAGGCGTCGGAGCTGGTGCTAGTTAGTCAATTTTTCGAGACGAATTCGAATCCGTTGTCAAAATTGAGCTAGAGTCATTTTTTGACCCAAATTGATCAATGTTTCCAACTTTTTCGAGGGTATCTCGGGAAAGGAGGGTCGCCGCCAAATTGCAACAGAGAATTCGAACTCAGCGTGAAAAATTGAGTAAGAAACCCTCACGAATTCGATATTTTTGATTTTCTCAAATTTTGAAAATTTCTGCATATACATCATGCATTTCATGGGGCGAAAAAATTTTCGGAGAGCTACGGCGTCGGGTCCGGTGCTAGTTAGTCAATTTTTCGAGACGAATTCGAATCCGTTGTCAAAATTGAGCTAGAGTCATTTTTTGACCTAAATTCATCAGTCGTTCCAACTTTTTCGAGGGTATCTCGGGGACGGAGGGTCGCCGCCAAATTGCAACAGCGAATTCGAATTCAGCGTGAAACATTGGGTAAGAAACACCCACGAATTCGAAATTTTTGATTTTCTCAAACTTTGAAAATTTCTCTATACTATATACATCATGCATTTTTTGGGGCGAAAAAATTTTCGTAGAGCTACGGCGTCGGGGCTGGTGCTAGTTAGTCAATTTTTCGAGACGACTTCGAATCCGTTGTCAAACTTGAGCTAGAGTCATTTCTTAACCCAAGTTGATCAATGTTTCCAACTTTTTCAAGGGTATCTCGGGAACCGAGGGTCGCCGCCAAATTGCAACTGCGAATTCGAACTCAGCGTGAAAAATTGAGTAAGAAACCCTCACGAATTGGATATTTTTGATTTTCTCAAATTTTGAAAATTTCTCCTTACTATACATCATGCATTTTTTAGGGCGAAAAATGTTTCGGAGAGCTAAGGCGTCGGGGCTGGTGCTAGTTAGTCAATTTTTCGAGACGAATTCGAATCCGTGATTAAAATTGAGCTAGAGTCATTTTTTGACCCAAATTGATCAATTTTTCCAACTTTTTCGAGGGTATCTCGGGAACGGAGGGTCGCCGCCAAATTGCAACAGCGAATTCGAACTCAGCGTGAAAAATTGAGTAAGAAACCCTCACGAATTCGATATTTTTGATTTTCTCAAATTTTGAAAATTTCTGCATACTATACATCATGCATTTTTTGGGGCGAAAAAATTTTCGGAGAGCTGCGGCGTCGAGGCTGGTGCTAGTTAGTCAATTTTTCGAAACGAATTCGAATCCGTTGTCAAAATTGAGCTAGAGTCATTTTTTGACCCAAATTCATCAGTCGTTCCAACTTTTTCGAGGGTATCTCGGGAACGGAGGGTCGCCGCCAAATTGCAACAGCGAATTCGAACTCAGCGTGAAAAATTGAGTAAGAAACACTCACGAATTCGAAATTTTTGATTTTCTCAAATTTTGAAAATTTCTCCATATACATCATGCATTTTTTGGGGCGAAAAAATTTTCGGAGAGCTACGGCGTCGGGGCTGGTGCTAGTTAGTCAATTTTTCGAGACGAATTCGAATCCGTGGTCAAAATTGAGCTAGAGTCATTTTTTGACTCAAATTGATCAATGTTTCCAACTTTTTCGAGGGTATCTCGGGACCTGAGGCTCGCTGCCAAATTGCAACAGCGAATTCGAACTCAGCGTGAAAAATTGAGTAAGAAACACTCAAGAATTCGAAATTTTTGATTTTCTCAAATTTTGAAAATTTCCCCTTACTATATATACATCATGCATTTTTTAGGGCGAAAAATGTTTCGGAAAGCTACGGCGTCGGGGCTGGTGCTAGTTAGTCAATTTTTCGAGACGAATTCGAATCCGTGGTCAAAATTGAGCTGGAGTCATTTTTTGACCCAAATTGATCAATTTTTCCAACTTTTTCGAGGGTATCTCGAGAACGGAGGGTCGCCGCCAAATTGCAACAGCGAATTCGAATTCAGCGTGAAAAATTGAAAAAAACACTCACGAATTCGAAATTTTTGATTTTCTCAAATTTTGCAAATTTCTCTATATCATACATTTTTGGGGCGAGAAATATTTCGGAGAGCTATGGCGTCGGGACCGGTGCTAGTTAGTCAATTTTTCGAGACGAATTCGAATCCGTTGTCAAAATTGAGCTAGAGTCATTTTTTGACCTAAATTCATCAGTCGTTCCAACTTTTTCGAGGGTATCTCGGGAACGGAGGGTCGCCGCCAAATTGCAACAGTGAATTCGAACTCAGCGTGAAAAATTGAGTAAGAAACACTCAAGAATTCGAAATTTTTGATTTTCTCAAATTTTGAAAATTTCTCCATACTATACATCATGCATTTTTTGGGGCGAAAAAATTTTCGGAGAGCTACGGCGTCGGGGCCGGTGCTAGTTAGTCAATTTATCGAGACGAATTCGAATCCGTTTTCAAAATTGAGGTGGAGTCATTTTTTGACCCAAATCGATAAATTTTTCCAACTTTTTCGATGGCATCTCGGGAACTGAGGATCGCCGCCAAATTGCAACAGCGAATTCGAATTCAGCGTGAAAAATTGAAAAAAACACTCACGAATTCGAAATTTTTGATTTCCTCAAATTTTGCAAATTTCTCCATTATACATCATGCATTTAATGGGGGCCAAGAAATTTTCGGAGAGCTAAGGCGTCGGGGCTGGTGCTAGTTAGTCAATTTTTCGAGACGAATTCGAATCCGTGATCAAAATTGAGCTAGAGTCATTTTTTGACCCAAATTGATCAATTTTTCCAACTTTTTCGAGGGTATCTCGGGAACGGAGGGTCGCCGCCAAATTGCAACAGCGAATTCGAACTCAGCGTGAAAAATTGAGTAAGAAACCCTCACGAATTCGATATTTTTGATTTTCTCAAATTTTGAAAATTTCTGCATACTATACATCATGCATTTTTTGGGGCGAAAAAATTTTCGGAGAGCTGCGGCGTCGAGGCTGGTGCTAGTTAGTCAATTTTTCGAAACGAATTCGAATCCGTTGTCAAAATTGAGCTAGAGTCATTTTTTGACCCAAATTCATCAGTCGTTCCAACTTTTTCGAGGGTATCTCGGGAACGGAGGGTCGCCGCCAAATTGCAACAGCGAATTCGAACTCAGCGTGAAAAATTGAGTAAGAAACACTCAAGAATTCGAAATTTTTGATTTTCTCAAATTTTGAAAATTTCTCCATACTATACATCATGCATTTTTTGGGGCGAAAAAATTTTCGGAGAGCTACGGCGTCGGGGCCGGTGCTAGTTAGTCAATTTATCGAGACGAATTCGAATCCGTTGTCAAAATTGAGCTAGAGTCATTTTTTGACCCAAATTGATCAATGTTTCCAACTTTTTCGAGGGTATCTCGGGACCTGAGGGTCGCCGCCAAAATGCAACAGCGAATTCGAACTCAGCGTGAAAAATTGAGTAAGAAACACTCATCAATTCGAAATTTTTGATTTTCTCAAATTTTGAAAATTTCTCTATATCATACATTTTTGGGGCGAAAAAATTTTCGGAGAGCTATGGCGTCGGTGCTGGTGCTAGTTAGTCAATTTTTCGAGACGAATTCGAATCCGTGGTCAAAATTGAGCTAGAGTCATTTTTTGACCCAAATTGATCAATGTTTCCAACTTTTTCGAGGGTATCTCGGGACCTGAGGGTCGCCGCCAAATTGCAACAGCGAATTCGAACTCAGCGTGAAAAATTGAGTAAGAAACACTCAAGAATTCGAAATTTTTGATTTTCTCAAATTTTGAAAATTTCTCCATACTATACATCATGCATTTTTTGGGGCGAAAAAATTTTCGGAGAGCTACGGCGTCGGGGCTGGTGCTAGTTAGTCAATTTTTCGAGACGAATTCGAATCCGTGGTCAAAATTGAGCTAGAGTCATTTTTTGACTCAAATTGATCAATGTTTCCAACTTTTTCGAGGGTATCTCGAGAACGGGGGGTCGCCGCCAAATTGCAACAGCGAATTCGAACTCAGCGTGAAAAATTGAGTAAGAAACACTCACGAATTCGAAATTTTTGATTTTCTCAAATTTTGAAAATTTCTCCATACTATACATCATGCATTTTTTGGGGGCGAAAAAATTTTCGGAGAGCTACGGCGTCGGGGCTGGTGCTAGTTAGTCAATTTTTCGAGACGAATTCGAATCCGTGGTCAAAATTGAGCTGGAGTCATTTTTTGACCCAAATTGATCAATTTTTCCAACTTATTCGAGGGTATCTCGAGAACGAAGGGTCGCCGCCAAATTGCAACAGCGAATTCGAATTCAGCGTGAAAAATTGAAAAAAACACTCACGAATTCGAAATTTTTGATTTCCTCAAATTTTTAAAATGTCTCCATTATGCATCATGCATTTTATGGGGGCCAAAAAATTTTCGGAGAGCTAAGGCGTCGGGGCTGGTGCTAGTTAGTCAATTTTTCGAGACGAATTCGAATCCGTGGTCAAAATTGAGCTAGAGTCATTTTTTGACCCAAATTGATCAATTTTTCCAACTTTTTCGAGGGTATCTCGGGACCTGAGGGTCGCCGTCAAAATGCAACAGCGAATTCGAACTCAGCGTGAAAAATTGAGTAAGAAACACTCATTAATTCGAAATTTTTGATTTTCTCAAATTTTGAAAATTTCTGCATACTATACATCATGCATTTTTTGGGGCGAAAAAATTTTCGGAGAGCTGCGGCGTCGGGGCTGGTGCTAGTTAGTCAATTTTTCGAGACGAATTCGAATCCGTTGTCAAAATTGAGCTAGAGTCATTTTTAGACCCAAATTGATCAATGTTTCCAACTTTTTCGAGGGTATCTCGGGAACGGAGGGTCGCCGCCAAATTGCAACAGCGAATTCGAACTCAGCGTGAAAAATTGAGTAAGAAACACTCAAGAATTCGAAATTTTTGATTTTCTCAAATTTTGAAAATTTCTCCATATTATACATCATGCATTTTTTGGGGCGAAAAAATTTTCGGAGAGCTACGGCGTCGGGGCCGGTGCTCTAGTTAGTCAAGTTATCGAGACGAATTCGAATCCGTTTTCAAAATTGAGGTGGAGTCATTTTTTGACCCAAATCGATCAATTTTTCCAACTTTTTCGATGGCATCTCGGGAACTGAGGATCGCCGCCAAATTGCAACAGCGAATTCGAATTCAGCGTGAAACATTGAGTAAGAAACACTCACGAATTCGAAATTTTTGATTTTCTCAAATTTTGAAAATTTCTCTATATCATACATTTTTGGGGCGAGAAATATTTCGGAGAGCTATGGCGTCGGGACCGGTGCTAGTTAGTCAATTTTTCGAGACGAATTCGAATCCGTTGTCAAAATTGAGCTGGAGTCATTTTTTGACCCAAATCGATCAATTTTTCCAACTTTTTCGATGGCATCTCGGGAACTGAGGATCGCCGCCAAATTGCAACAGCGAATTCGAATTCAGCGTGAAAAATTGAGTAAGAAACACTCACGAATTCGAAGTTTTTGATTTTCTCAAATTTTGAAAATTTCTCTATACTATAACATCATGCATTTTCTGGGGCCAAAAAATTTTGGGAGAGCTAAGGCGTCGGGGCTGGTGCTAGTTAGTCAATTTTTCGAGACGAATTCGAATCCGTTGTCAAAATTGAGCTGGAGTCATTTTTTGACCCAAATCGATCAATTTTTCCAACTTTTTCGATGGCATCTCGGGAACTGAGGATCGCCGCCAAATTGCAACAGCGAATTCGAATTCAGCGTGAAAAATTGAAAAAAACACTCACGAATTCGAAATTTTTGATTTCCTCAAATTTTGCAAATTTCTCCATTATACATCATGCATTTTATGGGGGCCAAAAAATTTTCGGAGAGCTAAGGCGTCGGGGCTGGTGCTAGTTAGTCAATTTTTCGAGACGAATTCGAATCCGTGGTCAAAATTGAGCTAGAGTCATTTTTTGACCCAAATTGATCAATTTTTCCAACTTTTTCGAGGGTATCTCGAGAACGGAGGGTCGCCGCCAAATTGCAACAGCGAATTCGAACTCAGCGTGAAAAATTGAGTAAGAAACACTCACGAATTCGATATTTTTGATTTTCTCAAATTTTGAAAATTTCTGCATACTATACATCATGCATTTTTTGGGGCGAAAAAATTTTCGGAGAGCTGCGGCGTCGAGGCTGGTGCTAGTTAGTCAATTTTTCGAAACGAATTCGAATCCGTTGTCAAAATTGAGCTAGAGTCATTTTTTGACCTAAATTCATCAGTCGTTCCAACTTTTTCGAGGGTATCTCGGGAACGGAGGGTCGCCGCCAAATTGCAACAGCGAATTCGAACTCAGCGTGAAAAATTGAGTAAGAAACCCTCACGAATTCGATATTTTTGATTTTCTCAAATTTTGAAAATTTCTGCATACTATACATCATGCATTTTTTGGGGCGAAAAAATTTTCGGAGAGCTGCGGCGTCGAGGCTGGTGCTAGTTAGTCAATTTTTCGAGACGAATTCGAATCCGTTGTCAAAATTGAGCTAGAGTCATTTTTTGACCCAAATTGATCAATGTTTCCAACTTTTTCGAGGGTATCTCGGGAACGGAGGGTCGCCGCCAAATTGCAACAGCGAATTCGAACTCAGCGTGGAAAATTGAGTAAGAAACACTCAAGAATTCGAAATTTTTGATTTTCTCAAATTTTGAAAATTTCTCCATATTATACATCATGCATTTTTTGGGGCGAAAAAATTTTCGGAGAGCTACGGCGTCGGGGCCGGTGCTAGTTAGTCAATTTATCGAGACGAATTCGAATCCGTTGTCAAAATTGAGCTAGAGTCATTTTTTGACTCAAATTATCAATGTTTCCAACTTTTTCGAGGGTATCTCGGGACCTGAGGCTCGCTGCCAAATTGCAACAGCGAATTCGAACTCAGCGTGAAAAATTGAGTAAGAAACACTCATTAATTCGAAATTTTTGATTTTCTCAAATTTTGAAAATTTCTCCTTACTATACATCATGCATTTTTTAGGGCGAAAAATGTTTCGGAAAGCTACGGCGTCGGGGCTGGTGCTAGTTAGTCAATTTTTCGAGACGAATTCGAATCCGTGGTCAAAATTGAGCTGGAGTCATTTTTTGACCCAAATTGATCAATTTTTCCAACTTTGTCGAGGGTATCTCGAGAACGAAGGGTCGCCGCCAAATTGCAACAGCGAATTCGAATTCAGCGTGAAAAATTGAAAAAAACACTCACGAATTCGAAATTTTTGATTTCCTCAAATTTTGCAAATTTCTCTATATCATACATTTTTGGGGCGAGAA
Source organism: Acanthococcus lagerstroemiae (assembly GCA_031841125.1). Taxonomy (NCBI): domain Eukaryota; kingdom Metazoa; phylum Arthropoda; class Insecta; order Hemiptera; family Eriococcidae; genus Acanthococcus; species Acanthococcus lagerstroemiae. The sequence continues at coordinate 39,320,088 of CM063110.1, forward strand.
ATATTTCGGAGAGCTATGGCGTCGGGACCGGTGCTAGTTAGTCAATTTTTCGAGACGAATTCGAATCCGTCGTCAAAATTGAGCTAGAGTCTTTTTTTGACCCAAATTGATCAATTTTTCCAACTTTTTCGAGGGTATCTCGGGAACGGAGGGTCGCCGCCAAATTGCAACAGCGAATTCGAACTCAGCGTGAAAAATTGAATAAGAAACCCTCACGAATTCGATATTTTTGATTTTCTCAAATTTTGAAAATTTCTGCATACTATACATCATGCATTTTTTGGGGCGAAAAAATTTTCGGAGAGCTGCGGCGTCGAGGCTGGTGCTAGTTAGTCAATTTTTCGAAACGAATTCGAATCCGTTGTCAAAATTGAGCTAGAGTCATTTTTTGACCTAAATTCATCAGTCGTTCCAACTTTTTCGAGGGTATCTCGGGAACGGAGGGTCGCCGCCAAATTGCAACAGTGAATTCGAACTCAGCGTGAAAAATTGAGTAAGAAACACTCAAGAATTCGAAATTTTTGATTTTCTCAAATTTTGAAAATTTCTCCATACTATACATCATGCATTTTTTGGGGCGAAAAAATTTTCGGAGAGCTACGGCGTCGGGGCCGGTGCTAGTTAGTCAATTTATCGAGACGAATTCGAATCCGTTTTCAAAATTGAGGTGGAGTCATTTTTTGACCCAAATCGATCAATTTTTCCAACTTTTTCGATGGCATCTCGGGAACTGAGGATCGCCGCCAAATTGCAACAGCGAATTCGAATTCAGCGTGAAACATTGAAAAAAACACTCGCGAATTCGAAATTTTTGATTTCCTCAAATTTTGCAAATTTCTCCATTATACATCATGCATTTTATGGGGGCCAAAAAATTTTGGGAGAGCTAAGGCGTCGGGGCTGGTGCTAGTTAGTCAATTTTTCGAGACGAATTCGAATCCGTTGTCAAAATTGAGCTAGAGTCATTTTTTGACCCAAATTGATCAATGTTTCCAACTTTTTCGAGGGTATCTCGGGAACGGAGGGTCGCCGCCAAATTGCAACTGCGAATTCGAACTCAGCGTGAAAAATTGAGTAAGAAACCCTCACGAATTGGATATTTTTGATTTTCTCAAATTTTGAAAATTTCTGCATACTATACATCATGCATTTTTTGGGGCGAAAAAATTTTCGGAGAGCTGCGGCGTCGAGGCTAGTGCTAGTTAGTCAATTTATCGAGACGAATTCGAATCCGTTTTCAAAATTGAGGTGGAGTCATTTTTTGACCCAAATCGATCAATTTTTCCAACTTTTTCGATGGCATCTCGGGAACTGAGGATCGCCGCCAAATTGCAACAGCGAATTCGAATTCAGCGTGAAAAATTAAAAAAAACACTCGCGAATTCGAAATTTTTGATTTCCTCAAATTTTGCAAATTTCTCCATTATACATCATGCATTTTTTGGGGCGAAAAAATTTTCGGAGAACTACGGCGTCGGGGCCGGTGCTAGTTAGTCAATTTATCGAGACGAATTCGAATCCGTTGTAAAAATTGAGCTAGAGTCATTTTTTGACCCAAATTGATCAATGTTTCCAACTTTTTCGAGGGTATCTCGGGACCTGAGGGTCGCCGCCAAATTGCAACAGCGAATTCGAATTCAGCGTGAAAAATTGAGTAAGAAACACTCAAGAATTCGAAATTTTTTATTTTCTCAAATTTTGAAAATTTCTCCATATACATCATGCATTTTTTGGGGCGAAAAAATTTTCGGAGAGCTACGGCGTCGGGGCCGGTGCTAGTTAGTCAATTTATCGAGACGAATTCGAATCCGTTTTCAAAATTGAGGTGGAGTCATTTTTTGACCCAAATCGATCAATTTTTCCAACTTTTTCGATGGCATCTCGGGAACTGAGGATCGCCGCCAAATTGCAACAGCGAATTCGAATTCAGCGTGAAAAATTAAAAAAAACACTCGCGAATTCGAAATTTTTGATTTCCTCAAATTTTGCAAATTTCTCTATTATACATCATGCATTTTATGGGGGCCAAAAAATTTTCGGAGAGCTAAGGCGTCGGGGCTGGTGCTAGTTAGTCAATTTTTCGAGACGAATTCGAATCCGTGATCAAAATTGAACTAGAGTCATTTTTTGACCCAAATTGATCAATTTTTCCAACTTTTTCGAGGGTATCTCGGGAACGGAGGGTCGCCGCCAAATTGCAACAGCGAATTCGAACTCAGCGTGAATAATTGAGTAAGAAACCTTCACGAATTCGATATTTTTGATTTTCTCAAATTTTGAAAATTTCTGCATACTATACATCATGCATTTTTTGGGGCGAAAAATTTTTCGGAGAGCTGCGGCGTCGAGGCTGGTGCTAGTTAGTCAATTTTTCGCAACGAATTCGAATCCGTGTCAAAATTGAGCTAGAGTCATTTTTTGACCTAAATTCATCAGTCGTTCCAACTTTTTCGAGGGTATCTCGGGAACGGAGGGTCGCCGCCAAATTGCAACAGCGAATTCGAACTCAGCGTGAAAAATTGAGTAAGAAACACTCAAGAATTCGAAATTTTAGATTTTCTCAAATTTTGAAAATTTTTCCATACTATACATCATGCATTTTTTGGGGCGAAAAAATTTTCGGAGAGCTATGGCGTCGGTGCTGGTGCTAGTTAGTCAATTTTTCGAGACGAATTCGAATCCGTGGTCAAAATTGAGCTAGAGTCATTTTTTGACCCAAATTGATCAATGTTTCCAACTTTTTCGAGGGTATCTCGGGACCTGAGGGTCGCCGCCAAATTGCAACAGCGAATTCGAATTCAGCGTGAAAAATTGAGTAAGAAACACTCACGAATTCGAAATTTTTGATTTTCTCAAATTTTGAAAATTTCTCTATACTATACATCATGCATTTTTTGGGGCCAAAAAATTTTCGGAGAGCTACGGCGTCGGAGCTGGTGCTAGTTAGTCAATTTTTCGAGACGAATTCGAATCCGTTGTCAAAATTGAGCTAGAGTCATTTTTTGACCCAAATTGATCAATTTTTCCAACTTTTTCGAGGGTATCTCGGGACCGGAGGGTCGCCGCCAAATTGCAACAGCGAATTCGAACTCAGCGTGAAAAATTGAGTAAGAAACCCTCACGAATTCGATATTTTTGATTTTCTCAAATTTTGAAAATTTCTGCATACTATACATCATGCATTTTTTGGGGCGAAAAAATTTTCGGAGAGCTACGGCGTCGGGTCTGGTGCTAGTTAGTCAATTTTTCGAGACGAATTCGAATCCGTTGTCAAAATTGAGCTAGAGTCATTTTTTGACCTAAATTCATCAGTCGTTCCAACTTTTTCGAGGGTATCTCGGGACCTGAGGGTCGCCGCCAAAATGCAACAGCGAATTCGAATTCAGCGTGAAACATTGGGTAAGAAACACTCACGAATTCAAAATTTTTGATTTTCTCAAACTTTGAAAATTTCTCTATACTATATACATCATGCATTTTTTGGGGCGAAAAAATTTTCGTAGAGCTACGGCGTCGGGGCTGGTGCTAGTTAGTCAATTTTTCGAGACGACTTCGAATCCGTTGTCAAACTTGAGCTAGAGTCATTTCTTAACCCAAGTTGATCAATGTTTCCAACTTTTTCAAGGGTATCTCGGGAACCGAGGGTCGCCGCCAAATTGCAACTGCGAATTCGAACTCAGCGTGAAAAATTGAGTAAGAAACCCTCACGAATTGGATATTTTTGATTTTCTCAAATTTTGAAAATTTCTCCTCACTATACATCATGCATTTTTTAGGGCGAAAAATGTTTCGGAGAGCTAAGGCGTCGGGGCTGGTGCTAGTTAGTCAATTTTTCGAGACGAATTCGAATCCGTTGTCAAAATTGAGCTAGAGTCATTTTTTGACCCAAATTGATCAATTTTTCCAACTTTTTCGAGGGTATCTCGGGAACGGAGGGTCGCCGCCAAATTGCAACAGCGAATTCGAACTCAGCGTGAAAAATTGAGTAAGAAACCCTCACGAATTCGATATTTTTGATTTTCTCAAATTTTGAAAATTTCTGCATACTATACATCATGCATTTTTTGGGGCGAAAAAATTTTCGGAGAGCTGCGGCGTCGAGGCTGGTGCTAGTTAGTCAATTTTTCGAAACGAATTCGAATCCGTTGTCAAAATTGAGCTAGAGTCATTTTTTGACCTAAATTCATCAGTCGTTCCAACTTTTTCGGGGTATCTCGGGAACGGAGGGTCGCCGCCAAATTGCAACAGCGAATTCGAACTCAGCGTGAAAAATTGAGTAAGAAACACTCAAGAATTCGAAATTTTTGATTTTCTCAAATGTTGAAAATTTCTCCATACTATTCATCATGCATTTTTGGGGCGAAAAAATTTTCGGAGAGCTACGGCGTCGGGGCTGGTGCTAGTTAGTCAATTTATCGAGACGAATTCGAATCCGTTTTCAAAATTGAGGTGGAGTCATTTTTTGACCCAAATCGATCAATTTTTCCAACTTTTTCGATGGCATCTCGAGAACTGAGGATCGCCGCCAAATTGCAACAGCGAATTCGAATTCAGCGTGAAACATTGAAAAAAACACTCGCGAATTCGAAATTTTTGATTTCCTCAAATTTTGCAAATTTCTCCATTATACATCATGCATTTTATGGGGGCCAAAAAATTTTCGGAGAGCTAAGGCGTCGGGGCTGGTGCTAGTTAGTCAATTTTTCGCAACGAATTCGAATCCGTTGTCAAAATTGAGCTAGAGTCATTTTTTAACCCAAATTGATCAATGTTTCCAACTTTTTCGAGGGTATCTCGGGAACCGAGGGTCGCCGCCAAATTGCAACTGCGAATTCGAACTCAGCGTGAAAAATTGAGTAAGAAACCCTCACGAATTGGATATTTTTGATTTTCTCAAATTTTGAAAATTTCTGCATATTATACATCATGCATTTTTTGGAGCCAAAAAATTTTCGGAGAGCTACGGCGTCGGGGCTGGTGCTAGTTAGTCAATTTTTCGAGACGAATTCGAATCCGTTCTCAAAATTGAGCTAGAGTCATTTTTTGACTCAAATCGATCAATTTTTCCAACTTTTTCGATGGCATCTCGGGAACTGAGGATCGCCGCCAAATTGCAACAGCGAATTCGAACTCAGCGTGAAAAATTGAGTAAGAAACACTCAAGAATTCGAAATTTTTGATTTCCTCAAATTTTGAAAATTTCTCCATATACATCATGCATTTCATGGGGCGAAAAAATTTTCGGAGAGCTACGGCGTCGGGGCCGGTGCTAGTTAGTCAATTTATCGAGACGAATTTGAATCCGTTTTCAAAATTGAGGTGGAGTCATTTTTTGACCCAAATCGATAAATTTTTCCAACTTTTTCGATGGCATCTCGGGAACTGAGGATCGCCGCCAAATTGCAACAGCGAATTCGAATTCAGCGTGAAACATTGAGTAAGAAACACTCACGAATTCGAAATTTTTGATTTTCTCAAATTTTGAAAATTTTTCCATACTATACATCATGCATTTTTTGGGGCGAAAAAATTTTCGGAGAGCTGCGGCGTCAGGGCCGGTGCTAGTTAGTCAATTTATCGAGACGAATTCGAATCCGTTGTCAAAATTGAGCTAGAGTCATTTTTTGACCCAAATTGATCAATTTTTCCAACTTTTTCGAGGGTATCTCGGGAACTGAGGGTCGCCGCCAAATTGCAACAGCGAATTCGAACTCAGCGTGAAAAATTGAGTAAGAAACACTCATGAATTCGAAATTTTTGATTTTCTCAAATTTTGAAAATTTCTCCATACTATACATCATGCATTTTTTGGGGCGAAAAAATTTTCGGAGAGCTCGGCGTCAGGGCCGGTGCTAGTTAGTCAATTTATCGAGACGAATTCGAATCCGTTGTCAAATTGAGCTGAGTCATTTTTGACCCAAATTGATCAATTTTCCAACTTTTTCGAGGGTATCTCGGACCGAGGTCGCCGCCAAAATGCAACAGCGAATTCGAATCAGCGTGAAATTGAAAAACACTCACATTCGAAATTTGATTTCTCAAATTTGAAAATTCTCTATATCATCATTTTTGGGGCAAAAATTTCGGAGAGCTAGGCTGGGGTGCTAGTTAGTCAATTTTTCGAGACGAATTCGAATCCGTGGTCAAATTGAGCTAGAGTCATTTTTGACCCAAATTGATCAATTTTCCAACTTTTTCGAGGTATCTCGGACCTGAGGTCGCTGCAAATTGCAACAGCGAATTCGAACCAGCGTGAAAAATTGAGTAAGAAACACTCATAATTCGAATTTTGATTTTCTCAAATTTTGAAAATTTCTCCTTACTATACATCATGCATTTTTAGGGCGAAAAAGTTTTTGGAAAGCTACGGCGTCGGGCTGGTGCTAGTTAGTCAATTTTTCGAGACGAATTCGAATCCGTGGTCAAAATTGAGCTGGAGTCATTTTTGACCCAAATTGATCAATTTTTCCAACTTTTTCGAGGGTATCTCGAGAACGAAGGGTCGCCGCCAAATTGCAACAGCGAATCCGAATTCAGCGTGAAAAATTGAAAAAACACTCACGAATTCGGAATTTTTGATTTCTCAAATTTTGAAAATTTCTCCATTATACATCATGCATTTTATGGGGCCAAAAAATTTTCGGAGAGCTAAGGTCGGGCTGGTGCTAGTTAGTCAATTTTTCGAGACGAATTCGAATCCGTGTCAAATTGAGCTGAGTCATTTTTTGACCAAATTGATCAATTTTCCAACTTTTTCGAGGTATCTCGGGACCTGAGGTCGCCGTCAAAATGCAACAGCGAATTCGAACTCAGCGTAAAAATTGAGTAAGAAACACTCATAATTCGAAATTTTTGATTTTCTCAAATTTTGAAAATTTCTCCATATTATATACATCATGCATTTTTGGGCGAAAAATTTTCGGAGAGCTCGGCGTCGGGCTGGTGCTAGTTAGTCAATTTTTCGAGACGAATTCGAATCCGTTGTCAAAATTGAGCTGAGTCATTTTTTGACCAAATTGATCATTTTTCCAACTTTTTCGAGGGTATCTCGGAACGGAGGGTCGCCGCCAAATTGCAACAGCGAATTCGAACTCAGCGTGAAAAATTGAGTAAGAAACACTCATGAATTCGAAATTTTTGATTTTCTCAAATTTTGAGAATTTCTCCATACTATACATCATGCATTTTTTGGGGCGAAAAAATTTTCGGAGAGCTACAGCCTCGGAACTGGTGCTAGTTACTCAAATTTTCGAGACGAATTCGAATCCGTATTCAAAATATAGCTGGAGTCATTTTTTGACCCAAATTGATCAATTCTTCCAACTTTTTCAGGGGTATCTCGGGAACGGAGGGTCGCGCCAAATTGCAACAGCGAATTCGAATTCAGCGTGAAAAAATTGAGTAAGAAACACTCAGAATTCGAAATTTTTGATTTTCTCAAATTTGAAATTTCTCCATACTATATACATCATGCATTTTTTAGGGCGAAAAATTTTCGGAGAGCTCGGCGTCAGGGGCCGGTGCTAGTTAGTCAATTTTCGAGACGAATTCGAATCCGTGTCAAAATTGAGTGGAGTCATTTTTTGACACCAAATTGATCAATTTTCACTTTTCGAGTATCTCGACAGGTCGCCAAATGCACGAAATTCGATCCGTGAAAATTGAGAAGAAACTCATCATTCAATTTTGATTTTCTCAAATTAAAATTTCTCTATAATAATTTGGCAAAAATTTTCGAGAGCTATGGCGTGGTGCTGTGCTATTAGTCAATTTTTACGAACGCTGAAGTATCGAATTCTCTGTTCAATTTTGGGTACGACGAGTCCCATTGCCGGGTTCCCGAAGATAACCTCGAATTAAATGTTTCAAAATTGAATTCAATATATGTTTTGGCGAAAAAATGAGCTACGCGTCGCTGCTAAGTATTTTGGACAACGACGTTCAAATTCGAGTCATGCATGAAACAATTGAGGTAACTGAGACAGCGCGCAAATGCAACGCGAATTCGACGCCGTAAATTGGTCCTCCGAATGAATTTTTGTTTCTCCCTAAATTATAATATCATGCATTCGAAAATTAGGTCTATAGTATATGAACGAATTATTTCAAAATTGGTAGAGCAGAAAATCACAAAATTTCGGAATCTCAAACTCGATGCTGATTGTGCTACGTTCAAATTTTGATTTCTCAAATTTGAAAATTCCATACTTATCATCATGCTTTTTGGGCGAAAATTTCGAGGCTACGGTCGGGCCGTGCTAGTAGTATTTACGGACGAATTCGAATCCGTTTCAAAATGAGTGAGTCTTTTTGACCCAAATCGATCAATTTTTCCAACTTTTTCGAGGGCATCTCGGGAACTGAGGATCGCTGCCAAATTGCAACAGCGAATTCGAACTCAGCGTGAAAAATTGAGTAAGAAACAGTCATTAATTCGAAATTTTTTATTTTCTCAAATTTTGAAAATATCTCCATACTATACATCATGTCATTATTGGGGGGAAAAATTCTCTCGGAGCTACGGCCTCGGCGCTGGTGCTAGTTAGTCATTTTTTCGAGACGAATTCGAATCCGTTGTCAAAATTGAGGTGGAGCCATTTTTTGACACAAATTGATCAATTTTTCCAATGCATGGTAAATTATGGAGAAATTTTCAAAATTTGAGAAAATCAAAAATTTCGAATTCATGAGTGTTTCTTACTCAATTTTTCAGCTGGCTTCGCTGAGTCTCGTGAGATATCGATGTTGAAATTCAATTTGGGTCTGGCCGACTCCAATTGTTAACGAGATCACCTCGAAAAGTTCGGAAAAATTTTTTGGCCCAAAAATGCATGCATATATTTTGGAGAAGATTTTCAAAATTGTCGAAAATCAGTAATTTAGAATCATCGGAGTGTATCTCTCCGCAATTTTTTCGCGCAGATCGAATTCGTGTTGCAGAATTTGGCAGGATTGTTGAGAAACTCAAAAAGTTGGAATAATATGATCTATATTTTCCAGATGAGTTCGAGTCGTCAATTTGGCGACGGATTTCGAATTACGTCTCGAAAAATTGAGTGAACTATCACATGCGCCAAAAGGCCGTAGCTCTTCTGAAAATTTCGAATTCGTCTCGAAAAGTTGAGCATTCAGCACCAGCGCTGACGCCGTAGCTCTCCGAAAATATTTTCGCCCCAAAAAAGACATGATGTATACATAGAAAATTCCATCTTTAATTAATTTCGAATTAAGAAACGATTATTAAAAATCTTAAATTTACTTTATTTTAATTATAAAAAATTACTGTTAATAATTTTTAGGAAAATAATCCAAAGTATGGAGAAATTTCTGGCGTAAGACCCAGCGAGAGACTGCAGTTAAATATTGACGTTAGCGGAAAAATGAGAGCTTTTTTGAATGTTTTTAGTGTTGAATTTTCTACTTTATCCGGCCCTGGTGCACAATTGGATTTTAACGAGGTAATTGCTCCGTCGACATCCCTCCCCTGAATTTTTGGACTGACGACTGGGTCTCCGCAGTGACCAGCCTCACTTTCCTCCTCCTCAACTCTGTTGTCATCATACAATTTTTTATAAAATTTTGTTGCCGTTCTAGCAATTGTACTTCTATCATAAACTAGTTCGCCTCTCTCATTTTTAACTTTGGGAAGAAGCCATTATCCTTTGGCTAGTGCTTTTCTAGTCTGTATTCAGTAACTAGCACCAGCGCCGAGGCCGTAGCTCTCCGAAAATTTTTTCGCCCCAAAAAAGACATGATGTATAGCAGCGTTTGTCAACCGGTGTGCCGCGGCACACTGGTGTGCCGTGAGCCCCCTCGAAGTGTGCCGCGAAATTAATCATGTTCATACAAATTACAAAATATACCACGAAAATATTACTTCGTAATAAAGAATAAACCATACTATTATCATGAATGCTCTTCTACAGCGCCGTCCGATGGTTATCAAGAGGACGTGCACTGTCGCGCCTTTATGAATTATGAGAGGAAGTTCTTACATTTCTAATATTGGAAGAAAGCAAGCTCGATTTTGTCGAAGATGACTTCTGGTGGATGAAGGTAGCCTTCTTGACAGACTTATTTGAGCATATCAATAAATTAAACACGAGCATGCAAGGCAGAAACGAAAATATTATGACATCCTCTGACAAAATGATGCCGTTCAAGGAAAAATTGCATCTTTGGAAAGTTAGGGTGACTCAAGGAAATTTAGCAATGTTCCCCCGTACCACGAAACCTCAAAGTTGATGCGCACCTTTCATCTCTGATACTTGACTCCATTACTTTGCTTGGCGTGAAAATTACTACCTATTTTCCCAGTTTAAATATAAAGGACTACGACTGGGTTCGAGATCCGTTCAACATATCTGTAACCGAGTTGCACGGTTTGGAGCTTCGTGAAGAAGAAGAACTTTGCTCGCTGAAGAACGATCGCACGCTGTACTTGAAATTCAAAGAAGTGCCATTCGACAAATTTTGGATTGATGCTTCTCGAGAACATCCTGAAATATACCAAAAAGCGTTTGCAATTCTACTTCCTTTTTCCACCTGGTACCTCTGTGAACAGGGCTTTTCAGCTCTAACAAATATAAAAAGTAAAATGCGGGAGCGCCTTCAGTCAGTCGAAAATGAATTGCGCGTTTGTTTATCGAAAACTAGGCCACGTATTACAGAATTATGTATGAAATCTCAGGCTCAAATTTCGCATTAGAAGATTTTCTGTTTAGTACAGATTTCTTTTGATTTAAATTTTTAGATTTAGAATATTTTAAAGAATTTTGAATATATATTTTTGACTTGGTGTGCCGCAATGAATTTATGGGATCCGAAATGTGCCGCAGCCTCAAAAAGGTTGAAAAACACTGATGTATAGTATGGAGAAATTTTCAAAATTTGAGAAAATCAAAAATTCCAGGGACGGGACTGAATTCACGTAAAAATGAAAAGATGGGACTGAGTTCGTGATCCTCGTTTCGTTTTAATCTTATTTAGCAATTTTGTAATCGAAAATATGGGTCGAAGATTAGACTAAAATACCGGGTATAGGTCTTTGAGGGAGCCTTTTCTCATACACGTGTAGGAAGCGATGGAAAATAGACGCTGTAAAACAAAAGTTCACAAACGACAAAATCTGTTTCTTGAGAAAATGTAAATTTTTCACCTATATACTTATGAATTTTAGGATTTATTTCAATATTTACAATTGGTGGAATAACTGGAATTATTTTATCTAATTCAATTATTGATATTAATTTACATGATTCTTATTATGTTGTTGCCCATTTTCATTACGTTTTATCAATAGGAGTTATTTTTTCTATTATATCAAGTCTAATTTTTTGATTTCCTTTAATAATAAATTTTAATTTAAATAACATTAAAGGCCAATGAATAATGCCGGTTTAGGGACATAGCATTCACTGATAAGCTTTTTTCAACGTGAATACACATTTCTGTATCGGCGACGGGGCCTAATTTTTAAAAATTTTACTTTTTACGCTCTTTCCAAAGGTACTAGTAGCTCGTTTTGTCAACAAATGTCTCTTGGAACCGTTTTCGTTTGATAGTGTCCAAATAAAGAATTTACGAAAATTCCCGAATGTTCCCAATTTTCTCACCCAAAATTTCCAGGGAGAGAATCTATTTAGGAATAAAAATTAAAAATAAATTCCCGGTTTTTGCCCATCCCTAATCTGATTGTGTTTTACTTCCACTATTCTTTACGGCCTTAATACCTTTTCTTTTTTTTTCTACATGCTCGAAAAGCGTCTTATTTGTAACCACTTTTCAGTGCAAGAAGTGAAATTTCCGAATCGACAGTGTGGTGCATAAACAATACACCGAAAAGGATGCAAACATAATCCAGTGTTTTGCTCTAGAGAAAAAAAAGTGACGTCAAAAGCGTATCGTTTACTTGGCAGTAGAAGGAAGGTTCACACTAGACGGACAGGCGCGTCGTTTTCGTCGCTTATGCGTGTTTTGATACCTAGGCGTTCCAGCAACTCATATAAACTAAAGCACTAGACGACATGAGTGTTGACATACGCCATTTTCTATCCAGTTCAGTTCCGAGAAAAGAAAATCGGCTGCGCGGGAACGACCGCATGGCCGGTTTTCGTTTCACGGAACAAGCTGGATAGAAAATGGTGTGTGTCTTCACTTGGCTGTTCTAGTGCTCTAATATACCTAAACTACTACTTTTCGAGCATGTATTAAAAAAATATTATTTAGTTTGCAACTTTTGCAAGAAGCGCGTTATTCGCACGTGCGTTTTGCACTCGTCACGAATAACGAGCTTCTTGCACTTGTTGCAAAATATACTATTAATAGATTATAGACTGATTTGAAAGAAACAAAGAAAAAGTGAAATCGATATCAGATTATCCATCATCAGTTAAGATTACCAGCGCAGTACAATGGTATGTTTATACTTGATAAACTTGAGAGTGTGATCTGGGAGGAGATGAGGGAGATACCGTCAACAAAACAAGGGACCTATTATTCTAAAGTTATTCTAGAGAAACTTTCAGTGCTTCAGTATTGTAAGTGCTTACAGATAAGAACCTATGTAGGTACTAATTTTACAAAGAAGAAATTCAATGGAAACTGCAGTCTCCTGGCAAGTTATGTATTGTTGGAATCTACAGCATAAAATACTTATGTCTGTTGTGTAAATCTCATTTTTACTGTTCTACTATTGCACTGAAAACGTAATTTCATTAGTACGTATCCTGTTTCCTTTGTGACAGACTGTGTTGATTGGTACGTTGTTCTTCTATTCTTACCAAAAAAAAAAACCTGAATTTTGAATTTTGGCACGTACATTGAATGAACTTCATTGTAGTTTAATTGTGTATATTGAATTCTGATTGAAATGTTATTATGTATTACAGAACTATGAGCGATTACCAGAAAACTTGGCTAGTTGATGCCATTGTCGATAGAAGAATAAACGATAACAAGGAACCCGAATATTATGTGAAGTGGAAGGACTTTCCCACTGAAGACAATTCATGGGAGCCATTGAAAAATCTCACCCAGTGCAAAGCAATGATTGAGGACTTCGAGATCCAGAAAAAGAAAGAGCAGGCTCTTTCACCGCCGCGTACTCGTAATGGTTTCAAACGAAACCAAACAGCTGATGCAATTTTAGGCGCATCCCAGAAAGATGGCGAGTTGAAATTCTTAATCAAATGGAAAGAAACCGAAGAGCCGGAAATGGTGCCACTTGAAATCGTTCGAAAACATAACCCGCAGGTAAGCCTCTAGATCATCTGATCCGTGAAGAATACCTCTGGATATTCTGATAGCTCTTACCGTGTGGGCTTGGAGCTAGGCTGTTTTTTAAAACATGAAACTTGTGTCACATATTCTAATGGGTACGAGTTGTATGTTAGAAGTAAACAAAAGTCATCTGTATTACTGGGCTTGATTCAGTTGATACCCGTTTCAAAGTTATGGAAGTCGATCTATGTTCCGTCGAACAAACTGAAGGTGTGACTTTATCCATCTTGATACGTCTTAAGAGAAGGATCTATCATGGTTTCCTGCAGAAATTGGTTCTGACAGCGAAAAACTAATTTTGAGCATTAAAGCTGATGAAGTTGTGTTCCAGTTTCGCTAATCATCATTTTGTATTCACTAAGTTGTAAAATTCAGGGACACCACGAAGTTGTGAAATTTAAATACCTATCTTTAACTGGACGCTGCTAAACAAAAACCTCCCAAGCGACCATTTGTTGACAAAATGAGTTATTAATATCGTTGGAAAGAGCGTAAAAAGTAGAATATTTTAAAATTAGGCCCCCGATATCAAAATATGCATCCACGTTGAAAAAAGCTTATCAGTAAACGTTATGTCCGTAAACCGGCTTCATTCATTGGCTTTTAACGTTACGTTTTCTCAAAAAACAGATTTTGTCACTTGGAGATTTCTGTTTGACAGTGTCCAACTGTAGATGGACGGTATACTCTGTTTACTTAATGGGAAAAAATCCTTGTATATAGGTATGTACACGTATGTACTATATAAATTCCCATTATATTGTTATCAGTGACAGGAATTAAATGAGAATAAATATCTAGGGCAATGGTAGTGGTACTTAAGCTCATCTATCTATATGAATATAATCAACACATCAAAAAGCTTGAACATTAATAATGGTAACTATCAACAACGTCAACCGGCCTCATTGACTGTAGTTCATATCTTCCATCCCGTTGAAGATTTTCCCACTAAAAACATGAAAATCTAGTTGCGCTGCGTACACGTATTAGAGTGGAAATACCACTACGACCTTGTCTTTTCAAAGAAAACGCACGCGCATGGAATGCGAATGTCAGTGGCGCTACGCCGACGACGTATCTTTACTACCACTCTTGCATCTAACCCCGTTTTATATACAGAGCTCATCAATGTAGTAGTGGAAGTGGTTTTCCGAATGCGTTCCACTTGGATACGCACATCAAAATCTTCAACGGGATTTAACTCGTATTAAAAACATCAACAGTAGGTAATCTATTTTTCAACGGGATTTGTGATTATTGCGACTGTTACCTCTCACAATAAACGACTTGATAGTCAACAAAATCACAGCCTAATTCAATGATACATCAATAAATATCAATATCAATTCGAGGTTGATCACCTATATGTATACCTATTTATTTATTACTTTTGGGGATAGGAAGAGTCGTGCAAGCTGCTCTCTCACTCTGGTGAATGGCATATGTTTACCTTGACCAGTTTCATTCATTTCGTTTATCATACTTTTTCAATATTAATTGTTCACAGCTGATCATTGAATTTTTTGAGAAACATACGGTGTTGAAACAACCCAGCGACGCAGCGAAGACTACTTCTTGAAAAGCTTAATTTGGTGCTTCAAAACAATAATACCTACCTATTTATTCATTATGTTTGGTGTGCTAAGATCCAGTCGGCTGTTATCAAATACAGCAATATCGTGAGTTCAATTATCTCTCAGTACTTACCTATTATTATGATATTTATGTTAATACAAATATTTTTGTGTATGATATATTCCTGTTTTCCTCATACACTTGCGTACGGCGTTGTCAGTGGTCAATTCGAAAATTTCTCCATACTTATACATTAGTCATTTTTTTGGGCGAAAAAATTTTCCGAGGGCTTCGGGGCGCAGACCCGGCGAAATCAATTCGAAATGCCGAGACGAATTCAGAAGTGTCGTCAAAATTGATTCACAGGCTATTTCTGACCCAGTACAGACCCCGCCCCCAGTGTAACCACATTTTTGACTGTATCTCGGCAACGGAGGACCAGCGCCTGATTTGGTCGACGAATTCGAACTCAGAGCGAAAAATTGAGTCGACAACCGTCTTTAATTCAAAATTTTAAATTTTTTCGGATCTTGAAAATTTCTCAAAATTACATCATGTCTTTTTTCGGGCAAAAATATTCTCGGAGAGATTCGGCGTCGGCGCTGGTGCTAGTTACTCAGTTGTTCGATACGAATTTGAATCTGTCGTCAAAATTGAGCTGCAGTCATTTTTTCACCCAAATTGACCAATACTTCCAACTATTACGAGTGTATCCCGAGAACGGAGCGTCCCTGCCGAATTTGAACACCCAATTCAAACTCAGCGTGAAAAATTGGTTCAAAAACAGTCTTTATTTCAAGATTTTTGGTTTGTTTCGAATTTTGAAAATTTCTCCATATTAACATCATGTCCTTTTTGGGGCCACATAATTTTTGGTGAGCTTCGGCGTTGGCGCGTGTGCTAATTACTAAATTTTTCGAGGCGAATTCAAATCCGTTGTCAAAATTGAGTTACACTAATTTTTTCACCCAACTTGACCAATTTTCCCAACGTTTTCGAGGGTATCTTGAGAACGGAGCGTCGCCGCGAAATTTGAACGCCGAATTCGAAATGATCGTAAACAATTGAGTCGAAGATCTCGGATAATTTTTTCGCCCAAAATAAAATGCCTGATGCATAGTATGGAGAAGTTTTAAGAATTTTCGAATTTCTAAAATACTGAGATAGCTACCTTATCCTACTAAATGCTTCGCGCCGAGTTCGAATTCGTCGACCAAATCAGGCGCTGACCCTCGGTTGCCGAGATACAGTCAAAGATGTATTTACACTGAGGGCGGGGGCTATACTGGGTCAGAAATGGCCTGTGAATCAATTTTGACGACGGTTCTGAATTCGTCTCGGCATTTAGATTCTATTTCGCCGGGTCCGAACCCCGAAGCTCTCGGAACATTTTTTATCCCAAAAAAATGCCTGATGTGTACGGAGCAATTTTCAAAATTTTCGAAATTCCAAAAACTTTAGATAACAAGAAATTCCTACTCAATTTTTCGCGCTGAGTTCAAATGCGTTGACCAAATCAGGCGCGGACCCTACGTTTCCAAAATACAGTCAAACTTGTGGTTATACTGGGGGCGAGGGCTATACTGGGTCAGAAATAGCCTGTGAATCAATTTTGACGACGGTTCTGAATTCGTCTCGGCCTTTCGAATCTATTCTGCCGAGTCCGGGCCCCGAAGGTCTCGGAAAATTTTTTCGTTCAAATGAAGGCCTGATGTGTATGGAGAAATTTTCAAAATTTTCGAAATTCAAAAATAGTGAGATAACTTTCAATTTTTACTAAGTTTTTCGCGCAGAGTTCGAATTCATCGACTAAATCTGGCGCTGACTCTCCGTTGCCGAGACACAGTCAAAATTGTAGTTATACTGGGGGCTGGGCTATACTGGGTCAGAAATAGCCTGTGAATTAATTTTGACGACGGTTTTGAATTCGTCTCGGCATTCCGAATCTATCTCGCCGGGTCCGGGCCACGAAGCTCTCGGAAAATTTTTTCGCCCAAAAAAATTCCTGACGTATAAGTATGGAGAAATTTTCAAAATTTTCGAAATTCCAAATAGATGAAATAACCACCAATTCCTACTCAATTATTCGCGCTGAGCTCGAATTCGTCGTCCAAATCAGGCACTGACCCTACGTTTCCAAAATACAGTCAAACTTGTGGTTATACTGGGGGCGAGGGCTATACTGGGTCAGAAATAGCCTGTGAATCAGTTTTGACGATGGCTCTGAATTCGTCTCGGGCTTTCGAATCTATTTCGCCGTTTTCGGGCCCCGAAACACTCGGAAAATTTTTCGCCCAAAAAAATGCCTGATGTGCGTATGGAGAAATTTTCAAAATTATCTAAATTCCAAATAGATGAGATAACAAGAAATTCCTACTCAATTTTTCGCGCTGAGTTCGAATTCGTCGACCAAATCAGACGCTGACCCTCCGTTGCCGAGATACAATCAAAAATGTGGTTAAACTGGGGGCCGAGGCTATACGGGGTCAGAAATAGCCTCTGTGAATCAATTTTGACGACGGTTCTGAATTCGTCTCGGTATTTCGAATCTATTTCACCGGGTACGGGCCGGAAGCTCTCGGAAAATTTTTTCGCCCAAAAAAATTCCTGATGTATAAGTATGGAGAAATTTTCAAAATTTTTGAAATTCCAAATAGATGAGATAACCACCAATTCCTACTCAATTCTTCGCGCTGAGCTCGAATTCGTCGTCAAAATCAGGCACTGACCCTACGTTTCCAAAGTATATTTATGGTATGGAACCCCCAATCTTCATTTGGGGGCCAACATGTCTGTGGCCCCCCAAACTTTTCATTAAGATGTAGACCCACGGGAGGCGGCACAAAGTCTGGGACTTCGGAGCACAATTAGCACAAATAAAATACAAATTTGTGCCACTATGTTTTAGACCTCACGTTTGCTTGGGGAGGGCTAACATTTTACCGGCCCCCCAATTTTATTCGTGAGCTGTAGGTTCAAAGAAGGGGGCACAAAATGTGGGACACTTGAGCACAATCAGCACAAATAAAATACAAGTGTGTGCCACTATTTCCGAGACCCCACTTTTCTTTGGGGTGGAGGGATAACATTTCACCGCCCCCATTTTATTTTTGGGCTGTAGGTCCAAGGAAGGGGGCACAAATTGCAGGAACCTCGAGCACATTTAGCACAAATTAGGTAATAATTCGTGCCATCACACCCGAGCCCCCTTCTTCCTGGGGGGGGGCGTGGCCTATATCCACACTGTTTTTACTTTCACCGCGGATTTCTCCGTTATCATTGTTGCCAAATCCGATGCGCAAAAACAGAAGTATTGTTGCCTGAAACTATCGCACTTTCGCCTCATGAGTTTAAAAAAAGTATGAACAAAGACAACAAAACTTTGGATAGAATGGGTGTACCTCCCAAAATTGGGGTAGGATATGAGATACCGTGAAAAGAACCTGAAAAATGAATTCGGTGACAGCAGAAACCAGTTAATCTCTCATTTTGAAGATCAGTTTTTTTAAAATATCATAATTTTTCCAGCCCCCCCCCCAAATTGAGCACCGGACTGTGAGCCCAGAAAATGCGGCACAAATTCTGAGACTTCGGAGCACAATTAGCACAAATTACAATAAAATTTGTGCCGCTAATTCCAACCCCCTATCTTCATTTAGGGGGGGGGCAACATTTCTCTGCCCCCCAAACTTTTCATTAAGATGTAGACCCACGGGAGGCGGCACAAATGCTGGGACTTCGGAGCACAATTAGCACAAATTACAATAGAATTTGTGCCGTTAATTCCAACCTCCTACCGTATTTTGGGGGGGCCGTAGAAATACAGCCTTCGACTGCTACACGTACTCATGAAAGTTGAGAAACAGTCTTTTGATACCTACGTACCATACAACACACTTTTTTCAAGTCGTCAAGAATTTTATCTAATCTAATTACAGTTACTATACATATACGTACCCGTTAGCGTGAACACAGACAACTCGCTGGAGAATGTGCTGATGAAGCCGGCGAAGCTGCACATCCCACTGGACCTCCATTCTGAATCGCGAATAGAGTAAATTCCTCTGTACCGATAATCCACAAACGCGATAATCAATAAATACGTTCCCATGAGGAAATCGCCTAGAGCCAAGTTCTTGATCAGGAATGAGTGAACCTGAACATTTTTTCACAAATATGACACAGCTTAAGTGAGGGATGAGGAAGATGAGGGTATTGCAGCGCTAAGCTTTAGGTGTGTGATCGGTTTGACAAGATCGTTCCTGAAAGGCACTGTGCGTGCCACAGTTAATCCTTTTTCATAACTTACTTTATTGGTGTTCTGATACAACGTACGAAAAACGATTACAAGAAGATTGGCGAACGTTGCTATGATCCCAAGGATCCAGACGCATATTCGAAGTACGATGTTTGTCATCAGGTCTTCGCAAGAACTGAACTCGTCTGGTGGCGGGAAACACGACGGCACGTGCTTGGCGAGACAACAAAATCGAAACTCGTCGGTAACTCTGGAGGAAAATAAAACAGGTATCAACAATATACCTAGGGCTTCTAGTACAGAGTGTGAAGGTATATGAGTGCCGTCACTGGTACCAGGGTCGCGAAGAAGAGGAAAAATCTGAAGTAATATTACTCACAGATTTTGCAACGACATGGTAACTCTGAAGACATTAGGCTCGATGTTGCCGAGATGGTTTCTACTTAGATCTCTGAAAAAGAAAAAAAAAAAGTAAATTAATCGACGTTTACAGCGACCTGAAATAACGGAATGAGATGTAGGAAACCATATGGCGCGACCTTACAAATGCAACAGTTTCGGCATTCCTATGAACGTGCCGTCGAGCAGAAACGAGATCTTATTTTGCGACAGATTCCTGCAAAAAATTTATCAGAGATCGGTTAAATTAGATCTCTTGATTGAAGTAATCTTCAACAAATTTGATTCTATTCTTGGACGGATACTTACAAACCAGTTAAGCTTCTTAACCCGACAAATGTCTCCGCCTCTATTTCATAGATCTGTTGTTGGTGTAAATCCCTGTTTAACGAGGAAAGGACAAAATATATCTAGATATTCAAAAAAATTAAAAAAATATTTTTAAAAATCGGTCTAGGTTTCGGAAGTTTAGAGATTAATGAAAGCATCATCTAGGAGCAATCGAAAATCCAACTCGCTCTTTGGCACGCAGTCGGTTGAATAATGAAGTAACCCAAGAAACACAGTCGGTACAAAAATCGACTCTTGTCGACCCTCAAAATTAGTCACTTTATCAACATAACATTGCGATAAATTCGGCACAGAATTCGAAATTGAGTTATCATAAATTTTAGATCAATACAGAGTTGACGCTGACACACTGTAATTCGACTTTTCAATCAAATTCCATATCAAATTAGACCACAATGTCGTGCTTAAAAAGTAACTGATTTGGCGCATTGATATGGCTTTTAAGGAAATAAGGACAGAATTCAGTCAATTGAAAAGATTAACAAACTGTAAAAATTTGTTTTCGTTGATTACAAACAAATATTGCATTGATTTTTTTCAGTCTCGATTCGGGTTCCAAAATTATAATTTTCTTATTTCAAAATGTAAGTTCTTGCGTTCTGTAATAGACCTCGACCTTTCTCAGTATTGCGCGTCAGTTCAGCTGAGGATATGAATTCTTCCTTGACTCCCATGACTCGTGACTTTTTTTTTTATTGCGTCACATGGCAATGCTGTAAATTTTGTTTCATGGATGATGCAGTCAGATTATAAATTGTAATAAAAACCATTCATTCTGTCCTCTTACAGTATAGTTAATGATGACAGCCCGTAAAACGCCATCGAACACAGCCGTTCAATTTTGTTGTTTTGAAGATGCCTGAAACAACACAAAAAACACACTAACTGAGCGACTACTAGATAGTGCACAATTCTCAAAATATAGATACAAAAATCGACTTTTTTGTCGATATTCAAAATCCATCACTTTTTTAACACAAAACTTTATAATACAATTTGATGTAGAATTCGACATAAAAATCGAGTTGCCACATTGACAACGACTTTGTGATAGAATTCTCAATCGAAGTTGATGCAAATTCGGTGCGGAAGTCAATATGTAATTCGACAACAGTGTCACGTTGAAAACCTGATGGATTTCGCGTCTTAGTTTCAAGTACATTATAAATGAGAACACGAAAAAACACTTCTCATGACTCATGGTAGATTCTGAGGTCTGCTGAGTTGGGGAGGGCTGCCACACTTCTTGAAGCTAGACGCACATTCGATATGTATGTATGTTATGTTCAGGGAGCTTTGTGGCGTAGCGGTAAGACCTCGGCTTCATACCTGAAGGCACCGGGTTCGATTCCCAACGCCGGCATCGTTATCAGTAATGCAAAAAAGAACTCGTCACATTCTTACGCCGCATTCTGATAACGTACACAAAGTCACAACCACTTACAGTAGAGACTTCCGAGAAGTGTGTAATCGGTCGCCAGTATCTGAAAGCTCTAAATGGGTAAGGCGCTACCTGGCGGTGCTCGTTGAACTCACCGTCATAAACCAAGGGGCTAGTGATACGGGCATACGACAGGAAGATAGCGTAGTCGTTCGACCTCTCACTTCGCACGGCTGGTCACCGAGTAAAGAAGAGCTGCAGACTCACATATTATAATGGGAATTACTCCCCGCAGACGGGCCAATAGGCCCACTCGAAAAAAGGAGACGACGACGACGATGTTGTTATGTTCAGAAGTTCGGGAATAGTTAAGAGTTGTTCTCATATCGACCTCTGTAGGTATTATAATATTATGTAAAATGAAAATGACAAACTACTAGTTTCAATATTTAAAATACAAAAGAGTGCGACATCGGACCTGTCGAGAACAGTTTTCAAAATTTACCGGGGTTTTAATAATTCGATCGCCACTCAGTAAGTATATCTCAATGTAAAGATTTCTTTGATCGAGAAACTTGAATTTTACGTGGACAAGCTACGTAGGAAGATTGTTTTCATAAAGTAGGTATCCCCCGAGAAGTTTTCATCAAAGCACCTCCATAGAAGTTTTCGTTAGCAAGTCATCATTGACCAAATGATAGAGAGGTTAAAATATTTTTTTCATTTTTGCTCCCATCGCCTGAAATTTTTTTAAATACTTTGCAAATCTGAGAGGCTTCGGCCAGTAGTCACCAACATTGAAAAGGTGAAGAATTTCCATTTGAGTTTTGTAAATGACAGAATTAAACTTTCCTTCCAATTACCCTGAAAAGCTATAGCTTCGCTGCATCTTTGGCTATTTTATTTCACCAGCGGCAGGACATCACGAGGTAATTTTTCTTTTTCAAAAACACTAAAAGTAAATCCTCGGCACGTCAATAAATTAAATCTTCTGCTCAGACACCCTTGAAACATACGTCGACAAGCAGAATCCGTCACTTCTGACACGAAACTGAGATTGAATTAGATACAGAATTCGATACAACAATCGAGTTACCATGTCGACATCGACTTCTGCATTGAATTTTGCATCGAAATCGACACAGAATTTCATCAAAAATGAGATGTGTATTAAATTCTACATTGAATTCAGACACAATGTCAACTGGAAACAATGACGCATAAAGAGTCGAATTTTGTATCAACTGTGTTTCCAGGGTAGGAGAGCACAAACAGGCAACCGCCAGCTGCAATAATTATAAACGATATAATGTACTATCAAAGTATTTCGAACTCCCATATATAACTATCTTACTGAATCTTCCCAGGAAGTCATGGAAGTGTTTTCTATAAGGTAGAATGGATTTGCTGTTTATCTCGATATAATGTGTACACACCATTAAGACAATACTTACAATCCTGTCAAGCTGGAAAGACCGAAGAAGGTGCTATTTTCCAGAATGCGAATCTGGTTGTGTTGCAGATTCAGCGTACCTAATTTCCACAGCGGTTGAAACGTGAACGGTATCAGTCTTGTGATGCTGTTGTTGCTCAAGTCCCTGCAGAGTAATGAAGTTTATGGTTCAGATAAATAAATTCGAACGATGGTTTCAAGGAGTTATGTTAACAGATTTTCAAAGGAGCTGCGAAAGTTATGGATGCTGCTTTCTGTTTCTAGTTCACGCCTAAGCTGTCATTGTTCGAAGTAATCATCATGCATAGGTATTGTAAAAAAAAAAAAAAAATGGGCGCGTTTTTCAGTGACGTCACGGAGTGAGTTGGTGCATGGTTACTGTTAGCAAAAATACCCATCTTGGTTCCAACGAACATAATCGGCTCTCGTAAGAAAAGCACATGGAGCAAAGATCAGTATGTTACTATACCTGAGAATAAGAAATTTGTTAGAAACCAGACGTTTAATAGCAAATACTCAGAACTTTCTGGATTAAAAATATGTGCCTTTGGTTTCTAATAAATTTCTTATTCTCAGGTAGTAACATACTGATCTTTGCTCCGTGTATTTTTCTTACGGGAGTCGATACGTTCGTTGGAACCAAGATGGGTATTTTCGCTAATAGTAACTCCCTCTGTGAGATCACGGGAGGCCTTGATGCATGGAAGTCTCGAAGGTAGTTTCCCGTTACGTATCGAAACGTGCGGAAATGATCACTCTACCTACCACCGGTCATGGCGTAGGTGGGGTTATCTATTTTCCGGCGGTTTCGATACGGCTGGTCGATCTACCTTCGAGCAAGGGAGCGGGCTTTTATCTGGCGTATGCCCATTGAAGTGAACGGTCGAAATCAATCCTCTGTCGCTAGAGAACCTTAGCGTTGATTTGCGTAAAGTTTTCGTATAGTGTTGTCAGTTCGTTTTTTGAATAAGCTTTTTCGAACCACCAGTTACTGGCTAAGTTATTCAGTTTTCAAAATGCAGTCATTTGTGACCATTTAATGTTCATTTTGCTCGGAGTGACCACCATCATGTGATCAGAAGCCTGAGTTCTGGGGTGGGGATGGAGCCATGACGACAACACTGCACTACGCCGGCGTAACGTGACATCACTCTTTTTCGTCAGATATACGATGCCATAGAAGTGTCATGAAAAATCAAACGACCACGGATCCATCAACGAATTGCTCGCCGACCTTCAAGTCTGTCGTCAACTGTCCGGCGTTGAATTATGTTGTATTCCACATTGGCTGGCCGGTCAACATGTAATCTACTTACCATGGGCGTCATTAGAATTTAACAATTTTTGTTTGTTTACTCTGTTTACAAATTTTCATTCGTTTTCGTCTGTCCTCCCTAATGATTCGATCCTTCCCTAACATTTGTCACTTGGGCAGTTTTTGGGGTTAGAAAATGAGTTACAGATTTCAGTTCGTCTCGCGGCGGGGAGAGCTCGAACCGACGGAGGATCCTCGAACTTATCAGGTACGTGTTCATTATATGTAATTTATTGAAACCATTGAATTTTCATTATTTTCCTGGGGATCCTAGTTCGCCTCATGTATAAACTCACCTTATTACGTTTTCTTAGGCTCCGTACCGTTTTAGGCCTCTTTCGTTATGTTAAACTCGAGGCTATTCAATTCTTATCATTGAATCTTCAGGGTCGGTCCCTCCCCTTTTATAGGCTTTGTGCCCCGGGTGGTTCGCCCCTCATGTGCATTTATTCAACTTTTGTATTGGGTTTAGTACCTTTCCATTTAAACACCCTCATTCTAGTAATTCAACCGCCCTTTACCTTCATTGTTTTACAGAATTCATACGCCTTGCTATTATTATTAATCTTTTTCGTGTTCCCTTGTTAACCGTTATTCTGTTGTAAAGTTCGCCGATGGTCGGTACGTTCCTGGCTCGTTATCATTGAGAATTTACTTACTATGTTACCATACTTGCATGTCATGTTTAAATTATATCATCCGAGTTGTTAGTTGGCATCCCTGTTTTTTGATTTTTGCTGGAGACGTTCCTCCGTTACACAGCTATGCTGCTTCTCAGATATGAGTGCTGGACTGGGAGCGTTGTTCCCAGTTTCCCATGCCTCAGCCTGATAAGCGCGTTGAAGAAAACGCGCCCATTGAGAGGTGTCGGGACACCCGGCAGAAGCGAAGCTTCTTTCGCATTGTGTGAGTTGCTACATCAGTCGGTAGGTGCGTGTACTAAATGTCACCTGACAAAAAATTGTTAACGGAAGTGTGAAGGGGAAACAGTCTGGCCTCACATACGCACTTCCTTTCTCTTCTGCTCTTTATCTCACTAGATACGGATGGAGCCTTACTACATCACTTCCGTTGCATGTTTTCATATTCGCGTTTGTTTCACTTGTTCTACGCTAACTACCCATCCTGAACTTGCGTAAAGAAGCTTCGCTTCAAAAATATAAACCAATAACATCAATTTTTTAAAACCGACATTGAGACTTTAAAGCATTTTAACTGAAAAATTGTGGGCAAGAAGTAGTCAAGTCACATTTGTTAATATAGTTGGTAATTTTCCGTTTCACATGATAACTTAGATCAGTAGAAGAAGTAGAAAGTAGTGACAGACCATACTGCAGAATGACTTGACTGTTTCTAGCACAAAGCCAGAAAGTTTTCAAATTTTGTAAACGAAAATAATTGATAGGTTTCTAGGCAGATATTGTTGATCATAAGTGAAAATAGCTTTTCAAGAGCGGGGGTTAAATGTTTTTTGCTTGCTTTGTTCGCAGAATTTATACGGCGCAGCTCCTCTGCCGCTGCCCTCTCTACGTTATTTTCTATTTTTTAGAATCTTTTAGAACATTGGGGAGAGGGGAGAGGCTAAGCCTCCCGAGCCCCTCTGTTTGCGCTAATGCTGTTGATGTTCTCAATGTATTATCAACTTGTGAAAAGACCTTCAAAACATCACCGTATTGTGGTTTTTATATTCGAAGTATATTCTATAATTTTAAAATTTCTTTCTCGCATAAATATTTTCTGCCGATTGATATGTACGATGATTTATTTGTAAAATGCTGAACATCTGAAACTATTTTCCAATCATGCAACTTAAAAGGGATCAGTTGAAAAGTTCCAAATCACTTTTCAGTCACTACTTTCTTGAAACATACACTGAAACATGGATCCCATTTTCCCGTCTCCTTAAAGGTGAGTAGAACGAATTATTAATTATGCTAGTTGCTAAGCTTTGAAAAAGTTTGTTTTCAAAGTGCAAAAAAGATCATTAGTCATCGCGTTTCTTTGGGGGGAGACTATAGAATGTGAAGTTTTATAAAAATGAATGAAATTTTCACGAAAAGACAATATATATTTGAATTAGGTTCTCCTCGAAAGTCATGTACCTGCGACTGTCAGCCAATAACTGAGGGATGGTATGATACTTTCTCTTGGCATTTTAGGGAAAATTTAAGATAGCCAACCAAAAAATGGTAACACAAAATGCATTACCGTTCCGCAGTTATTGGCGAATAAATTTGAAGATTTCTTTTCTGGCACAGCACAAAACTACTACAACAACGAATCTTCAGGTTAATCAACTTACAGGAATATTATTCGATCCAATCGAGCAAACGTTTCATTGGTCAGATTATTCAGTTCGTTCCCTGCTAAATGGCTGAAACAAATAACAAGTAAAATGAAACCGAAATACACTCAACTTGATAACATATGAGTAGAAAAAGTACATACTAATGGAGATACTTCATTTTGGATAATTACCAACAAGGTTGCATACCATAGTGAAAAGGAGGAAATTCTCACGAATCGCGAGGATATCAAAATTTAAATAAAACAACGGTGTTTTTTTAAAAAAGAAAATTTACATTAGGATTAAAGTTGATATTAAAAACAGTGAATCTCAATTCAAATGAGAAAGAAAAAAGTCTCTATTTTGATTCCTATAACCAACACAGATTCCTACTCCTGTTAATAATATGAAATTATGAAACAGAAATGAGTGATTACCTATTACGTTATACTGATTGGTGGTTACATCATCTATTATGCTGCCATGCAATCAACAAGATAATTCAAGTTTTTTGTAGGATCAACAAGTTTTGTATATCTGAATCCATGAAATAAATATTTTTGGCTCATAACAATGATAATTTTATTTCAAGCGAATTCTTTCTTCAAATTAATGATAAAATTTAAAAAATGCTTTTTCAAACTCTGCTTTATGAATTTTAAAAGGTATTTATCCTAAGTATTACACCAGGTTTTCTTTTTAGGAATAAATTTTCGGAACGCTGTAAAACTCGGACCTGGTGGAAATGACTACTTCTAATTTTTTGTGGCAAATTCAAATGTGACTTCAAAATTAAGTCAGAATAATTTTCTTAGTAATTTTCATCATAACTCAGCAACGCAGCGTTTCCGCCAAATTTGGATAAGGAATCTGAATTCAGCGACCACAACTGAGTAGGAATATGCGGATAATTCAACTCTTGACTTTTTGAAAACTTCTCCGTACTACATCAAGGCCTTTCTTGAATGATAAAACTCCGGGACCCTACGAAACCGGGACTTTGTTGAAATGAATCAATTTTCTGCGGTAGATTCAAATCCGATCTCGAATTTGCGCTCATTGATTTTCGCACTGATTTTCGTTAACTTTCTGATCGTACTTCGGCAACGCTTCGTTGCCATCAACATTTGGACAACAAATATGAACTCAGCGGCCAAAATTGAGAAGGGTGGACGGTTAACACAATATTTCTGATTTAAAAAAAAAAACTTTTCATAGCACTACAAATATACACAACAGGGCTTTAACTGGGCAAAACAATTTGCGAAATGCTACGAAGTTAAAACCTCGTGAAAATGTCTCATTTTTGTGGCAAACTGAAGAGCGCGTTGACTGCGAGCTTTATCACTGGGAGGGCGAAGGAGGCAAAAACTCAACTTTTTGGACAGAATAGTTCTTCAGCATTAAAATTAAAGTCTTCTAATGACTACCTGAGTCTTTTCTTACATATTGTCTTGCGCAAAGACTTGTTCACTTTATGCAAAAATCATTCCTAAGATGTTACCGATTTAATGCTTCCAGAAAAAAAAAGATCTAACTTCTCACCCCACGGAGAAACTAAAATTTTAAAAATACATTTTTTCTTCTCATACGACGTCAAAGACTCCCATAATCTTAACTAACAGAATTATTTAAAAATAGACCAGAGACATTTCGGGAGAACGGTTTCCCCAGATGATTAGAATAGTCAGCCTTCCCCAGAAAATGACGAAAATACGTATATTGAAATCTATTATGGTGTGGAAGAGGGGGCTAAATAAACTTTTTGGACAGAATATCCCCCTGATCTTAAAATTAAACTGCGATTATGATTACGAGTATGTAAAATACTCTTGTAAATTTTTCGCAATCGAACTATTTGAAAATAGGCGATCTTTGCGAAGACGAGGCTTGCTTAGAAAATTATGAAAAAATATTAATTAAAACATGTTATTAGTGGATGGGGGAGGGGATAATGATTATTAAAATTGACTTTATGGACAGGATAGTGCCCTTGACTTTACGATCAAAATCAGCTTGTGGTTATTCGAATATTCTCTTCTGTATTTTTGTCGGCAATGGGGAGGGGGGGGGGTCAATTCGTGCAAAAAACAAACTTAAAATGTTTACCGCTCAGCGTGCTCGAGCAATTTCCGATCTAGATCAAATTTCTACCAGTTCTGTAAGTTTAACTCTGACTGTGAGCTCATCAAATCGTGAGAGGTCAATCTCCGAGTTCAGTTGTTCAGATTTTGTTGCTGAGCTCTAGAACAGTGGAGCTTAGCTTGTAAGATCTTTGAAGAGTGGTTATTTCTCCCGTGTAGAAATGAATTTATCTATTGAAGCTCAACTGTTTATGTAACCTCATTAAAATTTCAAATTTTCGGCCCCCAAGTTCTTTAAAATATTAGCTGTTGGACAGTAACTTTGAGCCCCACTCTTCCCTATTCGTCAAGTAGACGATGGATTTATCTGATCATTTTTAAACGGTTAATCCTTGAGAAAGACGTATTTTTCAATAGCATCTGACTTATATTGTATTCATCTGGTTTACACGACGAATTCTCTTCTCAGGGAAGAAACCGTTATTTCTATCCCTAAGGAAGAAAGCACTCGTTTACCTCCATATGGAGGAAAGTAATCTATGATTTTTTGAACTTTTCAATAAGAAAATAACGGCGATGCAGAGGAAAGTGACTGACATGTTCAAATTGATAATTTAGCGGCACTAAACCGACACAGTTTCTTATGTGCCCATCAGAGACGTGCTCATGTGTTTCATAATATTCAGGGGCCGTATCTTTCTGTTGTCACGAGTACTGGGGCTTCTTTTTTCCGGGTATCATCGTTTTTGATCCTTTTGGAGTAAGGGAACCTCCACAATCCGTTGAACTGAATACACATACGCACTCCCCTGATTTCTGCATTGTGCCGTGCTGTTTGTTCGATATTATGCTTTTACTTTCCGAATGTGTTTTGAATAAAATATCGTAGAAGCAGGCTTCATCACTCGGTAATAACTCTTCCCTTTCCCCTTTCCTGCGCAATATGCTTACTTATAAGAAACTTTCTTCCACATCAAACCAGTATTTAATTATTCGATTGAAAGCCAATTTTAGAAGCCCTTTCGCTCTCTCGGAACCGCAGCACTGCAAACCGAGCTCACCAACCGTGATTTTCAAGCTAAGCGAGCTTCAAAAGCCTCAAAAGTATGGTCGTTAGAACGAAGTACGAAATGCCCCTTTTACAATAAGTGCCAGTCACCAACATCATGTTGTTCTCTAACACTATAATTAGAAAATTTCACCTTCTTGTTTATCCATTCACGTTCATTTTCAGGCACCCAAGGTGTTTTCAGTGAGCGCGTATGTATTCGCGACATCGCGTTGAAGGCTCTGCGTGAAAATTAAAATCGAAAATGAATTTTAAACTGGGGCGAGAAACACCCACAGAGGAGTCCATTTTCGATGACACAAGATACGGCTGAGAAGATGAAATGTCAACCCTTGTCGAGCGCGCCCAACGGATGGACCCTTATTTCTATTCTGCTATTTAGAAATAATACGGTAACTAGTTAAATTGTTGCGAAGAAAAAATAATTCAGAAAAGTAGGTCTGTAGGCACTCACAATTTCGTTATCGCCTTTTCTATCTTCTGCGGAAAGTGTTTGAGTGACAGCGATGTGCAATAGATGTGGATGTCGTGGCACGGGCATAGAGGCTCGCTGGAACATGGACGAGCTGAAACATACGAAACAAATTTTACCGTATAATCGTCAACTTTCTGTAACGAACTTCGTTTTGGGAATTTTTATGCTTCGACTGCTGAATATATGAAGATAATGTGTAATTTCTTACAGCAGTTTTCCTCGTCCTCCCAGGTTTCCTCGCAGTCGAGTTCATCGTTGCACTTCATGGTTTCTTTAATGCAGGGACCTCGACGACATTTGTAGTATCCTTCTGGGCACGTCCAATTCTCTGCGATATTAAAATAAACATTCGTAAATGACAACATAGCCTAGTATAATAGTTCTTAATGTGTTTACGACGGGGACTGATTCCCTTGTCCGCTGAATAATCATCCAAAAATTTTCGAATTTCGACCGCAAAGTTCCTTGAAGTTTATATTTACGACCTGAAAGTACCACAATCAACTTTTAAATTTTTGAATAATAATCATAATACGTGCTTCATAGGCCTCAAAATTTAACATGGAATTTACAAGAATTTTCCTCGATACACTTGAGTGCTCAAAACCGCCGTTACGGAAAGAGATTCGGGAATCATCATAAATATAGAAGAAATTTTGGACATTAAAATAAAATCGTTTCTAGATTTAAAATTGTATTTTTCACGAAACTTTGAAATTTAGCTATTGAAAAACTCAATTGATGACTCTTTTCATGTAAAGTCTCAATTGGTTCGGGATGACTACCAAATTCACGTTTGATATTATTTACACCTGGGCTGCAAATTTGGGCGCTAGAAGTGAACGGAGAGATCTAAAGGTAAGTCAAGACGGTCACACGCAGATAGACTAACGAAAGCGAAGAGAGAATTCAGGTGCGGATCCACGGGAGGGGATCCACCCCCCCTCAAACCAAAAAAGAAGAAAAAATCGGTGGGGAAGGGAGGAAATCTGCGCAGGAGAGGGTAGCAAAAAATTTCCGCGCGCTTTTCCGTCTGTCATTTCTCTCTCCAAAATGATCGTCTGGATCCGCGCCTGGAGAATTTGATGTGGACGATGTGAAGAGATTCGACAGCGATGTTGAACATACCTACACAAAGGGGGAAGGGTAGGAAGGGATAAGAGGATGGTAGAAGAGAACGATGGACGCCCATGCCCGAAACCGGGTACACATTCGACGGCATCATAGTCCCTTTACACATCCGAAGTCGAATATACGTTCGAATAAAGATGGTAAAAAAAAAAATAACCAATTTAAAAGTACGCTCTCGTTACGTTCTCGAAAGACATCTCTCATTTCTTCAAAGTCTTAAAGAGATAAAAACGTATTTACGGCGATTCGGTTATGCAATTTAATTAACACGGCGAAGAAGATTGCAGCGATCAAGTGCAGCGATGCTCACTCCACACACACACACACACTGAGTGACATATAAATTGCATATTCGGTTCGCCGTAAGGAATCAATGATTGATATCATTTGCAGACGGGGTTTTCATGCTTCCTAAGAAATTTGAAAATATAAACTTACTGAGTTTTAGAAAAAAATTCTTCATTATATTTTCTTACGAATTCCAAGTTATTTTTATACCCATCGTTGGAAAGCGAATGTCCTTAGAATGAAATGAACTAAAATACCACTATTTTGACAATTTGTATTCTCCACGTCAAGTCTGTTTTTTAGGGGCTGAAATTCGTAACTGATCAAAAATCTATGGCAATCTTCCCGAAAACTAACAATTTCGATAGGTGGTATATATTTTCCTGAGAAAGAGAAAAGTGGATAGACCCTCCAGCTCCTGTTCGGGAACAGAACCGATTTTTCGATCCTCCAAGAAACAGGATTTTATCATTTCAAGATCCTGCTCGGTTCCTTTTTCAGCTGTTTATTAAAAGAGGACGGGGCATCTTTACAGAATAGATACGGTCTATCTCTGATTTTTATCATATTTCGATCGTACTACTCAGTTTTTAACTCTCTGCCCCTCCTCCATCCACAGAATTGGATTTTCAACAGAACAGAAGCAAAAAACAAAGGGTCATTCATCAGAAGTTTGGATTATGTCCTCCCACTTCTGATTCCCTTCCGGCGCCTGGATCGGCAGATGATAAGAAAATAAAAGTTTATGATATTCACTTTATGGAGAAAAAAAAATTGGTTTTCCTGTACGAGCAAGGTTGGATTTGCCGTTAGACAGAGAAAGCTGTAGACTATAGCTGAAAATTTTGTAGGATGCAAGGAGCAAAAACTTATACCCGGTCCTGTGTACGGTTTCAGTTTCATCATTTAGATGAACGACGACTTGAGTGATTGATTTAATGTATTTTTATGGGTCAGGAGGGTAAGACATAACCATAACATGGGCCTCCCTTTCACATCCGGGGCTTTCTCACTTCCTAGAACCGAAAACACACCTCTGCCTGTGGTTGATGAACTTAATCTACAGTAAGTGGAAGCCCGCTATGCACGAATTTGCAGGCGCTAGTGAAAGCAATATTAATGTAAAAAAAATCAACTTACGACAATTCTGCAGATGAGATTTATCCGCGCAACCGGACCGATCGATCCCAGTTTTAAGGCACTGCTCGGCGGCATCGATGCACTGTCCACTCCGGCACAGAAATTCACCTTTTGAACATTCTCGTATCTCTGACGCAGTAAAAACAAAGAAAATCAAAATTTTCGAATGCCAGGGTGTAAGTCAGAGTCAAAATTTACGAACATGAACATACGCCTAGTCTATGACACTCGATTTGTCCTTCATGATTTTGGAAAATAAACTTGGCTTAATGCCGCCGTCTAGGCAGCTGCGAGTTCATAATTTACGTATACCCCCCTCCTTTTATAAGGTTTTTTAATCCCTAGTCAACTTTTTACTGTATCTCGTTCATCGTTCCTTTCATTAAAGTCGTTAGATGCGTAGACACGCGTAGGATATCTAGTCGCTGGAAAACAGTGGCAATGTCGCAAGTGTTCCTCATTACAAATGCGGTTAGTAAATTATACTTATGTTGGAAGTTCGGAGACTACACGCGTAAAGTCACTAAAAATTAGCGGGTTCTTTGCTTTCGAATCACAGTAAATTAGAAGTTTTGCGTAGACGTTGGAGCTGCGAAGCTGACTAATTAGGAAGCAAACCATGAAGCCCGTCTACGTCGGCTTTACCGAAATTCACTTTTAAATGTTGAAACGAGTTGTCGAAATTCATTTTCAAATTCGAAATAACGGTGCAAACTTTCAGCCAGAGGTTATACCGAGTTCTCTGGATCGTGGTTCGTCGTCGCGACGTGGTTACGGCGGAAAACGAAAACTACTTATGTTTACCGCAGTCGAATTCATCTGATCCGTCCAAACAGTCCACGAAGAAGTCGCACCGCCAGTTCTTGGGTATACATTGTCCGCCGATTTGGCAGCGAATCCAATTTGGAGGGCATACGGTATTATCTGAAAGAAAAACAAAGGCATGTTGGTATATCGTCATGCAAGAAAAACAGAAGGGCTCAGGGGTCTCATCATGAGCAGAATAATTTGGGCTGTAACAAAGTTACATAAAAGAGAGAGGAACTTTAGAATTTAACATTGGAAAATAATAAATCAGTCTTAAATTACTACTAACAGGTAGTCAATAAGAATCTTGATTACTCTTAATACTGTTTTGAAGGGTCTTGATGCCCATTAACAAATCATAACGAAGTCAGAAGGTTTAGATGAATTAGACAAGAACACGGCGAATAAAGGAAAAAGTTCATAGAGACCTGAATTTCGGCAAGGAGGGTAGGATGACAGTACTGATTAACATACCAAATATACACCCGCGTCCAAGTGTCCCCCCCAGGATTAAATTTAATAATTTAATATAACCAAGCAAATAGTTAAAATTAATTAAAATGTTAATTTCAATAATACGTTTTTATAATAAAAAAATGTAGCTTATTTAATACAATTGAAATCTTAATTTTTTCGGACATTTTTTAATTAGTTAAATAATTAATTTAGATCCTAATGTAGTTATATAATTTACACATTAAATTCAAGAGTTCAAATTGAACGTTCGCCCAAAATCAGTTTTCCCTGGAATCTTGGAAAATATCAACTGTAAGTGAAAACTTTTCAAACAATAATTGGTTCTCATCAAATTTTACACGAAAAAGATCCTTTACAGATTTTTCATAACTGCCTCCAAAACGCTAAAAGTAAGGGATTTAATATAATCGTTTATGGGGGAAAAAAAAGAGGAAAATTTTCGTTGTTTTTTTTTGTCTCACGGACTTTAGCAAACAATAGGGATATTTTTTTCATCTCACTGACTTTAGCAAACAATAGGGATGTAAAACACTGCCGGGCTCGTTCCTCTAAATCCACATCAACCAATCCCAAAAATGGTTCCTCCTCGCCTTCCTCATCATCAGAAAACAAAATTTGAAATATACATTTTTCTGCGTTTTTCAGTATCAGAAATGAAATTTCTACTACCGTTTTTGAAACTTCCATTAGCAACACCCGTCAAATCAAAATATCGGCTTGGGGGGGGGGGGTTTAGACAGGATTTTGATATTTGTTTTGCTGAATTCTCAAAAGTTCAGAAAAATGCGATATGAATATCGTTTCATAGGCTAAGACTCGCTGAATTTATTTCTGATAACGATTCTACCCTTCTTTTAAGATTATGGCATTTGGGGCCAGAGGACTGAAGTTGAGAACGTCGGTAGCCAAGTTATGAGGACGACTGAATTTATTTCTGAAATGTATCAATCACGTATTACAGTAGTAAAAAATATGAGGGGCTCATCGATCATTCCCAAATCTTTCTCCTTGAACCATATTTTATTTTTCAACATGCTGAATCCCCTCCCTCCGCCGCCCACGAATACCATAATTTGAATCGTTATCAGAAAAGGATTCAGAGACCCTTGAAATCTATGCAGCGACATCCATATTGCATTTCTTTAAAACATTCTGAACCTCTGTCCCCTCATAGGCACAATAATTTAAAAACGGGGATCAAATCGTCATCAGAGATGAATTTAGTGCGTAATGAAACCTATGAAACGAAATCCATAATATTGCATTCCTTTGAAATTTTGAGCCCCTGCCCCTCACAAATACCACAATTCTGAAATTATAGCGAAACAAACATTTAAATCAAGTTCTGTGACCTTGAAACCTCCCCAGCCGGTATCTTAATCTGACAAGCCGTGAAAATACAATTTTTTTTCTGATGCTGAAAAACACAGAAAAAATACAAATTTCGAAGTGTGATACCATAGGAAAAGGGGCGGGAGCCACGTGTGGGATTGGTAAAGGAGAAAAATGGGCCCGGGGGTATTTTACGTCCTTGCCCGTTCTCTAAAATCGATGATTTAAAAAAAGTGACAATTCTACGTTTTGTCCCCTTAACCTGGTGTTAATGTATGGCAAAATAAAAGGTTATATTTGACCTTCTATTTAAGAAATTTTGAAGACAATTACGAAAAAATTATAAGGGACCTGTCTGAGAAACAATTTGTTTGAAAATTTGTTTTCCTATACTCGGTTGTTTTCTGAGATTTTTGGGAAAAACTGATTTTGGGCGGACGTTCAGTCTCTTTGTGCCGTATGTGTCACCAACTTCAGGAATTTAAAAGGAACCATCGGAAACGTATTAAAGTAGATATTCTAGATCGCTGAGTTTAGAAATGCAATCAGGAATTCCATTCTAACCGGACATGAGCCCTGAATTCGACTTTCTCTTTTCTAAGGGGCAAGTGCAACTGAAAAAATATCAAATACTCAACGGTTCCTTTCGTAAGTCTTGTGTTCATGTATGGTGATGGAGAAGCTAATTTTGAACATCCTATTAGTCGCATTTTTTGGGACCAGTTACGAGAAAATTGCAAAGTATCCCTTTTGTAAAAAAAAATTAAAAGAGTTTTCTCATTTTAGGGCACATTGGACTAATTTATTTGCTCTCAACCCAAGCATTCCCTCAGAGATGCCAGGGAGGCTGATAGGGCTGTCTTAGCCCTCTTCTCTTCTTGCGAAAAATCGCCCTAGGTCGAAATGTAGTGAGTTGCTACGTGGGTTCGAAACCGGGACCTCAGGATTCTGAGACCAGCGCGCGATTCGCTCGGTGAACCAGACCCCATCAGGCCATATTGGACTAGTTATAGGCTAAATTCCGGAATTCTGACTCTTTTTTTTTCATAACTATGGACCCAGCGGATACAGTTTGGGTGCCTTCAGGATAAAATTTACCTTACTTTTTGAGAGTATCTCAGCACCGAAGTCTCGTCCCCAAATTTCGAGAACAAATTTGAACTCAGCTGCGACATATGAGTGCGAATAATTGATAACTCCATTTTTCAGAAACTCCTCTGTATCATCGTATTTTACTGGATAAAATTTTTAGGAATTTTTCAGACCAGGAAATAATGGAAATGACTTAATCTTTCCAGGCAAGTTCAAATCCGAACTCGAAATTGAGCTAGTGTTATTTTCTAACAAATTTTGAAATTTAAGCGGAACCAGATTTCTTAGCTTCTATTTGAAAAATAGGTAATATTTTGAAGAGCATTTGATAGCACTGAATCTACAGCACAGAGTACAGTTGGAAACTTCATCGGACTTCCTTCTCCCCTCCCTCAAGTTTAACTCGGTGTCGAATGTCCAAAATCTACGACACAATGGTTACTTACGACAGTTCATCTCGTCGCTTTTATCGGAACATTGGAAACTGAGATCACAGATGAAGTCTTCTTGGATGCATTCTTCACTGAGACACAACGCTTTCTGATTTAGTGTGCAATTCACGTACTCTGTAACAGAAATTATGCAATTCACTTTCTCCTATTGAATATTATTTTCTGACTGGGCAGCTCGAGCGTCCATCGAGCACAAGGAGAACAGTTGGCGAATTTCAATTTGCAGTGAAATCATAGAATAACACTCAACACTGTTACTTTAGCCCAGGAATGGTCAAAATTAGAGATAGCAAGTCATTAGAAATCATTATTATTCTAAAATCAGAACCATTTTGAAATTATTATGAAAATCATTATTTAATTGATTTGTGATTTCAAGATCAAAAAAAATCTAAAAAATGCGGCGGGAAAAATGATTTACATACTAAATAAAAATCATTAAAATTAAAAATAAAATAATTTAAAATCAATTCATTTGTATGATTTTTTTTTATTCGGCCCGTCTCTGCTTCAGCCTGGATGTTACCTGAAAAAAATCCTGTTTTCCGTTCCCTGATATGTCAACCAGTTCAATTAATAATTACTGTTTCCCGTTTCCTAATAAAATATTATCAAACAAGAATTGGAATTTTTGATTCCGGAAAAAATTAGGGCGCTCTGAAATTTCTGTGATATTGTATTATTTGATCAGGAATTTCTGTTTCCTCAAATTGTAATTTAGAAAAAAATATCCTTGGATTGCGCTAACTGTGGATTAAAAAATTCAAAGTATGCTACGTGGAACGCTAATGAGCATACGCTCTGAACCGATATTTTATTCCAAAAATCAGGTTTGGAATGGATTCCACACAAAAGGTACAAGTTTTTCTTTTTCTCAAGGTTTGCAAAGTGTTTAATCTTCTTCTTCTTCTTATTATTATTATTATTATTATCATCACTATTAAAAAGCCAATCGATCCGATCATTACTACACCGTCAGAGCTGCAACATAATTTCTCTACTTTTCCCAGTCCTCAGCTTTTCTTGCGACAACACTGACCGACTCTCCACTTGTGTCCCGAATTTGGTTTATCCCCCTCATTGGGCTACGACCACGGGGCGGCCTGCCTTCTGTCTTTCCACTTACAACCAGCCTCTCTAGATTGTCGTTCTCCCGTCTCACGATGTAACCAAAATATTTCAACATGCGACCGTACATTATATGTAGAGCTTAGCCGTTTAGGGTTTCCTATCTCATCCACAATGGACACATTGGTTCGCTTTGCAGTCCATGGCACTCGAAGCATCCTCCTCCAGATGCGAAGTACCAGGCTGTCCAGTCTACATATTTCGGTCGACTTTCGGTAATGTCCGAATTTCAGCTCCACAAAGCACAATAGAAAGATCAGTGTCTCTGCACCATTTTGATCTTTGTGTATTTCCTGATATTATGCCTCTTCCAAAC
Source organism: Acanthococcus lagerstroemiae (assembly GCA_031841125.1). Taxonomy (NCBI): domain Eukaryota; kingdom Metazoa; phylum Arthropoda; class Insecta; order Hemiptera; family Eriococcidae; genus Acanthococcus; species Acanthococcus lagerstroemiae. The sequence goes on from CM063110.1 coordinate 39,358,182, forward strand.
ACGGCTTAGTTGTACAACAGTATCTCTAGTAGTTTGCCATCTTTCCCGGCATGTCGTGAAATCTCGCCTGTCCCACAGAACACTGCTCTCCCTGTCTTCGATGGCTGGTACTTAGGAAGTTCAGCTGAACCAGAGATTGGCTAGCAAAGCACACAGCTCATCACACGAGACTACAGGGGGCCGAGTCACCATACGCCTCCCCGTGACGAAACATATCGAAATTTGCAAATTTAGATACCCTCGTTTTAGGTGATACAAATACGAGCGATGGAATTTCGCCCTAACCCTGTCTCCCACCCCAGTAGCATTCGCCTTGTGGAAGAAAACTCTGGTGAATTTTCGGCGATTACTCCATCTAAAACGAGTTAAAGGTGGAATTCGAACTCTACTCATGGTACGGCCTTGCATTCGAAAATGACACGAAATGTTAATGCAATTTATTACTTTTGAAAAGTTGACTAAGACTCAGAAACGCACGGTAAGCTTGGGGAACTGGTAAATTTTGGAAATTCAAAATGAAAAAATAAAAAAAATGAAAATAACACAAACAAATAAATAAATTCGATCACTCTACTAATCGACTCCCTTTGCTCCGAATTAGCGATGCGTGACCCGCGAAAAAAATGAAGCTTAGCAGAAAATTGATATACCTGGTACTATAGCCGGGAAGAAACACTCGGAACTCGTCTCCTGATCACTAGTAAGCTCGCGAAAAGACACACATAGGCGGACTACTCGCGGCTCGCTAACTTCTTTCCTACCAAAACGTCGTTGACTTTTCTAGAAACTCCTACCCCAGCCCTTACATTATCTGACTACAATAAATGAAACTGGTATGATATCCAATCGACGTTTCTGATTGGTTTGAACTGGGGAATCATGCCCGAGCTAGCCGAAGAAGTATCAAGTTCAGACTTGGATATCTATACTGTCTTGTCTTCTGCCGGCTAGAAATCGAGCAACTTCTTCGATAGACAATAGGAGTGTGCTTTGGGTATTTTTCTTCTATTCAAAAACCACGGAACATTGTTCGCACCGGCCGATTCGAGTCTTTTACATTGAGCCTTCGTAATAATGAATTCTTATAACAGTACTTCTTCTGCATGGTCCATACGTGTCCACCCGTAGGCTCATTAGCGATCACGTTCAATCTCGACGCGCAGATTAACGCCGTTTTAGAATCATCGTACACCTACGCTTATACGAGAAATACAAGAAAGTGCCTCAGATTCGTTACCCATTGCAAATTCGGAGCTATGGGACAGGTGATCGAATTTCGAAGATGAATGACTACGCCTCCAAAAGAGTCCCGAGAGCGCACGTCCGGGTCCCTGAACTTATAATTTTGCTACACGTGTTTTGAGGTCAATTTTTCCTTCTCGATCTCTGAGCATCACTTTGATTTTTTCTCTATTTAGCAGCAAACCATATTATTCAGCGCCTAATCTTTGAATCATTTCCAGCAGCTCCTCCAGCTCCTCTTTTGAGTCCGTTAGAATTGTCGTGTCATCTGCGTATCGAGGGTTACTGATGCGTCTTCCTCCAATAGAAACTTCAACCTCCCAATCGGCCAGGACTTCCCGTATTATGTGCTCCTCACATATGTGTACGTCTAAATAAAAAGGGACCATCTTGTCGATCCTAGTTTTCCAGCTACAGCAGTTTTTAGGTTAAAAGTCAATTTTTATGAAAAATGAGATACGTATAGTGATTCTGGTAGAAGCAACACTGCTCTTTCACTTTCAGTTGGTCTCGTAGTCGCTCGCGAGCGCAATAATATAAATTACGAAAAAAAGGGACCATGTTATCGGTCGATCTTTGTTCCCCTTCCAAGTACTTCGAAAGGGACTTTCAAGTATTAAGTGACATCAAGGATGACTGTCGAACGTGTAGCATGAGCTGCACGGCTGGAAAAACGAAGTGGCGCATCATCACGGGTTCACGTGTTCACAGTAGGTTCTCCATCGATACACTGTCTCGTTTACTTCTCAAACTTTGAACGCATTTTTCTTGACAATAACCCTTTTAACAGTTCCAACATCTAAAATTCGTAGAAAATTGAAAGTATGAGCTACAGATTCGTTCTTGGGCTCATTTGTTTGCAAATTTTATCTAGTATCTCACCGTGCCGGCAAGATGGTCACTTTTCATATAGACGTACACAATATTGAATAGTAGGGGCGACATAACGCAGTCCTGCCGAACGCCTTTTCCAACTGCAAAATCATCTGATTCCACACCATTTAACCTCACAGATGCGATACTGTCTCGATACAGATATTCCTAGAGGCGCGATAGATGGCGAGGGACGCTCATTTCCTCAAACATCTGGAACAGCCTATTCCACATCACGCTGTCGAAGGCTTTTGCATAATCAAAGAAATAGAGGAAGACAGGTTTGTTGAACTTACGAGCTTTCTCAATCATTAATTTCAGTTTGAGAATTTGTTCTCTTGTTCCCCTGCCAGTCAAAAATCCAGTCTGTCCCTGTGAAATCTGTGTACATAGGAAATTCTTCAGCCTATTGTTAATTATCCTGAGCATGATCTTGTTGGCTCGTGAAATTAAGGCAATGGCCCTATGGTTACCGCATTTCCTTCTGGAGCCCTTCTTCTGAAGTGGAATGAAAATTGAACGTCCCATCTTTTATCCAGTGCCCAGTCCTCAATGAGTTGCACATGTTCCACATTGCACTGACTCCATCATCCCACATAGTCTTCAACAATTCAGTACTGCTTTTATTTTGCAACAGATATTTTTTATTTATTTTTTTTAATGAACATTTACCCTCAGCATTTGTGCTCAATTTATGCTCAAGTGCTTGAGCATAAATTTATCGAGCATGCTCGGCCTCGCATCTCCGTTCCCAACGGTTAACTTCGAATCCAAACAATAGCCGCGAAGTATACGTGTCCCCACTTCAGCGTCAAAATCGGAATTTGTCTCATAATTAACTAACAAAAACTTGGAACGTGTTGCGCAGATTTAGAGTCAGAAATGATGGTAAGAAGAAGAAGCCATTGACGAGCTTACGCTGCTAACGTCATTTATGAAACATTATCTCGTGTTTAGAAATTCGCAACAGACTAAGGCGCTATGATGTGGGACTCCGGGAGATATTCATCAGATACTGGAGTCGTAGGCGGACGAAGCCTTTAAATGGCTTTTACCCGGTCGCCTAAGATAAAAATTTTGAACTCGGCATTTAGAAATAATAGAAAATCTCTTTTGGTAAACTATACTGGCATACCGTTTTCGCAATCGTCTTCATCTTCGCCGGCTAGACAGTCAATTTTATAATCGCACCGCACGTCTGCGGGCAAAAATCTGCCGTCGTTACACAGGAAGACTTTGTTCGCGACCTCCGTAACATCTGAAATACAATGCCATTATTCTGCAAAAACTTTTTCCGTTATCTTCGAAGTATATAAACTGAAACTTCGAGGGATTCAGAAAGAAATATACGAAGTGTATACGCACTGCAGCCATATTCGTCAGAACCCACTGCGCCGTTATAGCAATCGTTTTTACCATCGCAGATGAACTCTTCTCTGACGCATCGGTCTCGCCTTCTTTTGTCGTCTCGATGGTCGATACAGTTTATCGTTATGCCTGTTTTGCATGTTTTCACGCCTGAAAGCAAAATCATAGTTTGAGGAAGATACCGAGTAATTGAAAGCTAATATTAGGGCTCTGTAAACTTCGTATAGGTATGCTCAGCCATCATTTTTATCCTTTCATTCCTCGTGTTACTTCAATCATCGCTCACGACGTATGTTCCGTGATGGTGGATTTACGTTCGAGTCGGCGACATGTCGCGAATAAATATTTAAATGTCAGCGCCTTTCCAACTTTGTCGCAGACCTATTACAGACATGTCGCGGACAACTTTTCCCCGAACCGACAAGCGCTGGTTTGAGGAGGATATGTCGCCGACATTGTGTAGCTATGTTGTGTTGTCAAGACAGCATCCGACGAATTATGTTGGCCTGAAGTTGCTGACTCGAATGTAAATCCACAACGATGCGTTTGCTTGTTATCGGAAAAAGTAAGAATCAAAATGGCGGATGAGAATGTCCGTACGAAGTTTACAGAGTCTTAGCTATAATACAGAAACTCAGTGCGTTTAGAAACTAACTAGCAAGTTGGTAAACCATCACGCAGTGACTGCCAACCAAGTCATAGGGTGGTAGTCATGGGGGCACGTGGGTGGGTCGTCCCCTAATCATTTTTCAGATTTGGCAAATTCAGGCATCTTAAGGACTTTCTTCGTCTTTGTTTTGCTTAACAGAGGGAGTTTTTTGATTTTTTCGTAAATGTTTGATTCTCGCCTCCTCAATAAGTTTTCTTCGCTATGGCTCTGCCTACACACAGGCAGCAAATTTATATGCGCTAAAAAAGATAAAATATGCGCGTATAGTATGCGCAAAAAAAGAGCAAAAATTTTTTTTTTTTTCAATATGTAGGAATATGAAATCGCAAAATGGATGTCATTTTACAGGATTCAAAGAGCTTGATCTATTTTCGGCATTCGTACGTCATTTTACTTTTAATTCATTCAGGTAATCAATTAAATTATTCAAACTGAAATAGATATTAATTATCAAACTTATTAAGAATGGTCTAGTATTGTTGAAATTGAACGCTGTCTGGAGTCAGAATGTATCAGCCGAGTAGTCAACCACATTGACACTTTCAAGCAAAATAGTGCTACTTAGAATTTATTGAAAATGACAAAAGAGGGAGAAGTTTTCAACAGCCTATCACTCCTGTGTTACGGAATTGTGACGTCATGCTTACGTAAAGTGGAATGTTTTGCCAGCATCAATATGCACTGTTGCACATGATAGAGCGTGAAATTTCCTTTCCAATGATACCAATAACTCATTTTCCCCAAAAAATGTAAGCATATAGCACTATTTTGCTCTAGGGTGTCGACATGTATGTTGATCAACTACCTAGTAAGCACAAAACTACACGGAGCGCTAGTAGTACCTAATTCCAAATTTTTTTCATTTTTGTCAGTGTTGATAATTGAGAATTGAAGAAATATGAGCAAAAAATGAGAGAAATCCGATAAATATGGGCTAAATTCGTGAAATGTGTGCTAAAAGTGATGTAAATATGTAAAAATATGTTTTCTGGGGTAAAATATGAAAAATATCCAAAAACAAATTGGGTTAATTTTACTTGGAATGACGTGAAACGCAAACGTGAATGGAGTAGGGCATGGTACACAGTTAGACAGGCGGAATAACTCGAGAAGAAATTATTATTTCTAAATGGTGATGACACTGATAGTATTGCCCTGCATGCCCAATAGGGCTTTTACAGTACTCCATACTGCATACTTATTCGCCTCTCCTGTTAACAAGTTGGTAGTGTATGATAATAGAATTTGATGTACGAAATGGGCCCGAGTGCAATGGATACTTGACAACGCCGGAGACCAGAATGTTTTGAGAAAATTTGAATTTTTTCGGCAACGCAAACGTTGCTGAATTGCGTTGCTGACAGTGTAAGCCGAAAATTGAAATGTTATTAAAAAACGAAATTGATGATCATACGACAAGACCATGAGGAATGATCAAAAAATGAAAATTTCGAAATATATTTGTACAGAGAACAGAGAAAACAGACGAGGTATCATATAAGGTACGACACGAAAGACGAAACTCAAAACTCACTGGTACGACCATAACATTACGAAATTACGATTATGTCCTTATCATACACTACTAACTTGATAATAAGACAGGTGAATAAGTATGCAATAGTACTGGAAAAGCCCTATACAAACGTTCTTGGTTAAGAGGTTTGAAAAATGTTCTTCTTTTTTTTGGTACTTCAATATGAGCTCAAAAATTAGGTTAATTTTTACAGATGACAATAAGCCGTAAATTATGAACCGAAAAAAAAGTGATCGGCTGTTTTCAGCGTTAAAAAAAGAGAAAAAAAAGAAAAGAAACTGGATATCTAAAAGCCTCCAAACAACATTCTGTTCCTTTGACAACTTTTAAGCGATTTGTTACGTGCTCAACATGTTTGAACTTATGAATTCATATGATATTTTATTTTTTTTCCCTTTTTCAAAATTGTTTAACTCAATACTGAATGTTTATTTTGCTTTTTTTTTTTCATTTATTTATTTTAAACTGGTCTATAATAGGAGTTCCTAAAATCATGACATTTATTAAAAAAAAAAAGAAGAAGAAATCAGTTGATATGATACTAAAATCATTTGGCTACTATTCAAGGCCATTAGCAACACTTTCAGGCTCATAGGGGTCAACTTGTAATAAAAAACATGTTGATACATATTAGGCTACTTTGCCTTTAACTCATTTGGCTAGTACGTGAACTTCACGGATCAATATACAAATCAACTGAATAGAGAATACACATTTAATGCGTATCTACTAATATATAATTGAAGCTTAAAATTTAGGGGAAAAAATCAATTCTATCCTACCAAAAACCTAATTCCGTATCGGAAACGAGCACAGAATGAGAACGTAAAAGGAAAAATAGATTTTTCAAAGATTCTGCATTTCCGATAGTTTTATAAGAATGAAGAAGTTATAAAAGCCAGCCTGTTAGCTTACATGAGTGAGTGCTTTTTAAAAATTAAAAGATATGTTCCGCCACTGACATGCATATTGCACAATCATTAGACTAAAAACTGTCTCAGAAAAATATTGAAAGAAGTGCACTTGCTGGTTCCTAAATCTTGAATCGCTATACACTTAAAAAATCAAACCTTTTGAAATAAGTATACACATCTGAAGGTATCTACTTGGCGCTATCTTGCCAGATTTTTACGTCTCAGAAAATTCACGTCGGATATATCATCTAAAAAAATGAGCAGTGAAGTTTGAGAAAAGAAAGAAGAAAGTTAGTTATCTCACTGATCTAAGAACGAAAGTGGTCCAATGATAAGCACGATCACAAACAGTTCTCATTGCAGTTTGAATCGAAGGACAGGCTCACAGACTTGAGAACTCACGGATCTCATTTAATAACGAACATTTTTCAATTTTCCTGAGTCAATACTCGATATTGATGCGCATATCACCTTTTGAAATAAAGTTACCGACATCACAGGCAGTTCAAATATTTCGATACAATTATCCTCAAAATGCTTCAAAGATCTGTTAAAAAGTCGAGACTTACCCAGTCCATGTTCTCCAATATACAAAAAAGATATACCACATTGATTCGAAACTGGTGTCAGAAATACTGAATTTTCTTAAATGGGAAAGTCAATTACAGATAAAGACTTTCTGGAAAACGTCGTAGGAACCCTCCACTTCTGATATAAATGTTCTCAAAATCTGCAAAATTTTGTAAAACCCAAGTAATGCCTCTGTTGCTTCTTTTTCATAAATTTAAAGATTTACTACTTTGATTGACAAACTGATATGAGGAAATTGGAGCTAACTTTTTAACGATGAAATTTAAATATAAATAACGTTACCCAGTAAGACTCGTCAGGAATACTCCATTTCCGAAATGAATATTCTCAAAATGCCCCTAAAATTATAAGAACCAGATCATTTCAATTTCAGGTCTTTCCTATACTTCAAGATCTATACGACTCTGATTCGAAATTGATGTCGGAACCGGGAACTGAACTTCCCAAAATCAAAATTTCAAATATAGGTAGGCCATGTTTCCTCATTTTTCGATTAATTTTTCTGAAAATAGCCAAATTCTTCGGAAAATTAAATCATATCAATCTCAGATATGTTTCCAATATTTAGAGATTTACCACGTTGACTCAAAGCTGATGCTGGAAATGAAAACTCAATTCTTTAACACCAGCATATCAAATACAGATAAAGTCTATTCAAAAAATCTCCCAAGAACCCCTCATTTCTGACATGAATATTCCAAAAAAAGGCCCCAAATATTGTGAGACCCGAATAAAAGGCAAATCCCATGTCTTCCCAGTGTTTACAGATTTACTACGCTGAATTGATACAAATGTCAGGAATAGGAACTGAATTTTCTAAAACGAGAAATTCTAAAACGGATACTGTCAACCTAGTAAGACCCCTCAAGAATACTCCAGTTCCGATATGATTCTCAAAATGCCAAAAATATCTCAAAATTAAGTAATATCAATCTCATGTCCTTCCAATACAGAGAGATTTATAATTTTGATACAAAACTGATGTTGGGAGTAAAAGTAGAATTTTCTAAAATCAGAATATCGTATACTGAAATGATAAAACTTTATTTGCGTCTTTTTGCTTGCACTCACTAAGCGGAGCTCGTTTCGAGGCTGTATAATAATATTTTTTGAATTTTGTGTGTAATATACTGATAAAAACTTTTCAGAAATTTTCTTAAGAACCCTCCATTTCCGATATGAATACATTCAAAGTACCTTAAATCCTTTTCAATACTTTGTCGAATTTCCAGGCAGAATTTTGAACTAAAAGGATCAAAAATCGAACGTCGTATTCGAGAACAGAAATCTGAAAACTACAATTTCAATAGGTTGTTCGAATTTCTAAGTCAAATTGATTTCGCCCTCTTTTTGAATTGTGAAATTTCAATTTTAGGGGCTAAAGTCAGGACTAGACCGAAAATCTAAGGCCATATTCCGAAGCAGCGATCCTCAAATCTTCCTCGTCGATACTTATTTATTCAGTTTCCCTAGTCAAGTTGGTCTTGTCCTGTCCAGTCCGAGAATGAACTTTTGGTATTGAAGGCTGTAAGTCGGAGGGGCACTAAAAATATAATCCCGCATTCAAACCATTTCTACAGAACAAAGAAAATTCCTTTACACTGAATAAAGCCTAGGAGGTACGTGAAAGTCCCGTCTCATTCAATATTGATTTGATCAATTATGCGAATTCATGACTCTCCTTCTATGCAACGGTACATTAGAAATCAGAGTGACTTTGAAAATCTGATGCCGATAGGTGGTTCAATTCATTGAGGTAAATCAGTTTGCTGGTATCAAATGGTTTTATGTGAGATGGAGCGGGAAAAAGTTCATTTCTCACGGTTTTGAAGTATGAATGACATTGGCTTACAAATCTACCTTCTCATTTAGAATTTCAAAGTCGTAGGGAGACATTTATTTAAATTCCAAAAGAAAGTATATCTTGCGACTAGAGAATTCCTTCTTGTCGCATGTTGATCCGACCGTGGAGGACCATTCTAGTTTTCACGTTGAATATCACGAACAACCTGGTTTGATTTCTCAAACTACGACGAATCGGAACTACCTAATGACCAAACCGTTTTGCACTTACCATTTACGATAGAATAATATTCGTCACAGTCTTGCTCATCTTCGCAGGTGCTGTTGGTTTCGTTGAATCCCACGTCTATATTAAGGCAGTCGCAATAGGCATCGCATACGTTCGCTTTCCTGATGCATCGACCACTAGAGCACTGGAATTTATCATCGCCGATGCAAGGCCCACCTGCAAAGGAGTTACACGCCAGTCCACGATCACAAGGGTCGATAATATATTCTCTTTCGCTCCCTTCACTCTTTTAACCACGCGACTGCACGCTCAATCTAACGGAAAATGCCGGCAACCAATTTCCAGGTCAAATTCAACGAAGCGAATTCCTTGTAATTCTTATCGTAACCAGAGAACGAGACTATTTTCTCCAGAACGCATAACCTACCCCAATATCATCTCGGAAATTGTTAAATGAGACTGAAAGACAGTATGTTCTCGTTATCAGCCTCATTCCAGCTCCGATCCTTCTCAACTACCAGAATATATCTTTCGACGGTCCTCGATGTTTACAGTAAATTAGCTCGTAATGTACACGGCTAAAGGGGTGGTTCACTTACAGTCGAGCTCATCGGCATGATTATCCTGACAATCTGGCCATTCGTCACACCAGGCCAATTTATGCACCTTCGAGCCATCTCCGCATTCGACAAAATGATCTACAACAAAGAGGAACGAGCGTTTCCAATACCACGATCACAGATAATTCGTTTTGTCTTTATTATGTTTCAAGCTCAAATTGAGGATGACCGCGACTGCTCGTTTACTAACAAGCATTCACGTTTTAATTCAATTCCGGCTCGCTTCAGTGTAGCCGAAATGAAATTAACATTCGACGAGTACGAGTGGCACCTGGCACGATAGACGTGCATTTGGGCGAACCAAATCGTCAAAGCAGGAATCTCGTCAAAGCAAGAATCTCAGTGAGAATTTTACCTTCGTCACACTCGAGTTCATCGGAGCCGTCGAAACAGTCCTCCTGTCCATCGCACAGGTATCCGGGTCGAATACACTGGCCATTTTTACAGGTGATCTCGCGGAAATAGCATTCGCGTCGAACTGTAACAGAACGTACAATGAAGTTCAGTTTCGGTGAACAAATCAGAGAACAAAGCATAGTGGCTAAGTCAGTAACATAGCTTTGTCAATAATACAGGATGGTTCCCGGATAGCTTCGCTCTTTTTAACGTATTTCTAAAATGAAATACACAAGGTGTTGCGCTAATGTCTTTTTACTAGGCATTAGGTATACCTTCTACATATATTACATACAAGTATAACGTATTGCATGGTCTATGAGTGGCAGGTGTAGTGAATACTAAATCATAGTACCGAAGATATAGTTTACTGGGATTAGGAAATGATTCTTTTCTCTCAAACGGGGATAGATGAAATGATCTACGAGTACTTTGCAGTAGGGTGACTCGGGGCAGAAAGTGAAGACCAATTTCTGGGGCAAAACTTGAACCGGCTATATCTCTCTGGATCTGTACACTTAAAAGTGAAATCTTGACGCTACAGTGTTGCTTGGACCTTCTACTACTACAGTAAGAGAAGTGTTGAATACCTTTCCTCTTAAAATTTTCAAGAGAATTTATAATGAAAAAACACACATTTCTCTCTTTAACATGAATTGATAAAACCAATCATCAGCATTCTTCCTATGTAATTTGTCGTGATCTCCGGACCACCTAACCCCGCAGTCTCGCAGGAGAGGATGATCGAACTGGGTGCAGCGGTACGCGACGGTTTCGGAGGGACCGGAACGCTGCGTTAAGGGCCGACCTGCTGGCCTCGTCGTGGAGCGACATAGTTTTGAGAGGGGCGTTAGCGTAGAGTTCCAAAACACGAGCACAAATTTACGCAGGGTTTGGACTGAATTAGTTTTAATGCTTTTGTACATAAAGGCTAATATGCACTATGATAATGTCAAAGAGTAAAAAATATGAGAAGTTGAAAGGTATGAAACAAATACATGTTGGGTCGCGAAAATTGTAGCGGTATTATGCAACAAACAAGTTATTCACAAGGGCGAACGACACGGGAGGGGACTGCGACGTGGGCAACCGAACGGTACGCGTATGGACAGCGATGGTCAATGACCCAGCGGCCTAACTAACGTCCACTGGCTTGCTGTGCGGTAGGGCCTTGACTAGGCTAGTTAGTTGGCAGTGGTAGTGGGTTAGCCTGTAGGTAAAGTCAAAAGTGAGTGAAGTAGGTGCTTTGGCAACCCGACGGCCTACCGAAACAGGTACGCTAGAGAACTAGGCTACTGAATCAGCTCGCAACTAGCTGGCATACCAATCTGGTACGCGAACTGAAACAGGCAGGAAATTAAGTTATAGGCGGAAAAGTAAGAAATTACCGCAGTAGGCTAAGTTGAGTAAGCGTGGTAAAGTTGGCGAAGTAGGCCGGTTAGCGGAAACGTAGGCTAAGGTAGCAGTTAAGTAAAGCAGTAAACTAGGCTAGGCTAGCGAGAGAAGAACGGCAGCAGCAGGCCTGCCAACTGAGTCTGTCAAAAATAAAAGTGAAAAAGTGACCTTCGGAAAAAAAAAAGTGACCAAATAGTGATCAAATTTACTCTTTTAGGAACTTGAATAGCAACTCGAAACTGTGATTGGAAAGCAAAATCAAGTTGACAAAAGAGGGGAAAGACACCACTGTCGATATTTTCTACTTCTCACTTCCAAAAATTAATAACAATTACTCGACTTTTTTCATTTTTTCCACTTCTTTACTTATTACGAAAGCAAATTAACAAAAACATGAAAGAAAATGTGAGATTCATTCAATGATATAAATGAAAATTTTTATAATATAAGGAACAATAACGTATTAAACTTCCAAAACTCAAAACACTAATGATAAGAAGACTGAACTTAGAAGAATTTAATAATAATATCTGTATCATCACTCGACTTAGAATAATTCAATAATGATATCTGTATCATTACTTGACTTAGAATAGTTCAATAATAATATCTCTATCATTTGGTAATTTCAAAGTAAATTTAAACGACAATGAATAAGCACCAAAATAATATAATAAACAGTTCAATGATCAACGGATTAGAGTAATCGATTATTTATTTTATTCAATTCTTTTTTCAATAGCAGAATACTCTTTCAAGAGAGAAGTTTCTTCATCTTTCAGTTTAAAAGCCCCTTCTATTAGGCTATTGCTTGAGCAACGCGAACTGATGACAAGTTATTTGTATCCACAGCCTTCTTCAACTTCTTATTCGCAATTGTCAGGGTGTCAGCATGCACTTTCCTTTTTACACCCAACTCGTGCTTTTTGTTTTTCAAATCATCTTCTAATGCAACTAATGTCCTTTTGTCTCCTTCTATTTCTTCTTTCTTTTTTCTTCTGTCTTCTAGTAGCCACTTTTCTTCTTCACTCTTCTTTTGGACCTCTTCGGCTTCTTTCTTCTTTCAATCCACATTTTCCCTATATAATGTACCAGCAACGCGAACCATTTTTATCATTTCAATATTTTCTATTTTATTTTCATACTGTTTCAATGCACTTTTGACATTTAATCGAGCATTCAGCAATTCTACTGACATGCTAGTTTTCTCATCAGTCAATATGTTTGCTGAGTCGGAAAACGATCGCTCAATGTCAGCGCTCCCATGGTAGACCAGAAGCGCCGCTTTAACCAATACGGTTAAATTTCGGTACTTGTCATTGGAAGTGAGATCATGATCAAATACACTTCTCCAAAAATCTAACATGGGCATATTTACCATTACAGGTTTAGAATCCATTTCAGCATGTAATAATTTCACCTCACCAATAGTTTCATCTAATGGAACTGCTAATGAAAGAGCTTTATGAATAGCTCGCACATCTTCTTCATTTCTCTGTCTCTTATACATTATTTCATGAGGCGATAAAAATCTGAACTTTCTCACAATTCCCAGAGATGGTTGTAAAACACTTTTCTCTAACAAATGTTTTATTGCTGCCGTATTTACGCACATTATTTTTGAACATCACAACATCCTGTTCTCAAAGTTCCCCAATTTTTCTAGACTTCTGCAGACAATACAATTCTATCGTACGACAGCAAATTATTAGCAGCAAAGAGTTCACTTTCAGCCATTTTTGTTTTGCAAATACGGTTAATCAGAATATAGTAACTAGTCCATTCATTTCCTCAACATACATACCGTAGTATTGTATACATAGCTACCCTCGCAAGTTCGGCTAACATGCATAAACTAGGGTTACAGACAGGGCCGGACATTATTGTCCTGAACCGCAAATGTGTATTTACTATTATTAGTTCGAAGTAAGTGTATCCCTCGTATCCCTACACTAATAGGATGCAGCGTGCAGCAAATTTTTTTTTGTTCTCCTGTAATTTTTTTTCCTTCATCAAAATAGTGACAATAGTGACTTTTTTGAGTCAATAGTGACAAATAGTGGCCTAGGTTAAAAATAGTGACAAGTCTCTATAATAGTGACCAGTTGGCAGACCTGCAGCAGCAAGACAGCGATGCGAACGCGTCGCAGAAAGCAGCCTCTCGAAAAAGGGCGGAAACAGTGAATTTATAGGGTTCGCTCGACGGGCGTAGGTAAGGGGAAAATGAACGTTACGAGAGGAGAGAGGAAACGCGCTGCGGCCCGGTAGAGCGTGCGGGAAAGAACCGAAAGGGGCTAAAAGGATACACGGCTGAAGGAAACAAAGGCGAGCACCGAACATGCGACCAGTGAGTGCTTTTGAGAAGGCTGGATCGGTTTCGAAGGTCGCGGAGAACGGTTAGGGAAACGGTTCGATCGCAGAATCACGCTCTGTTAGCCGTTGGACAGTTTGTTCGTTCTAAACCGGGTGAATTTCGAAACGAACCCACAGGGGTCGTTGTAACAAATTGAAAGCAAAATATAATTATTTGGGACTTGAAAAAAGTTGCAAATACTCTGGAGGCAAATAGTGCTCCTGTTCATTCAGTTTTGGGACAAATGATGAACATGTTAAGTCATTCAATTCTATGAAGAAGTTTTTATGAACAATCACGGAGCCCGAATTCTTATTCTGAAAACTGCCTCAAGTCTCCCAGTATGCAAAGTCTAAGTAGACCTTTTCAAGAGCGACGTTATGTTGACTCATGAGGAGGACTGTTGCGCAGCTACTCCAGCATTCGCAGCAATCCGTAGCCTGCAGGGTCTAGCTTGTTTTGTTTACATTCATCTTACATAGGTACATGTAAAACTCCATAAGCGAACATTTTTTCTTCTTTGCGAGTCCATAAATATGAAAGAGAGCATTTCTTAATATTGAACGATGATTTAAATCAAAACTAAATGCTTTCAGATCATAAATAAGCGTCTGGAAGCATTAAGAAATGCTCGCATTCATATTTACGCACTCGCAAAGAAGAACGAACGTTCGCTAATGGAGTTTTACATGTAAAATGAATGTAAGCAAAACAAGCTGGACTCTGATGGCTGCGACAAGCTGGAGCAGCTGCGCAATAGTCCTCCTCATGACGTCACCGTGAAAAGGTCTATTAGTACTCGCATACGCCATATTGGAGCCCATCATGCCCGTGGATGCCGAATCTGACTACGCGGTACGCTTTGCATAATCACATTCGGCATCCACGGGTATGATGGGCTCCAATATGGCGTATGCGAGTACTTGTGCATATAAGTTCTTTACTATTAGTAGTAATCAATCGCGTAGCGTTAGGGCAGTATAGTTTCACCCGGGTATAACAGACCGCCATATTGTTGCGACTTTGGTCCGTTGAAAAAAGATCAGCTAAATGGTTAACACTGCTCAACACTGCTTTTTCGTTTCACGGACCGAAGTTGCACAGATAAATTTATTACTTCAATAATTTAACAATATTAATTTTGCCATTTAAAATACACGTTCCTGTTTTACCCCATGGTGTTCACTTTTTGCCCCTTTCACTGTGGCAATTAGTGAACAGATTCATTCACTAAGGTGACTACAATAGTATAATGCAAATTTTTAATTTTCAGTGTGAAGTGAAGAGGCAGGTCCAAGCTACTCATACATATACTTTTCATTGGAAAAAGTAACTAGAAGTCTGAGATATATGAGAAAATGTGAATTTTGTCCACTTTTTGCCCCGAGTCACCCTATACACAGGTATAACTGTACATTATATGTTTTATCCTACTATGTCTTCTGGAAATTCTCTAGTATAGCCAAAATAATAACGTCGAAATCAGAGATGTAATAAACGTACAAATACAGAGTAAAAAGAGCACGTAAGGGAGCGTGTGCCCTTTATAAGACGACCACGGATTTAGATTCTGCGTTCATTGCTGTGTCAGTGAACACTTTCCCCAGTTCTGTAACGTGATTGGTTGTCGAGTTATCAACGGTTGAAATGTAGAAATAGAGAGAACACTGTTTACTTTGTTCGAATGAGATACTATGATGAGGTAGAATGTGAGTGAAGTGGTGGAAAGATTAAGCAAAAATATTGTCTTGATTTCTCGAGCCTCAAGCTGGGGTCAGATCCGAAATACAGCACGGAATTCAAACTGAACCAATATTAGAACTCGACAGGTTCATAAGAACGACAATCAAGTGAATGTGTTGTTAACTCATTAACAAATCATTTGTATGAACCCATTTTTGAATCGGAAAGTTCGATATCAGTCGAATTTCAGTCGAGGGAGCAAGGCCGGATTTCCCTGATTTGCAGCTGTGTTAATTTTCTTTTGCCGCCCCCAAAAATATACGTGAAAAAAATTTTATCCACATCTGATTCATTTTCCAATTTTTTTTTTTTTTCAGAGTTTTGCCGCCTTCAAAATTTTGCTACTCTATGCTTCTAAGCACATTCTAGCACAAAGGTAAATCTGCTATTAAAGTGGGCGGAATTGCTCATTCGACGTTGAATTAAATATCTTAAAATTTTGCCATGAGGAAATATTTATCAAATCATAGGAAAAGCTGGAAAAACTGCGAAAAATGTCCAAGTTTAAATGTTGCATAAACGTGGCTTAGATCTTTATCGACGTCAAAATGTTTAAGCCTGTATTTTCGTCAAAAGAGTGTCCGTTCCACTTTTTAACAGTATGAAGAAATACATATCGGATGAAAACCAGGGATACTCACGAGCTTTCATTCTTGGTCAATAAACCGACTCATATTACTATCATTGAAAGTCTATTTTCGAGCTATAATACTCAGCCACCAGACCGGCCTTGATTAGACTGTCACTGAAAATCGGCAATAGCCTAAAAGCGCAAAAAGGTCGAGAAAGTGACCTACAAACGCAAATTTGAGAATCCTAAATGCGCAAATTTATGAGGGGGAGGTCCAGTACCTAAAAACACAAAAATTGTGGAAATAGAATGGATGAAAAGCGCAAATGAGATATCTGTGAGTCGATCTGGAAAATGACAAAGCTAGAAAAAAAAAATCCAAAAATGATTTTATTGAAAATATTAAAATTCTAAGTTAAATACAAAATAATATAATGAAAAAGATTACATTTTATATGGATGCTACGCAAGGAAATTTATATGCAGTACATTAAAAAAAATTTTTCAAAGAAATTTCATGATTTTCATACTCCTGATATGTCCTCTGCACATATTGCATTCGCTCGATGGTTTTTTTATCCGGCTTAATTCGTGTTTGAGTTGGCTTCATTTTTAGGTAAGTCTGAGTTTGATAATCCAATAGAACTTGAGAGAAATTGTGAATATGAGGATGGGCCTGGTAAAATAAACTTTTGAAGTGGCGATGAAAAGCCTCTACTTCATTGGTGGTTCGTGGCAAGCTGGTGGAAGGTGGCTCAGCCCAAAGAGATGGAGGAAAATTTGCATCGTCGTTGACATATGTATTTAGAATGTAATCTGAAAATTTGATAGCCTTTACTTCATTAGGTGGTGCTTCAGCCAAAATTTCTAAAAATGCATCACTGATCATCCCTGGCGGTAAGAATGGCAAACCGAAAAACATTTTTAGCCATTTTCCTATAACTGAGTCATTTGAAATGTAATCATTCTTCAAGCCTAAAGATTGGATCTTGCGAAACCAGGTTTGACCTAGGTGGAAGCGATAACATTTCAAAATACATAATGGGAACACCTCTAGTAGCGCTTGATGAGCAGCAATTTCAAAGTCCAACAGCATCATTTTAGGGTAGAATTTCCCCTCAGTCAAATGAACTAAGAATTGCCACATACTTTTATAACAATCAAACGTTTTTGCGGGTAATAAACAAAAAGCCACTTGTACATAATTGTGATTCATAAAGACGTGAATAGTATATACCTGATAAAAGTGTTTGGGGCATACATAAAAGGTACCATCAGCTAATATAGTATCTTGGTGGTTACACAGAAATTGCAAATTTGAGGCACAAGTGAAAACAATAATATCACAATTGGAGTCAACAAAGCGAAACTGTTCATTTCGATTATAGCAATAAGGCTTCCTGGTGTGATTGTGTGATTTTGGTACAGTTGGCAATTGAGAACGTCGTTTATGATATATGGACTTACGAATCTGCTTTATATCACCAATTCCAATTGTTGAGTCTTTGTTTGAGTCTTCTCGAAGTGTTTGATGAATAATTTTTACTGGTTTTTGGCATAAATCGGCAGTAGCCTTTCTTTTACAAGCTGTTCTTATAACAACTACATCCAATTTTTCTTGAGGTAAGGGCCGATGTGCTGCATGAATGAAGGGAGTTTCACTTATCAACTGAGTTTTGGCTGAATTTGTCACAACAGTTTCATTGCACTGATTAAAAGTGCAACGCCACGACACATCACAATTTTTTAAATCTCTTTGATATCTGTATTTATACTTGTTAACGTAAATGCATTTAACACCTTTATTAGTTTCACTTAATTCAAACTCCATCGTAATTTTATAGAAAAACACATTCGCATTAAATCAACAATGTTCAACTCGGTATGCCGTTCAACTGAAACAGTTTTCACCCTCTCATTCACTTCTCACATTCCAGATAAGAAAATATCCGTTCGTCTTTGCTTTCATGTTTGTCCACATAACTGTTACGTACGACAGAATTAGGCTGTAACAGTGGCTGGTTTCATCTTTCGATCATTAGGCCAAGCTTTTAACCAACTCCTACACCACACATTTTAAAAGAAAGACGAGAAAAATGTAGTCCATAAGCGCAAACGTTTGTCTACGAAAAATAGTTGAGAAGCGCAAAAATAGTTTTGCGCTTTTAGGCTACTGACTTTTTCCCCCATTTGCGCATTTAGGCTTTACCGTGAAAATCTATCATTGAACTATTTATGGGCTTAAATGTACCGCTAATAAGCCGACCTTTATCAGTCTGCTATAAGAAACCTTAACGTTCCTTTTAGAATTTGCAAGTTGGTGGTATTTTCTCGCTCCCCTTCATGGAGTAAAGAAAATATTTAATCGTAAAAGAAGTTAGATCTTGTTACTTGAAAAACCTCGTTTGCTCTGAGTCAATCCGAATAAGCATTAAAAAACAGATTAGAGGAATTATCTTACATCCTGTATAGTTTAGATAGCGCAAAAATAACTAAGTATATCATATAATACTTAACGGTTCTAAGCATACTAAATTCATTTTCAAAATCTGGAACTATTCCGGGAGTAATAGTTGAGATCCGAGAAAAATTTCAATTCAAGAACTCCTCCACTCTCCTTTCCTTGCACAGAATTCAACACTTTGGCTCGGTATTGTTTAGTTTTCACGTCTGTGTACACACGACGTCACCCAAAGTCGTACAGCTGTTGAACTGTTTCCAATTTTCCTGTGCAGTGCACGTATAAGGTCGATGCTTATTTACCTTGATATTACGTCGCCCAAACTCATCAAGCATTAATAAAAGCTTCAGGTACGCTTCATTTGAATATCATTATTCAAGCTGTCGCAGAAATACAGAGCTACCTACACATACTATACCTAACCGAGTTTAGTTTGAGCGACAGAACATGCTGCACCTTTTCCGAGAAGGAAGGAAAGAGTTCGCGATGGATGAAAAAAACATGAAATAAAAAGTAAAATAAAAAACAACATCTGCGATAAAGTCTGGAAAATAGATATTAAAGTTGACGGAATAATGCTCACGCTTTTTCACCGACGCCTTTCAGGTTTCAGGATCAGGGAATTGAATATACGGGGGGGGGGGAGAAAGCTCCGAATGTGGGATTACGAAATAAATTCGAGTGAATCTGAAAACTGAGTCCATACAAATTATAGGAAAAATATCAGTCGAAATATCTCTAGACAGCAAATAGTCTGAAAACAAGAATGCGAAATTCGAAGGCTCTGATTTGAAATGATATTTTCCTTACACTCGAGTAAAACTAAGTACTGAAAAACGGAAACCGTCAACTTTTTGATAAAACCCAGTCTGACAGTATTCAACTTGCCCACTGAATGTAGGAATACTACATCTTACATTCATAGTGAAAATCTTACATCTCAATATCCATCGCCGTTCGCACTGGTATGCTACCCATAAATTTGAGGAAAAGTATTTACCTTCTGTAGGTACCGTTTCCGAGATACAAGAGACTAGGACAGATTCCGAACTGCATACTCGTACTTTGCTTCTTCACAGGTACATAATATGTTATCCGGTGTGCAATATTTTGGGCGGCTAACAAAACCAACTTAGAATATTCGCATGTTTTCGCAGTCTGCGGAGCACGTTCTCACAGAGTACGCGCTGACTGGTCCACACGTACCCATTCCACCACCGACGGCTTTACCGGAGGAATGGAATGTGTGGGCCGAACTCGCAGCGAAGACGTTGTTCTTTTAATTTTCTTTTTCTTGTGTTGTTTTCTGTGTGTAGGATTTTGTACTTTTCTGTCAATTTGTCATTGTTGTGTCCCTGGTCATTGCAGTGTTTTCCAAACAGTGATTTGTCATCATTTAGCTTCTGTGATTTTTCGTGTTCTTTGATTCTGGTTGTGAATTTTCGGGAAGCAGAGAACCCGCTATTCCCAGCGGCGGCCACCACCACCACCATGTTGTTACCAGTGGACAGACGGGATCAGGATGGACCCGCATCCAGTGTCCCTGTCGGCGGCATTCCAATATTGACTGGCGGAAATCAGGGAGATTCCGTAGCCGCCAGTCGAAGAGCCTGAAAGACGGCGGCTCGAAAGCGAGGGCGGGCCCACCATTACCAAGGGACCGAACATCGGCATCCCAAAAAAACTGCGGCAGCAGAAGAGACAATGACAGTAGTGGGCAAGAAAGGCTGATGAAGAAAGGAAAAGCCCAGTGATACCTCGGCACCTGTGAGCGTCCCCTCCCGTCCCGAGGAGCGTGACTGGTAGGGGATTCTGGAACCGGATACCCGACTCATCTACTCGACCCACTCTGAGGAAGCGATAGAAAACTTGAGGCTGAAGTCTTGGGGTAACTGTCTGACCATGGAAGCTGTCCCCTCTACTTGGAACGACCCACCCGTCTTGGGTGTGTTGCCGAAGTGGCGGGTGGGGAGGAAGATGGAAGCCAATAAAGAAACGTCGCGAAATCGAAGGAGACAATAACCCGAAGCAGACTGAGACAACGACCGACTGACTGGACAACAGACAGGCAGAATATAGTTGTATCGAGTTTAAGGTTGTAAATTTTACGGGTAAATATTTCATATACTCGTACAATATGTAAGCTCTCTCTTCCCTGCCCCGCGCTAAGCCTAATCGAAGGTATGTAAGGCAGTGGAGGGGGGCGTCAAATTTTTCATTTTACTGTACATAGACGAATATATAGGGCCACCGGAGACTGTTCCGGACTGACCGCCGGGTGGGGCCCTGGCCACTCGCGAGTAGGAAAAAAAAGCTCAGAATATTCTGATTTCAGAAGAGGGAAGTATGCAGTTTAGTCAAGCAAGGATAAATCGGCTCATGCAGAATACAGTTTAACAGACTGGATATCTTGATTTTGTGGGCCTAGATTCTTTAATGTGTATAAATAACATTCCTCATCACTAAATTAATACACCCCCCCCCCCCGGTATTACAGTAAATAGAAAATATACCAATATTTCCCAATACAATTTTGTACTAAGTGAAATTTATTTTATGAAAATCATGTTCAACCACTTTCCATGATCTTTAATTTTTTTCTGTGTGGTTACCACAACTGTCATCTTGCACCTCCTTTCCATCGGTATGCACCACAGTTCGGGGAATATGGCCAAAATGTTAACAAAACCGAATTCAGCGACTTTTGGAACCAATTATTGGATACCCATATTAAACGTTACAAAATACTAAAAACCCTCCCCTCATTGCATGGGCCTGAATTTCAAGTATGGGGTCAATAAATGAAAGGAGGGAGATGAATAAGCCCCATAAATGATATTGATTATTATCATCATAAGGTCTGTGCATCTGTGTTAAAAAGTAATAATTCTTAACGGGGATATCTTGAACTCCATTTTGAGCCAGTTCTAATACAGACGCATGAAAATTGCTAAGGACCTTTCTTATGGGAAATTTAATGTATAGTCTATTGCAAATGAAACACAGTAGCTTAAGAAGACAAGTTTCACGGGAAATTGAAAAAAGGTGAAATTTTTCTGATATAATTTGTACTAAAATTGATTTTATGAACACCCTGTTGAACCGATTCCGACCATTTTTTTCTGTGGTACCACAACTGCGTTCTACTATACTACCTACTGGTACCATTTTTCTGTGTATCTCCAGTCGTGAGAAGAAAAAAAAAATTTCAAAGATAGAAAACTTTTCAAAATTTCACCATAACTCAGCTGCTTCAAAAGTAAGAGTATGCAAACATATCCACATATTTTCAGGGTAGGTTGTTTACTAACCAGATGGAAGGGGGGGTCATTGCCAAAGAGACACCCAGTATATGTTATATACTAACAGTGCATAAAATAACATATAAACTGGGCGGCACTAGTGCCGCCTAGTGGCGGCTTACTGCCGCCCAGTGAATTACGATTGTGCCGCTAGGCACAATCGCTCGTCATCCAGTTTCCATTACCATTGGGAAGCGAAAACGGTGAGTACGCTATCTAACTAACAACTGCTCATCACTAACTTATCACCGAATGAAACAGTGATCACGGGTGTTTCCTTATGGGAAGACAGTACATTTTGGACGCTTGTAATTCCCTTAGTAATTGATTTCTGTACCATGTCGAAAAAAATCAACCAATTTTTCTTGCCGATAACGAAATCAAAATGTACAGAAACGGAGTTAGAAAAACGTTCGACTCGAGATCTAGCAGCTGTAACTGGCGAAAATGAAAATATCTGCAGGGAAAAGTGCCGTATTTCCGATACATCGAAGAATGAGACGAGTAAGACTGAGAATAGCAGTACTAGTACTAATGATAAAACTACAACGTATTCGTCAAGGAGTAATCCTAATTGTAGTTCGAATATAATTACTTCGGTTTCAGAAAAACAAGCAGAAGCAGTGGTAACAAATGTAGTTTTAGAATCCTCGAATTCCGATGTAAAAACAGGTGAAATTTCGAGTACTAAATCAACTGAATGGTATCATGGATCCAAATTAGATGTTTCTTGGTTACTTCGAACTTATTCCTTTTTTGAAAAAGTAAAATTGGGCACACGCTATGGAATTAGATGTAGAACTTGTTACAAACATATCGGCAAAGCAAAAAAGTTTTCTAGAAATGGCATTGTACCCATCGCAGATGGCATACGATGTGATGAAAAGAAACAGTTGGAACGAATTATTGATCACATACCCACAAATTCTCATACAGCTGCCACGAATCTAGATAGCATGCAAGAAAGTTGGTTACAGCAATCTGATCAACATCCGTGGGTTAAAACATTGAAATCACACAACGCTGAAAAAATCAATATTCTTATTGAAATGGCAATTGACGTTTATAATGACAGTCGTCAATTGACTCTATCAGCGAATTCTTGGCCTGCTAGGTCATTAGCTAAAAAACACGCTCAGTTTCAAATTTCGTCTTACATGGATAATGGTTTATCATCTCCATTTGTAGAATTTAAACCGTCTGCCGCAGAATTGCACTACAGAAATCCAGTGATGTATCACGAAATGTTAGGTTTTGTAGGTAAGATTGAAATGGAGAAAATCGTGGATAGATTGAAAAAAGCCGATTGTTTTTCTATACAAGTTGACGGATCTGTGGATAAGTATGGAGTTGATAACAAATTTATTACTGCTAGATTTATATCTGAAAGTGGAGAGCTCTCAACTGTGTTCTTAGGTGAAAAAAAATCTGATACTCGAGGTGCCAAAGGGCTTCTAGATTCCGTTATACTATGTTTTAAAGATATGAACATTGAAGACCTTGCCAAAGAAAAACTTACTGGTTTAACAACTGATGGTGAAAATGCCAATACTGGAAAAAACAGTGGATTATGGGTCCGAATGAAAGATTATTTACAAAAAGATATTTTTTGTGTTTGGTGTGTTGCCCATCGTACAGATCTGGTATTGAATGACTTGGAGTCTACAATCTCAGAAGTAAAAATTTGGAAAAATGATCTTAAGGCGGTTGCTACTTTCTATCGATCATCTGCCATCCGATTTGATGAATTGAAAAAAAATAGGAGAAGAAAAAAAAGTTTCCATTCATCGCTTTCCAGCATATACTGAAGTTAGATTTGTCGAACATCTGATCAACTTGAGCCAAGCTGTTTAGAAAAATTTGCCATGCATGCAGATGCATTGGGAAGCTTTTATGAATAATACCGAAGTGACTAAAACAGAAAAAGCAACAGTACGAGGATTTTTCCGAAAATGGGCGGCAGACGGCAGGCAGCAGCAGTTGACTGCATTCATGATTGATCTACTGCAACGATTGGAAACATTACAGAAAGATAGTCAAAAATCCGCCATTACCATTCCTGATATTGAGTTATCTAAAACAACAGCATTACAACGTATTACTCTAATGGAAAATAGACCCTATGTGGGCGGATATGAAGAAAAATTACAACGATCTCGACCTACTGTTGGTAATGCTTCGGATCCTGAGGGTGATGACGGGGAGGAAGACCACGGAGTTTTGAATTCTGATGCAGAATCGTCACCTCCGGCGTCACGTTTTAAGAGAAGACGAATTTACAATACTTTGGTCCCAACTGAAAGGCTGTGGTCAGCAGTAAGAAATGAAATAGTATTGAGTTGCAAAGAATTTCTCGCCCAATGGTTACACGAAGACCAAAAAGCTATTTTGAAAAATTTGAACAAATTTCTCAATGCTAGAACTGCGGTGCAAGTAATACAAGCAGCACGAGACCATGTGGAGAATTTATTTGGCGAAAATGCTCTGTCTTCGTTCACCGATGACGTTACAAGTTTATTTGCAGCTGAAAAGTTACCTCCCCCACTGAATATGGACAATGCAACAGCCAAATTATATCATTACCTGAAAGTTTCTGTCTATCATTCTACATTTTCAAAATTAGTACAGGCTTATATTTGTGTAACACCGCATAGCTCAAGTACTGAAAGAGCCGTTTCAATACATACGATATTAAAAACCAACAAACAGTCGTGCTATTCCCGAGAAACGTTAAACTGGAGAATGTGTATGGCTCTTAATGGCACTGGAACAGCTTTGTATGACCCACGGCCAGCTGTAGCCAAATTTTTGCAAGCGAACGATCGAAGGCGAAAACTTCCTGACGAAGAAACGTATAAAGATAGACCAGACGTAAAAAAAATTTTTTCTGAAGATAGTTACGTTTAATTTTTACTTAAAATTGAACCTTTATTTTTTTTTTGTTTTATTACCAAAGTACCTATTACTATGTTATGTTACTGAAACAAAACTTATTGTTTTATTTTTAATGAAACGAAAGTTACTTTTATTTTAATTAGAAATTAGTCTTTTATATTTTTATTTTTTTTTACTAATTCATGTACGAGGTTTTTGTTTTGTATTAAGTATTAAATTAACTTTGGTTTTCATTACCAAAGTATTTCTATTTTTAATGAAACGAAAGTTACTTTTATTTTAATTAGAAATTGGTCCTTTATTTTTTATTATTTTTTTAACTACCTCGTTGATGTTCTTTGTTTTGCACTTAGTATGAAGTTTTGTTTTAATTTTATTAACTATGCCTATACATTTAAAAAGTCAATTTTTTGTAATAAAACCAAATTCCATCATAGTTTTTTTTTGTTTTTTTTTAAATTTATTTTTTAAATTTTTATTTTAGGGAAGCATTGTTTGATGTTGAAAAATTATGGCTACTGCCGCCCAGTGAAAATTTTTTATTTTATGCACTGCATACTAACATCCGGCCTGATTATTTCCTGCGTAGTACAATGCAAGCGTCTTAAAAACTTCAAATTTAAGAAGTTGAAAGCGTAACAAAGTATTTCCATTGTTGTTGATTTTGATACTGCATTCACCTTTTTCACCAAGCTCCGTCTAGGGAGTTAAAATCTAAGAGAAAGCTATGTTACGTAAAATTTGAATTCCGAAAACTCAAATCGGAGTGAGATCAAACACTTGATACAATTATCGAAGTTACAAATGACCAGAGTATTCCCTATTTCTATAGTTCTTCAATTTTTTAGTTAATTGAAATTCGTCATTCCAAGTTGCATTCTGCGATCCTCTGAGTGGTCAAGTGTAAGGATTCCGATTTTGTAATTCCACTTTACAAAAGAATCACAGTAACGTTCGTGAAGATGACTCATGAAAAAATCGTGAAATTTGAATTTTGGGAGCTGAATTCGGGCCTAGATCAGAAACTTGATGCAATATTCGAAATGGGTTAAAATTTTTTGTACGACAAAAAAGGGCGTCATCACGACAAGCGTTTTTACATTTGTAAAAGTGGAACGAACGATAACAATGATGAAGTGCCACGCCGGATAAAGCCGGACAATAAAGTATCTATGAACGACTGAGATTGTGTAACGAGATAAAGCAGTATTCACGCTGAAATAATTTCACCTGATTCCGTAACTTTTTTCGTTAATTCGTCGCTCTCTCGTACAGATGTACGCCCAGAAACGGTGGCAAAATACCAGGAAGCGGCCAAGAAATGGGAAACTTTCGAGGAATTTCACCGTGTCCACTATGGTACGTGGGAAATCAACATCAACAAGAACACTTTGCAAAGCGAATGCAGTTGTCCCCATCATTTGAAACACTTGATATGTAAACATGCTCTAGGAATGCAAATTCGTTTAAAATTAGTGAATCCACCGGCAGCTGCAAAGTGTATCCCATTAGGACAAAAGAGGAAGAGGGGTCGCCCATCACAGGCAAAGAAAGCATTACTTTTATAAACGGCAATATCTACACTTTCATCAGTTACCTACTTAGTTTATTTTTTATGTACTAATATTTTCTAAACATTTACTCTTGTCGGTACAACGTCCCTTTTTGACAAAAAATGCCTGTCGTGCAAGGTCTTACATAGGAGTTTTAATTAATAAAATGTCGTGAATTTTTTAATGCGTCGTTTGATACATTATTTCGTCGTTCGAACAATTTTTTTGTCTGGGTAAGCTTTTTATTGTCGGGAATTCACGATTTAGTCGTGGTAATGATTACTCCGCCGTGAAAGTGCCTGTGCTTGTCGTGCTGACGCCCTATTTTGTCGTAGTATAAAATCACACCCATTCGAAATTAGCGGAAAGAAATATCTTAATAGCGTTCTCAATTTTTGTGGCCGAGTTTGCTCATTATAATTTTCCTTTTGACTTAGTGTCTGACGCAGCGGGGGAGAATGTTTAGATTTTCTTAAATTATCTGTATTTTACTTAACACAAACTTTCTAACGATGAACTTTTGAGCATATTGTGTACCTACTTAATTTCCAGCAACCCGCGGACATACGGATTTAACGTAGATAATACGTGTAATAAGACGTTGTTGGGTGGTCTTATCCTAAACTGGTAAATACTCAAAAACCCCAGTTTAACATTACGTTTACCTTTATCGCATCTCATGCTTGTACCTAACTGTCGAACATTCAATCAGAACGTTGGTCAGTGGCTATAAATCTCGCAGACGTACGAATCGTCTTTTCGATTTAACGATTCGCATGTACTATTTTGCTCATCTGATCAATAAAATATTTAACGAAGTTTGAAGTTTGTGTAATCAACGTCTTGTTATATACGTACATTTTTCGCAGAAATTTAAGTCTACTTCATACAGTGTTGCAGCCAGGTCAGCCACCTTACAACTTCATTGATTTTTCTTTTAAGAAAGAAAGAAGGAGAGAGAGAGAGAGAGAGAGAGAGAGAGAGAGAGAAAGAGCGACCTGCGCGCAGAAGGCAGGAACTTACCAGGCAGGACTGGGATCCGCAGCTGGAAGTCAAAGCTTATGAGCTGAGAGTAGCTGTGGATTGGGTGAGAGGAAAGAGGAACATGCCAATATGCCTACCGCAAGAAACGGAAACGACGATGACAAATTTGAACAATTTTTTCTAGGATTTTGCCCACTCTTGCGTCGTGTCCCTAACGGCGCAGGTCAGTAGTTCTAAAGTTCCCAAACCCCTTTGAAACGATAAAAGAAAAATTTTGTACCTAAGGGACGGTGTACTTACTGGGCAGTAAGCACCACAACTGCAATCCGAGTATATTAGAGTTTTCAATAAAATGGCGTCGACTAAAGATTACAAGGAACACCAAGTCAGCTGAGCCGCTTTATTTCGGCGAAACATAGCCTACGCCTTTCAGAGACCCAATCAAAGCATTTGTAATTAATGCTCGCTCGTGTGCCGAGCAAGGTCACCTACACGTAGACGTATCGGTATGTTCTCTGTGTAGGAAGGATGCTTCAATTCTTCGGCATATCGTCGGTTAAAGTAAAGGTTGTAAATGGTCCAGTCATTATAGTTCAGAAAAAGACTTCTATTCGGACTAAGTCGGGTAAACGTCTCCCCGCCCCATGAATTAGTGGAAATACACGTCCCAATGAACATAGTAAAGGTCTACTCCCTCCAACCGTTGTTTCGTCCAAATTATTCGGTGGCAAATTTCTGACACCCCTAAGATTTGCCGATAGCATGGTAGGTATCGTAAAATCAGCAGAAGTATTTTTGGAAATGGGAGCGGAATTTTAAAGGAAGAGTAGAAGACGGGACCTAAAATGAACAGGGGACAGTGAAAAATTCCAATAAATATGGAAAGTAGGTGGAAATAATCTTATACCGAACCAAAATTGAGTGGATCGAGAAATTCGATTACCTGGGCCAGCTAATAGCATTCGATTGCGGAAGGGAAAAAGAGAGGGAGAATTCAAAAGGATGGAGAAACTTTGGGCCCTGAAAAAAATATTTATAAAGGAAAAATTCCGTTAAAAATAAGTGTGGGAAAGCTGTACCCCGGCTGGGCTCGTGTATTAGTGATGTGTCGGTAGTTCATGTACTAGTTCATTTGAACTAAACATCACGTTGAACTAAATGACCGAGACCTAAACGTTTAAAGTACCTAGTTCACAGAATGAACTGAACTACCGAAATTGACCGAAACAAACTGAATGAAGAAAGTAACGAATGAGAACGAAACCGAAATGTGAAATGAACTGCGGAGAAGACCGTATGATCGACATCGATGTTCGGTGATCAGAATGATCAGATTACCGAGATTGAAATAGGATAATGAAGGGTGCGTGCCAACTCTCGCGCATACCTATATTCTTCTACCTTCATCTCCATTCACACGTTCCAGGAGAAATGTTTACGTAGAACAGTATTTAAATTCCATGTTGTATGGGTCCTTTTTCTAGGGCGCGAAACCCATTTTAAGTAACTTTAATACAGATAACTTAAATAATGATCATAAAACCTGTAAATCAATATTAAACAAACAAAACACAAAAGAAATATTAAAAGAGCAAAAGATTACTACTGAAAAAGTTCTACCAAGCGGAAGACAGCACACAACAGGTTAAATCACCGTGTGGTGTAACTACTACTGCTTTGTGAATGTGTTGACAGATTATTCAGTGCGTTTCGGACAGTTTGAACTAAATGACCTAAATGAACTAAACATTTTACCTAAACATTCTGAAGACCGAGACCGAATGAACTAGACATACTAGATGACCTAAAATTCCCATCACTATCGTGTATTGCATCCAAACATGGGCCTTGACTAAAACGAACATTGACAGAGACTCCAAATAACGCAGAAAATAATGGAGCGTAGTATTCTGGGCGTAAAAAAATAAAAATAAAAATAAAAAACAAAATGATTAGACGAAGTATAAACTTCAGCGATGTGGGACATGTTATTAAGAAATTAAAATGGAATTACGCAAGGCATATTATGAGACAGGAAGGAAGGTGGGCAAGAAAAAGTCGAAGTTT
Organism: Acanthococcus lagerstroemiae; assembly: GCA_031841125.1. Lineage (NCBI taxonomy): Eukaryota > Metazoa > Arthropoda > Insecta > Hemiptera > Eriococcidae > Acanthococcus > Acanthococcus lagerstroemiae. The sequence continues at coordinate 39,387,749 of CM063110.1, forward strand.
GGGTGCCGTACGATAGAAAATGATAGCAAAGTAGACTTTTGACTCGCTGGAGCGACGATTTAAGAAAGAACTGAACTCATCACTATGAAGGAGAGTAGCCGCCAATAACAATAAGGAACGGGAGGAACGCCTAGGGAGGCATTTGCCCGGAAGTGGATATGCAATGACGAAGAGGAGGGTGTCCTCCCCTCCCATTCTCCGTTGAAGACATGAAATAAAGTGTATAGTTTACATCGCTACGCTGTAACATAATAATATAACGTGTTCATTCGTGTCTTTCACTAGAGAAAACTCGGTATGTACACAATATCTATGGCGTAGCTGATTTTTCCGAGTAATTTGGCAGCCCAATAATAAGTCTATGGAACTTCCCAGTGGCATTTTGCCGGACAATGTTTCGGATTCGGGTTTACGTTTTCGCGAGCACACCTGAGGAAACCTGAATCTAAAAATATATGCCCAAAACTGAGCTCGAACTCTACCCCAAATCATGGCTCGATCTTCAAAAACCTCAGTGCAATCAAACCATGTATACCCAAAACACTGTTTTAAAAGAATCCGAACTCTTGAAATTTAAAAAGGAAGTACTCGAAGTTGATGACAGTTACACTGGATGATGAACCGAATCACGGCCTCCCCGACGTCTCTGAAGCAATGCTAAAGGGTGGATTCCAGGGCGGGCTCGGGTTCAGAGTGAAATTAGAAAAGAGAAGGACCCGATAAAAATCGATAGGTTCGACACTCCACGCTCTAATCTCCGTTAACATTTCAAACGAGTAGAAAGTAGAGGGTACGTTTCCCCAGCCCCCCCTTTTTCGCCGAAACTGTCAAATATGACCTTAATGAATTGTACTCGAATTGTACCGAAATGTACCAACCATTAAATGAATTGTACCTCGCTCCTTTGGGAGATATTAGCGGGGTACGCTCGGGGGGGCTGGGGAAACGGTAGCCCCCCCTTGGTGGAAAAATTGGGCAAATCCAGGCTAAATGAATTGTACTCGAATTGTACCGAAATGTACCACACATAAAATGATTTGTACCCACCCCCTTCTCGAGATATAAGGGCGAACTTTCCGGGGGGGCTGGGGAAACGGTAGCCCCCCCTTGGTGGAAAAATTGGGCAAATGCAGGCTAAATGAATTGTACTCGAATTGTACCGAAATGTACCAGCCATAAAATGATTTGTACCAACCCGCTCCTCGAGATATAAGGGGGTACTTTCTGGGAGGGCTGGGGAAACGGTAGGGTTGTCATTATGACCCCTATCGAAAATGGTTGTTTCTCATCCAAAATGAATTGTACCGAAATGTACCAACGATATTTTTCCATTTCCCGCATTTCTGCCCCCTCCCCTGACTACCACTTCATACACCCTTCTACTCGTACTATCAGAAATGAAGATTGATGATTGGGATATCGGAAATGAACTGTACTCGAATTGTATCGAAATGTACCAGCCATAAAATGATTTGTACCAACCCACTCCTCGAGATATAAGAGGGTTCATTCCGGGGAGGGGGGGGGGCGCTGGGGAAACAGTAGGGTTTTCATTATGACCCCTATCGAAAATGGTTGTTTCTCATCCAACATGAATTGTACCGAAATGTACCGACGATATTTTTCCATTTCCCGCATTTCTGCCCCCTCCCCTGACTACCACTATACTATCAGAAATGAAGATTGATGATTGAAAACTCTCTTATCGGAAATGAACTGTACTCGAATTGTACCGAAATGTACCAGCCATAAAATGATTTGTACCCACCCGCTCCTCGAGATATAAGGGGGTACTTTCCGGGGGGGCTGGGGAAATGGTAGGGTTGTCATTATGACCCCTATCGAAAATTGTTGTTTCTCATCCAAAATGAATTGTACCGAAATGTACCAACGATATTTTTCCATTTCCCGCATTTCTGCACCCTCACCTGACTACCACTTCATACACCCTTCTACTCGTACTATCAGAAATGAAGATTGATGATTGGGAACTCTCTTATCGGAAATGAACTGTACTCGAATTGTATCGAAACGTACCAGCCATAAAATGATTCGTACCAACCCACTCCTCGAGATATAAGAGGGTTCATTCCGGGGGGGCTGGGGAAACGGTAGGGTTGTCATTATGACCCCTGTCGAAAATGGTTGTTTCTCATCCAAAATGAATTGTACCGAAATGTACCAACGATATTTTTCCATTTCCCGCATTTCTGCACCCTCACCTGACTACCACTTCATGCACCCTTCTACTCGTACTATCAGAAATGAAGATTGATGATTGAAAACTCTCTTATCGGAAATGAACTGTACTCGAATTGTACCGAAATGTACCAGCCATAAAATGATTTGTACCCACCCGCTCCTCGAGATATAAGAGGGTTCATTCCGGGGGGGCTGGGGAAACGGTAGGGTTGTCATTATGACCCCTATCGAAAATGGTTGTTTCTCATCCAAAATGAATTGTACCGAAATGTACCAACGATATTTTTCCATTTCCCGCATTTCTGCACCCTCACCTGACTACCACTTCATATACCCTTCTACTCGTACTATCAGAAATGAAGATTGATGATTGGGAACTCTGTTATCGGAAATGAACTGTACACGAATTGTATCGAAATGTACCAGCCATAAAATGATTTGTACCAACCCACTCCTCGAGATATAAGAGGGTTCATTCCGGAGAGGGGGGGGGGCGCTGGGGAAACAGTAGGGTTTTCATTATGACCCCTATCGAAAATGGTTGTTTCTCATCCAACATGAATTGTACCGAAATGTACCGACGATATTTTTCCATTTCCCGCATTTCTGCCCCCTCCCCTGACTACCACTATACTATCAGAAATGAAGATTGATGATTGAAAACTCTCTTATCGGAAATGAACTGTACTCGAATTGTACCGAAATGTACCAGCCATAAAATGATTTGTACCCACCCGCTCCTCGAGATATAAGGGGGTACTTTCCGGGGGGCTGGGGAAATGGTAGGGTTGTCATTGTGACCCCTATTGAAAATGGTTGTTTCTCATTCAAAATGAATTGTACCGAAATGTACCAACGATATTTTTCCATTTCCCGCTTTCGTGCTCCCTCCCCTGACTCTCACTTCATACAGCCTTATACTATCAGAAATAAAGATTAATGATTGAGATCTTTCTTATCGGAAATGAACTGTACTCGAATTGTACCGAAATGTACCAACCATAAATTGATTTGTACCAACCTTCTCTTCGAGATATAAGGGGTCCACTCCGGGGGAGGGGCTGGGGAAACGGTAGGGTTGTCATTACGACCCGTATTGAACATTTTTGTTTCTAACACCAGATGAATTGTACCCAAATGTAGCGAAGATATTTTTCCATTTCCCGTATTTCTGCCCCCTCTCCTGACTACCACTTCGTACACCCTTATACTGTATCAGAAATGAATATTAATGATTGAGAACTCTCTTATCGGAAATGTACTGTACTCGAATCGTACCGAAATGTACCAGTCATAAAATGATTTGTACCAACCCCCTCCTCGAGATATAAGTGGGGCCAATTCTGGGGGACTGGGGAATCGGTATTGTTGTCATTAAGACCCCTATTGGAAATTGTATTTTTTGACACCAAATGAATTGTACCCAAATGTTCCACCGATATTTTTCCATTTCTCACATTTCTGCCCTCTCTTCTGACTACCACTTCATACACCCCTTATATGACAAGAAATGAAGATTATCAATTGAAAACCACTCATCAAAAATCAGCTTGTTTACCTCTCTCTGTTAGAAAATGCCCTCCTTCACTGATAACGTCTTGGACTATTGTATTAGTTTTTTTATGGAAAATGTTATGTTTTTATGGTGTTTTCCCGTTTGTAATTAATTGAATTTTACTAATAAATCATTCTGCTTACAAATGTCAGCTGGTTCCCTTTTGCGCTCAACAGCGTCCAACTGACGGTTGCAAATGGGTGACTTCCGCGGGTAACTAGGGTAACTGATTGCGCATCTGGTTGGGATACAGATTAATACCAAGTTCAAAACTCAGTTCATGTTGTGACTTTTTACTATAGATCTTTCATTTTACAAACACTTTTTTGCTTCATTTTTCATTTATTGAGAAGATTAAAGAGATGTAAATAGATGTTTCATGTTGCATTTTTGTACTATCGAATTTTCATATTTTGCAAATAATACTTTTTTTTTTATTTCATCTGACTGGGACTGGGCAAATTGTAGAAGCGCCATAGCGTCGATTTTTTTTTTTTTTTTACATCAAACTTTTATTTTACAAAAATACTTTTTTGCTTCATTTTTCATTTATTGATGAGATTAAAGAGATTTTGATGATTAGTATACCGGCTCGGGTTTTTGAAAGCTTCTGACAGGGACTGTGCAAATTATAGAAGCGCCAGCGTCGAATAGGTTATAATGTAAACCATCACCATTCGAACTCTTATCCTCTGAGGTCTATTCCGAAATATTTTACTAAAAACTATGGGGCTCTGCCCCCTGCCCGCTTCGCTGGCCAACCCCTGGAGTTAATGAAATATAGGTTAATTTGCACTAAAGAAATTCAGAATTTATTTTATGTATATAGGAAAAAAAGTTAACCTCTATGAGGATGCACCTATTATCATTACACAGAGATACACCTATGTAAATGTCAAACTACAGTATATGCATATACTGTAACTATTTCAAATTTAGAAGTGTCCACTGCAGGTAAAGTCGTTGATACATAGAGATAGATGTTCTCATACTGTCCGAGAGAAAAAAGCAGTTTTAATCAAAACATGTATTTTTTCGACTTCACATCAAGTTTACTGTTTCAAGGGAGAAACATTGGAAATGTTAAAAAAAGGCTAAAGAAATCAAGTAAAACTTCATTTTTCTACATGCACAGTTCTAATTATGGATTTTAAGTATGACAGGTTATGTTTTACATATGAAAAACAATACAGAAAATATACTCTATTACATGCAAAAAATTGAATTTTGTTTAGGCTTTACTCCATTTCAATTCATTATCGACCGAGTAACCATTTTTTACGATTTTTCGGACTTCTGAGTATACGTTCCCTTCTGAAATTTCTAGTTATGGTCCCTAGAGAGAAATTCAAGAACATGAAAATACTACATAAATCAATGATTTGTGAGTTAAATACTATTACGGCTACAAGTTTCACTGTTCTGATATACCTTATGACTCTTTGAAAGATTTAGAACAAAAAATAAACAGGAGCTCACGGAAAATTATTTCTTAAGCCGACCAAATGGAGAATTCAATTTCCGAAGTTGGGGTCGGGGTCAACCCAACGGATCCACAATAGATCTGAATCGAAAAAAGTTAACCATGAATAATCTTGAAAGGCTGAAAGATCGAGAATTAGATTTGCGGAATTGGGGTGGAGACAATCCATCGGGTCCACAATATTATATTATTATTTTTATTTACTGAGGTTTGGTATGGTAACGATTTGAAGGAAAAGAAACTCAAATTTTGAAAAAAGTCTTCAAATTAAAAAATTTAAATAAATTCAAATCACTAGTTTAATTTCACTTCATATAGGGAAATTCAGTTTGATTCGTGGAAAATTTCTTTAGTCAACCTGTGAACAAATGCGTAAGATACGACAAGAATTTTGATGAAATATAAAAAATATTGAAATTCGAATAATTTAACAGAATAGAAAAATTTGTCTTGAGTTTTCAGACAACCTGTATTTGAAATATAAGATTCAGGGAAAATTGTGTTCACCTCAGAAAAAATGATCAGAAAGTTAGTATACTTAATAATAACGGGTCAAAATGGAAAATTTGATAAATTGGAAAAATTGAACATTAGTTCGAAATTTTTAGTCTTCGAACAACTCGGGTACAAAAATTGAGAAAGATTTCTGAAATATTCTAATTACATTTTTGATAAATGACAATACAAAATTTGAAGAAAGTAATACCTTAGAATTTGAAAAATGCATGAAAATGGACGTGATTTTATGTAAACCTTCAATCAAACAGAATAGGAAAAGTCAACCTGATTCGTGGAAGATTGCAGTCTCTCTGAGAATGTACTAAAGGAGTGTTAGCAAAAATTTTGAAAAAAAAAATCCCGAAATTAAAAATAATTTTACCGAGTGGAAAAGTGTACCAACTAAATTCAATATTAACTCGTATGCAAACCTTGGGTAAGATATGCGAAAAAAAAAAAAATAATAATATATAATGATTATAATCGAGGGGTTATGATATACATACTGATTTTGATCTTTTTAAATGACTTACGAAAAAGTCAATAAGAATTCTGAAGAACTTCAAAAATAGCTAAAATTCGAAACTTGAATTGAATACGGCATTAAAAAAGTTTTTTGAGTGACGTTCGCTGTTTTTTAAAAAATTTTCTCCTAAAAAAAAAAAAAAAAAAAAAAAAAAGGCTTGAACATAGAACTAATTGAGAAAAGTATCAGTAAGTCGCTGAATTCGAATACTGACTGCATCAATTCTTTTGTGTGGCCCTGATTTGAACCCAAAAATCCAAATTTCAGACGATCTGAATCAGATGAAACTAATTTGCCTTTGAAAATTGGACGAAGTACGGAAATTGGAATTTTTAGATCATTGATTTATAACCGCGTTAGATTTTCCATTGAATCCCAACGTGGGCCCCAAAATTCAATTTTTTTCTGTTCTAAGAGGCCATTGGATTTTGCTAAAAAAGTTGATCAGTGTGTCAAATAGGTATACGAGTGTCATGCATCGCTGAGTTCGAAAAGAGTGTCAAATTTTTAATCCTCCAATTTCGATTTATGCCGCGTAATCCGAATTTAGAACTTTCAAATAGGCCCACTTGAGGTAAGCATTTTTTTGATTACTAAATTTGAGAATTCTTAATAGTTTTCTAATAGACACAATCAACGTAACTCAGTAAATCGAAAAACATATCGAAATAGAGGTTTTTATGTCGCTGCATTTGGAAACTCAATCAGATTTTCGATATGACTCGTGTTGGCACGCCAGTTTCCTAGATTTTCCTCTCCGAAGAAGTCAATTTGATTATGCCAGAAAAAGTGGACCAGGTACTGGAATGAGGATTCTTGATCGCTTGTTTCCTGACGTATAGATTTTTTTTTTGACAATCGACTAATAAATTTCATAAATTTTTTAAATTTGAAAATTGTTATAAAGTCCTGGATATTTTGAATTTTTGAATTTTTTTAGGTACATTCACTTTTTTAAAAAAGTTATGGAGTTCCTTTCGAGCTTTTTCATTATTTTCAGGAATTCTGGAAATTATTTTGATCCGAATTTGATTAGTGTGCTCTTTAAATGTCATCACATGTTGCATAATTTGGTAGAATGTTCCGATTTTTTGTTGGAGTTCTGTCCGTAATTATTTCTGAGTTTTTTAAATTTTCCAAGATTTATGGCTATTATGCATCTTTGGAAAATAAAATAAAAATTGTAATATTTAAAATTTTCTCTGGAGTCTTCAAGTTATTGTGGAATATTTCTAATTTGTAAAACTTCAAGTAATTTTCTAAGATTTTCTAAAATTTTTTGAAATATTTTGGACTGAAAAAATCTATAGTGCGCTGCTAACTCGCTGTAAATTTACATAAGCTGGTTGACCAAAGCTTTTGTAAGTGAGTGAAGATATGAAGTAAAGCCAGATTTTGTGTTTCATTAGGGAAGGGGGCAAGTAGCCACGCAGTGCCCTGTTACCCTACTCTTCTCGTTCTTCATCGATAATGGTTATCTGCGGGAAAACGAACAGGATTTCGTCGTTTTTCAGTTATTGGAGAGTTTTCGTCGTCTTAAATGAAAAATTCACGGTTTATATATCAGGTTGTAATTTTGTGGAATCATTCGAATATCAATTTTTTTTCTCTCCCTTAAAAGTCTTGTCACAACTTTTTCTTTAGTGATGGCAATTTTCCAAAAATCAAGCTAAATTTCGTACTCTGGGTGGCTGACAACATTTGCTATCATATCAAATTAGTTTTCAACATTCTCGAGTTTAGCGAATTCCTAAATTTCCTCTTCGCATTATTGTTGTAATTCTTCCATATCATTTTCAGAATGGGACTACAATTTTTCAAGAATCTTACTCAAATTTCTTTCACAAACGTTTGAAGACTCCCCATATTGAATCAGATTCAAGCTTATATTTCGTCGAATTACTTGAATTTAAAACTTATTTTTAAATTAAAATGTTAACTAATCGATGACTTTCATGAAATGATAGCAACTTTCCTTGAGTAGGGTACAATTTTCGTATTCGAGTTGATAATATAAGTCTCATGCCCATATCTTGATCAACCTCCCAGCCCCTTCAAAATTGTATAACTTTGTGATCATTCTGCGACAGTAATTTTCCGCGAATTTCGCCAGGTTTTTGTAAAACTAATTGATAATAGCTCATAACGTCAAATAAAATTTACGTTTCAATTTTGCAACCCTTCAAGATTTTTTCAATTTCTGAATGCTGCGTAACTGATCATCGTCTCTGTCTGTCTATACAGTCATAAATGGATTTTACCACGGTTCTTGAATTAGAATATTGTTTCAAAGTTAGTGATGTCAAATAAAGTTCAATTTTAAATATTGTCAAATAATTTGGTTCTTTTTTTTTTTTTCTTCTTCAAAATTATCATTACTCGTAACTAATTGACTGGTTTCCTGTTTGACCACAATATTCAATGGATCTTACTCAGTTTTTTCGTATACGATTTTTTTGAGAAGTGCTACCTACTGTTTAACTGAGATCACTTTCCTAATTCTTTGAATTCGTTTTCTTTTCAATTTTGTCAGGATTGGTAAATGACAATACAAATTTTGAAGAATAAAAATCTTAGTAATCGAAAAATTCATAAAAATGGACCTAATAACTCATTAAAAAGTCTATAAGAATTTTGATGAATTTCAGAAATAGCAAAAATTTGAAACTTGAATTGAATACGGCATTAAAAAAGTTTTTTGAGTGAAGTTTGCTGTATTTAAAAATAATGTCTCCTTAACAAAAAAGGCTTGAACATAGAACTAACGAGAAAAGTATCAGTAAGCCGCTGAATTTGAATACTGATTGCATCAGTCCTTTTGTCTAGGCTTGATTTGAAACTAAACATCCAAATTTGGGACGATCCAAGTCAGATGAAACTAACTTGGCATTAAAAATTGAACAAAGTATGGAAATTTGAGCTTTTAGAACTGTAACCTTCTGAAACGTTTCTACTGTTCCTGTTCGATTTTCTCTAATGCTTGTTCAAATGTTTCCAAAAAACTAAAGTCCGCATAAAAATTGAATGAATCTGAAAAATTGAACAAAATGTTGCGACACTGGATTTTTATTTATTTCAAATCATTAAGGACGTCAGAATCTTCCTCCAGCTTCGTATTGAATAGCGGAAGTTACCTTCCAGTTCAATTTTGAAGATCGTTTATGAATTACACAGAATTTTACAAACAGAAATTCAAATCAATTTGTAGTTCTCTTTTACTGAAAAAAAAAAAAAAAGTTCAGGTTCTTTTTATGCAGATTTGGTTCCTCCTCCTCAAAAGAAAGAAACAGTTCTTTTTATCTAAGACGATTTCTTTTTCTTCGAGAAAAGCAGTAAGGTTTCCCTTCGATTCTTAATTTCGATAATTTAATTCATCTCGGAACGAAGGATCGCCGCCGAATTTGGTCAGCGAATTTGAACTCAGCGTGAAAAATTGAGCGGAAATAAGTCGTGAACTTGATCTTTTTGATTTTCGAAATTTTGAAAAATTCTCGATGCTACATCGTGTCTATTTTGGGGCGAAAAATTTTTCGAAGAGCTGGTGTACATGACTCAAATTTTTGAGACAAATTCGAATCTGTCGTCAAAATTGGGCTACCATCCTTTCTTGACAAATTTCACCAACATTTTTGAGTGTATCTCGGACACGAAGGGTCCTGCCGAATTTGGTCAACGACTTTGAACTCAGCGTGAGAAATTGAGTAAAAATGAGTCGTAAACTCGATTTTTTGATTTTCGAAATTTTGAAAATTTCTCAATACATTATGTCTTTTTTGAGGCGAAGAATTTTTCGGAGAGCTTCGGGGTCGGGAGCTGGTGTACATGACTCAAATTTTCGAGATTAATTCGATCCGTCATCAAAATTGAGCTACCATCATATTTTGAAAAATTTCACAAACATTTTTGTGCGTATCTTGGGAACGAGGGGTCGCCGCCGAATTTGGACAACGTTGAATTCAGCGTGAAAAACTGAGTGGAAATGAGTCATGAACTCAATTTTTTCATTTTCAAATTTTGAAAATTTCTCCATACTACATCGTCGAACTCTGGTCAGGCTATTATACATCATGTCTTTTTTGGAGCGAAAAATGTTTCGGAGAGCTTCGAGATCCTCATCTTCATCTACTCGAAATATGTTGAACAGAGCTGGATCATTCATATTTACTACACCATCAACTGATGAACGATAATTCATTTTCATTCCCTTTATCAACTAATAATGTAGACACTAGACATTAACTTAGACACAAACAGTCGGGCCCGTGTAATTTGAATGCAGTGCAGTGTTGCCGGAAAGAGGACGTCATTTTGCCCGTTGCGGTGAAATTGTATAAACTTCCAGTGTCATTTTACCTGTTGAAGTGGGCAGCAATATACTCGGTGTATAAAACTGCGCTGCGCTCTAGTGTGAAAACCACACATTATAGGGGTAAGGGGGTTTGTATATTTGGAAAAATGACGTCCCGCTCAAATTTTTTGTGCATGCTCCTGGGGTCATTCTAATGTGTATAAACCGCAAGGAAAAATGACGTCCTTCAAAAGACGTCACTTTTCCAAAAGGAAGTCACTTCTCCTGTTGGAATCTAAAAAAGACGCCATTTCTCCCTTTAGAAAATCTATGTATATATGTATATATATATAAGGAAACCTGAAATTCAGCCACTGTTACAGTCGTGTTCTAAACACTCTGAAACGCAAAAAAAACATTGCCCCCGCCCCCATCTTCACAACTGTGACGAGTGTAATACCTCCCTTTTCTCCGAAAAGTCGGTAAAATACAACATGAAACATCTACTTACATCTCTTTAATCTTCTCATAAATGAAAAATGAAGCAAAAAAGTGTTTGTAAAATGAAAGATCTATAGTAAAAAGTCACAACATGAACTGAGTTTTGAACTTGGTATTAATCTGTATCCCAACCAGATGCGCAATCAGTTTACCCTGTTACCCGCGGAAGTCACCCATTTGCCACCGTCAGTTGGACGCTGTTGAGCGCAAAGGGAACCAGCTGACATTTGTAAGCAGAATGATTTATTAGTAAAATTCAATTAATTACAAACGGGAAAACACCATAAAAACATAACATTTTCCATAAAAAAACTAATACAATAGTCCAAGACGTTATCAGTGAAGGAGGGCATTTTTCTAACAGAGAGAGGTAAACAAGCTGATTTTTGATGAGTGGTTTTCAATTGATAATCTACATTTCTTGTCATATAAGGGGTGTATGAAGTGGTAGTCAGAAGAGAGGGCAGAAATGTGAGAAATGGAAAAATATCGGTGGAACATTTGGGTACAATTCATTTGTGTCAAAAACAACAATTTCCAATAGGGGTCTTAATGACAACAATACCGATTCCCCAGTCCCCAGAATTGGCCCCACTTATATCTCGAGGAGGGGGTTGGTACAAATCATTTTATGGCTGGTACATTTCGGTACGATTCGAGTACAGCACATTTCCGATAAGAGAGTTCTCAATCATTAATATTCATTTCTGACACAGTATAAGGGTGCACGAAGTGGTAGTCAGGGAGGGGGCAGAAATACGGGAAATGGAAAAATATCTTCGCTACATTTGGGTACAATTCATCTGGTGTTAGAAACAAAAATGTTCAATACGGGTCGTAATGACAACCCTACCGTTTCCCCAGCCCCTCCCCCGGAGTGGACCCCTTATATCTCGAAGAGAAGGTTGGTACAAAATCAATTTATGGTTGGTACATTTCGGTGCAATTCGAGTACAGTTCATTTCCGATAAGAAAGATCTCAATCATTAATCTTTTATTTCTGATAGTATAAGGCTGTATGAAGTGAGAGTCAGGGGAGGGAGAACGAAAGCGGGAAATGGAAAAATATCGTTGGTACATTTCGGTACAATTCATTTTGAGTGAGAAACAACCATTTTCAATAGGGGTCATAATGACAACCCTACCGTTTCCCCAGCCCCCCCGGAAAGTACCCCCTTATATCTCGAGGAGCGGGTGGGTACAAATCATTTTATGGCTGGTACATTTCGGTACAATTCGAGTACAGTTCATTTCCGATAAGAGAGTTTTCAATCATCAATCTTCATTTCTGATAGTATAGTGGTAGTCAGGGGAGGGGCAGAAATGCGGGAAATGGAAAAATAATCGTTGGTACATTTCGGTACAATTCATTTTGGATGAGAAACAACCATTTTCGATAGGGGTCATAATGACAACCCTACCGTTTCCCCAGCCCCCCCCCCGGAATGAACCCTCTTATATCTCGAGGAGCCGGTGGGTACGAATCATTTTATGCTGTACATTTCGGTACAATTCGAGTACAGTTCATTTCCGATAAGAGAGTTTTCAATCATCAATCTTCATTTCTGATAGTATAGTGGTAGTCAGCCCCAAATTTTTTTTAAAAAAAAAAAAAAAAGGGGGGGGGTTTTTTTTTTCCCCAGATCAATAAATATTTAACGAAGTTTGAAGTTTGTGTAATCAACGTCTTGTTATATACGTACATTTTTCGCAGAAATTTAAGTCTACTTATACAGTGTTGCAGCCAGTCAGCCACCTTACAACTTCATTGATTTTTCTTTTAAGAAAGAAAGAAGGAGAGAGAGAGAGAGAGAGAGAGAGAGAAAGAGCGACCTGCGCGCAGAAGCAGGAACTTACAGGCAGGACTGGGATCCGCAGCTGGAAGTCAAAGCTTATGAGCTGAGAGTAGTGTGGATTGGGTGAGAGGAAAGAGGAACATGCCAATATGCCTACCGCAAGAAACGAAACGACGATGACAAATTTGAACATTTTTTCTAGGATTTTGCCCACTCTTGCGTCGTGTCCCTAACGGCGCAGGTCAGTAGTTCTAAAGTTCCCAAACCCCTTTGAAACGATAAAAGAAAAATTTTGTACCTAAGGGACGGTGTACTTACTGGGCAGTAAGCACCACAACTGCAATCCGAGTATATTAGAGTTTTCAATAAAATGGCGTCGACTAAAGATTACAAGGAACACCAAGTCAGCTGAGCCGCTTTATTTCGGCGAAACATAGCCTACGCCTTTCAGAGACCCAATCAAAGCAATAACATTATTTTCAGTTCGTTTAACAGGCTTTTTAATATATTCATTCACACTCTGTTCGACATAGTAATTGACGCTTTGTCAAAAAGTCACGCAACCCTTTCATTATTGACGTTTACGTGTACCATAGACTCGTAGACAATACAGGCGTGTAACTTTGCAGTCTTTTCGATGCTTTTTGCGGTATGTGTGATTAATGGCCGAGCTATTTATGGGTATAGTCGAGCCTTTTTTTAAACAAATTAGAATATTTGCTGAAGCGAATGTTCGCGACCGTTCATCGCCTGAAAGCTGTTCACGAGTTCACAGTCGCCGGATCTCCGTCATTCACCGTCCGCCACCAAATTGCTGCATTCTTTTACACGTTGCCAAATGAAAGTTCCTGCTACTTTGAAATTCAAATCGTCCTATGGCGGCGGCGAGTTGTAAATTCTGGAGATTTGTAATTAATGCTCGCTCGTGTGCCGAGCTAGGTCACCTACACGTAGACGTATCGGTATGTTCTCTGTGTAGGAAGGATGCTTCAATTCTTCGGCATATCGTCGGTTAAAGTAAAGGTTGTAAATGGTCCAGTCATTATAGTTCAGAAAAAGACTTCTATTCGGACTAATTCGGAGTAAACGTCTCCCCGCCCCATGAATTAGTGGAAATACACGTCCCAATGAACATAGTAAAGGTCTACTCCCTCCAACCGTTGTTTCGTCCAAATTATTCGGTGGCAAATTTCTGACACCCCTAAGATTTTCCGATAGCATGGTAGATATCGTAAAATCAGCAGAAGTATTTTTGGAAATGGGAGCGGAATTTTAAAGGAAGAGTAGAAGACGGGACCTAAAATGAACAGGGGACAGTGAAAAATTCCAATAAATATGGAAAGTAGGTGGAAATAATCTTAAACCGAACCAAAATTGAGTGGGTCGAGAAATTCGATTACCTGGGCCAGCTAATAGCATTCGATTGCGGAAGGGAAAAAGAGAGGGAGAATTCAAAAGGGTGGAGAAACTTTGGGCCCTGAAAAAAATATTTATAAAGGAAAAATTCCGTTAAAAATAAGTGTGGGAAAGCTGTACCCCGGCTGGGCCCGTGTATTGCATCCAAACATGGGCCTTGACTAAAACGAACATTGACAGAGACTCCAAATAACGCAGAAAATAATGGAGCGTAGTATTCTGGGCGTAAAAAAATAAAAATAAAAATAAAAAACAAAATGATTAGACGAAGTACAAACTTGAAAGATGTGGGACAAGTTATGAAGAAATTAAAATGGAATTACCCAGGACATATTATGAGACAGGAAGGAAGTTGGGTTAAGAATTTGAAGTTTGGGTGCCGTACGATAGAAAGTGATAGCAAAGTAGACTTTTGACTCGCTAGAGCGACGATTTAAGAAAGAACTGAACTCATCACTATGAAGGAGAGTAGCCGCCAATAACAATAAGGAACGGGAGGAACGCCTAGGGAGGCATTTGCCTGGAAGTGGATATGCAATGACGAAGAGGAGGGTGTCCTCCCCTCCCATTCTCCGTTGAAGACATGAAATAAAGTGTATAGTTTACATCGCTACGCTGTAACATAATAATATAACGTGTTCATTCGTGTCTTTCACTAGAGAAAACTCGGTATGTACACAATATCTATGGCGTAGCTGATTTTTCCGAGTAATTTGGCAGCCCAGTAATAAGTCTATGGAACTTCCCAGTGGCATTTTGCCGGACAACGTTTCGGATTCGGGTTTACGTTTTCGCGAGCACACCTGAGGAAACCTGAATCTAAAAATATATGCCCAAAACTGAGCTCGAACTCTACCCCGAATCATGGCTCGATCTTCAAAAACCTCAGTGCAATCAAACCATGTATACCCAAAACACTGTTTTAAAAGAATCCGAACTCTTGAAATTTAAAAAGGAAGTACTCGAAGTTGATGACAGTTACACTGGATGATGAACCGAATCACGGCCTCCCCACGTCTCTGAAGTAATGCTAAAGGGTGGATTCCAGGGCGGGCTCGGGTTCAGAGTAAAATTAGAAAAGAGAAGGACCCGATAAAAATCGATAGGTTCGACACTCCACGCTCTAATCTCCGTTAACATTTCAAACGAGTAGAAAGTAGAAATAGCGTTATGACAGATTTACGGCGTTTTGAGTATGCAATTTTATTAACATTTCGAGGAAATTCGGATATTCGTGGAATATTTACGGCGTTGCAATTATGCAATTATATTAACACTCCAGCCATGTTGTTGCTGTATTCGAATTCGAAGTACAACAGGTTATTCCAAGATATATCCAACGCTCTTCAACATTTTTCCGAACTCCTTCAAGACTATCCCAGGCTTGATTGAGACCCTTATCGTTCATAAAAGTTCTCGGATTTGTTGAAGACGCTTCAGAATCTTCGAAATTTCTTTTGAATTCACAAAGACATTTTCTTTAACGCTTCTCAAGTCTTCTCTAAACTTTTCTAAGAATAAAAACTTCTTTAAAATTCTTCCAGAAGACTCGTTTTAAAGCTATTCCAAACTCGAGTGCGACTCACTCTGAAACCTATTAAGGCAGGTGGGAAACACTTGAAGCCTTTTTCAGGCATTTTCGAATACGTTGAAGTGTTTTTTTTTTTTCAGGAATGTTACAAAGTCCAGACGAGTCTTTAAGAGCCCTAAATAGGTCTGAACAAGTTCTAAACAAAGTTGGCGTGGTGTGGCTTCGTCCCCTTCAGTCGAGAAGATTGAGTAGGTGGTTATCGTTTTTGTTTCTTGCTTGTTGTAGGAAATTTTGTAATGTTCCAATCGTATTCATCAAAAGCTCGGTAAAGTCGAAAAATTCTGGGACCCAGTCGGAAAAATGAATAAAACAAAGAGCTTTGTTTTTCTTTCTTCTTTTTGCTGTGTTCACTGAAATTTGTACAGTAGTTCTCGTCGACATTTTTCATCTCCACATTAAGAATTTTAACGAGTTTTTTACACTTTTGGAAGAGTCTGAAAAAGTCTCCGTAGAGCTCAAAGTAGTTTTAAGCTAGTCGGAGAATGTCTCAAAGAGTCTAAATCATGTACGGAAGAGACTTAGAGGAGTCTTTCAAGTTTGAAGAAGTTTCAACGACTCTTTGAAAGTATAAAACGAATCTAAAAGAGTTTTAATTGGTCTGAAACAGTCTTACGATTATCTATGGGAGTTTGAAAGAAATCATGAAGAATATCCATAGGTTTCAATCGAAGCTGGATGAATCGTGAGAAGTCTAAATCAGGTTCAAAATAGTTTTAAAATTTTGTGCGGGGCCCGGAGAAGCGTTAAAAAGCTTGATCATGTCTGGAAGAGTGTTCAAGAGTTTTGAGCATTGTTACAAGAGTCTTGAAAAAATTGGGAAAGTCTTAAAGATTTTCAATTAATTCGGGAAAAATCTCGAGAATGATATTCAAATTCTCTAGAACTAAAACACGCTTGATCATACGGAATAGTCCGGCCACGACAACTTCCGCGATTATTTGAGAAACAGACAATTCATAGATTTGCACTTAATCAGATTGCACAAGCTTTCTTTCATCTGTGCAGGCAATTTACTGCCTTGCCCCTGAAATCACCACAGTGACACTACTGAAAGGTGAAAGAGCGTCTTCTCATGAATAGGAGACAAAATTGTACTGATATTCAGATTTATGTTAAATCAATGTCTCATCCTGTTAAGACAGGGTAAAAAGGGTTGCAAGCTTATTGACTTCTTTTATCTCATTCCTCACTAGCTTCTGCATCTCTGCCCACTCTATCCTCCGCTGTCCAGATTTGCTAACCACTTTCTTCAGATCGTCTCGTTTTTAATGCGATTTTTCGTTCTAAGTGAGATTTTATCATCCGTACTCTCCTTATCCTTGTATTTCCCATATTTATCTATCATTTCCTTAATCAGTGTTTCCAGCAAATTATAATTTTCCTGCATTTCTGACCCCTGCCATCTCCTAATTTCAGCAAGTACTTTACTTTCCACAAACTTGCTTGTCTCTTCTAGTCTTCATACTGGGATTATCGCTCTCAGCTCTTTTTTTCCCCTTTCGATGTTTCTTAAATTTAGCCCTAGTTGAGATGGAAATTGAGCACCTTCCCACCCAGTGGTCCGAAACAAAGTGAGAGTTGTTCAACACAGATACGTCCCTGATAATCGACAAATCCTTTCATTTTTGGTTTTATAATTTGGAGAAATCCAGATCCATTTCCGTTCGGCTTTCTTCTTGAAAAAAGTGTTTGCAATTTTGAGGTTTAATTGATTCGCCAAATTTACTAATCTAATCCGGATTCGTTCTTTCCTTCCTTCCTCCATTGTCTCATGCAAGTCTCATTTGGTAATTTAGCCCCTGCCTTGGCACTGAAGTCACCCATAGATATTGTAAAGAATTATCTTTCCTAAGTCACCACATCCAACAGTTTGAAGTAGAAGTCTATAATCTCTTCCTCACTGGCCTCAGAGGTTGGAGCATATGCCTGCACCAAGGTTAGACCGGCGTTTGCCTCGATTTTCAGCTTGAGTATATTGTCTCGTTTATACCCGTAATAACTTCCAAGGTTTTCTTCCACCAGTTTTCCTTGATAATAAAACCTACCCCTCTGTACCTCTTGGTTTCGCCAAAATAGTAGTAGTAGTAGTAGTAGTTGCCATTTTTTCTTCGAAGTAAACCCCTCTCCCTGTTTTCTAATTTATGACAGGCCCATATCCCAATTAAATTTGTCCAGAGCAGCCTCCAACTCGACTACTCTATTTTCGTTTGTCAGTCTCCTACAAATAAGTAGAGAACTTTCAAGTTCACTTTTTGTTTTTATTTTAAATTTTAGTTGTATCTGGGCCCCTCCCTCCGCTTCCCTCTGCTTCCCTTCCTTCTAGTTTCACTATTTTTACCTGGGGGTTTACAGCATTACATTCTCACGATTGCTGAGGTCAGACTGGGAAAAATCTGATCCAGAACTTGCTGTATTCTCCGAAACGGTCACAAGTGTGTTTCCTTCATAATACTTATGCAGATCATTCTTATTAAAGGGCACAACCAGAGGGGACGTCTTATTTGACGACTTTGCTGCGTACCTCTACTCCAGCGGTTTTCGAGCCCACAGCTGAACTGTTGGGCTGACGATTCGAAGCAGGGCTGGACTGTGAGATAAAGGGTGAACGTGTACCACCCACAGAGTACGTATACTCATTAAACGTTGAGGTCAGTACGAAGTTAATCTCTTGATGATGGCGACGCGTTTTGCCGAGCACGTTGTAGGCTAGTCAAAGAGCGATCGTCTTACCATTGCACACGCTGCACTTGGAAGGAGGCCGGAAACATTGCCAAGAATTGTTGTTAGTAGTGAATGACAGATGGGAACCTGGCACTAGTTGCTGAGGCTGCAGTGGCAGTGGTCAATGAGAGTGCACCTGGCACCCGAAGTATACGACAGTCGAGTACCCTAGAGCTGAAGTTACCGAGAAGGAAACTGATGTGGAATTGAATATATGAGGTGACTCTGTCAGTCGAGTGATGTTGAGGTAGCTGTTGCCGAGAAAGTGTTGATAACTGAAAGGGACGTGAAAACAGACTGAGTTCGTCTGTTGAGAGAAATGGTTAACGAGGTTCAGGCTTAGCTTTGCTAAGCGTTAGCTCAGTTTTAGAAATTAAGTCAATGGAGATGTTCACACAATGTCTAGAAACCTTTTTACAGAACGCGCTGTCTGGTTGGCCGAGTGGATAGCGCGTTGGTCTCAGAATCCGGAGGTCCCGGGTTCGATCCCATGTAGCAACTCGCCAGAATTTTCGACCTAGGCCGGTTTTTCGGCCAGAAAGGAAGAGGGCTAAGACAGCCCTAACAGCCTCAACGACGTCTCTGAAGTAATGCTCGAAAGGGCGGATTCCAGGACTCGGGTGGAGAGCAAATTAGAAAAAGAAATGTTACCTATCATTTTGGCCAGGAGGCCTTACAAGGTTGTTATTTATGTACCTTTTTGATATGTATTTGTATAAGTACTGTAGAAAAGGCTGATCCAGAAATTTCGTAGTCTTGAACAAATTATTTCTATTTTGTTTCAATTTCCACATGATTTATACCTGAATACGGGGTTTTCGGTTCGCTGAGTTCATTTTCGGATTTTCCCCTTCTTTTTACCATTCAGGTTCCACAGGGTGCTAATCTTCAATTATTTCAATTTTTATCGATTCTGGTGACTTATTATGAAATTAGAAAGAGGACCGACTCGTGGAACATCCGATTGACATTTTTTTTCACAATATATTGCGAGTTTTCCGAAATTTAAGAAGTCTCATTAGTACCTCCAAAAAAATGTATTCACTCGAGATTAAATCGAGAAAAAACTGTAAAGCTGCCGGTTTCTGGAGGGCAACACAGAGTTGGTTCCAAGGCCACGTCCCGAATCGATGTTAATTTGAAAATGACTGCTGGCTGTAAAGTTCCAAATGCTAAATAACCGGCTCTGATGACTTGTAAAGGCAAAGCTTAGTCTACACACGTCATCTCGAGTACGAAACTGATGAAGCGCCAAGGAATCGATCGCAGTTCCAGTTCGTGTTTCTCAAGCCGGCGAAGAAAAGACTTTTGGCAAAGAATAGAACTGAGAATCCGCGGAACAATGAAGGGGAACGATATGATGGAAACTCCTACACGTTGATAAATGATTTATTTAGTATGCTCGTGTGCGCACTTCTTGTACAACCGAGCTAAAATTATCCGTGAAAAATGAAACATCGTCAAGAGAGCTCATCACCACTTGCATGTTCTCCCATAAGAGCCACTGTGTTAAGCAGCGAACACCTACGCATTTGATCGAAGTATTTTGCGATTTCTTAATACTAAATAAGCTCATACTTATATGCAGAGACGAAGGTGGCACAGACTGATAATACGCCCTCCAGAGCGAAGTGTAATTGACGCTTGTCACTTCAAAAAGGGCATATACCGAAAAAGTCACTTTTCTGAAAAACGAGTTTTAAGTTTGCAATGCCGCTGTACGTCTTGCGCAAGGGAATTTTTGGTTCGAAGTTGTGTGGAACGTATAATATCACACCCGTAGATGACGAAACCAGTGTTGCCGACACCGAAAACCTATTTTTCGTGATGAAACGGCGATCACGGTTGCATGAACAACCATCAGGAAAGAATTAAGGGACTTGTACATGAGGATGTATCTCCCAGGCATAGGCAGGGATGGGCAGATTTTGAAAAGAATAAGCTCGAATCCGATGCCACACGTTCAGACAAAAAGCTAGGTTCCAAAAATGTCCAGATTTCACTTCAATTCCGACTGCGCTGCCCAGAATCTTAGTTATTTCTCGATTCTTTTCTGATTCCACAGTTAAAAGAGGCGCAAAATGAAATACAGAAGCAGAACACTAATGTTTTATTAAATTTACTAAACCCACGAGCGAGATTAAAAAATTGGACATTTTAAATTTAAACAAAGAGTTAGCTCATGACAGAAAAAGCTCAGATTTCACATTTCCGTTACTGGAGCTGCAACTACAGGATGACCATTCAAAATCTCAAAAAATACATAAAATAAAAAATAACCTCATTAAATTTGAAAAATACCAAAAAATGATCACGGCTGGAGACCATTTTCAATTTTTTTTTTTCTTTTGTGAGCTTCTCTCTTTACACTCTACTCGTCATCATATATATTTTGAAGCCCCCTCGAATTTTTAAATAAATGGAAATAAATAAAGATCCTGCTTTGCCGGTTATACCCGCACACTTCTTTTTCTAATTTGCTCTCCACCGGAGACCTAGAATCCGCCCTTTCGAGCATTATTTCAGAGACGTCGGGGAGGCTGTTAGGCCTATCTTAGCCCTCTTCCCTTCTGGCCGAAAAACCGACCTAGGTCGAAAATTCTGGCGAGCTGCTACGTGGGCTCGAACCCGGGACCTCCGGATTCTGAGACCATCGCGCTTTCCCCTCGGCCAATCAGACCTCTATATACCCGCACACTTAACTGTTTTGTAATATTTAGTTACTGTCCTCAGACACAATTTACTAGCTCCTCTTTTCTAATTTCACTTTCAACCCGAGTCCTGGAATCGGCCCTTTCGAGCATTACCTCAGAGACGACGGGGAGGCTGTTAGGGCTGTCTTAGCTCTTCTTCATCTTGCCGAAAAACCGGCCTAGGTCGAAATGTAGCGAGTTGCTACCTGGGCTCGAATCCGAGACCAGCGCGCTATCCACTCGGACAACCAGACCTCTACACTTTACTAACTAGAGTTGTGCTGGAAGTTTTTGCTGCAACCTGCCGAAAAATTGAATTACACTCCACAGCGGAAGCACAAAATAAAGGAAAAAAATGTCTGCATTATCAGCAGAATTTTCAAAATTTGGAAGAGAAAGTTCCCAAAAATGACTTAATTGAACATTTTAAAAGGAAAATGACCAAAAATTATCTTTTTTATTTATTTATCTTTACTTTCGGTGTTTATGAGTCTCCTCCGCCCAATTTTTCAGTATACGCATCCACACATCCTTTCCAAGTTCATCTTGTGCTAATCTTTGCCAAGTAGGCCCCATTTCTCCGACGAGTTCATCTTTCCATCTAGTGGCTGACCTACCTATTTTTCTTTTCCTTTGCAACGGTACCCAACTGAGTAATTTCAACCCCCCAATCTTTAGGTATCTGTCCGCGCCAAATGCCCCGCATATTTCCATTTTAATTTTTTAACATTATACCCTATATCACTCTTCCTCTTGCCATTTTACATTATTTGTCTGAAATTTTGTCCATCCACCATAGTCCCCACAGTTTCCTCACCATTGATCTAAACGTGGTTTTTTAAATTTAATTATTTACTTTTTAGTAAGGGACCATGTTTGCGCTCCATGACTAAGGACTGAGCTATTTAGTATTTTTATCTTCAGAGCCATCTTGAAGTTCCCGCAAAAAATACGATTTTACAGCCCAGAAATTGTTCGAACTTTTTTTAATACGTCCTTCAATTTCTTCATCACCTCTTTCTTCAAAACTAATAATCTGTCCCAAATATTCGATTTCTTTTACTTCCTCTATTTCTTGCCCGTCTATTATTAGAAAAGAAGAAAAATGACATCAGATGATTTAAAATGGCAAAATTGACCAAGTGGTCACCCCGGCTACACTTCAAGCTGCAATGAAATGAAAAAAGGAATCAAGAAAGGAATCATTTAACCAACAATTCCACATAGTACCTTCGAAATCGGCGATTTCACGATTCCGATTCCTTTGACAGAAAAATTACCGGGAATCGAGCTTTGCCCATCTCTGTTCTCGGGACCGGTCGCCTAAAGAAGGGTCTGAAAAATCAGAAACGAAACCAGAGAGCGTGTGAAAAGAAAGAAATAGAGAAACACAAGTCTGATTCGCAAGAAAAATTAGACAACACATTTTCGAGGATGGGAGAAAAGCATCGTTTGGTTCAGCTTGTTTTTGGTCTGGGTCAATTTTTGATGGAATGAGTATATTCTGGACGGATTTGGTCTAGGGTTATCAAACGTACTCTCAGCCAGCAACTCTTTACAAACTCTCTTCTATACTGCAGCCATGACTCATAAGTATACTCTCTCCCAAATTAAAAATTTTTTGGTAATTTTTTTTTTCTTTGCTTCATCAAAGGAGAGTAACAGTGCCCACATGTTTAGATCGTCCAATTTGAAATGAGCCATTTTTCTACCGCATGAAAAACAAACTTTTTTGACTTTTTTTCTTCTTTTTTGCTCTCTTTGAAAATTTTGTTTTACGACTAATTGCGAGGTATTTTATACTATATATCACATTATGAAGAAATAAGAATCTGGGATCTTCCAGCATTCGTGATTCAGCAATAATATTTCATTATTGTCTCTCACCTCCAGGGTTGTCGAAACGGGGATATAGAGGGTGTTAAGAAGGCACATTGTACACCCCCAACAAATATATCGAGTGTCTTATGCACATTGGACCTAAGTGACATTATGACGAAAAATGAGTTTAATATAATATATTCTTATAGATCTCGATGCCCTCTATCGAGCTACACTCGCAAATGACTAATTACTTCCTTTTTTAGTCCACTAGATGGCGTAAACCATTTGAGCCACGTATTTAACACAACGTTATTTATAATTTTCAAATCGCTTTCCTGAAAAAAAAAAAAAGTTTTTGTCACTCAAGTCAAGCGTGCATGAGACACTCGATATACAGAGCCGAACTTGGATTAGTCGAACTTCTACTTAAAAACCTCTCAATATTTCTTTATTTTCCTTCGTATCCTCATAAGAAGCTTATGCAAAATTACTTTTATAAACCGAATACAAAGCCTCTATCACTCAAAGTTTCTTTTTTCGGGGGTGGGGATGGGGTGAAATATCTCTTTAACTCCGTGTTTTTCATTTCTTCACACTCGCATTAGAAACGGTCATGACTTTCATAAGATGCGCTGAAATAAGGGAGCTCTGAGATATCTACATCGGCTTGCTTTTTCTGGCCCTAGAGGAGCGATCCAGTAAAAAATAAGACTTTAAACGCCGTGTATATGGCACCTTGGAGGCAAGTTTAAGACACATTGATTGAAAACAAATTATTCAAAATATTTCAAGACATCTGCGTTCAGAAAAGAAAGAAAAAACATTAGATGTTTTCAACGAAAATATATATACATAATATATTTTTTGTTTTAAATATAGAAAATACTTTTTTCCTCGGGTTTTCAACTAATTTTCCTCAAAACAATCAAATGTTCTAATTTAATTTGCAGAAATTTGCATTTCTTTATGCCTTTTTCTAAGATTTTTATAATTTTTGATTTCATTTTTTTAAAACCAAATATTTATTTTTTCTACTGCTTTGCATGTTGTTCTTGATTTAAAATATCATTTCTTTCCTAAAAACTAAAATTATGTTTTTATCTAATGAAAAACAAAAAAATAAATAAATAAATAAAAGAAAAAACGTATTCTTTCTATGAAGGAAAACGTGTTCTTCAAAATAAGAAAAATGTGATTTCATTCGACTCTGTATACGTAGGATGCGGAGATTATGTACTGCGTGATGATTGCAATTTGCGGCGGAGACAATATCGAACCAGAAAAAAAATTGTTCACTCCGTTTTCGAATAGTCTAGAATGCTCGTAACTCAAATTTGGTCATCAGAGAAGATTTTAGGGTAGCTTTTTGTATTTTTGGTGGGGTTGTATTGTTAAAAATCACTGTAATATTATTTGGTTATTGTGAATATAAAAAACGTGATGCGAATACATCTCTCTGCAATGAATTAGAAAAATGGAAGACAGAAAATCAAGACCTAGGGGTGCAGGAGGCATACAACCTGCTAGTAGGTAACATCGAAAATACCCTTAAAAAATTTGGTAAAATGAAAATCAAAGAAAATACAAATGATAAAATCTCGCTAGAAACAAAAAATCTTATAGAAAAGAGAGAACAGTTAAGAAAGGTAAAAAATAGGTCCTTCACACAAAAAATCGAATGGGTGGAAATCCAAAAAGCAACTAAAAAAGCTATTAAAAACGATTGTAGGAAATTTGAGAATAAGAAAGTCCAAGAAATTATAGAAAACTCATGGTCCACCAAAAAATTGAAAAAAGAACTCTGCTATGGCAAACAACTGACAATTGATCTAAAAAACAAAAAAGACAGAAAGGTAACGAATAGGGCGGAAATTATACAAGTTGCCACGGAATTCTATAAGGAACTTTATAGCCTCCCAGAAGGGAGATCAATTAATAATAACACAGACAGTGAGGAAGAGCGACAGGTAGACGAACCAATTCTAGCAATTCTAAATCATGAAGTTGAAATAGTACTGAAAAATCTGAAAATTGGTAAGGCACCAGGTCCTGATGGAATTCAAAATAGTACCTTGAAGGAATTCCCAGAAGCTTTGATTGGCCCTCTAACTATTGTATTCAACAGAATACTAGAGGAGGGAACAATCCCAAGTCAGTGGAAGGAGGCAGAAATCATTTTAATACACAAGAAAGGTGATAAAAATCAAATAAACAACTATCGGCCAATTAGCCTTTCCTCTAACATTAGTAAAGCATTCATGAAAATAATAAAAAATCGAATCTATTCACAGCTGGATAGCGCTCAGCCAGTCGAGCAAGCTGGCTTTCGCAAAGGATATGCAACATCTGACCATATTCACACAATAAACCAAATTATTGAAAAAGCAAACTCGTACCAATTGGAAGTTAACCTGATTTTCGTAGACTTTTGCAAAGCTTTTGACACGGTAGATCGAAATTATTTATGGGAGGCGCTGGATGAGCAAGGGGTGAATAAAAATATTATAAAAATTCTGGAAAAATTTTACATGGGCTCGAAAGCATGTGTGAATATGGACAGAGCAGGGCCATCATTTGAAATAGAACGAGGCGTGAAACAAGGTGACCCCCTGTCCCCATATTTATTCAATGCACTTTTGGAACACATATTTAGAAAATTAAACTGGGAGGAAAAAGGGGTCAAAATTAATGGACAAAAACTAAACCACTTAAGATTCGCGGACGATATTGTATTAATAAGTGGGGACAGGGGAGAACTACAAGGAATGCTCGGTGGGCTGATAATAGAAAGCAAGAAGGCAGGCTTAGAGATAAATATTTCAAAAACGAAGGTAATGAGGAACACCAAGGAGGTTAAAATTGTAGCTGAGAGTGTAATCTTGGAGCAGGTCACAGAATATACCTATCTGGGACAAATTATCTCATTCCACGATAAAATGGGTAAAGAGATCGAAAAGAGAATTAGCCAAGCTTGGAAAGGGTACTGGTCGCTGAGAACAATTTTCAAAAGTAATATGAACATCTATTCAAAAGCAAGAATGCTAGAAGCATGTATCATGCCTATTATGTCGTATGGGGCACAAACATGGTCTCTCACGGCAGCTCAAACGGAACGCTTAGTAACTACTCAAATAAGCATGGAAAGAAGTATGTTAGGGATCAAAAAATCGGATAAAATTAGAAACAATATAATTCGTGGAGAAACAAAATGTAAAGGAATAATTAGGACAATCAAATTACTCAAAATGAAATACGCAGGACATCTAGCGAGGATGGACGAAAAAAGATGGTGTAGAAGGGTCACGTTTTGGGTCCCATACGACAATACAAGGAGACCGGGTAGACCTAATACCAGCTGGGTAGGGGAAATAATAGGAAGGGTGGGTTTACCTTGGCAAGGAGTGGCACAAAATCGAAACATGTGGCGCAAAGTGGGGGAGGCCTATGCCCGCGATATGGGGGCTCGGTATGAGGCATAAATCAACAAAGGAAGATTTTAGTTACTTTTAGTTACTTTTACTTTGTAATTTACTATACAATATCGCTTCTTTTGTTTTCTTTTGATAAAGTACCATTTATTTGTAATTATGTACCTCATACCGTATAATAAAGGCTATTGATTGATTGATTGATTGATTGATTGATTGATTGATTGATTGATTGATTGATAGATCTCGATGCCCTCTATCGAGCTACACTCGCAAATGACTAATTACTTCCTTTTTTAGTCCGCTAGATGGCGTAAACCATTTGAGCCACGTATTTAACACAACGTTATTTATAATTTTCAAATCGCTTTCCTGAAAAAAAAAAAAGTTTTTGTCACTCAAGTCAAGCGTGCATGAGACACTCGATATATACAGAGCCGAACTTGGATTAGTCGAACTTCTACTTAAAAACCTCTCCAACTCGAATATTTTTTTATTTTCCTTCGTATCCTCATAAGAAGCTTATGCAAAATTACTTTTATAAACCGAATACAAAGCCTCTATCACTCAAAGTTTCTTTTTTCGGGGGTGGGGATGGGGTGGGATACCTCTTTAACTCCGTGTTTTTCATTTCTTCACACTCGCATTAGAAACGGTCACGACTTTCATAAGATGCGCTGAAATAAGGGAGCTCTGAGATATCTACATCGGCTTGCTTTTTCTGGCCCTAGAGGAGCGATCCAGTAAAAAATAAGACTTTAAACGCCGTGTATATGGCACCTTGGAGGCAAGTTTAAGACACATTGATTGAAAACAAATTATTCAAAATATTTCAAGACATCTGCGTTCAGAAAAGAAAGAAAAAAAACATTAGATGTTTTCAACGAAAATATATATACATAATATATTTTTTGTTTTAAATATATAAAATACTTTTTTCCTCGGGTTTTCAACTAATTTTCCTCAAAACAATCAAATGTTCTAATTTAATTTGCAGAAATTTGCATTTCTTTATGCCTTTTTCTAAGATTTTTATAATTTTTGATTTCATTTTTTTAAAACCAAATATTTATTTTTTCTACTGCTTTGCATGTTGTTCTTGATTTAAAATATCATTTCTTTCCTAAAAACTAAAATTATGTTTTTATCTAATGAAAAACAAAAAAATAAATAAATAAATAAAAGAAAAAACGTATTCTTTCTAAGAAGGAAAACGTGTTCTTCAAAATAAGAAAAATGTGATTTCATTCGACTCTGTATACGTAGGATGGAGGAAATTATGTACTGAGGTGATGAGTTGCAATTTGCGAGTGGAGCGAATCATCGAACCCAGAAAAAAAATTGTCAACTCCGTTTCGAATAGTCTAGAACTCTCGTAACTCAAATTTGGTCATCAGAGAAGAATTTTGGGTAGCTTTTTGTTATTTTTGGTGGTGGTTGTGATTTTTTATAGTACATATTATTTGGTTATTTTGAACCATTTTTGGTCAAATTTGATCGTTTTTCTGGGTTCGGTTGCAATTTATGATTCGCTCCACTCGCAAATTGCAACTCATCACCTCAGTACATATTTTCCTCTATCCTACGTATACAGAGTCGAATGAAATCACATTTTTCTTCTTTTGAAGAACACGTTTTCCTTCTTAGAAAGAATACGTTTTTTCTTTTATTTATTTATTTATTTTTTTTAGGTGTTTTAGATTACTGTGGGCCAATTTGAACACAATTTGGCCATTTTTGATATTTTTCTTCATCATATGCGAATCGTAAATATGATTTGTTTCGTTTAATTTTGATCAAAATTTGTCATTCAAATTTGAATTCGAATCAGATTTGTTCACATTTTAACACTTTTAATCTTTATTTTCTGGTCAGGAGAAAGGAAGGAAGCGTTCACATTAGACTCAGATTGTTTTCAGTCCTATTTGGTCAACTGTGGGCGATTTTGATCGTTCCATGTGAGATTAAGCAGAGTTGGTCAGATACGGTAATTTTTGATCGTTATGATCCATATCTGTTTTCACATTATTTTCGGTCCTCTCTAGTCAATTTTCATCGAATTTGGGGTTATTCTTCGAAAATGTTGATATTTCAGTCCCCAGCAGTTATATCTCACAAGCTATTAATGATACGGCCATCTTTTTTTCGTTGATAGATATAACTCAGTTCTACTTTTTCAAGCTTTCAGAAGAACATCTGATCCACATTTAATGGATCAAGATTGGACTAAATATGTTCAAATGTCCATCGACATGACTATCCCTCGAACGATTTTCATTATTATATCCCCCCCCCTAACTTTTCCAGCTGTATATTAGAACAAACCGACAACGTAGTGCTACTTTAAATGGATGAAGGAATCACAAGGTAACATTGAAAACGCATCTTCACAGAGGAGGCAGTCAGTATGGTTAGCTTTGAAAATTATCCCTCGATTTTTTGTCCATCGGCATGGCTCTTTTTCAACCAATCACAGAACGGGCGTTTCAATATTTTTTCGTCGCAAATAATGGTCACATTGTAGATTCTTATCAGAGCAATACGGTCCGCATATCAAATCCCAGTTTTTTCGTAACAAAGACTCGTGCATTCGCATATTATTGTCTAAAATTAAGAAGTAAAAAAATGAGTCCTTCGGCATGGTCATCTTTATGCAACGATAAATGTTCATCATCCAAAAATAACTACGTCTAATTAATGGGTTAGTATGCCTTTATCAACTCTACATAATTTTTGTTTTGGAATTCACTAATCGACGACAGAACACTTTTTGTTCGCTATTGTCTTTCGGCATGGACTTTTTCATGTGTTCTTCGGCATGTCATTCAGCATTTTGATTGCTATGCCAAAATATAGAATCCCCTCACTGTCGGCCCAATCTTACCACTATGTTATGCAGAACACCTCTTAATGACTCCCATCAAAAAAAGTTCAAATATCCCCCCTACCTTCCTCTATGAAAAAACCTACCTGAAAATATCAACATTTTTGAAGACGGACCCTTTGATCCTTTCTAATCATGTTCTTGGTTTTATCACTTCCGATCAGATAACGAATTTGGTGATTCCATAGCAATTCGGTTACTTTTCATGCAGGTCCATGTAAACCTAGTTTCTGTCTGTTCATTTTGATTCTGGCAATTTTTGGGTGTTTGGTATCGGTTGTGTTTGGTCTATTCTGATCAATGTTGGTCAGTTTTACTAAACTTTAGGAAGAGTTAGCCGAATTTTGTCGTTTTAATTCGATGTTGACCGCCGTTTACGATCGGGACTGTGCAAATTGTAGAAGCGCTAGCGTTGAATAGATATTTTTTGGTAAACGAACAGTGATTTGACGTCGCACAGTGAGTTACAGTTCTTGGTTACTGTTAGCAAAAATACCCAACTTCTGGCCAACGAACGTTTTGACTTCCATAAGAAAAACACACGGAGCGACGGAGCAAAGATCATTATGTTACTACCTGAGAATAAGAAATTTGTTAATAACCAAAAGTTTATTAATAAATGCTAAAAACCTTCTGGATTAAAAATGTATACCTTTGGTTTCTAAGAAATTTCTTATTCTCAGGTAGTAACATACTGATCTTTGCTCCGTGTGTTTTTCTTATGGGAGTCAAAGAAACCATCACCGTTCGCTTATCAGTTAGGTTTAGTTCCGGTGTTGTTGTTGGGGTTTGCCCAGTCCGAATCATACTCGGACTTGGTTGAAATCAATACTGGGCAACAGTCAGCAAACATCATCATCACTTACAACAACAAAAAAATCAAAATTTCCCTATCCACTCACGAGATGGTTCACAAGTGTTTTCAATCCTCAAGGTGTTTCAGAACGGTTTCTCTTTACTGTTTACTTCATTTCGTCGATGATGACTTTTATATGAGTAAGTTTATGAGATAAGACAAGGAGAGAAGGAGGGGGGGGTATTACAAGTCGGAAACTAAGTTAGGTCAAGTGAGCACACCAATGTTTAATTTGAGAAATATAGATGATTTACATGAGCGTGAATAGCCGATCTGGAAGGGGGGGAGGGCTCATGGAGAGGCTGACAAATATCGGAATAATGCTGAAAATTTTTCCCCTCGTATAATTTTATACAGTTTTTGGACGGGGTTTCAGAGCTCTGGGGGAGGGGGCTAAGCTCCAGAATCCCGCCTCCTATTTGCTCCTATGATGATTTATTTTATCAGCAATACTTGTGATCTTTTCTTCCAACTCAATCTAGCCGAAATCAATTATAGTTTACTGAATATCCTAGTGGATAAATTCAAATCTGGTATCTCTCTGAATGTAGGAATTCTAGTCGCATTTGTTCATACGATTTGAAATATTCTACACTGATTATTCTTTGAAACAGTGCGAAGTACAGGCTCTGTTTCTTTCCTCATACTGAATGGATTTCATGTCACTAAATTCGAAATCTTTACAAACTTTGTTTGAGTAGAAGCTCGCTTCTGAATTACAAAACGAAAAGAGGTAGACGAACATAGTTATTTCAGTGTCAGGACGGAATACTTATTGTAGTGAGGGTTAAATTAATACTTTCAGACCTTGATTTTCTTGTTGAAGGACGTTTTCAGCTAAATGTATTTTTAAAAAGTGTTCTCGCTGGATGACGTTTTCTTTTTACAGTCAACTTCTGAACAGTTTATCTCCACGTCAGCTTATTAGTATATAGAAGATTATCACGAAATCTCATTTGTATTCCAATTTTTTCCCTTCAATAAGGGGTACGATCGTACCGTTGTATATCTACGTGACTTCACCAATGTGTGACCTATCACTAAAGTCAGCAAGAGAGAACGAGAATAACGCGAGGTCCCAGGTCACATTTAGCTTGCTAGAAGGGAAGAAGCCGAGTCACATTAAATGTGTGATTTAATTCGATTCCAACTGCACCAACGAGTAATAAATGACGCGCCATAAAGTTAAGTGCAAATGAAACTCCTCAACATTTGCCAAGTTTATGTACGATCTGCTCAATCAACGAGATACGATGACTCAAAATCTCGAAGACTCCGTGAAG
Source organism: Acanthococcus lagerstroemiae (assembly GCA_031841125.1). Taxonomy (NCBI): domain Eukaryota; kingdom Metazoa; phylum Arthropoda; class Insecta; order Hemiptera; family Eriococcidae; genus Acanthococcus; species Acanthococcus lagerstroemiae. The sequence goes on from CM063110.1 coordinate 39,419,294, forward strand.
TACGGGTCGGAAAAATGAGGCCTAAAGTGGGGGGAGGGGAAATCGGAACGACAATTCTTCTTCCCTTTGCGTACATTTTTATTACACGAAGCAAAGATAACAGCGATTACTTCCGTATCATGGCACGGCCAGATAAATTAGGGTTTTTTTTGTTTTTTTTTTCCCCCGACAAAATTATATAAAAGAAATTACGGTCTTCATTTCCATTAGAAAAAATTCCATTTTATATCGCTCGCGAACATTTGAAGTCGAAATTAGCGAATCGCAGAAAGGGAAAATTCGAAAAATCGTTTGAAATTGAAAAGGTAGAGAAAGGGAGAGCAAAATGTTTGTTTGAAAAAAATAAGTAAATTGCGATTCAAAGATTTCAATTTGAATATCATTATGGTGTTTCGGGTTCGAATTCTAATGCGATTCCGAAACGAAACACCAGCGTTGATCATGTTTATCAAATCCTGAACAGCTGAACACCACTTCAAAGAAATTCCCAGTACACGTGTATTTATTTACTGACAGAAAAATCTGCGATGTGGGGTTGACCGGGCTCAGTCATTAGGCCACACAGATTTCGGGGACAAAGTTGAAAAAAGTTTTACCGAAGCGCTCCACTGGTAAACATTTACACCAAAACAACATCACGGGCAACGAAAATTATTAAAATCGTTTAATTTTCTTTCGCACCCTCTATTTCAATCGTGTTTTTCTTAATGGTCTCCGTTGGTTTTATAGAGGTGATTCCGTCTTCTATGATCGGGAAAGAGCGAATAATTTTTTCAGGAAGGGGAGGGGGTAAAAAGTGTACAAAAATGGCGACTGTTGTATGTCGGGCCGTGCCTTACAGAAGAGCAATCTATGTTGTGGACTGATTTTCGAATACGGGTTGTTCAAGCATTAGAGAAATACGCGAGAGTGTCTCTGACTGAATGTTTACGTCAGGTTTTATGTACGAAAATATTGTTGAAACAGAACTGAACTTACAGGCTTTATGTTCGGATCGAAGAGCACGAATGTGGATTCGATTAAAATGTTCCAAATTTTCAGCATTTTTGCAGAAAGTAGATAATTTGTATCAAAACCGAGTCAATAGTGAGCATTCTACCTGCTCGGATATCATTTGCATCTGAGTCAGTTCATGCTAGGGGCTGTACTGTAGACAGGGTTGGCAGGTAGAATACGTTTTACCTGCTTATTTTACATGTAAAAAGATTTTTATTTTTAAAATGAATGTAAAATGAGCTACTGGAAATAATACTGAACGCGCATAGTTGTTCAATCAGTGATATCATTTTGATGATACAAAAATTCGTATTTAAGATAGGAGATAGGAAAACAAGCTACCTCGCAGATAGCGAAATAGTAAGAGGGTGTTTGCTTAAGCTGAAAAACTTTCAGCTTCCAACTTCTGGCTTCTCAAATTTATCCTACAACTGCAAAAACTTCCGGCTTCTCCGCATTCTGGTGTTGTTGCGCCAACTTTCTACACTGGTATTGATAAAACAAAACCAAATCTGAAATGTTTAAGCTTTGAAGCTAATATTCAGACACAGTTCCAACGTCTATGCGATAAAACAAATATATGTCACGAACGCCAGAATGAGAATCTGTTGAGGTTAGCACTCTCATCTTCCACACGCCTCCGCCTTAAGAACGATCTAACGATCTAAACGCAACTGAGCTAAAACTGAATTATGAGCTGTAAACAATTCACTCTTATTTAAAGAAAAAATTGAAAAAGCAATTGCAATAAGGTGCTTGCAGCGCTGCGCGCGAGCAATCACCCTAAAAATGAACTACGAGTATAATCAAACAATTAACATCGGCATAAAATGAAAATGATAAAATTTTCTAACTTCTTAGCCTGACTTGTACTTCATATGGACTTTTGAAATCAGCATAGATAAATAGGGCCGGCGTCAGTGTTGCCGAATACTTGAAAACTGCAATCGTCACTCGCTGACAATGCTTTCACAGACAGTCAGCGAAAAAATATGAGTATCAAAGAGCCCCCTCCTCCGATTCCCGGATGAAAATTGATTCGTTATATCCGATCTACTTATAATCTCTCGCACGCTCATTCTCCAGACATGATAAAATATTTCCGTATCCTCCTCGCTTGCTGCGGCTGTAGGCGCATACATTTGTATGATTGTTAGCTCACTACCTTTCCCCGTCCTGAATTTTGCTAATGCTTTCTATCCGTAAACCCTTGGAATTCGATTAATTTGTCTTTCCATTTTCCCTTCATTGAAAAACCTACCTTTTTTGTCCTCCCTGGCTTCCTGAGTAGCATAATAAGTTTCCTGATTTCAGAACGATTTTTCTTACTCCCCCTCTTCTAACTTCCAATATTCCCAAAATATCTATGTCGGATTCTTTAAGAGCTTCTTCTCATTCTATGAGGCTTTCGTTATTTTTTAGTGTTCTAACATTAAAACTAGCTATATGAGAGGTTAGCCTTACTTGTCCTCGCTGACAAGGCTTGCCTGGACAAGGTGAGTTCGGCTTATGTCGTTACTTATATCTAAATCTATCTAGCGTTTGCTGCTTTGTTGATCTCGTTGTCATCTTATAGGTCGATTTATTGGTAGTACTCAGAGTTGGGCAAAATGTATTCATGAATACTTTGATGAATATTTGTATTCATGGAAAATATTCCTGAATAATTTGATGATTAAGTACTTGGATTTATGCAGGATACCCAGGCCCGTAGCCAGCCATCAGCTGCGGTAGCGGGTGCTGACTGTTTACCGAGGAGGGGGCTGAAGGATACACATAGTATATAATGTGAAGATTTCTAGGAGGCAGTGGTGTAGCCGGGGGGGGGGCGAAGGGAGAGAATGTCCTCCAAGTTATCTGAAATTGAATGTAAAATATGAAATAAATAAGCAATTTTTCGCCCTTATAACACGTTTTTTCGGAACAATTTCGCTCGAGCGGTAATTTTACCATCATTTTTATAAATTAGAGCTAATATCGGCGATTTTTAAAAAATACCTCAATTATATCGACTTTTTTTCTCTTTAAAATCTTACTACGCCCAAGTTTTTGTTCTAAATTTTAAAATGTTTCTGTGATATTAATTCTGTTTATCCCTTCTTTTTTTCTCGTTCAGTGTAATGATGATTTTTTAAATGGTGATATATTTGCCTAGGGGGACTCAAGATACCTTTAGAGGGGGCTCAGTCCCAACTTTCCCCCATGGCTACGGGGCTGCGTATACCGATTACAATTACTACTCATGAACGTGCTAACTGGCACGGAAGCTTAATACATAAATTGCGAGGAATAATCGCAGACTGCAGCCGCCTCCTTATCCCATCATATCTGAGAGATCGCTCATTCGAGGTTCACGTAGGCTCCGAATCTTCCGAACTAAAGCCTATCGCAGCCGGTGTTCCGCAAGGTAGCATTCTTGGTCCGGTACTATTCCTGCTTTACACAAGGGACTCCCCGCAAGAAGAAGCCGTCACTTCTGCACTCTACGCCGACGACGCGGCAGTGATAACGCACCACGAAGACTACGACACAGCAGTAAATCACCTGCAAAATGCAGTTAACAGTATCGATGTATGGGCTCAGGACTGTAAGGTCAAACTTAATGAAACCAAATCTGCCAGAATCGACTTTACCTTAAGACCGCACAATTACACACCAACTATTATAGACGACAAAACAATTCGATACGCAGAAAACACCCGTTATTTGGGTCTACACCTCGATTTCAAACTAAATTGGCGACACCACGTAAATCTGAAAAGGCAGCAACTCAATATCCTGCTCAACAAATTCTACTGGCTTGTGGGACGACACTCCAAGCTTAAACTGCGGAACAAAAGACTGATCTACGAAACCATATTTAAACCTGTATGGGCGTACAGATGTGAAATTTGGGGCACCACCAGCAACTCTAACCGTCAAATCATTGAACGATTCCAAAATTAATTCATGAGAATAATTACATCAGCTCCATATGGTTCATTACCAATGAACAGCTCCGCGCAGATTTGAACATGAATCCAGTTGAGGTCACCATTAACAAGAAGGCGAACAAATATGTCCAACGCCTACACAAACATCCGAACAGCAAAGCCATCGTATTGCTGGACGACACCAATACTACACGCAGGCTATGCCGAAGACATTCGCTGAACCTCATTAATTAGTTACAGATAGTAATAATTAATTTGGATCACCTCCGCTACTGAATTTTCTTATTTATTTAACGTAAGATCCCGCGAAGCACTTTCCTCTAGGATTTGGTAAATCTTACGATAGTTCCAAATAAACTGTATTTTAAAAAAAACTACACATAAGCCTACCCAAAAATAATAATAACAATCATACATCATTATTAAAAAATTAATTCTTTACTATTTTTTACATTCTTTACACTAATACTTTACATAATTTTTTACACGTGTAAAGAATGTAACTTTACAAACTAAAACTTTACACAGACAACCCTGCCTGCCATATTCAAACCAGTTCCGATGTATGGCATCGAACTCTGGGGCACAGTGAAGCCCTCAAATCGAAATGAAATGCAGATCTTTCAAAACTAGGTTCTACGTATGATAACAAAAGCGCCGTGGTATGTAACCAACAAGCAGCTACACCGAGACCTGAAACTGGATACCATCAAGCAAGAGGATGCGAGGCACACCGGGAGATACGTGAATAAATTACACCGACACCGAAATGTAGAAGCAACTATGCTGCTGACTCCTTATAATAACGAACGTAGGCTAAATCGAATGTATCCCCTAGATATAGCATAGCGCAGTTACTTAGGCTTAACATAGTCCTTAACATTTCAAAATTTATGTCAATACAAATTTATTGTATAGTTCATAATAAACCTTGGGGGAAAAAAAATCTGGTGGAAATGGATTTAAGACCACTTTCATATACTACATAAAATTACATTTATTTTGAGCATATTAGAAGCCCTATAACTTAAAAACTCGCCAAAAAATTCGATTTGAAGTTTAAACTTCGGAAAGTAAATTCACAGCGAAATGACTTACAAAGAAAAATGAACACGAAAATAAGCTTTTTATACTTTAACTAATGCCACCATGGAATCGATATTTCGATGTAGTTAACGAATTTCAATAGAGAAATGTTTGCTTCTAGCATACACTGAAATCAAGTTCGATTTTGGAATTGAAAATCAGCTGTTCCTCAAAAACTAGAAATATCTCGGGGGCAATTCTCGTGCGGCTTTAATAGAGGGTATTTGCTTCGCAAAAACTCTAAAATGGAAAGACGGGTCTTTAAAATAAAAGGCTTCACATACAGTAAAAGTTGGCAGTATATTTTCAGCTCACTTCCAAAAAATACTTTATCTTTCGTCATTCATCGTTTTCTTTTATTTATTTTTCGCTTTTTGTTTTTAGCAACCTTCATTCATCTCAGTTAATGAATACCAGCGCCGTTTAGCCCTGTGTAGCTGTTCACTGCAGTACACGTAATCGTTATAAATCACTTTTCCTTCCGCCTATAAATCGGTTTTAATTCGTTGCCGTCATTATTCATTTTCGGTTTATACGCTGTCAAATTTTGTGAACTCATAGAACGGTATACGATGCGAAAGTAGCTTCTCCCGAATGAATAATACGAACAGAACTCGCGCCTAAAGCGAGAGCTCATTGAGGCCGCAGCCTGCTTTAGTGATAACAACCGATGATCGCTTTTCGGCTGATTTGATGTTACTTTTTAATCAGAAAGCCAAACACATTTTTGTTAACTCGTACGCTGTACATAATTTTCACAAATTTTATTTATTACAACCCTGGATAGACGGATTTTTAATTATTTACATATTTTTATTTTACCTCTCCTCCATCAACAGGTAAGACATCAGCCACCTTGCCCATCTGTGGGCATAGGCACCTGTCACATTAAGCCAGAATTTCCTACTGTGGACATCACTAGCCCAATAAAGACCCATGCAATTTAATATTTCATCAATCCACCTCGTAGGCGGCTTCCCTCTGTTTCTTTCGTTGTCGGGCGGAACCCACTGCGTGGCGATCAGGTTCCTCCTAACCATCAATCAATTTACGAGGGGTGTTCAGAAAGTAAGGTAACAAGGCTCGTTGTGTTAAAACCATTGGACGGATTGTAAATCTGATAACATAGCACAATTCTACCTTCATTTTACGTTAGAACAACACACTTTCCCTCTACTTTAGTATTCATGTAGACGGTTTCCTATAGACAAAATGATGAAATGCATATTCTGGGGTACTCGTGGAATTCTTTTGGTTTTGGTGGATTTTCTCCCATATGGCACAACGGTAAACTCAGATGTATACGGCGATCATCTGAACCGTTTACGTAAGAGAATTGAAGACCGCAGACCCGGACTGTTAACTCGAGGTGTTAGCTTTCTGCAAGATATAACGCACGGCCGCACACCTCTTGTGTCACTGCTGCCTTGTTGAGTCGTTCATGTGAGATGTTTTGCCGCACCCAGCCCACTCTCCCGACTTGGCACCCTCCGATTTTTATTTATTTCCATATTTAAAACGATACTTTTTTTTTAAATATTTATTTATCTTGAACTGCCCAGAGTGGGCATTAACAAGCATTTAAATGACATTATGATATTAACATGGTGACAGCTTCTTGCGCATTCGCAAGACAGCTGTTAATTAGCGAAATTATTGACGCTTTCGAGATTAGTACATTACGGTATTTCTATTCTAATTTACAATATCTGTAGGGAATTTTCTTTTCAGTCGAGCTATAGGCGGCTCTTCCAGGAGTTGAAGCGCTAGGTTGTTTGGCGTGTGGCGGTGGATTCGCCTTTCGTACAATGATGCCAGTTTGGTTATCACTTCTTTGACAGTGGGTAGGTCGAGATCTCTGTGTAGACAGTCATTCGATATGTACCATGGCGCCCCGGTCATCTTTCGGATTATTAGGTTCTGCAGTTGCTGTATGATGAGTAGATTGGAGTCCGCAGCGCATCCCCAGATAGGTGCTCCATAAGACCAAATAGGCCTGAGTATTGAGCCATAGAGCAGCCTTTTGTTGCTTAATGAGAGTTTGTTCCTCGCTCTTAGTAGCCAGAAGAGTGAGCGTAGCCGAGCTTTGACTTCCTCCCTTTTTTTGAGAATGTGGGGTTTCCATGTAAGCCGTGCGTCCATATGTAACCCAAGATATCTGGCCTGATGTCGAGTAGGTATCACTTCTTCGTTGATGTACGTGAGAACTATTGGGTGTGGTCTTAGTCCGAAGTCGACTTTCACTGACTTAGTAGCGCTTATTTGTGTTTTCCAGCGTTTAGCCCAAGTTGCTACTTTATCGACGGCGTTTTGAAGATTATCTGTAGCAATATTATAGTCGGCGTGCGGGGCAATGATTGCGGTGTCATCAGCAAATGTTGCTACTGAGGTAAGTGTTGAGCAAGGAATGTCGGCTGTGTACAGTACGTATAGTAGCGGCCCAAGCACGCTACCCTGCGGGACTCCAGCTGCTATTGGCTATGTGTTTGAGACTGCATCAATGTACCTGAAATTGACGATTGCAGAGATACGATTCAAGGAGCTGGACGTAGTGGATAGGAATGTATTCCCTGATTTTATGTAGTAGTCCTTGTAACCAGACTCGGTCAAACGCTTGTTTAATGTCCAAGAAGACCACTGGGCAGAATTCTTTAGCTTCCAACGCGTTCCGTACTGCGGTTGAGACTCTATGGATCTGTTCGATGGTGGCGTGCTTGGGTCGAAATCCAGACTGGTGTTCAGGGATGATGTTGAGTTCAGTTATCACTGCAAGGAGCCGACTGTAGATGAGCTTTTCGTAAATCTTGGAGAATATGGGCAGGAGGGATATGGGCCTATATGAGGTTGGTTCATCCAGAGGTTTGCCCGGTTTAGGCACCATGATTATTTTCGCAGTTTTCCAGTGTTTTGGGAAGTAGTGGATTCTTAACGAGGCGTTGATGATGTATGTTAGGAAGACTGCAACTTTGCGTGGGCATTCGGAGATTATCCAGGCGGTGATGAGATCCGGGCCAGGAGCTTTACGTGTATTTAATTTACGAAATACGGCTTGGATTTCTTTGGGCTCAACAAACGTAGGTGATGTTGCTAGGTTGGAAGGTGGATTCAAGGTGATTAGCGAATGTGGCCGCCTTTTCTGTATCACTGCGCGCATAGAATCCATTATTCCCTTTTAATGCTGGAGTGTAGCTTGGAGGTTTATTTTTCGCTTTCGTCACCCTCCAGAGCGAATAATTGGTATCTTTATTCGGGTCTAAAGAATATAGGAAATCTTCGAAGGTTTTGTTGTTTATCTTGGCAATCAGCTTTTTAGTCTGTTTGCACAGGAGGTTAAATTTGCTTTTATCAGATGGGTCACGAGTTGTTTGCCATCGATGTCTGGCTGCTCTTCTTTCCTTGATTAGTTTCCTAACCTCCTGAGGGTAGAAGGTTGTAACTGGCAAGGACTTTCTGTCTGGCGTTGCTTCCAGAGCACGATACCTGGGTAGAATCCGTTTTAAAAACGACGACGAGCAACGAAAATCAGTTCAAAATTAATTAGACTCGTTGGAGAGCGAATTCTTTAGGGGAAGACATTTACATATAAGTTAATAAATCGATGGGATAAATGTCTCAGACGAGAAGGTAAACATTTTGAGAAGTAGTTTAAAATTGCATATTTTCAAATCTTGTGAAATAAAATTCTTACTATCAACGCAGTTATTTCATAATAGACCTTGTTACCTTACTTTTTGCGCGCCTTTCGTATACTCAAATACACATCTATGAATATCGTAATAGAAGAAACTGAAGAACCGCGATGTGCTACGGGTCTTTCAATTTCTTGATACTTTCCACAAGAGGATCAATTTGAAACAGATACGTTGCTCTTTGAATTTCCAACCAGCGCGTTTCACTGGGCAGCAGCGTGTTTCAATCAAGAATGAAAACGAGGAAAATTGAAACCTCAATAAACGAATTTCGCATTCACCTACTACAGAGACCAGCAAATGAAATAGCTCGTGATCATCGACGCATTGTTGTATCGTCTTTTCCCGGCTTTAACATCGTATCACAGAGCTCCAATAGTTCAAACAATTCTTCAATTTTCGTTTCAAATAAATAGAAATCAAGAAAGTAGAAAATTCTAGGCGGTTCAGTTGCGGTACGATTCACTTGAAATACAACTATATCTCTCTTTCTCTCTATGCCAGTTTTTATTCGGCTTCAAGATGAACGAACAATAATTCACCTTTAATACGATATCTTACTCGCCATATATAATACATGAATCCTCATTTACGAAAAATGAACATCGTCTTCTCAGCAGCGTCTCGCTTCGTCTTTCACTATCGCGAACTAATTAGCGAATGCTAAAGCCGGGAATCGCACTCTAGACATTATTAAAAGTATTCTGGCTTCAGTTAGACAGATTTATAACACGTGAAAACTTCCAAACCCGAATGTGAGTAGGTAAACGGATCCCAAAATAGTTAGTCAAGTTCGTTATAAATAAATTATGAAACATCCAACTTCGCTTTTTGAAAGCCAGGCCGGAATTACTATACCTATAATATAGTTTGCTAAATAGGCAATATTAAGGACACATAAAGGAATAATATTTCGCATTAAAAATTTCCTTCTTGAAGGGGATTGAATACTGGACCATACTCGAGTATAATTTCGATTAGACGGTCCTGTTACACTCCCTTTAACCATACTAGGAACACGTTTGTGATGTATTCGTTTGAAAGTCAATTAGCTACACCGTACAGATGAGTAGGACAAATAACAAAACAGAATAATTAGGATAGATGAAACGCCCAATAGATTGATCATGTAAAAATCTAACACTAAATTAATATTCTTGTACTATTTTATAGAAATTTAGAATTTATTAGGTCTCACAGAAGTTTGAATTTGTGTCAAGGAATCAAAACAGAATAATTAAATAGACTAAAGCGCCCATAGACTGATCATGTACAAAACTAACACTAACTTAATATTTTTGTCAAACTTCATAGAAATTCAGAGTTTATTAGATCACACAGAAGTTCGAATTTCTATCAAGGGATCACTCTCCAGAAACTGGCAGTATTTTATTACCAGTAAATTTTAAGCCCTAACTTTCGATTTTTTTGTGGGTGAGGGTATTCTGGGTAACACAATAACATTCGCAACAAATTTCATCAATCCAACTCATCAGACAGAACAATGAAAAAGCATAGGGGATGTCCACGGTCACAGACATTAAAAAATTTTTGTCTTATTTCATGGGCATTTTTTATTATTAGTTCAAGTTTATGATATTTTATATACTTCCCTCAAGATTGATGAGAAATCATTTTTATGTTTAGCAAACTTAATATATTTCGTAAAATTTGCATAAATTTTAAAAGAATATGCATTTTTATGAACTGTGATGAATTCATTTTACGTCTGATGGAAATAATTTATCCTTCAGTAAAATCAGATGATGGACATGTTCATTTCTACGGAGCCTGGGGAAATTTTAGGTATCTATGGGAACGAGACTTGAAATACGAGTATAATATCGAATGTCTGATGTAGTATCGATCACGAATAATTTTTGAGCGAATTATCGGATTCAAATGATACCAGGCCTATAGTATCGGTAGAACACTGCCCTCTTTCACCAGTTAAAAAAACTAACCATTTGCTTTCTTCCTAGACGAAAATTTGCAATTTTATCGCAAATTTTGCCTCCCTATAGAAAATGGTTGCCGACTTAAAGAAAAGGTTATGCTGTGGGCCCGTACAAGACTAAGCAAGGTCTTATAATAATAGGGCTGGCTTCCTCGGAGAACAAACAAATTTCTCCCAAATAAAGGAATAGGAGGGGGAAGGGCCAACAAACTTCGAATTCAATGCGAGAAAGTACGTTATTATGCAAATCGTTTGAAAACTTATGTCAAGCGTAATACAAATCCATCGAAAACAATCATTAATTCCTCCCTGCTATGGCCAGAGATAGAAAGTCAGCAAAAAGCGGAAACACTTCCGGAAACGAAAAATGCTAGCGAAAATCAGAAGAAACATTGGAAAAGCTACAGGTGAAAAACAAATTTTCTCCTTGACTTGGCAATCGTTTACCCGTTTTATCCTTTAGTCCCTTATTTCTTATTTGTCTAAAAATCTGAAAGGTGAAAAGTTTTAAGTGAAAAGTCGAGAATTTTGAAAACTGAAAAGCAGAATCGAAAAGTCAAATGGAAGTCGAAGAAGCGAGAAGCAGAAAACTTCATTTTTCAAGGTCAATAGTAAAATTGAACAGCGAAAGTGTTATTGAACCGCTTTCCATATCTGACTGGCATAAAATGAGTCGATAATGGAGATTCCTGCAGGCAAATCATTCCAATAATGTTGGGCCGCAGGAGTAATCATCTGTGTAGTTTATCACCCTTGTGTATGCTTATGGAATCTGATATTCTACGCAGCAGATGAAAAAATACATACCTACGTATTGTAACTAACAAAATTCGGCAAACTTACCGCAGTTCAATTCATCCGAGTTATCGCCGCAATCGTCCACAAAATCGCAGTACTGATCGTGAGGTACACAATAATGGTTCGAACACTTGAAGTGAGTCGCAGGGCAGGTGTGAGCCTCTGGAAAAAACAGTAACAACCAGTTTAGAATAAGGGTTAATTAATATTCATCATACTCAAATATAAGTAACAATCGCTCTCGAAACATCCGCTACGATAATGATATCAAGTTGAGTTGCTCATGAATACGAATTATACCTATATTTTAGCTTGCGTCGTTAAAAAATTAAAGAAGTTCTAAAATTCACTCTTGGTAGTTCATTTGCACGTGATTTTTTCGACGGTGATGTCAAATACACTGGACTACCAATACCGGAAACTCCATTTAAAATACATTGAGCGCTTATGGACTCAGTATTTAACGTTCTAGCAGCAGGGTTTGTTACTATGATAATTTTAGCATTGTGCTTAACAACATTAGATAGAGCGTAAACACAACAAATGAAATATATGTAGTACCAAACTCTACCACCAGGATTTTCATGACCCCGGAGTTCCCAGTATTGATAGTTAACGCCTTCTTCAGTTTGTTTCTTACTATACTAGAAGTTATTAACAGTACGTAGCTTATAGGTTCGGGTAATACCGTATGGTGAGATGTCGTATGTCTTCCTATTGGTTAGTTTATGTTGGACGTTGGTCCAATATCTCACTGTTGTAGTTTCGTAGAATGAACCCCCCTCCCCAACATAGGACTAATCAATAGGAAAACATACGACTGTAAGAATCCTCAGTTGTAAGACACAACTCAAGACGGCGATGGCGTGGAACCAAAACTCTCTTGGACCAATGAACCACTGAAGGTGAACAGAAATTTCATTTCTGAAGCGTGAAAAAGATTCATATACACCTCAGGACAACGATAAACCCATTTCTTTCACTTGATAACTATACCGATATTACGATGAATGTAAGCCTAACGTTTATTGGGAGCCAATGCCTCATTTACAGACAGAAGCCGCAGGTAGCTCAGTTATTGCATATGTAGTAAGACGTTCTATTTTTACATTTCAGTAACTGAAACAGTCCATAATTTGTGAGATTTCTTCGTTACTCAACACTTACATTGTAGTAAGACCTTGTAAAATGGATAGTCATGAAACGATTTGGACGGCAGTGATGTCATGCTATGACACTGCGGAAGTTTGGTGGAAGTATCGACCAATTAAACTGGTGCAATTAGACAAAATAGAGAGGGAAAAATCCCGAAGAACTGAATTTCAGTACAGAGTGTTAAATGATGATAATGATTAACATAAGAATCTGAGTGTCCCTAAGCTCCCATGAGGACTAACGTCAGCCAAAAAACAGATTCTCCAAATACTTTGGACAACATAAGCTATACGAAAAACCTTTTCAAACTAAAATTGTTCCTCACTACATTCTACATAAAGGTCTCATATAATTTTTTCGTAACGGCCCTAAAAATGCCACAAATGGGTTTAATACAACCCTTTGTTTTGCCATAGACCTTGGAAAAGTAGAATTGTAATCATTTTTTGGTCTCACCGACTTTAGTGAACAGTAAGGATGCAAAACTGCCCTAGACTAATTTTTCTACGTTCTCGTCAACCAATCCCTGAAATGGTTCGCATCCCATTATCATTAGTTGCCGTTTGAAATTTGTGTTTTCTAGTTTCAAAAACGGTATTTGTACTATAATTATTAAACTTCTCTCAGCACGAATCATCGACTCCAGATACCGTAGGGGTGAGGGAATTCGAGGTAACAAAATTTGATTTCGATAATTGTTTTGCTGTAACCTCAAGAGTGTCATACCTGAGAGGGAGCGGAGGCTCAAAATTAGAAAAAAATAATACAATTGCAAATATGCCGCCAACGGGCCTGCGACGAGTTACCCCACGGTCGTTCCATACCCTCTTTCGAAGTTTTCTCTCCTTTCTCTTCCTTCTTTCTTTACACTCGCTAGTCACTAGTCCCAGAATTTACTAAAACTTCTCCAGGATGACTGAAGTGGTTGATGATGCAACCTTATTTATTAATTGTTCAATGTATGTATTATGTGGTCTACCAGATTTTCAACTTCATATTGTACAGCAACTTACGCTGTTGCCTTTGTACGTTTGAGGTTCAACCTCTATACTGTACACTCTTTTAATTTTCAATGGGGAGTATATAATCGAACGCGAAAGAAACGCGTAGAAAAAAAATTGAAGATCGCGACTTCTTGTATGTGATCCACACGATGACGGACACACGACCTCTTTAGTAGGTTTTGACAAGAAAGGTAATATTCTAACGCGATAAAACTACAAACAGCCAACCATAACGAGTGCCTTGACCTAAGTGACATTTTGACGAAAAACAGAGTTTAATACATATTCTTATAGATCTCGATGCCCTCTATCAGGCTACACTCGTAAATGACGAAGTACTTCCTTTTGTAGCCCGCTAGACGGCGTAAACCATTTGAGTCACATATATAACAATTTTCAAATCACTCTCCTGAAAAAAAAAAATTTTTGTCACTTAGGTCAAGTCTGCATGAGACACTTGATAATTTGAAGTGTCTGAAAGGGTAAATCTAAGTAGCAGGGTACGTACGAGTAGAGCCCTATAAATACATACAAGTGAAGACAAGCCATTTTGCCTCACATTGTTGCCGTAGATGCCGAATCCGACTATGCGGAGAGTACCGCGTAGTCAGCGGTGGGAGCCAAAATGGCGTAATGTCTTCACTCGTATCTATAGGGCTTTAGTACAAGGAACGAGGGTTCATTAGGTACTCATTACATGGACGCTATTCAGTAAAAGGGAACCAACCAACATTTTGTCAGTGGTGCGTTTGACACCTTGTATGTGACATTTTTGGTCAAAACCACTTATTAGTATTGTTATTAGATTCGTCTCTGACGGGCGCGTCGAATAATATTCCTCCTATGTGCTTAGTTACAATGACGCTATATAACACCTCCCTTGTGCATGGGTTTCGAAACCTGGCTCCAAATACCTCGCATGTGTAAGTGATAAGTAAAAATTGTATTTTGCACACACGAGGTGTCAAACGCACCACCGATGATTTGTAAACAAAATGAGTTATTAGTATCGTTGGAAAGAGCGTAAAAAGTAGAATTTTTCAAAATTGGGCCCCCGATTCAAAAAAGTGTACTCACGTTGAAAAAAGCTTATCAGTAAATGCTATGTCATATAATTTCTACATGGCTCTTGAACTTCGAATCACGTGTTCTCAAAAAGCGGATTTTGCTAGTTGGTTCCCTTTTACTGAACAGCGTCCGTATGACTGTGTGCAAATACTCCTTGAGCGTTAAAATACGGCAGAAAAAGATGGTGGTACCCGCAGTTGCATAGACTGTCCCTCTCAGCCAGAAACGCAAACGAGGTCAACCAGCACTGACAAAAAAGGCCTTACTGATTTAAACTTTATTTTACTTATTCTTATTATTTCGCGTGCCAAAAAATGTCGTTTAATTATTTTTGTCGTTTCATATAATAACCGTAGCGTTCAGTAACGTTTTTTTCCTGTTTATGTTTTTCTTTTATCGGGAACTTTTTGTTTTTGCGTTTATTTGAATTACATGTTTGTGTTTTTCCCTTGTTTTTCGCGTGCGTTCACTATTTCTTTGCGTGCCGATACATGTACCCCATTTTCAATTAGGGCTGGGGCAGTGACCTGGTCCTCCACGTACATACTCGTGTAAATCATCCTGCTAGGCTACTTTCTGCGGTACACGATGCGAGCGTCTTAGAAATGTCTCTTGTCTCTTGCATTCCGTTACTTATAGTATATGATATTTTGAAAACCACATTCTTCTTCCTCTTATTCTTATGATCAGTCAGGCAGGACATCCATTTAGTTTAATTATAGTTTAGTTCCAGTAAGTTACGTTTCATGATTAGCACTCCGAGGAGATCTGTGTATTACTACCGATCAATACACGCGTTTTTTCTGCTTTCTCGTTTTCTGTGATTTCGAATGCGCTCGATGCGGTCCGGACTAAATACGTCTTTCGCTCGTACAAAACTCGAAAAACCTACACCAGTATTAGGGTCAAAAATGAATTCAGCAGTTCTCAGAACCCAACTACTGATACGTTCCATACAAGAGGCACATCTTCATCATACTTAAAAGGATATAGCGACCTTTGAAAACCATAAAACGACATCCACGTTACATTTTTTGAATATTTGAGCCCCCAACCGCTCGTAGGTACCATACTTTCGAAATGGAGGTTAAATCGTTATCAGAAATATCAAATTAAAGTTCTGCGAACTTGAAACCCCCTTCTTCCTAAACGGTATCTCGATTCGACGAGCTTTGCTAACAAAAGTTTTTCTGAAACTGGAAAAACCTAGAAAAACCCAAAGGATTCTAAATCGCCGTGATACGAACTTTTCAATGGACGAAACTTCGCCGTAAATTCTTTTATTAAACTAGCGTACTTCAACAGCCTTATAGTGAAATTAAGCTTTGTCAGTAAGAATAACTCAAATAAAAAGGCTTGTATGAGAAAACGCGAAAAATCACATAATCTTTTTCAAACAGATGTTTAATATCGAGGACGAGTTAGAGATTCCTTTTCATTTTATTTAATTTACTTTCGCTTTTCCCTTTTCGCGCTCCTTGTTTTGTTATGTATTCTACAAGGTCACAAAACTACAAAGAGAACGAAAGTTGAATTTCGCCCTCAACTTTTCCGCGTTTTCCTGTAGTTCCTGTCGCTTCTGCAGCAACAGTTCGTTACTCTCGCGCGCATTCATAGTAGGTACGTAATGTGGTGAAGACGTTTTCCCCATACGACACAAGGTCGTTTCATTATTTTCAAAAACGAAAAAACAACATGACTTCTTCAAAGTACGTATCCGAGCATATTATTTTTTTTTTTCATATTATCTCGCATTTTGTGCAAGAAGAGGGAAATGAGCTAAATTGGATCCTCACATATACACGAAAGTCGACAAGCAGAATAAAGTTAAAAGTTATTTTTTCTTTTAGCGACGCCCACCCGAAGATCGGTTTGCAACGCAAATAAAATCCATTGAAAAAGGCGTGTAAACATTGATTTTTTGCATTCGCTTATCATTAGTTCAGGATCTAGTCTTTTCACCCCACAAATTGGTCACCCTGTGGCTGTTTGTTTTTAATTAGGCATTTGATGTAATGACGCTGAATCCAGCAGAATCGTTGAACTGATATTGAGATATTTTTTCGTAAAAGAGATCAAACATTTCCTTCTCTTAGATAGCGCTCGGGGAAAATGAAATTTCAAACCAATGTACGTTTTCATGCGCATAATTCGTAAGTTTGAGGTGAGTGTAATACAAAATTGTTGGAAAAATAAAATCACATCACTATGACAGCTAAATACTTATCGTCCGATCAGTTTATCCTCAAACGTAAGTAAAGTATTCATGATAGCAATTAAACAAAACATTTACAACCTCCTGGAGAACCAACAGCCGGTAAATCAGGTAGATTTTCGTAAAGGCTATAGTACAACCGACCACGTTCAGGCCCTTAGTCAGCTGTTAGAAATATCAAATGAATTCCAAATAGATTTGGTAATAATGTTCATAGATTTCAATAAGGCGTTTGACTCCCTTTTTCACGACAAAATGTGAAAAGCCCTGACATTCCAGGGGGTCTCAGAAGGTTGCATAACAATTTTTGAAAATATTTATCTCAATTCTCAGACTCAAATAAAAATGGTTAAGAAATCAAATTGGCTTCAAATTGAAAAGGGAGTCAAACAAGGGGACCCCTTGTCACCCAACATTTTTAATGCGGTTCTGGAGCAGGTGTTCGCCATCTGGATTGGACAGCCAAGGGGATAAAAATTAAGGCAAAGGATCAAAATTTATTTAACTATAAACTTCTACAAATGATGATATTACCATCATTGGCAGCAACGCAAAAGAGTTAACTGAGATGACAGAGGACTTGAGGAGGGAAAGTAGTAAGGTAGGGTTATCAATAAACCAATCTAAAACTAACATTATGACAAACATTTCCAATTTTAGAGAAATTAAAATTGATGTAACAGAATATAAGTCCTTAGGCCACACCCTGTCCTCGGATAAAACCGAAAAAGAAGTAAAATTTCGTAGAACTAACGCATGGAAAGTGTTTTGGGCGCAACGAAAAATCTTGAAAAGTAATATATCTGTTAAAACGAAAGTGCGAATTTTAGAAAGCACTGTTACGTCCGTCTCGACCTAACGGGGCCCAAACCTGAGCCACCATAAAGAAAGAAATGCACAAATTCTGTACTATGCACCATTCTAGGTTAAGGAGTATACTTCAGATAGTTCAGATAAAGCTAAAAGATAAAGTAAAAATGCGAAATATTCTGTCCAAAACTAATGTCGGGGAAGTTGGGGTTACCGCCAAAAGGCTCAAACTCACTTACGCTGGACACGTAATGCGAGACTCTGATCACAAATGGAGTAAAATATTGACATTGTGGGTGCTTTATGAAGGGAAATTATCAATAAGGTGGTCGGAAGAGCTGATCAAAAATCTCGGCCAAAATTGGCCCATGGTAGCGAGGGACCGAATACAGCGAAGAAATGTGACGGAGACTTACGTCCAGAAATGGACGACCGAAGAAGGAGGAGCTGACAGTGAAGTGGGATCACTTAACTACCAGAAAAATACGTAAACAAGATAAAACCTAATTGAAATTGCAATATACTGTTAGCTTCAAATTGGGTCAAAGCTGTGTTTAAAAAAAAAAAAAAAAAACTAAAACTTCTATGTGGCCCAAAGCAATCTAAGCGTGCACACAGCTCAAAACAAGCCAAACTATTGCGCTTGTCAGGGAACCCAAATCACCCGCTTTGGAGTCACAAGTTTTCAAAGTGACCAGAAATTTGAAATTAAATAAGGCCCCATGTGAAATTGATAATTATAAACTACTGAAGGTTCTAGGAGGAATGGTGCCCTCACTAATAAAACTATTCAAAAAATTTCGGGCGAGGGAAAATTCCTGATCAATGGAGACTATCTGAAATCATACTCCTATATGAAAAAGGGGATCCGGCTGATATTAACAATAATTATCGCCTGATAGATTTATCATCCAACGTGTGCAAAATTCTGAAGAAAATTCTGAAAAAAAGGATCGACAATAAACTAGATTCTAACAAACCGGTCGAGCAAGCCGGCTGCAGAAAAGATTATTCAACCGTGGATCATACCCACACAGCACACACTCAACCAAATTATACACGTAGGAAACGCAAAAGAACATAATTTTAAGGTGAAATTTTTCTTTAGTGATTTCAACGAAGCTTTCGACTCTGTGTCACATGGTAGCATGTTGGGGGCTCTTCATAAGTATGGCGTCTCTAAGTCTCTAACGAGATTATTAAAATTATATCAAAAATATAAGCTGAATCTAAAGCGTATGCGAACCTACCTACATAAGAAAGAGGGAGCAGGAAGACCCTCTCTCTCCAACATCTTCAACAGCATTATTGAGGAAGTTTTCAGAATATCGGACTAGGAGGGATTGAAACTAAAAATCAACGGGAAATTCTTCAATATTTTTTTTTAAATTATTTATTTATATTTCAGCCCCCCCCCCCAAATATGTGTCCGAGGGTTTCATTGACAGGGAGGGACAGTAGGTACAGTATAATTCTCAAGAACAAAAAATACATTTCAAGTGAAAGGTTGGGGATAAAGAAGAAGGAAAAGATGACAGAAAGAGGGAGGGGGAGACATGCACCAGAGCAAAGGCAGAGTGGAGAGTGAGGGGCACACAGGTCCACAGGTGGCAGTTGAAAATGGGGAATTGAGAACTGAGGGTTGAACGAAGGGGCCGAAACAAACCACACTTGTGCGGCATAAGGGAAAGAACTGCAGAGACTAGGACCTACATACCCTCGAGTACTTTAATGACAGATGAAATACATATACTGTCTCCTACTCATGAAGAATAAGTCGATCCCAGGGTCTTTTTGAGTAATATTATTATAAATATAATGCTAGGTAATCTACGTTTTGCAGACAATTGCAGGTGCCAGTGTTGGTCTATAAGTATGAAAATGCGTCGAAAACAAAACTAATGACAAATGAGAAAGATGTAAAGTCTGCAGCCATCCTCTACTCTCGGATGTATATTTTTTTACAAATATAGTTCTGCCTGGCTATTTCCTGCGTAGCACGATGCGAGCATCTAACAAACGTCTTTTGCCTCCTGTATTCCTGCACTTCTAGTACATGATCTTTTGAAAACCACCTTCTTCTTTTTATTCTCTTAACTCATTCTCTTATTTTATTTTTTTACCACGATTGGCCAGGTAGGACAGTAGGACATCAGTTTCAGTCTATGTTTTGCGGCTCAGGACATCCGGTTCAGTTTAGTCACAGCTTATGTTCAGGACTTGCTGGGGTAAGCTTCTCTGTCGATCGCCTTATACACGCGGTTTTTCTTCTCGCTCTCGTCTTTTGATTTAAAGTGCCCCCGCTTCGGTCCGGACTAAATGCTTTTCTCTTTCTTGTACAAATTTCAAAAAACCTGCGAGCTATCAGACTTGATAATTTGGACATTAAGGGGGTCAGAGAATACAAATATTTAGGCCAGATAAGCTCATTTGAACAAGGATCATCCAAAGAATTAAGAACAAGAATAGCAAGTTTATGGAGGGCATTTTGGGCACTACAACCGATTTTAAAAAGTAAGATTCACCTGAAAACAAAAACTAAAGTCTTAAAAATCTGTATAACTTCAGTATTCTGCTACGGCTGCCAAACGTGATCACTAATTAAGAAACAAGTGTTCCACCTGATGAGAACTCAATACACCATGTTGAGGAGCATTTTGAACATCAGGTGAAGGGACAGGGTCAGCTTGAGAGAAATGAAAGGTAAAACCAACTTTCGTAGTACAGGTCATACCATCAAAAAGCTTAAGTTCAATTACGCGGGACATATAGCGAGGGGGGACCCCAACAAATGGAACTAAGTAGAAACCACTTGGATTCCACTCGACAAAAAGAGAAAAAGCGGCAGACCGCCAATAAGATGGGTTAATGAAATTGGACGATATGTGTGTCCTTGCTGGTCTAGTAACGCCCTGGACAGAATCAAGTGGGAAAATGTGGCGGTTGCTTATGCCCGTCGGTAAGAGGACGTGGTGGCTCACCTAAATACCATACAATTATTATGAAGGAAAAAGAAAAATTGTCTGCTCACGACTGTAAATAAGAAAAAATAAAATAAAAAACCTGCTCCACCGCACAGAGTTGAATTTAGAGAAATAATATCGAGTTGGGTAAAAAAATAAGGATCTTATTTTTGGTCGCTGATTTCAATCATTGCTACACAGCTTCGATCCAGTACCAATTTAAAAATGCTAACTTTCGAAGCAAATGACGATATATGCCAAATTCGATACACCAAGTTCGTCACTTTTTGACGCCATATTACGAATACAGTCCAATTAGATACATATAATAATTCAATCAAGATCCGAGCTACAATGTCAATATCGGCTTCTGATTAACACTTTCCGTAGACTTGAATTTATAATTAACCAGGAGTCGATGTGCACACAGTAACTTAACATTTTCAAGAAATTCTAACGTGAATCCTAATTTATGATCACTGCACTCAATTTCCGACCATCATTGAGTGACTCCTTCAAGTCTACATGAGCCGGGAATGAATTTAAATGTGATATAATATACAAGGAGCTCAGAATCAACTCATATTTGCCATTACACTTCAATGGCGCAAATAGGCGAAATACTATGCACGGGTGCAGGAATATCTTTGCTGTGCCTATGAACGTGGAGTATGTTGCATACTCCACGTCCACAGGCACAGCAAAGATATTCCTGCACCCGTGTACAGTATTTTGCCTATTTACGCCCTTGAAGTGAAATGGCAAATGTGAGTTTTGATTCTGAGCTCCTCATATTGCAACCATCCAGCAGGGGCGAAGCGAGGAAGGGTGACCCCCCCCCGGCATCTTCGGAGTCAGCATTTTTAGGCAAATTTGATGACCATTTAGTCGACGTTTTAGACCATAATATGTTGGCAAAACAAAGAAAAAAGAAATGTCACTCTTTTTATTATTGTTATTATTATTATTATTATTATTATTTTTGCCGCGAAAGTATAAAATTGTTGAATCATTGAGTCGGCATTTTTACCTATTAGGAAATATATTCACCAAGAAAATGTCCATTCTGTCTTCACATTCTCATTTAATTTTCTTTAATAGACTCAGCACTGGCCAAACAAGATCACGTTCTCTTTTCATACCCACTGAACATTACAGCATGATTATTTGTAAAATACATCGTAATAACCATATGAGCGAAGATGAAATGATCATCTATGACATACACTACTGGAAAGGGAGGCATGGAGACATGAACGAGGTGGATAGCCAAATAACTATGCGAGATTGGCACGGAAGAATTCACCCTGGGAAACTGGTCCCTAGGGCAGATGGCTGGGACCAGTAGTATCTGCGTTTGCATCTATCATGATGCGGAAAAAAGGAGGAGATCAAGTGAGAAAGGTGAAGGCAAGGCAAAGCATTGCTATACGATGCATGCTTTAGGAACCAAGACTCAGAAAAGATAACACCAGCAAGAAAAATGAGAGAAAGAAGACATTCAGCAGTTGAATAAAAAATTGGGACAAAAAACGCTGCGTACCCCAGAATAGGTTTCCGGTCTCTGATGTGATGCCTGAAAGAAGGCCTAAGGTGCGGTAATGTGAGGGTCAGTTAGGAATACGGTGCATCGCTAAATACCCAACCAATTGAATATCCATATAATGATCTTCCCTATGCTACTCCTATATTAATATGCAGGGACACGTTAAACCGGGATTCGGCATTATGCACTCCCCATAGCCTTAAAACCCTCAGCCCCGGTGACCAGTTTTCCCCCCAAAAAAACATCCCAGACTTTTCCAGATTTTTCCAGTCCACTCTCCAACTTCAAACTTCATCATAACAAACAAATCATTAACAAAAAAAAAAGTTCAATTGAGTCTGACAGAGAAAATTGTACAATACATTCACAACATAAAATTTTCCTCAAAATTCCCTGACTTTTTCGATTTTCTTTCATAATTTCCCGACTTTTCTGGTTTTCCAGAAACTGGTCACCTTGCTGATCATACCTTCCGCAATAAATTTCAAAGGTCAAGGTTAAATATCATTTTCATGATGATGAAGGGAAAAGTCAAACGTGTCAGAAAGACCTTTCTTACGACAAGCAAATGAATCTAAGTCAGTTTCCCTAAGTCGCTAAGAGTTTTCTTTTCTCTCAATAGGTAATCAGGCTACTACGATAAACCATACAAAACTGAAACTCAATTCAAAATTGAGAAACGGCTCGAGACTGACGAACCGTTCCGCAAAGAGAAAAGAGCCCGAAACTAAGAAGAATCAAATTCTATCGCTAAGAGTTTTCTTCTCTCTCAGTACGTGATCAGCCTACTACGAAAAACTAAAACCAATCCAAAACTAAGAAATGCTAAAAACTGATGAAAAGCGCTCAGACCAAACATCACCAAAAATGACTTCTGTCTAATGAAAAAATGTGCAAATCTGTCCGGAGTAGATTGAAACGGATCAAAAATAGCTGAAATGAAATATGACTAAAAATACATACGTCCCACCAGAAACAACAAACATCTGTTTTCTTTTTGAGTTGCTCGAATTGTATTGAGAAAAACATATTCAGAGATTAAGAATACGAACTCGAATTATAGTAACGCCTTTGACATGGAGCAAAGTTCAGCTTAGTGGAGTCAAAAATACGTTGACTGGAGTCTCGATACTATAACAATTATTTTGATGCTACGACAATTTTGTAAATTTAAGTGGAATCGATAATATGTTCTTCGTTAGTTCCTTCAAGTGTTTCATTATTCCAGTTTTTAGTATTTTTAGTCTTCCCTAGTGATTTCAAATCAAAAATTTTAATTTTCAGATTTAAAAAAAAGTTTGATTCGTTCTCATAAGTTCCTTCGCGTATTCTAGATTTTAGTTTATAATTCAAACCATTTTACCTAATAGTTTGAACCAAAAACCTTAATTTTGTGCAGTAAAAGATAAACAGTAGGTAGTTGATTTTGATTTTTCAGTTTTTTTAAATCTATTTATTGACTTTGCCTGGCAAGGTGGAGGTATCAATAGTATCGATACTTATCGATACTTTTTTGTTCGATACTTGACACCCCTAGTTCAGCTGAGTCTTGTCAAACAAGTGGGGCGGAAGGCTGTAGTACCCCACCTCACCCCCAGAGATCGTGGCTTACTCGACATGACATTTCTGGTAAATTTAGCGGTCATATTGCATAATTATGCGAAATAACTTTTTTTTGTTTTCATATTGTGAATAACCACTCGGTAAATTCTGGAATTGCATCCCCTTCTTCCAGTTACAAAAAGGGTTCGTCAAGCCCCTGAATTTCAAGATCGATAATTTGGTCATTTTTTATTAGCGAGTACCAACGTTAGAAAATTACAAAAAGTAAATCTGTGACAAATCATAATGCCTAATGAAGTGATAATTTTGCAAATTGGATGAGGTTATTGTGAAATCGTCAAACCTTAATTCGGCCGTACAGTTTTTTCACTGGAAGAGGAAGTTAGGATTGTAGCTCATTAATTTTTTTTTATTGAGTTTTCAATAAATTTGAAGGTTTAAAAGGAATAAATTATTCGAGTTGAGCTAAGGGAAGCGCTCATTCTTTGTTAGTCGAGCAAATTACTGCAAATTTTTATGCATACAGCCTAACGGTTTTTGTAAGTACGCGAGTAAAGTTTCCAAAGCATTTACTTTTTTGCAGCACAATTAACATTAAGAAAAATAAAATGTTAATTCATACAACTTTTCTACCAGTAAATTTCAATTTGTTCGGAGTTAAAATCTGGCAAAAAATACCCATCGTTTATTAATCCCGCGACTTATTAGTTACCTTTATTACTTCTAGTTCCGCATTTTCTTTTTTCGCCGTCGAACTTTTAACCAAAAATTTAAAAAGCACGAACTTCATTTCGAATGGTTCTTCTTTCCTTCGTATGATTACCTTGACGACGATTCTACGTAGATAGGCAATTACAGAAGAGAGAAAAAAATTGAACCTCATTAACATAAATTAGCGCAGGATACGAAAAGTTTGCTCGCAAATGGTGTAGGATGAATAACTATTTAAACTAGAGTTGAGGGGTTTGCGTGTAAAATTTGGGAACCTTTTCGAGGTTATTTTACTGTCGTCTATAATGTATTCAAAAACCTACATATATGTTAACGTTCATATGTCTGTAGTTCACGTATTGTCCACATTAACTAATTATAATAGATAATGACGCACCATTATAGGTAAAATATAAAATTAGAATTTTTTTATTAACATTAATTAGGTATTTTGAACAAAACTAGTAATTTTAGAAAATTGCTGTTAGTCCTTCGTTAAAGTTCCAAAGTGATATTTCTCAGGAAAATAATATATAGGGAGTCACTTGTTACACCAAGTGCTCCTATTTAGGACGTCGGAATTATATACTGCCATGATAAACAAAACTGACTCAACAGCAATTTTTGTCAATGTGCCACTATCGGTATCACTGGAAGCAGAATAAAACTCTACCTATTTTTTAAATTAAGATACGTAACCTATACCTCCCTGATCATATTTATCAATGAAAACAAGTATATTATCTAAACTGCAAAAAATCAAAAAAGCGCTCTTGATTTGAAAATGAAGTATCTCATCTACAGAGTGGCCAAATAAGATCTTTTAAGATATCTTATCTGCAAAATATTTACATTTGAGAGACATTACGCGCTGTTTAAATACCTCATCTACAAACTTTTTCAGATGAAATACCTACTCTATTTTCAAGAATTTTATGGTAATTAATACAATTATGAATTATAATTGTCAAGTGGGATGCAGGAGATTATCATCATACTTCCAGGTATTTTTTAGTTGCTGTAGAAAGAGACGTGCTTACCGGTAATAATTTTCATAGTTTTATTCATTATGCCCACAACTTGTGTAATCATTTCTATAATTATTATTTTACTCGTATTTGAGAGGTCTTATAGTCTTAATCCAAACTGAACTGAAGGTATTCCGGCACGATTTTACGACTTAAAAGGTTTTGGATAGTAGCCACTAGAGCGCGTAACATATTGAAAGTGGAGCTCACTATCGATGTCTATTTTTGTATTCTGGGTAGAAATGTTGCAGTTTTTATTCCATAGGTACTGAGCTGAACGTGACAATTAATAGATATTGCTGAAAGTATGATCTTGCTTTGTTAATATGATGCGCAGATGCGTACCTCTTATTATCATTATTTTCTTTACATGGTAGAAGATGCCTGTAAACCAGTGTTGTTAGACATAACAAAACAAAATGACAATTGAATTTTAGGAATTTTGTCATTATGACAAAACTATTTATCAGTTTTGTCATAACTATGACAAAATCGAAGTGACAAAGCAAAATAACAAAAAAATTATATTATGACATTTTGTTTCCGATCAAATGATGAACTATGCTACACAACGAAATAATTGATAACAGATTATGCTAAGCGACATTGCTATCGACAGTATATTATGCTAAGCGACATGACAAAAAAAAACACAAGACAAAATGATTTTTTTAGGACATAACAAAACTCCGAAGATGACAAAACTTATGACATTAAAAAAACATGATGAAATGCTTCCCTGACAAAATGACAAAAAATCGTTTTGTCTAACAACACTGCTATAAACTGATGTGATAATAATGGCACGGCCATTACACTTACAGAAATGCGTATACATTTTCCACACTGAGATAAAATTAAGAGATGGGTTACTTTTGCTGATTACGGAGAACTTATTAGCATCTGGTATTTTCGGCTGACATATCTGGATTAGTAAAATATTCCTTTAGATTTACACTAGTGCCTACTTTGCAACGTTCAAACTTTTTTTTTTTCGTTTCCCGTAAAATTACTTTTGTTTTACCTTGAACTCAATTTGGAATAAAACTTCTCATTTGCATAATCATTTAATCATTGAATATACATACACCCTACGTACAAATACAACTGTGACACCCAGTTACAAAAACTGTAAAGGTAGAATTATTTCCCAGTTCTACAATTCATTGGCTATTCTCTCAGAATGATAGCTAAAAGTTTAAGCAAGCTGATGATTGACATGGTGTTGAACTCGCAACGAGGTCCCAACTGTTGAAGTTCTAGTTTCTCTGCAATCAAAAGTTTCAACCAAAACTTCTCCATTGGATATGCCCGGCCCTTTTACCTGATGATTCATCAGTGATGAAGTATACAGAAGTGCATGTAGCTCTTTCATTGATGTCCATGACCCGGTAGGAAGTACTCCTGATTATACTACTCTTTCAAATGTTGCCTGTTATTCTCCCATCCCGATGGGCAAAGTTCCGCCAGTCATCCGGGTAACTAAAGGGGAACCAAGAATAACTGATGGGTTTCTGGGTAATCTGAGGATAATCGAGGGTTACAAATGGGTAATTTTTCCGCGGGTAACTAGAGAGTAACTGATGGGTTTCTGGGTAATTTGAGGGCAACCGAGGGTTGCAAATGGGTAACTTTCCGCAAGTAACTAAATAGTAACTGATTACGCATCGGGATTACGATAAGTACCAGTACGAGTAAAAACTCAGAAGACACCGCATCCGTTATTACCCATGACTTTCAAGAAATTCATGATCTCTGTATAAGGCACTCTACAAATACATCAAATCTAATTGTCGCTCAGTGTGAAACTTCCAGTATCTGAGTGTCTGGAGGAAGAAATCGAAGTTACTGTTCTCGAACAGCTCAACATTATAGTGAACTTAAGCAGTAAAACTGGTTCAACCTTCTAAGGTTGCTAGAACACCTTGGGTGGGTGTGAAGTCAGTTTTGACATCAGTACTGCTAGTTGGGGGAAAATCTGCAGTACACGCCATCTTACGACACGCTCCCCTAACTCTTACGTTTAAAATACGAATACGTAGTACGATTTTATAAGTTTTTACTGAAGTCATTCATATTTTATAATTATAACTCCCCCTCTATGTGTGCTATCATGGCGTGATGAGGGGCCTTAAAGCAGAACCAAAGGCACACAGAAGAAGGAAAATCCAGACAGATAAGCCCCGAGGGAAGGCAACGGGAAATTACATCAGTACTTATTCTTTTCTGGGATACGTCTTCACAATTATAATCATGATGGCAACTCACGAAGTAAATTAATAATAATTCCGGACGTAAAACGTCTCTCATTCGGATGTCCGGGAGGAGACTTCTTAGTAAGAGAAAATTCAAAGAAAGAGATAAAAAGATTAAAATTAGATATAATAGAAATTAGTGAAGTGAGTTGGCCAGAGGAAAATGATTTTTGGAGGGGGGGGGGGAGTATACAGGGTTAGTCGGTTTTCCTTCCGCCATAAGAAAACTCCTGTATCGCGAGACCAGGTGCACGTTGTTTCGCCAGGCGAGCAGTCTCTTCGACAAGAATTTCATCGAGAATCTTCAGGAAAAATTTTCTAAATCTCCAAAGAATTTCACCGGAAATCTTCTAAAAAGAAAAGTCCAGTGTTTTCTAAAGAATTTCCTCGAAAATCTTCGGGAAAATTTTCCGATAATTTTTAAAGAATTGCATCGGAAATTTTCAGAAAACAACTCCTATAATTTCCGAAGAATCTCATCGAAAATGTTTAGAAAAATTTCGAATGTTTTCCAAAAAAGTTTTTTCCGAAGATAACATTCAAGAATCATCGAAGGTACTTCTCAATGATTTCCAATAAAATCCTTTGGAATGATTGCAGAGTTTTCCGAAAATTTCCCACAACTTTCTCCTGAAATCATCAGATAATGTGTTTCAATGATGTCCGATAAAATTCATTGAAAATGATTGAAAACTGACGCTTAATATGTTCGATAACGTTCGTCGAAAATAAAAGGAATCGTCCGGAATATTTTTCATGAAATTCCTTGGAAATAATCAAAGGGTTTTTCTGAAGATTTTCGGTAAAATTCTTCAAAATTCTTGGTGTTATTCCCCATGTTCTTTCGATAAAATTCTTCAAACATTATCATGAAATTCTCTCGCAGAATTCTTATGAAATTTTTCGGGAAACAATGAAGATTTCCTCTGAAGATTTCCGGAATTATTGGAAAACTTTTCCGAAAATTTACAATGAAGTTGCTTAAAAATCATCAGAGATTTTTTCCGAAGATTTACGATGAAATTCATCAGAAACCATCGAAGTTTTCCTCCGAATATTTCCTATGAAATTCTTCAAAAATTGTCAGGAAATTTTCTCGAAGAATGCTGATGAATTTTCTTTGGAAAACATTTTTTTTCCCTAAAAATTTTCGATGATTTTCTTCGGAAATTAGCGGAGTTGTTTTCCGAAATTTCCCGACGCAATTCTTCAAAAGTTATCGGAAAATTTTCCCGAAGATTTTTGAGGAAATTCTTTGGAAAACACTGGACTTGTTTCTGAATATTTCCGATGAAATCCTCCGGAAATCATCACATTTTTTCTCCACGATTTCGGACATCAAAATTTTTCCTAAGGATGTCCATCTAAAATCATCAGAGATACTTCCCGATGATTCTTGATAAAATTGTTGGGGTTACTGGAGATTTTTCCTAAAATTTCTGAAAAAATTCGCTTGGAATCATTGTAGATATTTCTCAATGATGTTCGATGAAATTCTTCGAAAATTATCGCAATTTTTTCCAGAATAGGAGATTTTTTCGAAGATTTCCGATGAAATTTTTCGGAAATTTAGAAAATTTTTCTTGAAGATTCTTGATAAAATTCTTCTAAAGCCATCGGAGTTTTCCCTAAATATTTCCCATGAAATTTTTGTCGAAGAGGCAGCCCGCCCGGTGAAACAACGTGCACCTGGTTTCACGGAAAACAAGTTTTCCTATGGCGGAAAGTAAACTGACTAACCCTGTAGACTAATTAATATACAGGCGCAAAAAGAGGGCAGGCATGAACAGGTATTATATGAATAAGACTGTGGGGACTAGTGTGCGAAGTTATAGCCAACATTGTAAAAAAATATTAACGGTGAGAATTTCAGCTAAGCCAGCATCCTTAGTGATAGTTCAAGTTTATATGCCAATAGAAGGTTATAGTGAAGAAGTTGAAAAAATTTATGAAGAAGTCAATGAAGTAGGTACTAAGCAAGGTAAGAGGGAAAAAAATTGAATTATAATGAGAGATTGCAACGCCAGAGTGGAGGAAGAAAAGAAGAAGGAGTATGCAGAGAGCATGATTTAGGAGAGCGAAATGAAAGAAGGTCAATGTTAATGGTGTAACGCCTAAAAATCATATCTCCAAAAGGAGAAATTTTGAGTACGTAAACGAAAAAAACGACTTGCGCAATTGTACATTAGTGAACTGGGTGTTGTAAAGAATTAAAACACATAGCGAGAATAAGGGTGGTAATGTCATGAAATTGCGAAAAAATTGATACATCAGGACCTTTACGCACTAGGTAGTAGGTACACTATTTGAGATGTGTGGTGGGACGTATGGCGATGCACGCATGCCAAAGTGGCCCCTATGACACCGCACCCCCGGCCACAGGAACTACCCTTTCGAGCATCGCGTCAGTGACCGGAGGGAAGTAGGTACACTATTTGTGAACATTAATAAAAATATCGGCTTTACATAACTTGAAAAATTGTGTATTCATCGGCGATACAACAACAAAAAAATTGGAAAAAATATAGTTAACAGAGAAAAAAAAATCAGTCTTACCAACTAAGAAAAACAATTAATGTTTTTTGGGTTTGTGATATAAAATACCAAAGATAAAATAACCAGGCGTGATAAAAGCTAAACTTAAAAATTACGTAAACTAAACAACGGGAACTTTATTTTCTAGCTCAACACTATTGATGTGGACAATACATCTGATTATAGACATTAACGCTAAAAATGTGTAATTGATTGTTTACTCTGTACACAAGTAATTAAATTTCCCGAATAATATGGAAAAGCGATATCTCTTCTGATAGCGAAAGAAACAAAAAAGTTAATTAAATACGTGAACAAACGAAATTTCTCTTTAAACCGTGCTGTAGGTGTAGAAGTTTTTATTCCAAGCCAATTTTGAGTGCGGTTGGAAGGAAAGAACTGTGAGATGTGTTGACAATAGCGTGAGTGTTTCTGCTACAAGAAATTATTCGGTTCGAAAATTACAGTTTATAACATCAAAGCGAATTTATTTTACAGAATGGCCATTTTCAGACGACCGTTGATGTCAAGTTTGATCATTTTGTTAACAAAAAGTGAATCTTCTAATTTACATGCAGATTTCGGTAGGATATCTCATCTTATACGCAGCTCACTCTGAAATCCGACGAGTTTTTAGAATGTCACGCGATACGATTTCATATTATAGCACGTGACGAATTGCCCGATATATTCGAAGGTAGCGTGCACTATGATTTAATTTTCTAGATACCGTGAGCAAACGACAGCAAAAAAGTATACAGAGCCGATAAGATATTGTAAATAGTGTAGAATGCCTTTCCACTTTCTTGCATTCGGGATTCAAATCATCACCTGACAAAACAAATATGTATAAGTCGCCCTGATCAGCACTCCCAGATGAAGATGATAGCTTTTCAAGAGTTTCAAGAGAATCGGCGCCCATGGAATAATTCGATTTCCATACTGGCCCATTTAATTTCACTTCGTCCAATTTTTGCGAGCAGTGTTGTTTTAGCGACTTCTATCGCGAAAGGAAATCGCAATTTCAAATGCCATAACATTTTAGATTTTGGGTTCTGTGTTTTTTTTTTTTTTTTTTTTTTTTTTAAATTTTAAATTATACGTCTTTTGTTTTAAATGTTATCTCGTCGATTTACATTTCAACTGAACACGTGGTATGGCAACCGTAGCCAACTTTGATAGCGAAAGCTGACATTAGGGGATTCCAATGCCTACACTCATCCATATGAACCCCCCTTTTTTTTTTGAATAATGTCAATAAATTATATCATGGCATTATGAAATAACTTCATCGAAATTAGCCTTAATAGTATATTACAAAACAAGGGGCCAGAGCCGAATTTAGGGGCATACCTACGGGACTTGAACCCCGGAACCACACCAACAAAAAGCCCTCATTCAATGAAACCTCGGGAAGAGCTCCACCAAACTCGGGTTCCCGGGCGCGGAAATTCGAAGTCCGGCCCTTTAGGGAGGTGATGATGTTTCCTTCATGACTCTTATGTAAACAATATTTTATTCAAAATGTACTGAGTAAGCGGAAGCATAAATCAGCATTAATTTTCCAATTCTTACGTAATTCTGTATTAATTCCCGACACCTTTTGATATTGCAGTGATCAGTTTCGAATAGCATGAGCACGTGGAACCGCATCAGCGTATCAAACAAATTTGAAAATTAAAAATATTTGACTTTCATTGGACTCTTTTCGGGCTTCTTATGTTGTATCAAGACCACAAAAAGAAGAGACCACGCAAAATATGCTCGAGTACTTTGGAGATTCAGAAAAGAAGTCAAAAAGTTCAAGATCCAGTTTTCCGAGAGAAAAATCATGGCGTCCGTCTTCTGGGATCGCAAAGGGGTCTTGTTGGTCGACTTTATGCCCAAAGGGACCTCCATCAATGCGAATACAGACTGTGAGACCTTGAAGAAGTTGAGAAAAAATAGAAAACGCAACGCTCATCCTTGTATCAGCCTGAGAGCACTATATTCCTTGTAATTAGCCTTCGAGTACTACGCTCCGCTAGTGCTCGAAGGCTAATACAAGGAACATAGTGCTCTCAGGCTGATAAAAGAATGAGCGTTGCGAGTCGGAAATTTACATTTCACACCTCTATTCCAACGACAAAATTTCAGCGAAATACTTCACGCGTATGTCTGTTGGTAGGCCAGCATAGAGCCCCACATCGCTAGCGCAACACCACTATAGCGACACCACCCCCAACACGAATACAGTTTGTATGACCTTTGCTCTTCATGATGATATTTCAGTTCCGTGGTTGACATTTCTACAGTCTGCAGCCGTGTGTTGTTTTTATATCAGTTTCCATGGAAATTTCTTTATATAGGGTAAGATACAGTCAGTCAGTCAGTCAGATTGGCTCGATAGTCACCCCGCGCATGAAACGGCCGGATCAGTGCAGACAAATCAACATGACATAATTAGTTACTTTGCAGTAGGAAAATGATAACTTCTCTCCCCTAGGGAGGGAAGAAATGAAGGCAAACTGGATGTAAGCAACAGTAGTTCAAATTCTGGAAAACCAAATTTTGGCACAAAGGGTTGTTTTGGATTTCGCGAACTAAAAGGCAGCATGTAACTCCTGGACTGTTTCTCTACATCCATCCCTTGGAATTCTTTCGTCCGCCACCCCTACCCCTCTTTTTCATTTTTGCTCTCAACCCAAGCCCAGGAACCCGCCCTTTCCAGCATTACCTCAGAGACGTCGAGGAGACTGACAGCGCTGTCTTGGCCCTCTTCTCTTCTTGCCACCGGCCTAGGTTGAAATGTAGCGGACCTCCGGATTCCAAGACCAGCGCGCTATCTACTCGGCCAACCAGACTCCCTCCTATACCCCTCCACTAGATACCATACATCATATAAAATTGTGTTTTTTTGTATTTACTAGCTTTAGAATGAGCCTTAAAAGCGTAAATTTTGAACCTTGATGTGTATAATTACGGGAATCGTAATATCGCCTAATAAGGCTTTGAAGCTGCTACATTAAGTTTTGATATCGGTTTCACTTTAAATCCAAAACTGAGGCACCACTAGAGAGGTAGTAGATAAAAAATGTGTGAAATACAATATGAGTATCGAACCATGGGGTTTGAAAGTCGCCAACTTCTATTCTAAGTTCATTTGGACGAAATTTCCAAATCAAGACACTTGTGAAGGATTGGAAAGGTCAAAATTGAAAAGTTCGAGTGCAATAGGCATATGATTTGTTAGGCTGAGAGGTCACCGATTACATTTCTGATATCAATACCACACCACAGCCAAAGTTCAAAATTGAGGTTATACTTGCGGGGGCGGGGACCACAAACTGTGTAACATACACTTGAGTTTTGTACGTCGCTCAACTCGATATTGACTTCAATTTGGGCGCAATCTCAAAATTAAGGTACCTATTTAGGGTCAGAGAGACAGAGAGGAGGCTTCAATTTGAGAATTATATAATATGGGTGCGTTGTGTATGGTGATGTCAACTCACAATCAATGGGGGGAACGAAGTGGGCCAGTTGAGAACATTCATAAATAATAACTTCGGGTACTAACAACTGGTCATGATATCGTCTTATTGATCTTCACTTTATTTATTTTCTGTTCCGATGTATTCAGCTCTGAGTCCTTAAATATCTTAGGTCATTTTTGCACGGTTTGTAATTTTCTTCCCTTTGGTACTTATCGTCTTTAGTTTTTGATTTTGTGATTTTTGTGTTTTTCGTTGTCGTTCTTGAAAATCCCTTTTAGTTGTGAGAAGATCTGACATTGCGACAAAAAATAGGAGTGGGGACAAATTCGTGAAACTCCCTGTATGTCTTTATAAGTGAAGTTGATGAGCCGACATCTTCCTTCCGGGGTTCCTAACTTACCAGTTACATTCGCCAAGTAAAGTTGATCTTCTCTCCTTCGTGATGAAATTGCGCAGAGAGAATGTAGAATTGTTGGTTCTACTCGGGTCCAGATTGCAAAACTGATCAACGACAAAAAGGAGGAAAATCGATAATTTACTCAATTTTTAAAGCAAAATTAATTTTGATTATTCTTCGACATGAAATCTGGGCTCTTTGGCCCAAATCAGGACCGGATCAGAAATCTGATACGATATTTGAAATCGGTGAACTAAGAAACAATTTCTGGGGAAAATAAAAATTTTTACTATACAACAAAGCAGACCGTCGCAATTAAGAATCTATAATTTTGTCCTGTGAAGATCAGATTTCGTGATTAACAAAAAAAGACGGGGGGAGGGGGCGACCAAAATACGTAGAATTATTTGTATTCAGTAAATATCACAGGTTCTTTTGCAGTACACATTTTTGGGCGTAGAGGGTTTCAAAAAGGGAATATATGTGTAGATTGGTAGGCATTCCAAAACGTAAAATCGTGTAACTTCAACCAACATCCTGTTTTGAGATTCGAGACTTTAGTACCACTTGGCCGCATTTCATATTATTTCATTCGGAGAAGTGTCTGCAAAACAAGAAAATACGAAACGGAGAACGAGAAAATATTTTACCGCGTCGCCTGCCAATCGTTTCATATTTAGGGTTTCGTGTATATATGAGCACATAATTTCGATGGCAAGCGTGGAATATGAAAATCCGATCTTGTGTACAAGAAAAATAATATCAACTTAACCTCCGCACTTCTATTTTCCACGCATATCCACCTTTCGGATAATATATGTTACAGTGAAAGTCGATAATTCAGGGAATGTCGACAATGATTTTCAAGGGAGAAAAAGTCGAAAATTGAAGTCTTTTTTTAAAATTGCCAATATTAGAGGACTATGTAAAAATATTGGAGGGGGAGGGGTAAGAAAATTTTGTTGGAGTGTAAAATGTATATTTTTAGGGGGAGATTTTTTCGACGGGGAGGTAAAAATTTTTGGGGTCGGGGGTATTTTTTCTTGGGGGAAATTTTTTTTTTTTTGGGGGGGGGGACCAATATAAAGTTTCAAAACATGTATAGTAATCCCTAATCTTACTGGGGTAATTAGAAAGTAAATAAAGTTTTTCCGATTTTCTCGGAGGGGGGAGAGACTCACTGCGCCAAGGGAGGGCAACGCCCCCTGGCCCCACTTTGGCTACGGGTCTGATTTCATTATTCGCGTGATTGATGTTATTGAATACTGATTACTGAATAATGAAGGACTACTCCTTATTCATACTTACGACTAACGAATAAACTATTCGTTATTCATGCGCTTATGAATAACGAATAAAGGCTGCGTTATTCATTATTCAGTATTAGAATATTATTCTGCCCAACTCTGGTATTAGTCAAAATTGTGGAAGACAACTTGAGAGCTTACCAGTGAACTCAATGTCAAGTACTGCTTGAACATCAAACGCACCACAAACACCACAACTTACAGGTGAACTCAGTGTCAAGAACCAGTTAACACCAAATGCACCATAAATACCACTACTTATAGGTGGACTCAGTATCAAGGACTGCTTAACACTAAATGCACCACTAGTAATGGGAGATAGGAACTTACAGAAGTGGACTCAACGTTAAGGATTGCTCGAACATCAAGTGCACTACCACAGGGTGTCCATTCTTGTTCGGAAATGATTTTCCCTGACTTTTCCAGGTTTTCCAGGCCAATTTTTCCAGTTTTCCAGACCATTCAAATACAAATTACACATCCAAGGGGGGGAGGGGGCTCAAATTTTTTCGAACATCGTGAGCGGCGAATATCGTCAATCACTTCACAAACTTTGTTTTTTACTATCGTGTACGTGTAGCGTGTACTTACGAAGCCATGGCAGAAGGGGTGTAAAAATTTAATGATGGAAATGAAAACGCGCTCCATGGGGAGTAGCGTGGTGCAATGTCAATTAACGACTTCATAGATTTTTTTTCGTGTGACTTAATGCCGACCGTGAAACAGGAGGGGGAGGGGGGGTGGAAGAATAAAATTCCAAAATTGGTTTATAGGTTTTTGAGGTCATTGCATTCGATGTTAAGGGTGATTCTTGGATCCTGTTCCTCCAGGTGCGACCAATGAGGTAGCAAGAGCATAGGACAAGCAACGGTTGACTCAGAATACACCCTTTCTAATTAAAGCCACCGAATAGGGTAAATATACAGTTTTATTTATTCAAAGTGCTGCTAATGGAAGAAAACGTCGTGAAAATTTCTCAGCTGAAAAAGTACAGGAGCTTAAATTCGGTCCAGATTAGGAATCGAAAGCGATATTCGAAATCAGCGACACAAAACGACCCCTATGTCGATACTTCCTACAATTTTTCGCCGGAGAAGCTGAATTCGTATTTTACGACAGTGCTTTGAAAGAGGTCGGATAAAAATCTGAGGCGATATTCGAAATCAGCGACTCAGAGCTTGGTTGGCTATCTTTCCCAAAAAATTGACTTTAGAATCTTGTAAAGAATTTGAAACTCGAGGAAAACTAGAGTAACCAGAATTAGCTTTTTCCTTGTGGAGCCTGAATGGTCTAAAGGAGGGAAAATAACTATTAAAATGAATTTTGGAACCCACGTGAAGAGGCTGCAGCATATCTAATGACAAATTCTATGAAAGTAAAAAGGTTGTTAGGATCTGGAAAATTATGGCACCAAGGTAGGCGGAAGACGCTTCAATTTAAAAGTATCGACAGATACAATACAAGGTTATACATTTGAAAACAATGGAGTCTTTCGTAACGCGAAAATAATTATTATGCGGTCTTCAGATTTTTTTCTTCAAATTTTGTGGATTAGTTACTCTTCTCCTAAAATCTCGGAAGCCCTTTCATTCACCCTTATCTACATTTGTGAAGGAGAGGGGAGCCGAAGAAAAACCCGATGGCAGGATGTTCCAGAAGATGAATTCATTGATTTTCAAATTTTCGTTTCACTACGACTTTCCCCAAAAATTTTTTACACTAGGGAGAGGAGCTAGACTGAATATTTTTTCATTTTCGCGTCTTTTCGTGCCGATTTTCAGATTCTCGCGAACAGGATGAGATGAAAACACGAAACAGCTGATATTGGGAGAAGTGTTATGATTGGTTCGAGTTTCGTCATACTCACTGATTGGACAGACAGCATAATCACAGGCAACCAATAGGAGTACAAAACTAAACTGTTTCACCGTACGGTATTACTCTCGACTATGACTACCGGACCACAAGACGCAAGTCTCATTTAGGGTACTCTACTGATGATGGCATAACAGCCGAAAGCGCTCTGGAATACAGAAGAATGAAAAAGTGAATTGGCACACCCTATACACATGGAATATTTATCCCAGTTCCCGCAGTATTCTTTTTAAAGCCCCCCGTCCCTTAGGATCTAATAGGTCTATGCTTTGGTGCTTTCTGATAAGTTCATTGCAATACATCAATCCTTTCACTGTTGGAAAATTTCTATGAGTTTCCGTTCTGGAAGGCGGGAGGTAAAAAACGTTGAGGGAGCGACTGGTAGGTCGAGGAATACTGATTTGTATCTTGCCCAATAAGTGTGAATCCTGTATATGCGAGATTAGGATGTCATTTATAAACACAATTAAGGCTGCCTGCCGTCGAGTTTCCAAAGACTGGAGTTGGTAGCCTTCAAGGAACTCCTCATAAGTCAAGTCATTTGGATAATACTGAAATTGTTTTCTATAAATCGTAAAAATTTTTCTTGCATTTTTTTAATTTGTTGATTGAGTTTTTTTAAATTTAAAGTGCCAAATGGTGGATCCGAATTCTAGTCAAGGACTTACTGCCGAGGAATATAGAATTAATATGGTATCAATTGAAAATAATGAGTGGGCATTTCTGCCAAGAAAGCCGAGTATGGATACTTTAGATTTTATATTACATGGTTGATGCGAAGAATAAATGACAATTTAGAGTCAAGAATGAAACCCAGGTCCCTAATTTCCAGTTTGCTATCCAATGGATGTCCTCCTATGGTTTATCGCAAAGCTATCGGGTTTTTGTTTTTCAGTGAATATTATTTGGCAACATTTTTTTTAAATTAAGAGGCAGGTTATTTTCTTTACACCAAGCAGCGAAGATGTTAAGGTCATCTTGGAGCATAATGGAGTCAGCACTATCTTCGATTAATTTATAAAGCTTCAAGTCGTCAGCATAAAGAAGGACGTGGCAAGTTCCTTAACTTGAAAGAGAGATTAATAAATAAATCAAAAAGGAGTCGACCGAGATGAGACCCCTGGGGTACCCCTGAAATACCTATATATGATTTGGAAATTGCTCCTCTGAAGTGTACGTTCTGTACTGTATTCAGAAGGTATATCCTCAATAGCGATATTAACTCACAAGAGCAGGCAAGAGACTGCAGTTTTATTAAAAGAATGTTGTAGTCTACCTTGTCAAATGCCTTTTGAAAGTCTGTATAAATGACATCAGTCTGGTACCCACCATCAAAGTTATTTGCTATTGAGTCGGTTTGAATCCCTACAGAATTTCGCAGTCGATTTTTTCACGAAATTCCCTGACTTGTAAGTGAAAAATGCTGAAAATTCCAAAATTTCCTGACTTTTCCAGGTTTTCCAGAGAAAGGACACCCTGTAACTAGTAATAGAGATGGGAACTTACAGAGGTGGACTCAACGTTAGGGATTGCTTGAACATCAAGTGTACCAATAGTAATGTTCACTTATTACACGTTATTGTTGGCCGACACGAGGCGTCGGTGAATATGTACTGTAACTATATTGCAAGGTTCGTTATCCTAGTTAGCTTTTGCACAAAACTTATTACGAGTCTGTCAACGTATTGCCACTTGGGGCCAGTGAACGAGCGAGAGAGAAAGAGAGACAAAGAGAAAGAGAAAGAGAGAGAGATAAACTTTAGAAATAAATTGGTAGTTAATCTAACGGTTATCTGACCTGAGAATCTTCACAATTCTGCTTGGAGCGGCGTCGACACGAACACGAGTACAGATTCACTTCCACAGTAAATTACACGACGCACGAGAACGCAAGAAGAACTCACATTTGAACCACATGAAGATCTGAACAGAAATGAGACTAAGGTCTCCTGCTGGCTACCAAGTACTGCAGTGCCTGGTATAAACATGATCATGACTCATCGGTTTATCCCAAGTTTTGGGTTAACAGGCTCAAGCGATTAGTTTTGTTGAAGTATCTGCGGCTGTCCCGTACGAGAAGTTACAATAGA
Organism: Acanthococcus lagerstroemiae; assembly: GCA_031841125.1. NCBI lineage: Eukaryota > Metazoa > Arthropoda > Insecta > Hemiptera > Eriococcidae > Acanthococcus > Acanthococcus lagerstroemiae. The sequence goes on from CM063110.1 coordinate 39,458,751, forward strand.
GACTGGTGTCGACTGTCGACCGTATTCCCGCTTATCTTGTTCGTGAATTTTCATGCCTGTGTTATATTGATAAGAGCGGCAGCAAATTACCTGTTATAGGTTATACTGTTAGTTGCATTTGTGTTGCTTTTGTATTCTCGTTCGTAGCTCGGCGTTTTTATACGCGTCTGTTGCTTCAATACACTCGTTAACTTGCTCGCGTTTTCCTTATTTTTCAATTTTTGCATTATGTGCAGAAACATTGGTCCTCCGGGCCGGATTGTATGGCGCAAAGTGTGGTGCAGTTTGCGTAGCAATTCGGTTCTCATTCCTGTTCTTTTTTATCGTACTCGTATTTTTTAAACTCGTAATTCGTTCGCGTAATCTCGTGCTCGATCGCTTTTGTTGTTCGCGATGTCTGACAAAAGTGTTTCCCTCGAAAGCCTAGAGCGTAACCAACGCGCTCTCAAACGCCAAATCAATGCGGCCAAGGGCCTAATCAACAGCGCTCTTCGCGAGAACCCCTCCGAGGATGTGGCTCATCGTATTGGCTCGCATCTCGACGAACTCAAGGGGTACCTGCTGAGACTCGAAGATGTTGTCAACGAGATCATCGAAAACACCGATTTCACTGGGAAATCGGCGTCTCAGATTGGGGAAACTGAAGCGGCCCTCTCAAAGGAGCTGATCCAGTTCCAGTCAGAATACGCTGTTAGCAGAGGTAAGCTTTCTGCTATGTTCGCGCGGCTTAAAAAGTCCTCGGATCCGCTTGCGCAGTCGCGCAAGTCGCTAGACACTTCCTTTTCGGCTGAAGGGAATGTCGGTCACGCGCTTGTAAAATTGCCGGATATACCGGTGCCTAAGTTCGACGGCAAGATGAAAAACTTTACAGAGTGGCACTCACTTTTCTCGGCCATGATAGATAAGAACGAAAGCTTGAAGCCGGTTCAAAAGTTGTACTTTTTAAAGCAAGCGATGACCGGCGATGCCGCTGATCTTTTAAAAGATCACACCCTTCAGGAAGGCGCGTACGAATCGGCCTTCAAATACGTTGAAGAACGCTATTATAACCGCAGAGCCCTGATAGCCACTCACTTTCACGACCTTTTAGAGCTTCCCGCTGTAACGCTGTCGTCCCTTCGCGAGACGCTCGATCGCGTTAACGCGATAATTCGCGGCTTGACAGTCTGTAAGATAGAAGTCGAAAAAATGTCGCCGCTTATAGCTTTTATTATTGTTCGGAAGCTGCCTGATCGGCTTCGCACCGATTGGGAAAACTCGCACGCAGACTACTCGACTTACCCTTCGTTCAAGCCTCTAGCAGATTTCTTGCAAAGCCGCTGCTTTGCCTATGAAAGTGTGCACCCTGAAGGGTCCTCGAAACTGGCCGACTCCAAGAAAAGTGTAGGCGTTGACGAAAGGAAGAAGCCTAAGACTGCTTTAACGGTCGTGGGTAAATCCACCGAAGTGTATTTTGTGCGAGAAATCTCATTACCTCTCTCAATGCGAACAGTTTTTGGCCAAAACTGTAGCGGATCGGTTCGCATTTGTAAAAGAGAAGAGGTTGTGCACAAACTGTTTCAGGCAGTTTCATACTGCCACGGTTTGTAACTCGTCGAAGTGCCGCAAGTGTGGTGAAACCCATAACAGCCTGCTTCATCGCGAAATTTCACCCACTGCCGCTCAGAACGAAAGTCCTGAATCGGCGGCAGACACTTCCAAGTCCGGAAGTGCGAAGGCCGTTTTAACTTCCGCAGCTACAACAGCCGCGCGATCGCAAGAACTCGTTTTATTACCTAGCGCAGTGATATTAGTGCGCGTAGGCGCGAAATTGATAAAAGCAAGGGCTTTAATCGACCCTTGCTCTCAGCTCGAATTAGTTTCCGAATCTTTCGTTAAGGCCAACAGAATTTGCTCGAAGCGCGCAATTGCTTCTGTGCAAAGTGTCAACCCCGACCGTTACGAAACCTCGTTGTCGGTCACTTTGAACGTGGAGTCTCGTTACTCAGAATTCCAACTCGCGCTGGAAGCCAATGTCGTAGGGAAAGTTCCTTACGAAATTACGGCGCAAACGTTGAAGATAGTTCAGAATCTGGATCCTAATCTGAACTTGGCTGAATGTCCCTTGCAGTACTCTAGCGTGGACATACTCATCGGCGCTCAGCACGCGAACAAAATCCTCACAGGGGAGCGCCTGTTTTTCGGCGACTTCTCACTCCAGAACTCGACCTTCGGCTGGGTCACTGAGGGACCCTTACCCACACTAAACTCTGGTGGTCCGCGTTATTGTAACCTCATCGTAAAAGTTGAGGAAGATATCTCGAGATTTTTTGAGGTCGAAGAGGTTTACCCTCCGGCGCCTACTCTCGGTATTCAAGAGATGTGCGAAGTGCATTTCCAATCCACGCACGAGCGGCTCACGGATGGCCGATTTCAGGTGCGCCTTCCGCGCGCCATGCCACTTCACGCCTTGGCCAACACGTACGCCCAAGCCAAGTCCTCGCTTTTGCGGTTCGAGAGGAAATTGGACGACGCCACCAGGGCGATGTACGTTGAGTTCATGACGGAATATCGTGAACTCAATCACATGCGCGAAGCCATCAACCTCGATATCCCTAGGTACTTTATCCCTCATCTCTTCGTTCTTCGGCCGGACAGCAGTTCCACAAGGTTCCGCGCAGTGTTCAATGCGTCGGCTGCCAATCGGTCGGGCATTTCCCTCAACCAAGCGCTCATGGTTGGTCCCTCTTTGCAGCCGGACCTCTTTGACACCTTGTTGCGCTTCCGTTTATACCCCGTGGCCTTCTCAGCCGACATCAGTAAAATGTACCGGCAGATATTGGTGCACCCCGACGACTGGCCACTCCAGTCCATTCTCTGGCGCGACCACCCAAGCGAGCAGATCAAGGTATACGAGCTGATGACTGTCACCTACGGCACGTCGCCGGCGTCATACATCGCGACTAAATGTTTACAAGTCGTCTCGGAGCAGTTCAAGGATGTAGATCCAGAAGTTGCGCACGCGATTTCCTCGGAATTTTATATGGACGATCTCCTGACGGGCGCTCAAACCGTCGAAGAGGCCGTCCGGAAACAGCGCCGCATCCACTCGGCGCTTCTCGAAGCGCATTTCCCATTGCGCAAGTATGTTTCGAACTCTGGCAAGTTTCTCGAGGCCTTGGATGCGTCTTTAATCGAGCATCTAGAGCCTCTTGAGCTTGCGCCGAACGGCGCAGCCAAGTTACTCGGGCTTCAGTGGGAGCCGTCGAGCGATCATTTTTCGATTCGCACCAAAACCGTCGACCTTCAGGACGTTGTCCTCACGAAGAGAGTGGTTGCGTCCATCGCGGCGCAAGCGTTCGACCCTACTGGTTTCGCAGCACCGGTAGTCATCCGCGCCAAGCTTCTACTACAAGACCTATGGCGAGAAGGTAAACCGTGGGATGAACCGATTTCGCCGGAATTAGCGAAAACTTTCTTGCAGTATTACGAAGATATCAGGTCTTTAAGCGCACTGCGAGTTCCCAGGTTTTACGAAACCTACTCTGGCGCAGCATTCACTCTCGTTGGCTTTTGTGATGGTAGCCTTCGCGCGTACGGCGCCGCAGTTTACCTTCGGGTACAGCACTCTTCAGCAACGCACTCGACGTTGGTTTGCGCCAAGTCGAAAGTGGCTCCTCTTAAAGCCCTCACGATACCGCGTCTCGAGCTTTTAGCAGCCGTTCTGCTCACGAAGCTTTTAAATCGCGTGTGTCAAATTTTAAAGTGTAATCTCGCATCCGTATTCGCGTATAGTGACTCGACTGTCGTCCTCGCTTGGATAAGCGGGCAAAGCGAAAAATTTCAAACTTTCGTACGAAATCGCGTAGAATTTATTAATTCGCTCCTCCCCGCCGGCCAGTGGCAGTACGTTAATACCGCTGATAATCCGGCGGATCTACTAACTCGCGGTGTTACAGTGAAAACTTTGATCGATAATTCCTTATGGTTGCACGGCCCCGAGTGGCTTTTAAATGATCAATTAGCTCAAGTGCGCGTTGATCTTCCGGATTCACTTCCCGAGCTGCGACCCTCGTGTAACGTAATAATTAGCGAATATCAGTGCGATGAATTCCTCATAACCCGTTTTTCAGACTTCGATAAGTCCGTGACTATTGCGTCTTTATTGTGGAAATATGTGTCGCGATTAAAAAACACTCTCACAAAATACGATGAACTCTCTGACCGCTCGCGCGGATTAATCATTTTATGCCATATTTCCCAATGTGTTTGTTTCAGACTCGAGCTCTCGAGGTTGGAGGCAGGTCAATCCCTCCCATCAAAAAGCGCACTCGTCTCACTCAGTCCATTCTTGGACGCTTATGGTATCATGAGGGTCGGCGGTCGGCTCAGCGAGAGCGGGTTGTCGTATGAGGCCAAATATCCAATAATTTTGTCGTGTCGGTCAGCGCTAGTCGAATTCCTGCTCAGGCACTTCCACGAAAAGTATTTCCATACGACTCGAGCCTTCCTTGTCGCGTTCATTCAATCACGATTTTGGGTCGTCGGTGGTCTTAATCGGTGCGCGAAAAAGATCATTCGCAACTGCGTCCCTTGCGCTCGTCGTCGAGGAAAGACGATGACTCAACTCATGGGCGAGTTGCCCCCCGAAAGAGTCGCGATTTCCCGACCATTCAATTTTGTCGGAGTCGATTATGCGGGACCGTTCCAAATTCGATGCGTCAATCATCGAACTCAGAAGGTTCTCAAGTACTATGCGGCCATTTACGTATGTTTTACTACGCGCGCTACTCATCTCGAACACGTCTCCGACCTCACGACGAACTCGTTCATAGCATCGTTTCAAAGGTTTTCGGCCCGCAGGGGCATTCCTGCGACGGTATGGTCCGACAATGCAACAAATTTTGTCGGCGCACAGCGTGCCCTCGAGCGCTACTGCAGTTCCTTAGGAATAAACTGGAGGTTTATTCCCGCGAGGTCCCCCCACCAAGGGGGAATTTGGGAGGCCGCGGTCAAGGCGGCAAAAAAGCATTTCTTCGCTGCAGCCGGTCAAACGGTCCTCAATCTCGAAGAGTTTATCACGATTTTGTCTCAAGTGGAGTCCATACTCAATTCGCGCCCCTTGTATCGAAAGCGAGAAAGCGCCGAGCCTGAAATCATCGATGTCCTCACTCCTGGACATTTTTTAGTCGGCGCGCATCTGCTGCACGCGCCTCAACCCGAAACTCATTCGATGTTACTCGTCGATCGACTTAAAATACAGCGCCAAGTAATTCAGTCCTTTTGGTCAGCTTGGAGTAAAAGCTATTTGGCGCAGTTACAGTCGCGCGCAAAATGGAAAACACCTACGGCCAACCTTCAAGTCGGTGACGTGGTGTTACTGAAGGAGGAATGTCCGCCCTTACAGTGGAAAATGGGGCGCGTGTCCAAGGTCTTGCCTGACAAACGTGGTCGGGTCCGCGTCGTGGAAGTTTGGTCCAACGGCTCTACGTTTCTACGAGCTGTTCAAAAATTGGTTAAGCTCCCAGTGGAGCAATGAAATCGTCGTTTTATGTAGTTCACAAGTTTGATATTTTTTTTTTATTTTTACCTATGATTCTAAACTTAGCCTTTTTGTTCCGTTTTTTTTTTGGTTTTTTTTTTAAGTCCCCTGGACTTCCTGGGGGAAGATGTCGACTGTCGACCGTATTCCCGCTTATCTTGTTCGTGAATTTTCATGCCTGTGTTATATTGATAAGAGCGGCAGCAAATTACCTGTTATAGGTTATACTGTTAGTTGCATTTGTGTTGCTTTTGTATTCTCGTTCGTAGCTCGGCGTTTTTATACGCGTCTGTTGCTTCAATACACTCGTTAACTTGCTCGCGTTTTCCTTATACTTATTTTTTTATACGTTCCTTTTTACTTATTAACTCATTTAACAATAGCGAAACACTACTGCTGTCAGTCGAAGTCGAATTTTCCGGTTACAGACTGAAGTGCTTTGCTTTGTAAAAGCATTCGGCTGTCCTTTTCGAGGTATTAACTGACCACTTGAATTCAATATTTCGACTGTTAATTATAGTGGGTTACTAATAATTAATGTCGATGTCGAATTTTTTCGACACACGGTAACGCAGTTAGTTTATTACGTTGGTATAGAGACTACTAGAGTTATCAAAGGAGCATGCTTAGGAGTTACCGACAATGTGATGAAAGTATTCAGTAACAAATATAAAGTAACAATTACTTCACTTACGTACTCATCATTCAATACCCGATACTCGAAAGTAACGAAAGTGCTTATTACGAATTGCTGAGTTAAGCTCGTAGAAATGATAAAGAGTTACAAGCGATCTGTAGTAAGAATTGAGATTGTATCTCATAAACCCACTTTCACAATTTGTTGCGAGAAGTCAGTGAAATGCAGTCAAATATTATTATACATTATTGAACTCGCTCCTGTTCACAGTCTCACAGTTACCTATTCTTGAGGCAAGCTGATGCTGAAAACAGGTACAGCGACCAGACATTGTATTTTTTAATTATTTTCAAATGTTGACACCCCTTCTCCCTGATATTTTTCTTCACTTAGACCACAAATTTTGAGAATAAAAATGAATTTTGTGATTATGAAAACTCACTCCGGATATCCATGTTTGTATTCACTGTTTCGTCCAATTTTATATAAATACACAGTTAATTTCATTTAAAACTTGTTCTCTGATTTCTAAGAACTATCCACGCAGACTTCCTATGCAGCTCGAATTCCAATAATTTCAGATAGAATCAATTTAGCCTACGTATAAGCGGTGGAAGAATCGACTGTACAAAATTCTTCCTCCGGTTCTCCATCGCTAACACCGCCCACAAGGCGTATGAGATCTGACCAATTTCTGGAAGAAATAGAGGGCTCAATTGGTGACGACAGATGAGAATTGATGGACTGACTATTTGATCGAGGCCAATGCTTCGACAATGTTCGGCCTAGCCAGGATGAAAAGGAGAGATGAAAGGAAAGCGAGAAAGATGCAGTTTGGAAGGAATTTGGAGTTGCTAGCTCAGGTCGAACAGAATGAAGTAAAGATGCACAAATTATCAAAAATACGTACATATACATAATACACCGGATTTTACCGAATGAAAGTCGCACTTTTGAACAAGTTTCGAGGACTTCAAAAATACGGTGCGACTTAGAAATAAGACAGGGTATCTACTGGATTTGGGAAACAAAATATCATGACTTTTCATGACATTTTTCGATGACTATCAGGGGATATAAAAAAGAAATAGAGAGGGGGCAAACTCAGCGCTTCGCGTCTCACCGGGGGCTCAATACACAGCGCGTTTAACTTCCATTTGATATCCACATCGCATTCTACTTCATTTTGCCCCCTCCCCGATGCCAAAATTGTCAAGTTTTTTTTGTATCATTATTCTGCAGTTTTTTGTTTTTGTTTTGTCTTTTATATTTATTTATTCAATTTTATTACAAGTTATTAAACAGCGTGTCATGAGGGTTAGGTGGCTTTTACCTCATTGTTGGAAATGAAATCTAGAATATACTGCGCATCGTGGTACAGACAGATGAAAATAAACAATTGTCAGGTTAGGTTGAAACTGATTCAAACATAGAATTTGAATGCTTCGAGTATCCCGTATTCGACATCCTTAAGTCAGTTTTGACTTTTTCAAGCTCAAAAACAAGTATCACAACAGTTCCTCCCAATCGAAGGAAACACGAAAAAACACAACTTCAAATATCTGATAACGGAAGGGTGAGGGCATGGGGCAAAAAATCGAGGGGAGGAAAGGTATGGAGGTAAGTACACTCCTCCCCAAACCCAGTAAAACGGAAAAAGGACCCAAAAATCTGTTTTTCTCATCATAAGATCTGTGTTAAGCTTCTACTGGAATGAGTTACTTTGATACACCCCCCCCCCTATTCATGGATTTTCTAGAGTTGATACGAAAAAAGTAGTGACCAATTTTATGGAAAACCCGGGATAGAACAATTTGTATTTGGAGTCTCTTTTCGTATTGTTCATAGGTCTTGTGAAAAACCATTGGGGGGGGGGGGTTCAAAATTACCCCCAAAAATTAGCACAAATGTTAGAAGTGATCACTTTCAATGTGCTCATCAGAACCATCATAACTAACTGTAGAATAAAAAGGCAAGGATATCTAGAGATTCAGCGTTTTTCAAGCTATCTTCCTATTTATCTGGTATCCAAAAAATCAAAATTAATAAAAGCCCATCTCTCGTAGCTGTTTACCCGAACAATCAGCCCTTTAAGACAGTGTATAAAAGTTGTGATTCTTCCCTCTCCAATTTATCCTTTTTTTTTCCCCAAAAAAATTTTTCATATTTTCTTGAAGCTTCTCTGTTCTACGATAGTCAGTCCATGTCCCAATCGATTCCTTTCAAAATTGAAGTTGGAAATTTGAAATTTTCTTTCTCCATTTCCTACAAGAGTTCACGAGTTATTTTGGCAATTTATGCATCATGTCTATTGGAATAGCAGTCGTTATCATAATCAATAAATATAAACATTCCCCTATGAATGGAACATTCTCGTCACTGAAAGTGTTAATTCAGGATCTAAAATTTCTTAGTAATTCATAAAGTGCAACATAATGTGAATCGAAATGTTAAAAAACTGTGAAAGAATTCCACTCCGATTCTACCGAAATCAAATGTCATTGCAGAAAATTTTACCAGAAAATTAAATCTAGTTAAGAAATTCGAAGAACCCTGAAATAAGGGACAAGTTAGGAGGAATATTATACGACACGACAGGAAAAAAGGATTGCGCGACAAGACTTTTGCATACACCTACTAAATAATAGTAGGTATATAACGACAATATTAACAACAACTATTTCATTAATAAGAACGACAAAAAATATTTTCGAACGACTTTTATTTTGAACGACAATTCATTCCCCGCCAATTATATAATTTTTCTTGTGTGCACATATCATACTATCTACCAACATTTTTTATCACTAGTATGTTTTTGTGTGATATGGCTTTATTACCCACATGGCGTTCATAGCCGCAAGCACCTTATTAAAATAAAATCTGCGAAGTTTAAGCAAAATCAGAAAAGGTTAATCCGTAGGAATGAACATTGATTTACGGAATTTGAGCTTCAATCGCTGTGGGTACCTCCCAATATGAGCTTAAAAGTTGAAGCGCTGCGTGGAAGAAAGGACTTCGTTTTACCAAAAATACATTGATCGAAGGCCCTTCTTCCACGTAGCTCTTCAAAAATTTTCTATTCTAAATGAAGGTTTCAAGGGTCGCTGACTTCATTTCAGGGGTTATTCCCTCCCTTCTCTCCATTGAAGCTTCCCCTGGGACTAATTTTCAGTTACTCCAATTTTCCTCAATTTTCGAGATCGCTACATCGCTATTAGAGTTTTTCAAGTCGCTGAATCCATTTCAGTAGTTTTTTCTTCTCTACCCTCAACCCTTCTGGTTTCACATGGGCCAATCTCCAATTTCTCCAGTGTCCTTGATTTCCAAGTTCTGTAAGTTAAAAGGCAGCATAGGAATATTCCGTTCGCTGCGTGTTCATATCAGAGCATTTAAGCCAGCTGAACGCTGAAGCCGAAAGTCGAAATCTAGTCATATTTTAGATGAAAAAGCCGAAGCTAAAAGCCAGCCGTTTTGTCAATTTTGGTAGCTAAATCCGAAAAAGTCTAATTTTTTCGGCTGGCTTTCGGCTTCAAAACTTTGATAAGGATTTGGTAATTTCTTAGATATCTTCTGACTAAAGGTATCTCCGTTCCTGGATTGCAAGAGAAATACGATTGGATGGAGGACGCCATCAATGGGGTGGTGAAGTTGGTTGAGGAAAGGAAACCTAGGCCAACAACCGACGACAAGATTAGCGTGGAAACAAGGGCCTTATCGATAAAAGAACTGAATTAAAGTGCAAAGATAACCTGACTCGGAGGGATATCAAATAGAATTGTGCGAAATTAAGAAATTAATTAAAAGAAGAATTAGAAGAGATATAAGAGAGTATGACCAGGAAATGATTTCAGAAATATTGGAGGCAAGTGGATCAAGCAAGAAGACGCGTAAGGCTCTGATGAACGGAAAAAATTAGCTCCCAGCTATCAAAGCAAAAAATACCAAAATTAAGATGTATGGTAGGGAGGAGATAATTAAAGAGGCCACTGAATTTATCAAGGAACTTTATTCAAGCGAAAACAACAGGGAAGCAAAAGAAGTTTGGGGTAACTTTGGGGAGAACAACATAGGGATAAAAGGAGGAAATCAGGAGGTAGAAGTGGACGAAGAGAGGAGAGGAGAGGAAAATACACCATGTTTTCTGAGAGAAGAAGCTTGGAAAGTCCTAGTAACAGCAAAAACAGGTAAAGTTACAGGGCCGGATGGAATGGAGAATGAGATATTGAGAATCCTAGCAAAGGCTCTTGCGCCATTTATGGCAGAACTTTTCAACAGATTGGTCAAACAGGCTTTGCACCGAAACAATGGTATCAAACTGAAATAATATTGCTACATAAAAAAGGCGATAGAAGTGAGCTAAATAATTATAGACCAATAAGCTTAACTTCGATTGTAAGCAATATTTATTTCGGTAAAATAGTGAAAAATAGAATATTCGGAATTTTGAACTGGAATCAACCAAGGAAGCAAGCCGGGTTTTGGAAAGGGTATTCAACGATTGACCACATTTTCACCGTGAATCAGATTTTGGAAAAAAACAAGAGAATATATAACGTGCCATTGGGGCTCATGTTTATTGATTGTAACAAGGCATTCGATTCGGTTTATCATTGGGCGGTGTGGGATGCGTTATCTGAGCAGAGGGTGAACAACGATATTATAAGAGTACTCAGAAGATGGTACGAGAAAACAAAAGCGTACGTAAGATTGGACAGGGTGGGGAAAGTCTTTAATATTGAGAAAGGGGTAAAACACATCCATTCTCCCCAAACCTGTTCAATGCAGTCCTGGAGGAAGTCTTCAAAAAATTGCAGTGGGAGGAAAAAGGGGTGAAAATAAATGGTCAGTGGTTGAATAACCTACGCTTCGCCGACGATATAATATTAATGAGTAACAATCTGGAAGAGCTGAAAAATATGGCAGAGGAGCTCAGTATTGAAAGCGAGATAGTGGGGCTGACAATGAACATCTCCAAGATTAAAGTAATGACTAACTAGAATGCGAAGGGTTTCAGGGAAGATGGGAAGATATAGACATTGTCAAGGAATATAACTATTTAGGCCAAATGATCGCTCTTGAAGACAGGAGAAAAGTGGAGCTAGGGGTGAGGACTACTAAAGCGTGGAAAAACTTTTAGGCTTACAGGACACTTCTCAAAGGTAACCTACCACTAAAAACGAAAATCAAAATATTAGAGCCATGTGTGATACCCACTCTCACTTACGGAGCCCAATCCTGGTCATTGACTAAAGGGCAATACGAAAAATTGAGGATAACGTACTTTAGAATGTTGCGTAGCGTAATGAAGGTCAGAATAAAGGACAGGATTAAGCTAGAAGAAATAGTAAAACCACAGGAGCCAAGGATAAAGGCTGGAGTGTCAAAAAATTGAAACTGAGCTTTGCAGGACATATGGTGAGAGGAGAAAAAAATGGGGTAGATTAGCAGAAGAATGGTCACCTAGGGAATGGAAAAAGTCTCGGAAACGGAGGGTCATGTCGCCGGCCAATTTAAACGACGAATTTGAGCCCTGCGTGAAAAATTCAGTGGAAAACTAGGAAATAATCTTCGGGGAAAATCTCCGATGATTTCCAAAAAAATTCATCAGAAATTTTCGAGAAAATTCCTTTGATTTCCGAAGATGATTTCCAAGGAATTTTATCTAAAATATTAAGGAAGAATTTCCGATCATTTTCAAATAATTTCATCGGACATCATTGAGAAAAATCTCCGATGATTTCAGGAGAATTTTGTCAGAAATGTTATAGGGAAAATCTCCAGTAATTCCAAAGGATTTTATCAGAAATCATCGTGAAGAATCTGCAATGATTATTGAAGGATTTCTTCAGAAAAACGTTTCAATAGGCCCCACTCTATGGAGTCGTTCAACTTCACCCGTGATGGTATCTAAACTTTGTACCTAATTTGTACCATTTTGTACAACCATCCTACATTTTGTACGTACTTACCATTACACATTAGCGATTATTTTTTTAAAACAAATTTGTGGAGGTGGGTCTAGCACAACGTAGCTTCCAACGTGAGAACTTCGCATCGGAAGTGATACAGTCATTTTGTACATACTTGGTACCATTTTGTACCACCAGTTTCGAATTCTGTACCCTCTCCCGGTTTCTCATGAAAGCGTGCGACTCTCGAAGTTGTTCTAAAATCTTTGTAACTTTTTTTTTACCATCTGGTTCCACGGACCCCGAATTTTCCAAACATAATGATGTGTCGGCCGATTATACCACCCTCTCACGCTAAATATCTAGACAATATTTGAAAACCTCATTCTTCCTTGAGGCCGAGCTTGGCGATCAATATTATTCATCATTTTATTGCTTTAATATTGTTCTTATCAATTAATTCACCGTTTGGTTGGTTTCACATCAAGAATGGATAAGGTATCATTTTATTTCAAAGTGTCAATAAAATTCAAATCGTTGAGCTGAAATTTTGATAGCCGGTAGTTCTGTTTTAATTTCAGAGAGGTTTGGATTTGATAATATCGCTCGTGTTCTTGGATTTATTATGAAAGCTACTATAAATTAAGTGATTAAAAATTTAACAGTGTGGAAGAACTCTCAAAATCTTTTTTTATAATTGAAAAATACGTCTTCAATAATTGATGAAAAATATTGATCTTCTATAGCTTGGCCTTTTTAGTGTAGTCGTAAAATCTGAAGCTTGAATTACATTTACAATAGGACACAACTTGACAAAACGAGCATACATGCTTCACCAATCCATATTTATTTTCACATTTTTTCTTCTGAGAATTCCCTTTTAGAGTATTTTAAAAATTCTTTGCAATTTGGTATTACATTCTCATTGGTATTAGAATTCTCAACTTTTTGAACTTGTCTGACTATCTATTAATAAATTTTTGTAAATTTTTTGAAATTTGAAAATTTTTACCAAGTCCTGTATATTTTGAATTTCTGACTTTTTAGGGTAGATTCACTTTTTTTTTTTTTTTTTTTTTTCACTTTTTGAGGTTCCTTTCGAGCTTTTTTACTTTCTGCAATTCTGAGAATCATTTTTTTAAATTTTGTTAGAATTCATTCATTACTTTCCTTGAGTGACTGCAATTTTTCTAAAATATTTTATTCTTCAACTTTTCTATTACCATTTATCTAGAAAGCCATATCAGATATTTCCAGAAATCTTTCTCAGTTTTCGTACCCGAATTGTTCAAAGATTGACAATATCGAACTAACTTTTATGTTCAATGTCTTCAAATTTCTCAAATTTTCCATTTTTGGGCGTTATTCTTATCCTGACTCTCCGATAATTTTTTTCTGAAGTGAACACAATAATTTTCCATGAATCGTACATTCCAAATACCAGTTATGCGAAAACTCACGACATAAGTTTCAAATCTATTCATTTTATTCGAATTTCAATATTTTTTATTTTATTTCATCAAAATTCTTGTCATATCTCATCGCTTATTATCTTTCATATGATGACTGAAGAAATTGTGCACGAATCGAATTGAATTTCACTACACTTATGATATTGAAATTGAACTAGTGATACAAAATTAATTTAAATTTTCAAATTTGTAGAATTTTTTCAAAATTTGAATTTTTCCCCTTCAAAATTACAATTTATTTTTCCAAAATGTGAATACAGTTCTCATTATAACGTGCTTAATTTCCTTGAACGCTTTGTTTGAAGTTTCAAGGTATTGAATAAAGTCAATTTTTCCATTTCGTCAAATTATTCCAATTTTTTGATTTGTTACACACTAATTATCTCCTCAGAATGACTGCAATATTTACGAAACTGGCTGAATTCTCATATTCTAGTTGGTGGAAAACTTATGATATTTTTTACATACTTCATCAAAAATTTTTTCGTATCTCGCTCATTTTTTTTACAGAATGACCGAAATCTTCCACGAATCAGATTATAATAAGGTTCTTAGACGAAATAAAACTCATAATTACCTAGTAATGCTAAATTAATTTAAATTTTCAAATACAAAAATTTTGTTTTTTCAATTTAAGGTGTTTTTCTACAAAATTGTTGTACCTAATAACCGTGATTATTTTTCTAAAATATGATTACAATTTTCCTCGACTGTTGTGTAGTCATCTAGGAAAACAATCAAATAGTATTACAACTAATAATAATTTTGAAAAATAAAAAATTTGACAATACATAATATGTAAAACTCAGCTCTATTCGACATTACTAACTTTGAAATCATTCTAATGCAGAATCACGTATGAAAATACTTGTGAGAATGATTTTTATGGATGACTTTATGAGAAATATTTTTATAAGTTTTCCGTGAGCAATTCAAGTCCGTCATCAAAGTGGAGCTAGAGTAATTTTTTGAACAATTTCACTAACATTTTTGAGCGTATCTCGGAAACGAAGCGTCGCCGCTCACTTTGGACAAGAAATTTGAACTCAGCGTGAAAGATTGAGTGGAAAATAGTATTAGCTAGATTAAGAATTTTTGATTTTCTCTATTTTTGAAAATTTCTCCAAACACATCATGTATTTTTTGGGTCGAAAAAAATTTTCGGAGAGCTTCGGCGTCAGAAATGGTGCTAATTACTCAATTTTTCGTGATAAATTCTAATCCGTTGTCAGAATTGAGCTAGAGTAATTTTTTTGAACAATTTCATTATCAAGTCCTGTATATTTTGAATTTCTGAATTTTTAGGGTACATTCACTTTTTTTTATTATTTATTTATTTATTTTATAGGATTTCTTTCGAGATTTTCATTATTTTCTGGAGTTATTAGAATCATTTTTCTGAATTTGTTATACAACTTTAATTATCTGTAAATATTTTGATCCGAATTTTTTTCGTATGTTCTTTAAAATACTTATTATATCATCAAATTTTGTACAATTTGTTAGAATGTTGTTAATTTTCCCTGGAGTACTGCCTGTAATTATCTCTGAGTTTCTTAAAGTTTTCTAAGGTTTATGGCTATTATGCACCTTTGAAAAATAAAATAAAAATTGTAAGGTTTCAAATTTTCTCTAGAGTTTTCAAGTTATTGTAAAATGTTTCCAATTTGTAAAACTTTGTGTAATTTTTGAAATATTTTGGATTAAAAACATCTGTAGCTACGGTGCTAACTTGCTATAATAAACTTATATAAACTGGTTAGCCTGAGTTATTGTAAGCTGGCGAAAATATGAGGTAAAGACAGATTTTGTGTCTTATTAGGGAAGGGGACAAGTATTCAGGGGGCAGTGCCCTGTTACGCTACTCCTCCTGTTCTTTAACGACAAAGGTTATTTGCGGGGAAAACGAACAGGAATCTGTCTTTTTTCAGTTAGTAAAGAGTTTTTAACGTCTTAAATAAAAAATTTACCGGTTATAGATCAGGTTGTCATTTTCGGAATTCATTCGAATTTCAATTCTTTTTTCTCCCACAAAAGTCTTGGGACAACTCCGTGATAATGTTTGTATAGTAACGAATATTTTTCATAAATCGAGCTAAATTTTGTGCTCTAGGTGGCTGAAGACTTTTTCTATCAAATCAAATACAACATTCTCGAATTTTCCGAAGATTCGTAGATTTATACTTCGAATTATTTTCGTGATTCTTCCTTATCATTTCCAGAACGGGACTACAATTTTCTAAGAATCTTACTCAAATTTCCTACATGAACGTTTCGAAGATTAGCTCTATTGAATCAACTTGCTTTAAAGTTATATTTCGTCAAATCATTCGAATTTCAATTTTTTTTTTTTTAAATTAAAATGTTAACTGATCGATGACTTTTATTGGGTGACTGAACCCTTCCTTGAGTTATACAGAATCTTCGTATTCGAGTTGATAATATAAAATCATGTCCGTATTTTCATTTACCCTCTCCCCCCTTTCAAAATTGTATATATCTTTGTGATCATTCTGCGACCGTAATTTTCCGTGAATTTTTCCAGGTTTTTGTAAACTAATTGATAATAGAGCTCACGCCATCAAATAAAATTTAAGGTCAATTTTGTAACCTTGGAGATTTTTTCAATTTCTTATAATGTTGCGTAACGGGTCATTGTCCCTGTCTATCTATACAATCATAGATGATTTTTACCCACGGGAATCATCAGAAATTGTTTTCAAAGTTTGCTAATACAATTCCTTGGAAATCATCAAAGATCTTCCCCGAAAATTTTTGAGAAAATCTTCGGAAATCATCGGTAATCTATCCTGAAAAGTTCCGATAGAAATCTTTGAAAATCATCGAAAACTTTTTCCTGAAGAAATCCTTCAAAAATCATCAGAGATTCTTCGCGATGATTTCTGATAAAACCCTTTGGAATCATTGGAGGTTTTCCCTATACAATTTCCGACAAAATTTTCCTGAAATCATCGGAGATTTTTCTCAATGATGTCCGATGAAATTCTTTGCAAATGTTCGGAAATTAAAGAAGTGTTCTCTCGAAGATTTCTGATGAAATTTTTTGGAAATCATCGGAGATTTTCCCCGAAGATTTTCGATGGGATTCTTTGGGAATCATCAGAAATTTTCCCCCAAGATTATTCCATAGTTTTCCATTAAACTTCTCACGCAGGGTTCAAACTGGACGGCGACTCTCCGTTTCCAAGATATATATGCTCGAAAATGTTAGTGAAATTGGTCAAAAAATGACTCTAGCTCAATTTTGAAGACAGATTCGAATTTGTCACAAACAAGTGAGTAACTAGCACCATTTCTGACGCCGTAGCTCTCTGAAAATTTTTTCGCTCCAAAAAACACATGATGTGTACGGAGAAGTTTTCAGAATTTGAAAAAAAATGTTTAGTCTACTTCTGTTGTCCTCTCAGTTTCCAACTGAGTTCAAATTTGTTGTCCAAATTGGGCGGCGATTCTCCGTTTCCGAGATACGTTCGAAAATGTTGGTGAAATTGTTCAAAAAATGACTCTAGCTCCATTTTGACGACGTACTCGTATTTGAATTTCTCACGAAAAACTTATAAAATAGTCCTCATTTTGCATTAGAATAATTTCAAAGTTAGTAATGTCGAATAGAGCTCAGTTTTAAGCATTGTCAAATTTTTCATTTTTCAAAATTATTATTAGTCGTAATACTATTTGATTGTTTTCTTAGATGACCACTTCATTCGATGAATCTTACTAAGTCTTTGTCCAAGTTGATTTGTTTGAGAATTTTGATACCATCCCAGGTGCAGATGAACGACTCCACAGAGTGGGGCCTATTTATGTATTTTGCGAATAGGTGGAGAAGGAGGGAGGTGGTAAAAATTCAGGATTGATGGTACAAAATTGTACAAAACCAACAGGCACAAAATTTTGATACTACTCCAGGTGTCGATTGCTTCCATGGGGGCGGCTACTCATTTTGTGAATAAGTGGGAAGGGGGAGGGTACAAAATTTCGGGATTGGTGGTACAAATTGGTACGAAATAGGTATAAAATTATGAGATACTTTTTGACTTCAGAATCTAAATTGGGGGTGAGGATTGGCGAAACGGACCTGTCCTTGTAACACTAACCCTAATAAAGAGTGATTTTTTTTTTTTTTTTGCTGACTAGCCTTAGTACATTTTTTCTTGCTAAACGCGAGAAAGTAGAATAGTGTCGGCCCTGGTTCATATTCCATGCGAAAATAGAACTACAAGTACATGGTCGATAATGGCAACACCGCATGGATCCCGGTCTTCGCGCGACTTGTAATAAAAACGTGTATATATAAAAATGGATCTCGGTTCAAACGCCTATTGTTGGATCTCGCTTTTATCATAAAACATAATATTTTGAAAAAGGAAGATTTTTCAAAATAGAAACTGCTATAGCCCTCAGTGGCCCTTCAATTAATATATAAGCTCCGAAAATATTATTACACAATCATAGTACATGATATACAAGAGGTTTTCAAAACGGATCTCCAAATGAACCATGCATGGGGGTGCGTTTCCGCATTGCTATGTAAACGGATGTTTCTAAACTTTTGATGTAATTATTAAATGCAATTTGTAAAAAAAAAAAACGAATGAAGATAGGACGCTGCGATTTATTTCATTCGGAAAAGCGTGATTTTTTCTATAAGAACTGTCAAGAAAGTGAGAAATGATTTTTTGACACCAGAAACACATTTCATGATTCCAGGTCACATATATTCATCTATTTTTCTTCATTTGATGGGACGCTCTATTGGCGAGTCCCGGGACTTCGTATCGTGGGCATACCCCTGAATCCGACTTGATTATATTTTATGACTACTGATGGCTAAAACTGTACAAACTATACCAAATTCGAGTACTCAACACTCGAGTGGTCTCTTAAATATTTGATAATCAATTTCTCGTTCTCGAATCTGAATTCACGTTTCTGGTAAAGTCAGTAAAATACGGGTAAAATTATGAATAAATAATCGAAGTATCTACTTAATACTGACTTTCACAATGGCAGCGTAATTTGTGGGTTAGTTGACAATAAGCTCATTTCAATTATGCATTTTGTTCGAATTAAAATTTTTAGTTTCTCTCTTCGCCCTCTTAATACCTCATAAAGTGCATCAAATAGATTCTAAATCATGTAGATATGTTGGACAGCGAGCTTCAAAAACTTCTGTTTTCGTTTAATTCGAATATTTAATTGCAATACGTTTCTCTTTATAATTCGGTGATGTCAAATTTCATCGCTATATATAATTTCGTCTCAAACTTTCAAGGATGTAGTTCTATTTGAAGTCGATAATGGCATGTATAAAAATTATCTGACGAGTTAAGCTCGTAGAACTAGGAGCATTAAAGCGAGCTGCAGTAATAATTGTGGTCGTATCTAATATATCCACTTTTAGAATTTGTTGTGAAGAGTTAGTGAAATATACAACAAATAGATTATTCATATAGTCGACAACTGTGAAGTTGGATAACGAACAAGAAGTAGGTACCTAGAAGATAGCTCATCCTTTCTAATTTTACTCTCAACCAGAGCCCTGGAATCTGCCCTTTCAAGACGTCGCGGAAGCTGTTAGGACTGTCTTAGCCCGATCTCATTTTTCCGAAAAACCGGCCTAGGTCGAAATGTAGCGAGTTGCTACGTGGGCTCGAAACCGGGGCCTTCGGATTCCGAGACCGCGGCGCTATCCACTCGGCCAACCAGATCCCTACCTAAAAGATAGACTAAAATAAGTAAGTGCAAATAGCCTACCTGAAGTGGCGAGACGCTTAAAGGGAGACTAACAAATGTCAAAATAATAATGCTAATAGTTCTTTCGCTCGCATAATTGTTGTGTCATTCTCTGTGGCTGAATGGTACATCATATTTGCCTCGCATCTTTGCAACACGATTTCCATTCCTAGTGCTAAAAAGCAAGTTTCAGTATTTTGGAGGAACTTTTATCAGCTTGGAGGGCTAAGACCCACACCTCCTATCTACAACTATTATTTTAGCAATTACTCGCGACAAATAAATGCATTTTTATTAGTAGAAGCGACTTTGGCTTCGCAACGTGAAATCCTTAAATCATTGTACCGCGCACATAAACATTGAATTCTGGGTGTTGCTAAATCACTTCCCAAAATTCCTTGAAACTGACCTGCGCAATTTTCGGTGTTTAAAATATACGGAGAAAATTTTCAATATTTCACCCCTAGTGGCATTTATGTGAGATAGTGAGACTGATGAAAAGGTAGCAAATGCGACGATGTCGTTCTGCTAACAGTTATTCTACATTTAAGCTTAAGAGAACCTCAAAAACTTGAAATATTAGCCATGTAGGTTTAGTTTTAGAAGTTGCAATGTTGAAGTAATAATGCAGAAATAACAATATGATGATATATTATTCAAAGGGCTATGGCAATGCAACCAACGGTGGAAGCTGCGCACACGGAAACAGCCGATATATGGGAAATTCTTGAGAAAACTATTTTGAAACATCACCGGAAAATATTGAAGTAAGAGTACTATAAGTAAATATCGGCCAATTCGTTTCAAACAATGATAAGGCTCTGTTAATCAAATGGGGATATGTGTATAATACAAATAATACACGTAAATCCAAGATGTACGAGTTGTAACATAAGCGCCCAATATTTTGCCCACAATATGGAAGAGCAAGGGAGACATACTGCTAATATATTCTCCCTTAAATTACAAAATGTCCCGCATATGTTCACTCCTTAATGAATACAAATTTGACTAAAGAATTTTCTTACAAAAGCTTACGCATCATACGGCGAGAAATGCACAGTGAACAAATTACCACGACATAGGGTTACTTAAATCTGATATTTCTATCGGAGATAGGTGTGAGGGCATGTAAAGGTAAGAACTTTACGTGGGAACGTAGTAAAGACCCTCTCCTGGGATGAGGGGGGGGGACAAAAATTGTGAAACTTTCAAGTGACTCAACTCAAAATTCCCACGTATCAACATTTTTTTGTGTTGGCAAAAAGAGAAAAACCTTTTGACTTGTTAAATTTTTCAACTTCTGATCCATCTACTAAAATTTTCCAACTCTGGTGGAGGCTTCCATGCCCCCCTTACTGACTGAAATGGTGAATTTTTTTCTAACTATTGAGTGAAAAATTCTCATAGGGGAGGGGCAACTACCCCCCCCCCCCCCACCCACTGTTACGTCCCTGACTGTACGTGCTGTCGAGTTTTCAAAGCAAATACCCTGTTAAAATCACTTCTTATTATTATATTATATGTGGCCTGCCAGAAAGAAAGGACCTGAGCGCAAAAATGTAAATTTTACAGGAGAGCGGATAAACAAAATTGATAACGTTTTCACGTTACGGAGAGACTCAACTTTGAAGACTTACAGCCGTTTGGGAAAATTTTTTAGAATTCTTTCGACGACACCACGCGAAAGAGCGGCCAAAAATTAGTTAGAAACAGTTGTTAACACAAAAATGTTTCTTCTGCGCTGAGGTCCCTTTCTTCCTGTCAGGCTACATAAGTGTGTCCAGTTGGAGAGTTTCATTTATTCAACTAAGGAGAGGGTTAATATGGTATTAGTTATTTTCATACACTGTACAAAAGCCCCGTTATCATCGCGATCGAGTGTTCTTTTTTAAAACCCATGTGCAAAAAATCGACTTTTCGAATCAACTTTTAATACATCGAGTTAATTAAGAAAATAAAATTTACAAAACTGGAATACTAAAAGCTGGCAACTTTTATTTTCCATCCAATTTCAGTAGTTCTAATCTCCGCGTGATGCAAGAATCCTCTGGTAATGAGAGAATAGCTCATTCACTTTGTTATTTGGTTTGTCCGAGCAAAGTGGCTGCCGTATGGTGAATTTTCTGTAACTCACTGAAATGATGTATATGAAGTTCGATTTAAGTGCATATGGAACACAAAATGAATTGTATTCGTGGAGTTGAAAATCAGATTCATGATTATAGATTTCGTAAATAATATACTTATAATACACGCAATTAATTTTTTTGTTTAACGGATCAAGTATTTTTTCATGCCATGTATCATATAGTCAGCATGGTTTTGTGGGGCGGGGAGGGGGGGAGACCGATACACACAAATTTAATAATTTATTCATTTATTGTTTCTGCACCTAGGTGGAGGTTGCAGACCACAATCTTAACTTAGGTTTACTTTAATTTAAAATCTTAATTCTAATGGTAGCTATTTAATTCAACACCGTTCAACATCGTAAGTCTTCGTCTTCGTCTTGGCGGTTTTCCAACAATCTTTTCCTGTATTGCTACCCGGAAAATTTCGTCATTTTTTACATTTTCGATGATATATTCTTTCTTTTTCCTCATAATATCCTCGAGCAGTATTCCTCCGGACATCCGCATTCGCGACTTTTTCTTGGTATGAGATTTTTAGTATTCTTCGATAACACCACACAGTTCGAAGGCCTGAATTTTCTTCTTCACCTTCACCGATATTGTTCATGTCTCCGATCCGTATCTCATTATCCCCCATACGTAACATTTGAGGAGTTGTCGCCTCAATTTTAAAGGCATAGTGGGGATCCTTTAAAATCCTATCGAGATTACTGAAGGCGCCTCTAGCCATGGCTATTCTTGTCCATATTTCTTTTTCGTATCTGCCGTCGTCCGAAATTATCGTTCCCAGGTATCAAAAGCTTGTTACTTGTTCCAGTTCTTCATTTTGTACTTTGATCTTTAGCGCTCTGTCCGTTTGGAATTTTTGAATCTGCATCACTTTCGTTTTACTAGCATTTATTTTCATACTTTATTTTTGGCTTTCCTTATTCAATCTGGTGACCATGCGCTGTAGTTGTTGCGCTGTTTCGGCGATGATTACTTTATCGTCAACATAGCTGATGCTGCCAATTTTTACACCGTCGACCTTGGATCCATCCCGTTGTAGATCTGCATTTTTCTCTATTATTTCGGCATACAGGTTGAATAATCTTGGCGATAGAGGACATCTCGCCTTACTCCTTTTTCTATCTTGCACGTGTTTTCTGTTACGTGTTATTCCGTTTGCCTTTTGTTCCCAGTACAACTTCTCGATTATCTGGATGTCTTCCCTGTCTACATTGCATTCTTTCAGCATTTGAATCATCGTATCATGTTTTACTCTGTCGAAGGCTTTCTCATAATCCACGAAGCACACATATACTGTTCTGTTCACCGTCAGTGCCCTTTGTGTGACTGCCTTGAGCAACGCAATGGCATCCCTTGTACTTCTATTTGAGACGAATCCGTATTGCATTTTGCTTAGGTATCTATTAATTTTCGTTTCGATCCTGGGGTTGACTATGCTGAGTAGTAATCTCACTGTGTGGCTCATTATACTTATGGTGCGGCAGTCAGAACACTTTCTGGACGTCGCTTTTTGACGTCTTGAAATCTTCCGGCAACTCTCCAGTCTTTTATACTCTATTTAGGAATTTCAGCAGCTTCTTTTTGTCTTCCCAGTCTAAGCATTTTATCATCTCTACTGGTATTTCATCTGTTCCGCAACTTTATAGAATACATATATCACTCGAAGTATGGACAAAGGAGTACCAGTAGACGTTATTTATACTGATTTTCAAAAAGCTTTCGATTCTGTAAATCATAAGATTCTGAAGAAAAATCTCAATGGTTTAGGATTCTCTGATAACCTATGTGACTTATTTTGGTCATATCTTACAGGTAGGGTGCAGTATGTTTTTTGCAGGGGTCGTACATCGGAAGAATTTGCATGTCCATCTGGAGTGCCACAGGGCTCAAATCTTGGTCCCTTTCTGTTTCTACTATTTGTAAACGACTTGCCTTCAGTGATCCAAGAGTCGGAAATACTGTTGTATGCTGACGATGTAAAAATATACCGTTCAATAGAACACCATACAGATTTTGAAAGCCTGCAAAGAGATCTAGATGGACTTGCATGCTGGACTATTGAGAATAGGATGTCGTTACATGTTGGGAAATGCACTCATATCACTCTCACCCAAAAAAAAAGGCAATACACCAAATATGAGTACGCCATAATGGGTCAAAAACTAATTAGATCAGATAAGGTCAGAGATTTGGGCATCCTTTTGGACAGAGAGTTAACCTTTCACGATCATATTGAGAGTGTCATGTCTTGGGCGAAGAGAATGACATACTTCACTGTCAGGAGCTCTGCAAACTTTAAGAAAACTAGCACCCTGAAAATACTATCTTTTTCTTTTATTAGGTCACTTCTGGAATTTGGGGTTTCAGTTTGGTTCCCACATACCGTTACAGTAATTGGAAAAACTGAAAAAAAAAATACAAACTAGATTTCTAAAGTACGTTTATTCTAAAGATTCTGAATACTACCCTGACCCCGAAAACATACCCTATAGTGAACTTTTGGCCGGATATGAAATTGAATCTCAAAGAAAAAGAAGAGAAAAAACAGTAATAATGTTTCTGTATGATCTAATTCACGGTAATATGAACGATGGAAAATTAATTCAAGAAATAAATATTTTGACCCCAA
The DNA here is from genome assembly GCA_031841125.1 of Acanthococcus lagerstroemiae. Taxonomy (NCBI): domain Eukaryota; kingdom Metazoa; phylum Arthropoda; class Insecta; order Hemiptera; family Eriococcidae; genus Acanthococcus; species Acanthococcus lagerstroemiae. The sequence continues at coordinate 39,482,823 of CM063110.1, forward strand.
AAACACATGCTAGATACAAAAAATAGGCACTTTTATCTAAAAAAAATTTCGCACCACTAAAATGGAATTCTCCCATTAAACTACCTCATCAAAACTGTAAATAATTTTTTGACAGAGTGTACTGGCGCTGACATTTATAGTATGCCTAGATCGACGTTTAAGTGGCTATAGTGGCGGAATGGGGAGCTGTGGGATAGTGGACATGCGGCAGGTTTATTTTTAGTTTTATTTTTTATTTTATTTTCGTTATTATTTCTCTTAATTTATTATTTTTTATTCATTTTTAATTTATTCTTATTTATTTTGTTTTTTAATTTTTTTTTTTAAATTTCTTTATTTATTTCCTCTCTGGCATTGGTTTTATGTTAAAAGTCCTTCCTATAGTTGGCTTCGGCTGTTGGAAAGACCAAAATAAATAAAATAAAATGTTTGTCATCAGCACATACCTCATTTTAGCGGTCCCTGTTTCATAGTATCAGTGGGTATTTGAGTGATACCTGTAACTCTAGTGAGTGTTGGGTAAGCCAGTTATTTTCTTATGGATTTTTTTTTTATTTTTTCAGAATACCATGCCGGAAATCCAGCACCGTAATAATGTATATCATGTACTCAATATTAGAAGGCTGTCGAAGTGAAGACATACTTGAAAATAGATGGAGGCTTGCATTCAGGATACTTAATATAATCACGTTCATCTACGCTAACATTGTTTCTGTTCTTGGATATCTTGTTACAGTGGATAATATGAACGTACCCGATCTAATGCATCTGCTAACAATTAATGCTGGGTACTTATACGCCGTCATTTTAATCCCATTTGTAACGCACTATAACCGCCAAAGCCTTAGAACTATTATAGAAAGCTTTGACAGTGATTTCAATTTCCACCAAACCTCAAAGCGGACACTCGACGGTAGGCAAAGATACAATTTACTATCTGTATCCATAAAATGGATGGAGGGTATGATGGGGCTTTACGCTGTGTCAATGTCATCCACCTTCGTGTTCGCGATTATCTTCTGCGATCAAAGGTGCCTTGGTAAGCTGCAATTATACCCACTTGGAGTACCCTTTGTGAACCGAATACATTCTTACAAGGTCTATGTACCCGTTTTTTGGTTTATGTCAATATTCACAATCATACCATTAGTTGCGGGCTGTAGTACTCTTATAATAACTATTGTAATCGGCTGCGGAATATACAATGCATATTATAGCCTTTGCGCACATTTTCAAGCCATTATTGAGGATACCGCTTCCAAACTAAGAGCTGGTCGAGAATATGGGCTTGACGTGAAAACAGTCGAATCAAACTATTTCGAGATATTCAAGAAAGAATTTGCAAGTATTGTCAAATATCATCAGCTGTTACTTAGGTATGTACTTATGCATTTATGAAAAACTTTATTTTATGGTTTGAGTCATTCTAATAGGTGGAATAGCAGCTTTACACGGCCACTGTCAGGTTCATGCTAGAAGAACCAGAGGAAAGGAGGAGCTAGGTACCTAAAAATAATATTTTGTTAGACCGAAATTTTGATGGTTATAGCTCCCAATATTTCACCCAGCTAACAAAAATCAAGATCAAATCTAGGACATAATAAAAACGAAAATGATAATAATAATAATAATACTTATAAGATCCAAAGACCACTCGCGAAGGAGAAAAAAAAACAAGACTTCGAAGGAATGCGTTTATTACCAACGAATTCAAAAACGAAGTCGTTTACGTAAGAAAACACGCTTAAGTGCGACGGTGCAATCATAACTGAATTACAATACAAAGGTTACAAACGGTACAATCAACTACGAAAAGCCGGATTAGATGGGAAGGGGAATGACAGAGCGGATAAATGTAGGAGCTTGCACGGACGTGAAGATGACGAGAGAAGAGAGGAATCTTACATAATATTTGTCGTTACAGCCGGATTATTGAAATAACTTATCATTTGTAGCGTGGAAACCTCCGAGAGCCCCGAACTGCCGAAGGAGAAGAGGCTACAGAAATTCCCACACCACGTCCGCGACACCTCATCCACAAGAGTCGGTCCATCCCCTCGTGAGAGAAGACAGGGATGGGTCGAGAGATACAGAAAAAGAATTCTCGCAGGTCTCTTCACCGACTTGAGGAGGGCAAGCAAAGTCGGACTATAGGTCCGCCGACTGAACCAATTTTGAAACCAAAAACCAATTTTAAAAAAATGAGCCCAACACATAAGAGAAGGATAGCTTGTTAGAATGCTGTATTTCAAACTCACTAGATCAACGTGACCTCTCTATCAAGCAACGAATATAAATAAAATCGAGGGAGATGAAAATTGTATTGTCTTAATCTCAACATTTATGTACTTAGATTAAAATGGGGTCGAGAAAATAAAATAAACAGATATTAATATTATGAAAATTTCCAACTGGCTGAGGAAGAGGTGAGGGAATAAAGCCAAACTAAAGGGAGCGGCTAACGAACTTCACCACATTAGTGCGTCACGCCTGGGGATTCCCGAATCCGTCCTCACTAATGTGGCTATCAATCGTTTATGCCATGTGGATAGGTCTGTTGGGTAAACACATTCTGGCAGAGTGAACTGGTACAAGTATGGCTCTCAAACCACCTTGCACTGCAAAACAGGGCGCTGGACATGAATTAGCAGTCGGGTCCACTACCAACCCAGAGAAGTCAGCTCACTTGCCTACTAGCCCACTCCTGCACTTGTCGGTGAAGACCTTTGCACGTCGGCCAGATTCCCTGGGGGACAAACCATATCCACATCTTCAGACTACTGAGCCGAAACAGATAAAAAATAAATAAATAAAAGAATTTAGGGGACATTTGCACAGGGAAAATGCTGTAGTCTGGTTGGAAACAACGTTACACAGACACCAATAAGCCCACCCAGAAATAGGGATTTCGGCAACCTCAATTCTGGGGCAAAATTGAGGAGAGGATACCTGACACTATACGATTGTACTAAAAAAAAAAGAAAAAAATATGTTTCATGTCAGGTACCCGGTACCCAGCTCGTTAGCGCAATTTTTAGACATAAGGGATCTCAGATTATCACCTCGCCTCAACTGAAACTTATGACTTAAAAGCGGCGAGACAAAACTATACACACATCGAATCAAATCAATCAAAATAAGATAACATAAAAGGAGTGGAAATCATCCCTCGGCCGAGGGAAAAAATTGACAAATAAAAACTATACAAAAGTCAACTTGGAAACCAAGCAGCATCCGTGGGGGGGGGGAAGCCATCTACCCAGTCCTTAACCCTACATGCTGTTCAAGAAAGAATAGAGTTAAAAACCAAAAGTTGCATCTGCAATTCAATCAACCTCTCTAGATGGTCAGCGCTGAAAACCAACTAGGGGTTAAAGATAGCAAGGTATTTTATAAATATTTGTAGTCGGGATAGGGGATCCAGGGAAAGTTGGTTCTAATGTATATCTGCACAAAGATGACGTGAGAATAAAATTAAAATAAAATAAAATAAAAGAACTGTAAACCATGGGAAGCAGGGAAATTTACCTACCCCATCCCCAATAGTGCAGTAAATTGAATGAAACTCTCTCCCTTCCGTCAGTTTTTAGAGAGGTAAACATTCACAAAACTCAATATTGAAAGTAAGGAGGATAAACAAAAAAGAATAAATAGGAAAAAATTAGATAATAAAGAAGGAACAATTCGCATTACGCACTGCCACCAGTTATGTCCCAGACTTTGGTGACAAAAAAAAAAAAAGTTTTTTGACCCCGTATGGGGTCCCGATCCCCATACAAACGGAAACTCTAGAAAAAAAAAAGAAAAAGGCTGAGTAGGTTAAACTCCCATCCTACCAGCGAAAAGGAAAACTACCACACTGTGGCCCATTAGGGGGATGCGACGATCCAGGAAAGGAGTGAGGGACGATACCACATCACTATAAAAGGGAGGAAAAAGGAGCACACAGAGGTAAGTCATCTTTCGATACCCGAAGCAAGGTTCGGGCCGAGAGGTAAATAAAATAAACATCACCGCCATCCCGGACAATAAACCAGAGGCAGTGGCAACACTCCTTGTAAAAACAAAAGGAGGAATAAAAGGAACGACAGGAGAAATAAAAATATAAAAAGGGAAAGAAAGGAAAGGGAAAAACAAATAAATAAATTTAACCCCAAAAAGGAAACACGCCATATTTATAACGCCCGGGGTGGAATCAGAACGGGCAGAAACCCCGAGCCAAAATAAAAATAAGAAAAAATAAATAAAATGACGAATTTAAACTAAAACTGCACATATCGGGAAAGGGGGGAAATCACCCTTTGAGGGAAACTGAAATATAGCAATCATTATTAGAATAAAAAATAAAATAAAAACAGACATTACCACAGCAGATCCAATGTTGTTCGAATATCAGGCCTGGTCGACGAATTCAGTTGTGGCTGCTGAAAAAGAAAAATGAAGCTGCCTATTTCTAGGAGTAGAACCACTCCTCTTGCCCCCCCCCCCATCCACGAAAAATAGGAAAATATAAAAAATTTATAAGAGTCTTGAAAAATGGCCTCCCTCCTCCACAGAGCTTCAAAGATTAATTAATGGGAAATAAAAATACATAATAAAAAAAACAACTTTACAATATGAAAAAATGAAAGACTCCATAATTCGACATTTGAATACTAAAAATAATAATAAATACAATGCGGTATACTTGAAACCCATAAAAATAGTGAGCTAAATGAGGAATGAATAAAAAAAAATAACTTAAAGCAAAAACAAATGCGGCAGCATTTTAGAGGAATGATTGCAGATGGAAACTCCCAAATCTTCGGATGATGTTGGTAGCGTATTCAGGTCCCGGAGTGCACTTAGACTTCGGGGGTGTGCGGCCCCCGCCCCATTACAAAATTACGCCATCATGGTCGGTTGGTCCATTGGAAAATCACGAAGCGGAGCACCACAAAAAGTTAAAGCCACATAGGGCAAGTAAGAGGCAAAATCGCCGAATGCCACTTAGCAGGCCGAAAGACTTCCAGTTTCAAAATTTACACACAAAGTTATTGACCGACTTCGGCATTAATTAATCCGCGAAAATCAACAATTAAAAAATTATCGGTACGAAAGTTGGCCAAAATTTGCGCAGAACTTTTCTTCGCGTGGAGAACAACACTCAAGCCGAGATTACACTCGAGATTTTTCACCGAGCCGACATTCAGATCGCGTCGATCCTCTAGTTCTCCACTTTCGACATTCGTTTATCGACCCACGACCGACGACCGACTTTTCGAACCTCTCATCTCGATCTCGCTAACACCGATCTCACCAACACCGATCTCATCCCAGCCAAACTCCCGTGAAAAACTCCCATTGCTTCTCCAGAGCTCTCGAAGAGGGATCGATGGTAAGAAAGGAACCAGTCCAGCTGATTGGATGGCACAAGAGGGTGGATGTAAATTTTCAAGATAAAGCGAGGAGATTGGCTGGAAGAACACAAAGTGGTTTACGACAATTCATGGGAAGCTGTTGCACTCTGGAAGAGGTCAAAGCTGTCAGGAAGATTAGTTTGGAGGATGAGAACATGTGGAAGAATAGGTACCTACAGATATTCCAGAAATCAGAAAAGAAATAATGCTTGTGCAAAACAATCGCTGGACCGGCTCTTCCAAAGACGAATAGGCAGTTGACAAACGCGACTTGATACAAAAACGCCAGACTCAACAAAGAGACAAGAATAGCGAGTGCGCACAGTGTTCCAGGACCTGACCCACGCTCCCAGGTGACACCAAAAACTGGAAAACTAGAATAAACCTCTTGCGAAATAATAAAAATGCTGTCGCTCATCAATGTTAATTCGTGATAATCAGAATCTGCAAAACCATTAATAGTACGGGTAAAGTCAGGAATAAATGGAAAACAATGAAAAAGGACGAAAAAGACAGATCATTAGTCAGACTATAATAAATAAATGAACAACAGGCGGAAATTCGGAGAAGTGGACTTCAAAAGATGTAGGACTGAATGGAGAGATGAAAAAAAAACTGGGTGTACAATGATGGGAATTTAAAGAAGTAAAATGGAGGATAAAAAAAAATTTTGGTTCTTTGATCGCCGAAAAATCACGCTACACATTGACAATTTTCGAATTGTGTTAGATGTGGCCCGTAGAGCTGCATCCTGAATACACTATTTTGTCTTATGCTATGCCAGAAAATGTGGATTCTAAGGTCTGAGGGTTGGTGTTGAGAGAATAAGTTTACCGTACCTGCATCGCCCTACACCTTGATGATAGTGAGCGAGCCCTATCAGTAGGGAGATGTTGTGGGATGGCATACAGACCATACTGGCTTAGTGGCCATTGGTGTGAGTTCCGACTGCCTATTGACTCCGGGCAAGGTAGAGAGAGAAACGTTTGCCTCGGAAAGCCTAACCAGACAGATACATGACTGAGCGGTACTAAAAGAGGAGTCTGGAAACGATTATAACTTCATTACCTTTGCTGCGGCAAGGGAGATTATGGTTGCTACTCCGAAGAAGCTGGGAAGATGAGCGACTAGCAAGCTGGACAAAGACAAGCTAGAGGACGTAGAAGAGGCGGTGGAGAAGCTACACCAAAGAGTAAGCGCCGCCTGCAATTCCGCAATGCCCCCCGTCGTGGTCAACCGAGGGAGAAAGAAGAGACATATTGGTGGACCACGGAGATCACCCATCTGAAGTCCGAGGCCAGCTGGTTGCACAGAAGATATCAGCGCAGACATGGCCGGAGGGAGACACAACTGATGGCCGAGGAATACCAGCGCGCTCGGAGAAGCTTAAAGACTTCAATCAGACACAGCAAACTGAAATGGTGGGGAGAGCTTTGCAGCCAGATGGAGGAAGACCCCTTTGGAAAAGTGTATCGGATAGTGATGAAAAAAGTTGGAGGCCCTCCCATAACCGATCGCCCAGCACCACCAGTGGACACACCTCTGGAAGTGAATGCCGTACCACCATTGTTGGCAGACGAAATCGACACGGCGGTGGACCGAATACAAATGAAAGCAAAGAAGGCACCTGGACCAGACGGGATACCAAGCAGGGTGTGGTACGTCATCCATCAGGCGGACCCGAATATACTGGTGGAAGTCATCAATGCTACAGTATGCAGAGCAATATTTCCAGTCTCATGGAAGATAGCACGTCTGGTGCTGTTGCCAAAGCCAGAAAAACCAGTCGGCGGGCTAGCTTCATACCGGCTAGTGTGTCTGCTTGATACTGTAGGCAAGATTTTCAAGCGCATCATCGCAAACAGGTTGAAGAAACACTTTCCGGGGAGGCACGTGTTGAGCGCCGACCAATATGGAATCCGAGCTCGAAGATCGACAATTGATGCCGCCGTGAAGCTAAAGAGCCCGGCACAATCAGCAATCTAAAAGCTCCAATTTGGTGCAGCCGGCAACCTCGATATATAGAATACATTCAAAATACAATGCCGGGGATGCGCATATCAGAGGCGCTAGAGAACGCATCAGTGCCCATGTACCTACGCGAAATTATCCGGGACTACTTGTGTGGCCGAATAATTGTCGCGAAAATTGCTACGGGAGTGGTGCTGCGGGAAATGTCGTGTGGTGTTCGGTAGGGATCAGTACTTGGTCCACTCCTGCGGAACATCGCGTTCGACGGTAGGAGTGAATATCATCTGCTATGCTGATGCCTTCCTGATGGTCGCAGTTGGAGACGCCGAAGCCAAACTCAAAAGCAAGATGAACGCGGGACTGGAGGCTGTGACCAATTGGATCGAGTCGGCAGGGTTGTGCCTAGCAGCCCAGAAGACGGAAGCGGTGCTGTTTACACGCTGTTGGCGGTATAGCACTCCGCTCCTTCCTTTCGCATAAAGGGAGCGGTGACTGAGCCCTGAAGTATCTCGGGCTATAGTTTGAAAGGAAACTGTTTTTCCAAGAACACGCTAAGAGAACAGCGCAGAAAGCAGAGACATGGCCGGATGAAGCCAACTCATGTCGAACCTAGAAGGGCTGACAGAGAAGGTTGTCATGTCAGTTCTCCTATATGGGGCCCCAATCTGGTCCAACGCCATCGGACCCAAAGAGTACAGAATAACCAATCTGGAAATGGTCTATGAGAAGGCTGAGCTAAGGTGTGTCAGCGCCTATCACACTGTCTTCACAGGAGCAGTTTGCGTAATAGCAGGTATACTGCCAGTGGAGTTAGCGCTGATGAGCGGAAGCGGGTATACGGCGCGACGTGGAAGATGCAACGGTAGAGCAGAGCGGCGCTATGTGCCAAGTGGGATATTAGACAATTCATACTTTGCAAGTGGGAAAAGCGACTCTCCCATAGTACCAATGGGAGGGGGGCAGTCTGCTAATACGCAACCTTGACGTGTGGTTGGGTAGACCCTTGGCCAGATGAACTTTTACCTGACACAGGTGATGAGCGGCCATGGCAGCTTCAACAAGTACTTGTACCGGATGGGCACAGCCAAGAGCTCGCAATTCTCCTACTGTGCTGGGAAAGGGCGAGATGATGATGCCTAGCACACACTGTTCGAGAGTCCGGCATTTGACCAAGTGAAGGAAGAAGCAGCGGCCGCCTTTGAAAATGCGGGCGTTAACACGCTAACACCCGAGATCCTGGTCCTGATAATGCTGAAAGTAAAGTGGGATGAGATCACGTAGGGCTGCCTTTGTCAAGAAGACATTGAGCCACAAGTTGGACATGGAGTGGCAGAGACAGAGGCAGCGGTCACTGCACCCAATGCTGGGACTTGTCGTCCTACTAACATCGACGACGATAATGACAATCTCGCTGCTGCATACAGAGGATGAAGACGATTCAGCGCAACTTGACACTGAAGGAGATGAACAAGAAGCCATAGCCTCGCCACTGTGAAGAAGTGAGAGGAGAAATGGGAGTAAGAGGGCTGCCTGCTGCAAAGCGTTTCCCCTATTCTGACGCAGGCCTAGTCGGGGTAATTCCGGGATCCGAGGGTATGGTGTCCCGGGGCCAATTTGGCGCGTGTGCTCTACCATCCACCCCACTGTCATCGAATTGCCCAAGACCTTACTATACTCATAATGGATACGGGTGTTTTCGTGCAATGATTCGCACAAAACGCCCACCCTTAAAGTGATTTTTCACGAATTATGGTTTGGTTTAAAATGTATTGGTTGGTACAGTTTTATAATACGAATTTGTAATATAGTATAATACGGTGTATTTTTCCGACGATTGATTCTCACCTCTTTGTGAACTAAATTAACACAGTGCTCTCCCGCGTACAGGCTTGTGCAATTCTAACAACAGGTACGTAGCTATATTTGGTGTATGTCCTGAATAGATATATAGACAAATCCAAGTCCGATGCAAAGTGTTATAAGATGGGATAGGCTATATGGCCGAGTGGTTAATGGTTCTGCTTCGCAATCCTTGCGTTTCGGGTTCGATTCCCACCAACGCCGGAAAGCTAGTGATATTACGTACCCCCACTATCATCCTAACGAACAAAACGACTACAGTATCAATTGAGGTGGGAAGATAACGCGTCCTGTAACCCCACCAGTTCGAACGAACAAGGCATTACAGTCACAGGGTATGTTACCACCGGATCAAAAGAATTGGGACTGTCGGGTGCACTTTGTAGCTAGCTGACTCATCGTCGTGAAACACATGGCTAGTAAATGAACTGCGGTTGCACACTCTTCGGTACATAAAAATAAAACTCTAATGTAATAAACCGCGGGGAAAGCAACGGCATACTACACCGACTAACCTGCTCAGGGAAGTCGCGCGTCAGAAACCGCGACCGCCAACGTCCGGCATCGGATACGGCACCTGATAATGATGAAGACGATGATGATGATAAAAATGGGAAATTTCACAGTGAAATATTTTATGAAATGGAACTATCGTCAAATATTTTATGAGTATAAATTTCTTAATGAAATCTTGACATTTATTCACTACTTTTATAGTGATCAGAACTGATAAAAAATGTAAACAAAGCTAATTTATAAAATAATTCAATGGTAGTCGCTGATTAATTGCGGCATCCAAAAATTCCCATAAGTTGATTAAATTTGGTAACATTATTATCTGCTGTTGGAAAAATTAGCATACCTATGTCTGGTCCTCCGCCCCCTCTTAGAAATAAATGTTGAAAAAAATCCATCATTTTTTCGGTATGACATTATGATTAAATTTGGTGTAGAATTTGACACAAACTCAAGTTACCACGACGACCTCAATTTTTGAATCCAATTTTACATTAACTTCGACGTGGAATTTCATACAAAAAGTAATATCGGCATGGAAAGTCGACTTTTTTTATCGCTATCAAAATTCGATCAAAGTGTCGCGCTGAAAAATATAGGATTTTGGACGTCAATAAAATAAAAAAAAAAATCAGTGTCCATTAACACCGTGATCGTGTAGTACGTTAGGTTTTTTATTTTTATTTTATTGTTTTTGTACATCTGTATTACTCGTATTACGTTCAGTCAGACACTAACCTTAGTATGTATTTTTCAAACTCATCTATGCAGATCGATAGAAATGCTGAGGATGTTCGTAGAAATCTTCTTTGCTGTTCATCTGTTCACATTCTTCGCAATGATTCTGCCGCTAGCCTATATTGTATTACTAGTAAGTGAGCTGTATTTCCGCATCTCTTTTACAACTATAGGTATAGTCAAGGTCAGACTGAACAATTGTGATCTGTATGCCCTGTAAGCTCTCAAGAAAATTTGGTACAACAGGAATGATGAAAAACAGAATAAAGAGAAAACATACTCTCAAGGATGATCTCATGAAGTTTCTCTAGTCTGAGCTTATATAGCGTATTGTTATTAATTGTACTATTATTGTAGGAAAGCACAAGCTGGAATGTGGAATCATTTCACTCCCTAACTTAACGAACACAGTGTCAACGGAATAAGAGAGGGATACAGAGTAGTATTTGCAACCCTCCACCCCCTCCACACAGACACACACGAAGGAGAATAAATTTTCCAAGTATTCAGGATGTTGATAAGAAAGGCGCCTTCACAGATTTCTGAGACGAGATTTATTATATTAAATTCTTGCACATTTATACGATCTTCTTTTTTTCATTTGTGTTTTCGACTTGAATTTCAATTCTTACATCTTCCTAAAAGTAAACGTTCCGAAGGCACTGAGCAAATATGATGCTTTAATAGACTAATGATCGGCCGATGACGACCCGAAATCTGTAATATCCATGATGAAGGATACACAACTTTTGAACATCCAAGCAGGGAACTAGTACACTACACAAAAACATGAGATTTTTTAAAGAACAATGACATGAGAATATAGGATTCTATATGTATTTTCAACGGGGAATTTAATGCCGATGTTAATTTTCTTATTATGGTTCATTTTTCCCCTATCTCCTATCTTAACTGCAAATTTTAGTATCATCAGAGTACTATGGTCGAAAACATCGCTTTCAGTATAGTTCGTATCGTGTAGCTATTCGACAACAAAAATTATAAAGAATTTTATAATATTATTGACGAACGAGGATTCGAGAATGTGCACATCTTAGAAGAATCAGCTAAAATCATATAGTCTCGTCCCATTGTTTTGTATGCTCTTGTGTAGTTTTACTGAGGTTATCATCTATACATCAGTAATGCTAATTCATATACCAGATACATACACCGAAGAGAAATAGTTTGGGGAGGGATAAATTAAATATTTCTGAAGTGGAATACCACTGATTTCGCAAGCCGAATGAGTCAACAGACTTTTGGCATTTTCTTATCGATCTGAGTCATGAAAACAGGCAGAAACGTTTTAAAAAGTCTAATATTTTCAAACTTTTTGGAGGCTCCCCAATTTTCAGTTCGGTACACCCTTCATCAGCCTCAATATGATCAGTAGTCAGCCATAATTTTCCATTCTATTGGTCATCATTTTCAACTCTAGGGCCGAAAAATACACAGGGTAGTTTTTCACACCAGCGATCGTCGCTCGTGACTAAAAAGGGCAGCATTTGAAGTGCTAAATAATTACAAAATGAAGTATCCATGTTATGAGCTTATGTTTAACAATACATAGGTAATTACATTTTACATATAACTTATTTAGAAGCATCAACCTCAATGGTGATTTGATCGATGTAAGCAAGCGAAAGTGGCACTCACAGGGGTTTAATTTACGTTTTTATTCACAGGTTAATATCGAGTTGGAAATAAAAATACAACTGACGAGCTTGTTCCTGTTAATGATCGCCCCATTATACTGTAGTTGTTATTTTGGATATTTATGTGACGAAACTGTGAGTATCAATCAGTGGGTAGTTAAAACCACTTATAATTTGCACTACTAATTCAAGAACAAGCATAAGGATTTATGAATATGAATTTATCTAATACCTACATAACATGCATATTGGCGAGACCCGGAAAAGTGGCTACTTTTAGGTAAAAAGACACTCAAAACTAAAATAGTTTTACGAGGTTCGGACCATCCGGAAGCCTGACCAGAGGCGGATCCAAGGGGGGGGGCTAAAGAGGCTATAGCCCCCCAAAAAAATTTTCACTCGCTTTTCCACTCATTTTAGCCACCGATGTTTTTAATGACAGTAGCGCTCATACAGCACAGTTCGTGAATACATATCGCGTTATCAATGAATCAACATTATCACTTATCAACAATCATGCATTCATGCTTGAATTCAACTACCGGTACTTGTATCCCTGTTACCTCGCTGTTAAGCAGATTATTTTAGACTTGAAGTTGAATATTTGCTAGTTGCTACTTGCTACACTTTCAAGGTTGAATATTTGCAACGTAAAATTTTATCATGTCGGACGAGAGGAAAAGCACAAGCCGTAAACGAGAAGGAGAATCGCAAACTATTTTGAAATGGCTATCAAAAATGCCAAAGAAGCCCAATGATAATGAAGACAAGGTTTGCATACTTACTTAGCTCATAATATCATAAGAAAAAAGAATGGTGGATGGCATATATTTCAACTTTCGAGTAATTTAATTTGTTTTTAAATTGCACATTAGAATTTGGATGCACTTGATGCGCATGCCCATGCAGAAGGTAACATTATAGTTCTAGTTACAATTCAGGCGGTGTTGGAGATGCTCCTTCTTGTAGTTCTATTATCAGTATCAATTCACCAGTATCACCAGTTAATGTTGGTGTTGGAGGTGATGGACTTATCGGTGGTGGCAATGAGGATGTTACCTCATCCAAATCTTCTACTGAATGTGCCGACATCGGTTTCGCTGTAGATCGACGACATAAATTGCAGGGAGACGAATTGTTTAATTATTTGTGCCACACTCGGGTACCAGATAAATCATTCACATTTCCAGCAATGAAGGAAGGACGTCAATTCCGGAAGTTCCAGTACAACTGGCTAACTGATGAATTTAACTGGTTGACAGATAGTAAAGAAAAAACAGGTGGCTTTTGTAAATATTGCGTTCTTTTTGCTGGTGACGGTGCAGGAATTAATTCTCAGGTACTGATTGTATAACAGATATTGTAGTTCTCTGAATCTCTCGAAAGAACTGTTTCTCAATTAAATAGTGAATTGAAATTCTCTTTTCAATGTTCTAATTTCAGTTGGGGGTAGTAATAACAGTACTTTGCTGTTGTAAGTGACTGGGTGTTCTCATATACCTAGATACATAATTTTAATTTTTCAGGATGTGAATACTTTGGTGAAAACCCCGTTGAAGAAATATAAAAAAGGGCGTGAAATTCTCCTAAACCATGCAACAACGAAGTATCACACTTTTTCCCAGGTTAAAGCAGAGGCATTTTTAAAAAATTATGAAGCTGGTGGCAGTACCTCCATTAACATTCGGCTGGATTCAAAGAAGCAGGCTATTTTTGCTGCCAACAAAAAGCGGTTGTACCCTATTTTTAAAACAGCTCTATTTTGTGCCCAGAATAATCTGCCGTTTCGAGGGCACAGAGATGATGGAGAACTGCAGTCAGCAGAAAAATTTGCTTCCTGTTTGGCAGGTACTTTGACCATTTCATTTTTATTGTTACTAACAATAAACATCAGAAATAATTTTTTAATTCTGTCTTTTTATGTTTGTTCGAAGGAAATGAAGGCGTTTTCCGGGCATTACTGGCATTTCGTGTAGATTCTGGGGATACAGACCTCCGCGATCATTTACAGATGGCAGGAAAAAATGCCACAATGATCAGCAAAACCATACAGAATGAAATCATTTCTACTATTGGTCATGTTATTCGTTCGAAGATTGCTGCAAAAGTTCAGAAGTCTAAGTACTTTTCAGTTCTGTGTGATGAAACTACAGATGCCAGCACAACTGAACAGTTGACTATCTGCATCAGATATGTGGATACTGAAATTGATAAGTGTGGAAGATCTCACCACATCAGTAGAGAAGACTTTGTTGGATTTGTACCTGTTGCTGATACAACTGGAGCTAACCTGAAATCTAAAATAGTTCAAGAATTGAATAATTTGGGTTTATCCATATCAAATCTTCGTGGGCAAGGGTATGACGGTGCTTCAAATATGTCGGGCAAATTTATTGATGTTCAGTGCGAAATTGCGGCAGTCAAAAATATGGTAGGAATTGTAGCATCCATTTCAGCTTTCTTGAGCGGCTCTGCCGAACGAGTCCTTTTATTGCGAGAAATCATTTCTCAGTCAAATGTTTCCGATCAACGAAAAACGAAATTGAAAGCATTATGTGAAACCCGATGGGTAGAGAGACACGATTGTTTTCAAACTTTCGACAATTTGTTGTTACATATAGCGGAGTGTCTTGAGACTCTAGAAAGGGATAAAGATGATAAAGTGTCGAGCAAAGCAGCTGCGTATTCGGCGGCTATTAGACGTAGTGACTTCCTCATCGCTCTTGAAGTTGTTAATAAGGTAAACTCTTTCACAGTTTCTTTAAGCAAAACGTTGCATGCCCCTTCTCTGGATATTTCAAATGCGATCGAACATGTAAATAATGTCATCCAAGCTCTTCAAGACCTTCGTCAAGCTGAAAATGCATTTCAGAATGTATACCAAGAAGCAGAAGAGACTGCTGAACAGTTGCAGGTTGATATACGAATTCCTCGTCTCTGCAGTCGGCAGAAAAATCGAGCCAATATTGGATTTGGAACCAGTACTGATGAGAGGATGCCGATAGATTATTACCGGTAAATCATTTTCAGTGCTTTATGCTTTATTATTATGTACTTTGAAACTTTTGCAACAAGGCAAAGATTTTTATGCATGAATTTTGATGTCTGTTATTTCACAGATTTAAAATTGCTGCTTATGAAGGTGTTTAATTTTTTTTTTACAGAACGACAATCTTTTTCCCATTCCTCGACCATTATTTAACTGCATTGAGCCATCGGTTCAAAGGAAAATATAGAGAAATAATTCCTTTAGAAAAATTGATTCCAAAGAATGCACACATGATTACGGAGAGTTTACCGCAGCTATTAGCAGCAGCACGAATTTACAGAAATGATTTACCATTCATCACTGAGACTGAACTCTGCAGCGAAATAGAGTTGTGGCAGCAGCGATGGAAAAATGAAAATATACTTCCACAGAGTGCGGTAGAAGCAATGGACTATTGCGACGTTTTTTACCCAAATATTAAAATATTGCTCAACTTGCTTGCTGTGATTCCGGTAACTTCGGCAACACCTGAACGAACCTTTTCTGCATTAAGAAGGTTGAAAACATATTTAAGAGCAACTATGTTAGAAACCAGATTGAATGGCTTAGCGCTCGCAAATATCCATAAAGATATTGCCATTTCCGCCGAAGAATGTGTGGATGCATTTATTGCATCAAAACCTCGACGAATGGAGGTAGAAAATTGGAATATATAAAATAAAATAAAAAAAAAATTTTTTCATGTGCTTTTTTTTTCTCCAACATTTACCCCCACCCCCAAAAGTGTAATCCTGGATCCGCCACTGTATAAAATGAAAAAAAAATTTTGTTTGCTCTTTTTTTCTCCAACATTTAGCCCCCCCCCCCCCAAAGTGTAATCCTAGATCCGCCACTGAGCCTGACTATTAATAATACAAAATAAAAATAGAGTTCACTTCCCTTAATTTGTTAATTAATCCCATGTAACGTGATATCGAATCTCCAGCAACGTACAAAGCATTTTATCACCAAGTCGATACGAACTTCTTGAAATGTAACAGCCAAATAAAAGTACACATTTGATGCCATCGAACGTATTAACTGACGGTCGAAAATATTGACTCGAAGTACGAGCTTTTGAGAATATTATAGCTTTAGCTGAGGCATAATTGGACATGAAAATGATGTGCAGTCACTATCGGCACCGAAGTGGCAAGTAAGCGGCAATAAGCCCTCTTCTTGTAAGCACTCATTATTGAGTCCGTTCAAAAAGGAATTTACAAAAATGGGTAGACATTTCAAATGAAGCATTTATTAAACTGAAACATACGACTCATTTCAAGCAAATCAAACTCCGCTTTTCAACCCATTCTGATCAGGGTTTTGTGTTACGAAATTAAAAACCCCAATTATATTAAGGAATAAGAAAAAAATTTCATAATAGCATGCAATTGAAACTACCCCTCCCTAGACGTTAGTCATAAATGTAAATTTCAAACTCAAAGTTATAATTTAAAGCTGAGTAATTCCAAAATATATATATTGTTTAGTCCTTTTGTTCGGGTCTTTCCAAGATATAATACCTAGGGTAAACCATTAACTACAGAAGACATTTTTCTGTCTCATTTACCAAAAGGGTATCTATTTTGAGAAAAAGTATATGTTCATTAGCTTATGATAAAATTCATATCCTCAACTGACACATGTTCGAGCGATTTTTTTTTCTTCAAATTTCAAGTAGAACCTCGGTTATGAGCGTTTTTGGCACCCAATTTTATCCGTTGTTGTCGTGTGGTTACAGAAATCGGTTCCTTCATGAAAACGCATTAATTACAACTAGAATTTTGTTTCCATAAAAGGATACACGTTGAGAGCCGTCGCTATACCATAATACCGCGAAATTCTTTAAAAATTCAATTTTCCAACATCAATAACGGATCTCCCAAATCCATGATGCTATTTTAATAGTGAACCATAATTGATCGATTTGTCCCATGAGAGCGCTACTGAAATACTATCTTGCGAATATTGTCCGTTGGAGACGATTTCATGAAATTTTGAATGCATTTAAATTTTAATATGTAACTTAGACAAAGAATTACTACGAATTTTACGAGTTCTGGAGAAGTCTGGATATGAAAAACATTTTTTTTTTTAAATATAAAAAAAGCGAAAATTCTCAAAGTAGGATTACCAACAAAATAGTATTATTCTTTTTTGAAGGAAGAAAAAGAAAGTACCAAATTAATTCTTTTATCAACAGTCAGCGCTCATTACAACGAACATTTGTCAATTGAAAGAAATTTCTCGAAGTAAACTTAACGCCAGAATCGAATTTTGAAAACTCTGAAAATGGCCACTTTCATTTCACGCATTGGGGTACGGGTACATAAAATGACAAAATCTTCAAAAGCCTATTCTATGGATGTCCTATAATAACAACCTCCCATGATCATTTTAATCCATCTTTCATAATAGGTCTCCTCATATTGAAATATTATATTTCAACCTACCTATGAAAATTGCCAAGGTTCTGACTAGTTATGGTTTTATTCCTCTACGACTACGCTGAAATTAGAAAAATTCTCTGAGAGTATACCTAAAAATCAACTGTCACGGTTTTAGTTGAGCATATACACAGTCTTTATCCACACGCCCAAGATACGTTATTCATGTTCTGATGGCAAATAAACACTGACTCGAATTGAGGATATAATATTATTCATATACCTACTGTTTTTCTATATACGCCTGTTCCGTAGAACACTCAGCCGTACAGAGAACTGAGAAAAAATTTAGGTTTCCGAAATTAGAGAAAAATTGACATAGGTATCCCATAATTATATGAAACTACGCTATTCAACATAGACAAAGATCCGTTCAAAATTAAATTCAGTGGTTTATACATGTTCATTAGGTAGGATTGGAAATATTCGCATCAGTTTGCATTCGATAGAAAAAAATCGTCGTTCTGTCGCTTTACAGCAGAATCTGGCCCTTGGTACCGTGAATCACATTTACCCACGATACGTAGCGACAAGATCATTCGTCCACAGACCGCAATCTGGCCGTCCAAGAGCTATAGATGTCCGAGAGGATAGAGAAATATTACGAGAATAGCGAAGCGAGATCCTTCTTTAACATCGAATAGAATAGCCAGAGAAGTGAATATTTTTTGTAACACAGGCCTGTGAAGTCTCGAACACTCTCATCGCCGATTTCACGGACATGGTTTATGTAACTGTAAACCGGCACAAGTTCCGATACTCACTATGGATCACCGACGACTACGCTTGTCTTTTGCTCGCAATCAATCACGTACACTGGCTAGAAGGAGATTGTAGGCGGGGTTTCTTTACGGGTGAGTCCAGATTTTCTCCCGCAGGACTGGATGGACGTGTACGCGTGACACCCTAGTCAAGAATATGCTCAACCAGTGAACATAGGCACGTGTCTAGGGCGGCAAAGTTTCGGGGGGCGGGGGGCAAATTGTGGACGGGATAGTGAAAAAAATGCGTGGATTTTTTAATGTATTCCAGGAATGTGCACATTTTACACTACGAGGGGTCAAGCATATGACAATGCCGCTAATAGGCCTCTAAGGACGAATTACAGCAAAAATCCATCAGCAGAATACACTCCTTGCGTTGCACACCGTCTAAATTTAATAGGTACTCATGCGGCAGAAAGTTGCGCCGAAGTCGCTGAATTTTTCAATCTGATTCAAGCGGTGTATATTTTTTTCCGAATCGACCAAGCGCTGGGAAATATTGCAGAATATAGCGGATTCAAAATTGTCCTTAAAATCTTTACCCACTACTCGATGGGCTGCTCGTGCAGACGCGGTCCTGGTTCTCAACAATCGTCAATTGAACAAGATCCTCATGAAAAGGCCATTACAAAAAACATAGTAAAAGGTCTTCTACTTAAAATGAAGCGGTTAGAGCCAGCGTTCATGTTAGTCGTTTAGTCCACATTACTCGTCATTTCAATCTTGTCAGCAAACAATTACAAAGTGTTTCTACCAGCTTGTCCGAAGTTGTTCATTTTTATGGAAGCCTTGCCGAATTTGTAGCAGAAATTCGCAGAAATGATTTCGATTTGTATGAAGGTAGAGCGCGAGAAATTTCGCAAAGTACAGACTATGAAGTAGACACTCTCAGCGGACCAGAAAATGAAACGAATGAGGGACACGTCCAGTTTCAGGGACAAGATCATTTTAGGGTCAATACTTTCAATGCTGCTTTGATTCGATTGGTTGTTGAACTACAAGAAAAACATTTCGAATATAAATCGATATCAAAAAAGTACTCATGCATCCTGCAGATTAACTCGTGGAGTGAAGTGGAGTTGAGAGAAAAAGCCAGAATTTTACAGAATTTTTTTCCAAAGGACTTGGAACCAATAATATTTGAAGACGAATTATTTCATTTTAAGATACATTACCAAAGAGCAACAGGTAATGTAAACGACTCCCATACTAAAATTCTTGAATATATCCGGAGAAATACTTAATTTGGAAACCGTATTTCCCAATGTTGAAAGTACGTATCGAATGTTTGGTTGCACAGCAGTGACAAACTGTAGCGCCGAACGTTCATTCCCTTGCCTAAAAAGAGTGAAAAATTTTTTGCGAGCAAATACACTCCAGGAACCCTTGAATTCCCTTATGATTCTGGCTGCAGAATCCGAATTGGTCTCATCAATAGATTTCGAATCAATTCTCGGCAGCTTCCCGAAAAGGAAAGCGAGACAAAAAGCATTACATTATTAATTTATAACTTTTTTGGTTTGTTATTTGTTCTTTTCAACTGTATGTACCTGGATACTCTCAATAGTTGTTATTACCGACTGACATTTTTTTGCATTTTCAGATGAGAAAAAAAAGCTTCTTTCGGAGACCACCGAAACAAAATTTATAGGGCGGTAATATCTAGGTTGCCTAGAGCGGCCAAAGTGCTAAATCTGCCACTGTGCTCAACATATATGTTTACACGGAGGTCGAATTTCTTCGGTGGTTCCGTTATGGTTTGGGGAGGTATTTCGCGTGATGCTCGGATGGATCTCCATTTTTGTGACTCCATCACTCCGGACACTTCAGTGTATACTGAGTGTGTTCTCCTCGTATGTCGTGCCTCATTATGCCATTTGTGGGTGCGGGCTGCTTGCTCATGCAAGATAACGCACGACCGCATGTAGCACGACAGACGCTCAAATTCTTGGAAAAAGTCGAAATAGCACAAATTGAATGGCCAGCTTGCAGCCCAAACTTGAACCCAAAATAAAAAAAGTAGAACAAAGGGGTAAATGTATAGGAAAATGGGATAGGGACGTCAAAATGACACAGTTCATTCCTACAACAAAAAAAGAAATAGCAGAAATAATATCCAATATGAAAAATAAAACTGCCCCTGGTCTAGATGAAATACAAGTGGAGACACTGAAAGAAATAATAAACCAAATTTCCGGAGTACTAACAAAAATATTTAATAAAAGTCTTACTACAGGTGTAGTTCCGCAACATTTTAAAAGCTCTGTAATTCACCCAATCTACAAATCGGGAGATAAAGATAACCCCTACAACTACAGACCAATATCGTTAATATCGAACATAGCTAAGATACTAGAAAAAATTTTAAAAAACAGAATATACAACTACCTCGAAAATTCAAATATATTGGCCGACAATCAATTCGGTTTCAGAACGAGAAAAAGTACCATGAATGCCATTGCATATTTAACTGATCGAGTTACAAATAGTTTTGATCGTGGAACGAAATGCGGAATTATATTCATGGACATTCAAAAGGCGTTTGATACCATACAGCACGAAATATTTATCAAAAAATTAGAATGTTGCGGTATTACTGAAACAGTAAAGATATGGTTTGAGTTCTACCTAAAAAATAGAATACAAATGGTACAACTAGGCAACAACATAAGTGATAAAATGGAAATCACTGATGGATGCCCGCAAGGAACAATCCTATCCCCGATCATATTTCTGATCTATATAAATGACTTAATAAAAGAGCAAAACCAAAAATGCTCCCTCATATCATTTGCGGATGACACAGCCCTCATAGTAAAAGAAAAGAGTTGTGAACAAGTGTATGAAATGGCAAATTACAAAATGAACAAAATTAAACAGTGGTTCACCTTAAACTCCTTGTACCTACACCCTGAAAAAACAAAATTCATAGCATTCACCCCTACAAATCGAAATGAACCCACTTCACATTTGGTACAACACATACAATCTTGTAAAGTAAATTACCACCAGACTTGCAGCTGCCCACAAATAAAAAAGGTAAATGAAGTTCGATATCTGGGCATAATTATAGATAAAAATTTAACATGGAAAAGCCAAATAAATTGGCTGGCATCAAGACTGAGAAAACTCACGTATTTCATGTTAAGTATCAGAAACATAAACACTAAAATAAAATATGATGTCTACTATGCGCTAGTACAATCCATATTAAACTATGGCATAATAGCATGGGGTAGTGCTTATCCAACAACAATAAAGCACTTACAAATAGTGCAAAATAAGATCATAAGAATCATATTTAATTTCCACCCAAGGACGTCTACTATTCAGATCTATACAATAACCAACTTATTAAACATACGAAAATTGCATATCAAAAACACTTTAACATACATGAAAATTAATAATTTATTACGTATTCAGAAAAATCATAGTATAACAACTAGGCATAACCTTTGTAACATTAGGGTGCCAAAAAAAAGTACAACAATGGGACAACAAAACTATAGGTATCAGGGCATCTCATTTTTCAATAACCTTAGTCCATCCCATAAAGCACAAATCATGTGTACCCCAGCAAAAAATACTAATAAAATAAAAAAACTTATAAATAGCCTACTATAGCATAAACACGCACTAAATAAATAAATAAACAACAACTAATAAATGAAAATAAATAAATAAACAGTAAATTTTCTGGTTGAGGATAAATATAACATAATTCCTTTTCGTTTCCCTAGTTCCCAATTCATCAATTTGTAAACGGCGGATGGAGGCGGGGATCAATAGTTTTCTTTTCATGGCTTGTTTTTTTTTTTTCTAGTTTCCTTTTCTACTTTTCTTTTGTTTTTTTATTCCTTTTTATTTTGTTTTTGTATTTTTGATTTCCGATTTTCCTTTTCCAAATTGTTCTATCTAGTAGTTTTTTTTTGTTTTTTTTATCATTTTATATATATTTTTTTAATCCGCGTAATTACACAAAAAATTCAAAATAATACAGCCTCGAAACGAGCTCCGCTCAGTGAGTGCAAGAAAAAAAAGACGCAAATAAAGTTTTTCATAAGTTTCAACTGAACACGTCTGCGACAGACTGAGTAGACGCATACGAGCTCGTAATCCCCCCCCCCCCCAATAAATTCCCTCAATGCATGGAGAACTGTCCTGCGAGAAGAATGGGAAGCGATACCATACAGGAACAGATCCGTGCGTTTATTGATAGCATGTCGAGCCGGTTACGAGTCGTGATTCGGGCCCATGGCGGAAACACATTTTAGATCAACCTAGTCAGTTTTATCAACATTATTTAGTGAACCCTTGTCGTCTGACATCTGTTTCTTACAGATACGAAATATGTGATTTTTTGCTACATTAGGGATATTTTTTGGGGCATATATAATAGCACAGGAAAGTGAAAAATTTGCACAGGAAAAAGTACACAGGAAAATAAGTAGAAATCCTACACATTTAAAATTAAAATCACGAGATCGGTCACACACAGCATTTATAGATGTATGAACGAGATCTAATTACAGGAGAATATAGTAAAATATTTATTTATTCATTTTGTTTTTTTTTTGTTTTTGTTTGTATTCAAAAACGTGACACATTTCAAAACATTATTAGCGAGTACCATCGCTGAGTACATGTCTCTCCTCGTGTTCAGAAGTGAGAAAAATTAAATGATGGAAGTGTCATGTAAATATTCGTTCTTCGGTGTAGTTGAAGAACATATAAGAAAGGTTCAAGTTAGCCCACAGTTACTGTCCACTTTCCTATGGACACAAGGGAAGTGGCGCACATTCGATGACTTTAAGAAGGAGAAATCTCGTATATGGCATTTAATCATTAATTCTAATGTATTGAGCGAATCCATGAGTACTTTCATGAAGGAAATACATTTGTAAACACACACTGAGCATGCAGATTCGACTTCAATTATTAACGGTACCGGCTGAGGCTAAAAATGTGCCACTTGCGCAAAAGCGGAAGCCTGGTCGTCCAAGTAAAGCTAAACACGCTCTTCTCTCACATAGTGACGAGACCTCGTATATTCATAAGTATTACGAATGTTTCAAAAATAATTTAATTTAGATAATTTTTCATTTGTCATAAATATTAAATTCTTGACAATTCACGGGCGTTTTAAATATGGTTTGTGATTTTCATACTGATATGTCGTGATTTTTTTATCCCGGGATTATTTGTCTTTCTACAGTTCATTTGTCACTTTTCCTGTTCATGTTTTTTTTTTAACCAGGAAATGTTTTTTTTTCTTGTTGTATATAAATTTTTCCTGTTGAAAGAGTTGATTGTTCCTGTGAATATCATTTTTCATTCCTGTGGTGATAAATGCATGCCATATTTTTCTCTTGTCTGTATAGAGTATGTCTGAATGCCCCTACACTGTCCACATCGCACGCGTGAAAAGAGAAATGTTCAAGAGATATTATATCTAAATTTCCAGTCATTTGCTGGTTCCCTTTTGCTAATAGAAGGGGAATCATGATTTTTTGGGGGTCGATAAACACTTGTCCGGCAGTGTATATTCATGGAGGAGGCCAAGAAGCTGATCCTTAATTGCCGGAGGATTTATAATTGGTGGTTTACCATACATATGTTGTATATCTATCAATACTTACTTATAAACTTATATCAATACACTAATTGCAGACTAAAATGGTTAGTGAAGAAATCTACTTCAGTGAGTGGTATGCCTTACCTTCAAGATATCGTAAGATGGTATACGTCTTCATCTGTGAAACTCAGAGGCCGATTGAATTTACCGCTTTTAAAATGTATCCTCTAACTATGAAAATATTTTCAAAGTCTTTACACTCCGTTTACACCATAATCAATCTAATACGCAGTTCTACCAGATAATAAACAACATCTAATATCTGAATATGATTTGAAATTACTTCACAATAATTGTAAGTAAAGAGTCACACTTAATAGGCGACAAGATTAGTATTAAGTATTTGTTTAACAGACACTGGATAAAACTTTTCTGACGACCGAAACACACTCCTTTCAGCACAATCAAGCTAATACAGAAAGTAAAGAAACTCTTAATATTATTTTCGCGTTTGTTGAAAATTCGAACTTTTTTGCTGATGAACAATTTACTTTGAATCATCTTTTTTCTAACTGTGTATCTAAATGTATTTATATGCATTATGTCGCCTTCAAAAATGCTAATACACATACTATTATATGTATCATTTGAAATTATTTTGTATTTATACTTATCCAGTTGACACATGAAACAGCTTTTTTCTCCAGATTTCGCTCTCAGCTCTCTAAAAAAATACTACAATACTCAGTGTGCGCTTTGATGTGAACACCTGTCATTCCCCAATTAAAAATTTTATTTTACTAATTTATTTATATTTATTTGTTGCAATTATTCAAGAATTGGAACTAAAAATGGAAATACCATGTTGAACTTGAACCTTTTTGTTTAATCTCAAACTAGTATCTAAAGAAATATTTAGGTCTTTCAGTTTGGCTTCGAGGTTTTCTCTCTGTATATGAAAGAACGAGCTTTTTATGCGTCAACCAACTGGTCATTCTTCGCCAATACATACGACATTAGAACCATTAAGCATACATTCATATTGTAACCTTCTCACCAATTAAGGCAGTACTTAAGTTAACTTATTAAGTACCAGACAAGTAAAACTTTTGATCCAGATATACGTTGTATAAGATTTATTTGTAAGTAAGCAATTCAAGTTATACTACCACGAATAAATAATTTTTTCTGCTTATTATGTCAAAAAGGGTGCCGACTCGATACAAACATTTTTCATGCAAATATAAAATAAATAAATAAATAAGTCAACGGTGTTTCCGTTTTCCCTTCCAATGATCCAAAATGCTGACTAAATGACCGAATTTACCGAAAAATGCCAATTTCGAAGATTTGTGGAGACGTGTTACCCTTTCCCGCTAAATGACTGCACGCTGCATTGGCAATTATAAGAATACGTCGGTACTTGATGGTTCATGGAATTTTCTCACACAGCAAACGAAAAGAAAGTTGCTGCAATGGGCGTCGTCAGAAGGGGCCAGTAGGAGCATTTCCCCCACGGAGCTTAACGTTACATAAGATTACCTCTTTACACTAACAAAATGCAATAATTTTTCAACTTAGCCACTCCTGAAAAATTAAGACGCATTTTTCTGGAAAAATCCAAACGGCGCTTCTGGTCGTTGCCGTACAGGGTATAGTCATGATGAAATTCAAATTTCGTCGGGGTTGGGCTATACCTTGATTTATCTCCAAATCGTTCGTGATGATTTTGCTCTTTCTGAGATGTTAAAAGAAAATATCCTACGCTACTCAGGAGGAGATTGGAAATTGAATTTTTTGTTGCAACACTCGTCGTTAGCTTATGATGCCAACTTACAATCGTCCGATTTCAGAATATTCCCCTGGTGTCGTATTATATGACTATCACTTCTGTCATGCAACACAACACTGGTACGTTATGCAAGAAAAGGGAAAATTGCAAAATAAATGATTCTGAAGGGGGACGAGGCCTCCAATTACACTTCAGAATAGACAAAATGTCACACTCACCTGCTTTATTGAAGAATTCACACATCTAGAAAGACCTTTGAAAGTTTTTGGTTTGTTCATTAGGAATTTTTGATACTTCTGCTGAATATAGCAGGAAAATTATACATGTATGTCTGCTCTTCCACCCTCTTGCTGTTCTACCCTCCAACCAATAATTTTGCTTCGCCATGATCCATAAATATTCTGAGTTAGTTGCACGTACTAAAGACAAGGACTGCAATACATGAGTCGTCGTATTTCATTGCTGTCTCCGGAGTTATGCGCGATATTTATTTTTTTAAATACCTCCTCAGAAAGAACAAAATTATGTACAATCTGCATTCAGCAGGGGAATAATTATATACTTTCCGTGCGGGATTGAATTTTTTTTCCCAAGAAACATTTGCCTTCACAGTCCCACATAGAAGCCAGCCAACATGCAGCTAGAAGAAACAAGCATACCTCTTTTTTAATTTGCTCTCAACCCGAGCCCTGGAATCCGCCCTTTCGAGCATTACCACACAGACGTCGGGGAGGCTGCTAGGGCTGTCTTAGCCCTCTTCACTTCTGGCCGAAAAACTGGCCTAGGTCAAAATCTGGCGAGTTGCTACAGGATTCTCCTTATACATTCTGTATTTTTCTCATTTGTTGGAGCGTATGGCGATGCACGCATGCCAAAGTAGCTCCCCGGACACCGCACCCCCAGGCCCAAAAAACTAGGTTTTTGAGTATCGTATCAGTTTCGTCAGCTTCATTATTTGTGTGCATTTGAAATTGCATACTCAATACGCCGTAAATACGCCATTCGGCTCAACAATCAGCGGGCACCAACAACTTATCAAGATTTCCGTCTTACTGATTTTCGTTCTATTTTTTTTTTCCATTTTTTGTTTGTTTTTATTTGTTTAGTTTCGTGCCCCCGATTAGCTTAGGTTATTTCTCGTACTCTTTGCAATCTTCTTCTCTAGTATATAAAAGTGAATGTCTATTTGTTTGTTCGAGGTTGGCGGGTGAACCGTAAGAGCTGGAGAGTTCGAACTTCCTGGATGTGTTCGTGTGAGCCCGGAATAGGTTTTAGGCTATAAAAAATTTCGGCACCCTAATTAGGAAGGGGCCACAAAATTTTGTCTCCCCAGGCCCCCTAATTTTGTTTTCAACTTGAACTTTTTAGAATCGTTTTACATCGACCTTCTTCACATTTTGTTAAAATTTGGTGGCGGTAACTGTCTCCCTTCAGGAATTTTTGGGGAGCTGAAAATCTGAAATTTCTAAGATGAGCTCAAAATGCCTTATTATTACGTTCACAACTGATTTAATGTGGTCTTTGTACCTGAATATAGTTTTGTAGCCATGTATGCACCTTCATAGTCCATTTTCATCCCACTTATCACCTCAAAAAGCTCCAAAATTTCAGTTTTTGAAAACTATGTTCAGCATCTCTTCTAATTATCCGATTGAATTTGTAAAAACACGAACGTATTCCTCTGAATAACACAAATGTGAAGCAGTAAACGGCAAATAGATCAGGGTCCTTTAACAAAACGGAATGAGAGTTGAAGCTATTTGCAGTGGTAAATTTCCGTAAATTTCAGAAGCGTTTCTCAGGGAACAATCCCCTGGGCAAATTTTTGGCTGGAGGCGAAAAAACCCACATACATCAGACATATACATTTTAGTGCATGGTACCTCTCACCAGACAGCGCTAGTGTCACTTGTAAATCATATAATGAGACTTTTTCACCTCCAAACATAACTGAGCGTTTTCGCCTCCGATTCGCGGCAACAACGCATTAGTGATTGAATTAATATTAAACTCGGAGGTTTCCTATACTTGCTTGTATGCCTGGAGGTGAAATGTTCCCTTCACATATTAATACTCTCAGGCGGTGTAGGAGCACTATATTGTTTTTATTTCGAATGATTCTATTATGCATTCAGATTGTAGTGCTGTAGACATACCAAGGGAGAGTCTTAGGCCAAAATTGTCAATTTTACTGTTTTTCAAATATTTTTGACATCAGAGTTTAGCCTGGCCAAAAACAAAAAAAAAGAAAAATATTTGATTGGTTTCTGAGGGGTCGGTCTGACACCCCCCCCCCAAGGACCCTGGCCTCAGACAGAAGTAAAAAATAGGAAAAGGAGAAATAGGCCCTACCCAACCATTTCTTGGTTTCCTCGCACGTTGCTATTTCACTTAGCGCTAATTTGCTCATCAGTTTGTGTCAGGAAACATTGTTGATGTTCTGAAAAAAATAGAAAAAAAATGATGTGGTGGACTTAGGAGATGGAAATTGGATTACAGATGGTCCGAGGGATAGACGCAGTAGAAGGTCCCTGAGAAAAGGGAGCAGGTGTCGGCTCTCTGAAAGAAGATTGAAGTCATAAACCAGAGGGGTGGGGATTGAATTGCAGATATGGAACCCAACAAACAAAATGTAAAATGGAAAGGTGCATTTCCCCAGCCTTCCTTACCTTCTAGTTTTGAGCGCAAAATATGTATGTCATTTTTTTTTCCATTTGTGCTTCCATTTATTTTGTTTGTGCCCCCACTCATCGGCCACAATTAGGAAGGGTGGCTGGGGAAATTCTAGCTCCTCTACCACAGCATTTTAAAGTTTGAATGTGGTCAATCATATGTGTTCGATTTATGTTTGAATGTAGTTCCACTTTCCCGGTTTGTGCTTCACCCCTGGGTGCCAAATCGGGGTGAATGTCTACTGCTCAACCCCCTCAACTGAATTTTGACTTTTAATGGTGACAATTTTGTATGCTTTATTTGTGTTTGATTATGCTTCCATTTTTTTTTTTCATTTGTGTTTCACCCTTGTAGAGCAGTACACTGAGAGATGAAAAGATAGGTAGAAGAAGAAGGACAGAGAAGAAATGAACGAAAATGGCGTGTGGGGTGCATCTGAGTTTTGATTTTGGGCCCACAGTATAGGTTGCCACACTCTTGTTTAGTATGGTGAGGAGGAAGTGCGAGGGGAGAGGGTAGGAAAGAATATGATGTAAATGTTCGAGGGAGATCCATGATTGAATGAGGCAGGGAAGGGTACAGAAATCTGGGGAGGAAAATACGCAAATCACATAATTTGTACACAAATTTTTGCCCCCAATTCTGAGCCTCCAACTCAACTGTGGAGAGGGGGGCTAATATTCATCAACCTAACATTTAATTTTTTGTACAGGGAAGTGGTACATACGAAAATCTTGGTACCCGAAAACTCAAATCACACAAATTGTATATTAGCTTCTGTCCCCTGCTTTTAGGAAATCCACCCGAGGAGCAATGGAATTGACCACCTTCGATTGAGATTTGAATTTTGGTTCTGTCCTAAGCCATGACTGTCATGATTTTGACATCTAAATGAGACTTTATTTTCAACTCATATGCGGTGAAAACGTCGCTGTGTACTTGTATATGAAAAAGAGGCGAAAAAGCCGCCCTGCAAAAATATACCTTTAAAATTTCGTTTTCGCCTCCGTATATGAGGTGAAAACGTTGCTTTATGTACAAAAATGAGGCGAAAAAGACCTTAAAAAAAAAAAAAAAATTTATATAATATTGTATATCATATACCCTGCGTGTTCAAAATTGTAAGTAGAAGTTACTGCACCGAAAAGTTTACCACGAATTCATAGATGATGTATGTGGGTTTTTTCGCCTCCACACAAAAATTTGCCCAGGGGATTACCTGGCCTGTAGAAGCCTAAATTATTGAGATACAGTGCCTTACGTTTTCACCTCCGTCTATGAGGTAAAAACGTCGCTGTATACAGGGTTAGTCAGTTTTCCTTCCGCAATAGAAAACTCCATTACGCTGAAGATCTGTTATCGGTTTTGTCGCTATTCGCGAATAGTGTGTAGCGCGCCTACCCGATAACAAAGCGTACTGTACATTTTGGTAGATAACACATTGAGTCATACTTCGTTCAGCCTGACGGAGTTTTCCTATGGCGGAGGGAAAACCAATTAACCCTGTATATGAAACAGAGGAGAGAAGACCGTCCTGCAAAGATATACCTTTAGAATTTCGTTTTCGCCTCCGTATATGAGGTGAAAACGTCGCTTTATGTATGAAAAAGAGGCGAAAAAGCCGCCCTGCAAAGATATTATCATATACCCGCGAGAACATGATGATCAAGATCGAGAGGGTCACAGGTTTACCATTTCCCTATACTCTAAGACATTGTAAATAACACAGTTTGGAATGGACATGAGTTTTTTTAGTCTGAGGAAGAGGTTCAAGAATAACATAATAAGAAACTTACAGAGGCGAAAAAGCCGCCCTGAAAAGATATACCTTCAGAGTTTCGTTTTCGCCTCCGTGTATGAGGTGAAAACGTCGCTTTATATATGAAAAAGAGGCGAAAAAGCCGCCTTGCAAAGATATCATCGTATACCTGCGAGAACATGGGATCATGTTCAAGATTGTTAGAAGAAACTACTCCACAGAAAAGTCTAATACGAAGTAGCACATTTTCACTTTTAGCATTTTGTTTTCGCCTCCATATATGACGCGAAAAAGTCGCTTTATATACAAAAATGAGGTGAAAAAAGATCCTCTTTGAAAAAAATGTACATACCATCATGTATACAGAAAAAATTGGAACAAAATAAACAACAGGTGTCTGAACTGAAACCTGAAATAGCCGTGCTGAAAAGAAATACACTGACGAATTTCATTGCCTCCATCCTGCTTTCAGACAAGAAGGCGATGTTTCTTTGTAGAATTTATAAGAATTTCATGCGGTGACGAGAGAAATATGATGATTATGTGTGTCTGCTGCAACTCAGTGACTAACATGCGATTGCAGTATACCTGAATGAAAAGATATTGATTTTAAACAATAGGCCCCAGGAATGCAGAAGTACGCGAAGAGTCCGAACAAGCCTGCTTATCGCACACTGGAGGATGAGACGTAAACATGTGCTGCAAAAGTATTGGCAACGTTGCTGGAGGCCAAAATGGCCAATTATGTAAAAAAGAAATACGAAAGGAGGCGAAAAGTATAAAATATGTTCGGAGGTGAATAGGACTATATACATAATGTATACACTCGGTGATAAATTTTGAGAAATCCTTACCCCTCTCAGATTGCCTCTTATGACATCAATGCTCTGATTCTAAAATTACAAAGTATACACTTCTAAACCCATTTTTTCTGGCGGAGGCGAGGGCGTCTGCGTTATGTATGGAGTATGTGTGTATGTATGTATGCATATACGAAAATCTCAAAAAGTAATGAATCAATTGATTCCAAAGTTTGATATATTATGGAGAAGTACCTGAAATTGTGCCCATTGAAGTTTGATGACAATTGGTCGAGTCGTTCATGAGTTTTTCCTCAATATAAGGTCAGAATAAAAAGCACGAAATCTCGGAAAGTATTGAATCAATTGATTCCAAAGTTTGATACATTATGGAGAAGTACATTATGTGGGACTGGTGAAAATTCAATGACAAATGGTCGAGTCGTTCACGAGTTTGTCCTCAATTGAAATGGCGTAATCGTCAGTGTTACAACAGTAACCCAAACCCACGAATCCCATCGAGGTTTTTCGTTCACGAGTTTGTCCACAATTGAAATCGCGTAATCAGTGTTACCGCAGTAACCCAACCCCACGAATCCCATGGAGCTTTTCCTCGCGATTCGTAAATACGTGGGTTGGCAACGCTGCAGTGTAACCTAGTGTAACCCAACCATAATGACTCATTTTGCGATGCATGTTCAGTTGATCCTCATAGTAAGGTTATTGTTACATGTGCATATTTTAATGCGTGTTTTCTACTGAGTGGAATTTTTTAATACACGTACATATGGCATCCAAGGATCAAGTAAGAGCGATTTGTTTATTATTTTTTACACGAATTTCATCTTCGCATAGGACGACTAATTCATTATTATGTTAAATACTGATGATTACATTATTATAATCGTTACTATTTGCATTTGTTTAGAATAAAAAGAAAAGGAAGAAGAAAGTATACGGCGGACGCAGATGCCGAGAGAAGAATAAAGCCTATATCCGAGATCAGCGACAAAAAGTAGTTTTATAGTGAATTGTTTCATTACCAATTTTATTACTTTTAATAAGTGTCTGATACTTGTATTTATATATATTTTAGAGTTTGGAAATTGACCATGTTGAGAAGGTAGAACGTCGACGTTTGGCTAAAAAAACTAGTGACGCGAAACGTATGTTGAATGCGGAAAATCGACGTCTCCACAGTGAAGTCAACAAGGCGGCCCAAAAGCGGCGTTTGAATGATGCGGAAAATCGACGTCTTCACTGTGACAGGATGAGTTTGGCCCAAAAGCGGCGTTCGTCCAATCCGGAAAATCGACGTCTTCATTCTGATAGTAACAGTTTGGCCCAAAAGCGGCGTTTGACCAATCCGGAAAATCGACGTCCATCACTAGTTGCAACGGGTAAGGAATCGGCACAAAATAGCGGACGTTTGAATAGATCTGGTCAAAGAGTACTGCATTGTTTGCGTTTGAAAATTTGTCAAAAAAAAACACGATTATTTAATGTAGGTGCTAAGGGTCAGCATTTATTGCGAGTTCGTGCTAATGAAATTAAACGATTGGAAAAGGTGAGTAATCTGAAAAAAAGCGACTTCAAAGCCGTTTGAGGAAACGTAAGTTGTTAAGAATTGATGAGTATCGTGAGAGATATAATATAGCATGTCGACATCAATATTTGAGAAAAAGAAACATTGTATACACAAGTAAACGTGAAAAACTTATACGCGGGTATTTTGAGGCCATTAAAGAAGGACCAAATTATGTTTGTGTATGTTGTGGTCGATTATGGTTTAAAAAGTCTGTGCGTTTGTACACATTTGATGAGCTGATTGAAAAAGGTAATTCTGTACAGTTTTGAAAGAAGTTTGCTTTCAAGAAACTAATGATGGTGTACATGTTGGCTACTTATGTCGTACGTGCTCGCAGAATATTAAAGTAAAAAAAATTCCAACCCTATGCATAGCTAAAAATACAGGACTGCAATTTCCAGAAGTTGATATGCGGATTAAACGTTTGTCACCATTAGAAATACGATTTATTTGTTTGAGAATGGCGTTTCTACAAATCCGCGAATTTCACTTTGGCGATTTGTTTCACCGAGGTCGAGTAGTAAATGTCCCTATTAACGTTAATCAATGTATTAGCATTTTACCGCGCGTTGCATCCGAAACGGATACCTGCCCCATTCAGTTGAGAAGACAAATGAATAATGCTCGTTATTATCTGTATGAAATGGTTCGTCCAAATTTGATAATTGAAGCCGCTCGTTATTTGAAAGATAGTGAAGTGTACAAGGATGAGAAAATTGAATTAGATGAGAAACGTTTGTGGGATGATATTGAAGAGAGCAGAGAAATTTGAATAGCAATGCAGTTTGTATGGAAAGAAATAATGACGACTTATCTGCAGAAGTAGATGCAGTATCTGACGAAGATTGTTTGCAGGTACCAGTTTTGGAAACAGCAATGCTAGACAAGACTATAGTATTTGCACCTGGAGAAAAAAATAGTCCTCTAGGTTTGTTTGTTGATAAATTCGCCGAATGTAAGACATTTATAAATTTGTTCGGAGGAAAACTAATTGATTGCCCAAGGGGTATGAGTTACCAAAATTGGTGTAAATTTCGTTTGCAATGCTTTGATCGCCCTATTGACGATTTTTGCATAAGAAATCCGCAGCAACACGCAGCGATTCTGAGTGAGACAGTCGCGTTCGCTGCTGATGCGGAAAAACAAAGTGTCAGCAGCGTTTCGCAGCAAAAACATGTTTGCAGTGGTGCGGAGCAGCAGCGTTCATGACCCGTTGTTCACTGCGTTACACTGCTGATGAAATCAGAATCAGCAGCTGATTCAAGTGGTTTTTCAGTAGCTACTCTCTGCTGGATTTTTATTCCGTGGTGGAAATAAATCGATTCTGCTGCTGCATTTTGCAGCGGAAAAACAGTAGTTCTAGCTGTGGTCCGCAGCTACAATTCTCTACTCTGCGGTAGACGGCGTATTGCAGTTTCTCTTCTCATTTACAATTTATAAAATTGAAATAGTAAAAATACAAAGTAACTGGTCGCCAAAAAAATTAATAATATCAATGATTCTTGAAATTACGAGTATATTTATGTAAACATACGAGTACTTATAAAACTTTCAAAATTGCTCAAATCCAAGAATACCGGTGACCTCGCATCATGTGATTTGGTGACCTCAGCTGATTTGGTGATCTTATTGGTTACTTCATGTGATTTGGTGACCACATTTGTCTCTGAAATAAATTATAATGTTGAATAACTACATGGTATTTTCAAGTTTGTTTTTAGAAATTACACACAGTTAGAAGCCACAATTTGGTAAGGCTTATGTTCTGCAATTTTTCAAATGTCTCTCTCTCTCTCTCTACTTTTCCTTCAGGGCCCTGATACATCATTACATGGCCCTACTATCTTATTCCCAATTCTCTCCTACTTGAACCAAAACAAAAACCTTCATCTCACCTTTCTCCTATTTTTCACTGCTTGATTGTTATTCTGTACTTAATGAGTTTTGAATCACGCTGATTGAGGATGAATGATTCTTTAAAAACCGAGAAGAACATTCTCTATATCCGTCTTTCCCTCATATTCTATTGCTTGAAATTAAAAGAATATATTTCTTCTTTAATGCACTTCAACTGATCTAAATAAATAACTCTTCCCAATATTTCATATTGATACTCTTTCAATTAAGTAATAACAATTCATAGCCGGAATGATTTTCTTCTCCTAGCAAAGTCATTGCGGGGGATCCCACTCATTTATCTTTGAGGCCCCATTCTCGTACACTGATAACGTCATTGCACTCCTTGCCTAGAGACATAAATTTTATTTTGTATTCAATTTATCGCATCATTTCCACCTAGTATTTGATATTGTCACAAGGGAACTCCATTCACTTTGCTTTTTTGAAGTTCCACCCTGCTTTCTGCATCCTCCAACATACTTGAGACTTTCATAATTTTTTTGAACATATTTTGACCCATTGATATCACCTTCCTATTCTTCCTACAAGTATCCCATAAGATTTTCAAATCTCATATTCATATAATATTTACCTATAATATTCTGACAATTCAGGTTCTCTCGTTCATCGGACTCAGCTTTCTTCGATTCATCTAGAGAAATACATATTACATAATAACAAGTAAAAATGGATTTCTTTTCACACTATTCCATAAACGAAGTAAAAAATCAGCCACGTTTTGACTATCCACCACTCTTCACAAGTTGTCAATTTTCTTCCAAGAATTAAATTCCCTGACTTTTCCAGATTTTTTCAATGCTCACCAACGCCCCCTCCTTTGGTCAAGGGTGGACTTCTTTGAATATTAGGTTGGTTATGCTCACTGGCCACAATAAAAACAATTTAATGCGTACATTTCTATTGAAAGGGCCCGCTTTGCCGATCACAGTTTTGGCTGTACAGCTGATTTTTTTTTTTTTTTTCTTTTTAAATTTCGACCAAAAATCAATTTTTGGGTTTTTAGCGATTTGGTTCTTTTTCAGCTCTGCTGTACCATTTTTTGAGGTCTCATTCCATTCAAGCTCCAGGGTATGAAATGCATAGAAACCAAAAGGGCCCAGGTTGTCGACTCCAGTTTTTTTCTCTACGGAAGTTTTCACTCTTAATCATTTTGCGGACTTTCAAAAACATTTTTCTCAAAATACAGCTTTTCTGTACCTCATTATCAAAAATACTGAAAAAATATCTTTCAGTAACGTTACACAGCTGGTTAAGGTCTCATTCCAAAGGTAGTTCGGTCTAGTATAACCCTCACCCCTCAACTTCATACCGACAAGACCAAATGGACCTTCTCGCTAGGGTATTTCTAAGACTCTTGAAATAGTTCGCATGAATGTTATTGACTTTTCACACCAACAGAACCTTCAAACCCGGCTGATGAGCCCATCACATTCTGTTATCACTCATGAAAGCCGCCCCCCCTCACACACACACACACACACGCGCGCGCGCGCGTTCGAAACACAGGGTACAAAAAGCCAAGTAGAAATCTTTTGAACGGCTGCGTGGCCGGCCTAGAGAGCATTTTCGGAATTTTCCTCCACCCATGCTGATTCACCCCTTGAATAATTAGAGGT
The DNA here is from genome assembly GCA_031841125.1 of Acanthococcus lagerstroemiae. NCBI lineage: Eukaryota > Metazoa > Arthropoda > Insecta > Hemiptera > Eriococcidae > Acanthococcus > Acanthococcus lagerstroemiae. The sequence continues at coordinate 39,518,930 of CM063110.1, forward strand.
GCGGTTTTTGAACACGACAAAAAGAAGGGCGGTTCACGCAAAACTGAAACAGGGAAGGAAAAAAGCGCGACAATAATTAGCTATAAAAAAAAAATCACACCTGTTTTTGGCTGTTGAAAACTTTAGGGCTTTTTATCAGTTTTGAACTGTCAGGTTGGGAAATGTACCAGTTTGGGTTTTTTGGTCAGATATTAGTTGTCCATCACATTGGTCCGTTCTTTAGTTGTAATTCTCAATTTCCAGATAATATTATAAGCGTTTCCCAAAACATTCCCGATTTGATTGCTCTTTTCTTTTCTACTTTTTTTCTTTGGACGAGGGGGGGGGAGCTCCCATTTTTTTTGTATTTTTGATTGAAAACATTCTGGGAAACATCCCTGTATTACACATGCTACAGACAAGAGTGTTCGGAGCCATAGCCAAGAGATGCAGTGGCAGAAGTTCATGACAGTCCAGCAACTGGCATTGGTTGTTGAGGCTGACAATCCAGCACACGACATTAGTTGTTGGAGCTGCAGTGGCAGTGGTTGATGGCAGTAGCGACCTGGTACCTGAAGTATGAGAGGATTGAGTACCCTGAAGTTGGAGTTACCAAGAGAACAACTGAAATGGAACACTGGAAGTACCGTTCATACATGCGACAACATACTGTTCCAGTGATTAAATCTCGTGCGCCGTATTTCACGTGCATTCCTTATACAAATGCCATGCGTTGAATTTCTTCAGACTTGTCGTTTTTCGCATGCAAACGCTCTTTCTATCGCTTGCGAATAATTATTCTCCAATAACTACTAATTGAATATTACATTAAATGACATGTAGAACTTACCAGTAATATCTCAACACAAAATTCCGAACTAAACTGTAAACTCAGAAACGCAACGCGCAACCATTCATTGAAGTTGGACACAGGAACTGTGAGATAGTTTGTACTTTGTAGATACACGCATAGTTTGTACTTTGTAGATACACGCATCGAACCGGATAGCCGTTAAGCCGCAAACGTTTATCTGAAGGCGCCGATTGCGAAATCTACTTTTTTATTTACGCGTGTATATTTATCAATGCTTTCTTTGTATAAACTTTCTGAAAAAAGTTGAAAATGTCTTCATGTTTTTTAATTGTCAATAGTTTACAGGGCGAGGAACTTCTGATTAAAAAAATTTTAAAATATTAAGAATTTTCCATGTTTATGTTTTTTACGAATTGATCCCCCCTCCCCCCTTCATATTTTATGTCAACCTATTTAAATGGTTATTGTTTTTCATTTTTATGTGTTTTTTTTATACTGAATTTTTTCCTTTTTGTTCTCCGTTTTCTGTGTTCTTGTACTGTGTAAGTAATTAGTTTTTCTAGTTCATACTTATTTTTTACAAGTGTTTATTTACCTTTTGTTTTCTCTTTACAAACTTTCGGAAAAATGTTTAAAAAGCAATGTATTATTCTCTTTTGAAAAAGACATTATGAATTTTACTTTTCAATAATCGTACACCTACCCAGAATTTAGAAGTCTACATTATGTTACCAATTTTTCTCCATGTAACAGCTTCGTCTTTCATTTATAACAAGTTCAATTTTCATTTTACTACCGATAATTTTTAAAGTATAGTAATGTATCGTGTCCTATTTTCTGTTTTCCTTTTTCTTACTTATTTCATTTTTTCAGGTCAAATGGCTTCTTAATTTGTTCTTTTACAGAAAATTATTTCATAATATTTGCATCCTTCATTAAAAATTCTTTATTTTTGTAAAAAGTCTTCTGTCTTGTTATTACGACTCTGATTGTAATTATTATTTTCATAGTCTGTATGTAGTAGTTCATTATTTTGCTCTCTTTGACCTCTCCAGCTCTTTCAATACTGATTTGATTTCATAATAAATTTTTCCTTCTATTTGTAAACAATTTGGTCTATTATTTTACTTCTTCAACTGCTTCTTTCATGATTAATATATGATTTCATAAGTTTGTGTTATATGGGTTACATCCAGAGTACTCAACTTTCATTATTTCATTAATTCGTCGGAATATATTTTGCTTAAATGATAAGTAGCTCGAAAAGTCCTGCGAAAGCTTTTTTTTTTTTTTTTTTTTTTTTCTACAGCAATCATTAGACAAAACTGCACATAAAAATGTGTCCTGTGCATGTGTCTCATGATTAAAACCTCTCTTCACTAATATGTGTAAAAGTGTTAGTTTGTCTATGGATGGGTGTGCATGTTTGTTCGAGGTTAGCGGGTGAACCATAAAAGCTGAGGGCAAATGCTGATGGGGTGGGTGAGTGGTGGTCCGGACCCCCTCCTCTCGAAAGATCTAAATACCTACCAACGCAGCTTCTATATTATGTAGTATCAGTTCTAGCGACGGATTTTCCGACAGGCATATTAGGCCAGTGCCTAGGGGGCAGAATTCAAGGGACGGCAAATCTTAGTACGAAAACAACGGGAAAAAGGAAGGAAATTTGGAAAAGGAGAAAAAGAAGAAGAGACAGACAGAAAAAAGGATAATATTGTAGAAGGTGCAGAAAACACAACTGGGAAATAATTATCAAATTTTGACCTGTAGCTCATTAGCAGAATATGGAGTGGAGGGGTGAGGGGGACATTTCGTTGAGTGCCTATAGCGGCTTAGCTTCTAAATCCGCAGCTGGTTACAAAGAGTGTAAGCAAAAAGTGGAGTTCATAAGACATTAAAAAAGAAAAAGTGAAGTGACCACCCACTTATCAGTCGCATTAGCAGCCGATGCCGTCAGTGCGGGAAGGGTAGAGGGAGGAAAACTGCAAGCGTTTTCAGGTAGGGGAAGATCACGGACGTGGATCGCAGGGAATCGTTGGAAGTATAGAGAGGGAAAATGGGAAAGGAGTTCGCGTTAACGGGAAGAGGAGAGGACATACTATTGCCTGCGGAGCTCCGTGCGGTTAAATTTTGACATGTAATCGGGTGTTTCCACGCCAAAGAGGAAGCCCGCAATATCCCCCCCCCCCACGGTCCGCCTAACTTTGTTTTCAATTGGAACTCTTGGAATTGTTCTACATTGAACTTCTTCACACTATGTCAAAATTTGGTGGCGGTAACTGTCTCCCTTTAGAAACTATTAGGGAATTGAAAATCTGATATTTCTAAAACGAGCTCAAAATGCTTTCTATGTACATATTAAATTGCGTATTAGTAGAAATATTTAGAAAACCGGAATTGGAAAATATGGGGATACAGATAAATGGTGAAAAACTGAACCATCTCAATTCGCGGACGGTGGTGTACTGATAGACAAGGATATAAAGATGCTACAGGAAACAGGAGAAAAATTGATAAAGGTAAGTGCAGAGGCGGGTTCAGAAATGAATACAAGTAAAACAAAACTATTATCCAATATGGAACAGGATTGTAAACCACAATACAAGGAACTGAAAAAATTGTACAGGAGAAATTGTATACATATACAATTTCTCCTGTACAATGTTTTGTTGTTTTCATTTTTTGAAACATGCAAATCGGACAAGTGACTTTTGCCGCACCCTGTATATCTGTTAGGCTCAATTGCTGAAGTCGCTTATTGGGCGAAAAAATTGACCACAACGCATTTTGGTGACTGCGAAACAACAATGAGCAATTTTAGTATAACCAGAACGCGTTTTGAAATGTTGAATTACCAGATCGCGTTTCGGCCTATGTTAATCGTTTAAAAAGAGAGCCACTACGCGTTCTGAAACCCTGGTTTACCAGAACGCGTCCTGTTCTTTCAATTTTTAAAGTGAACTTGGGTAAAGTATAGGAAGAAAGGAGGAACAGTTGAAAATAATTTTGAAATTTTCTATCATTATGAAAAATACGTCGTAAATCTTTTTTTGTTACATAATTATAAGATACTTATTCTTACACGAAGAATTCGAATGACATTTTGAGTTACATTTCATATTGTTCGCGAGGCATTTACATTTTCTATCGGTGCAATAGCGTTTGCAATTACAGTGAACAAAGCCTTGCTCGCTGCCAGGAATTGCAGCGGATGCTGATCTTAAGATCATTGGTACCGTTGGAGGCACATCTGCGAGGGTAACGAACGTACTATCGCTGATGGTAAACTCATTTCGAGCGTACAAATTTTTGAGAATTCTCTCCTTTGTGCCGACTTTGTACAATCCGGAAGAATTAATTTCAATGACTACGGCTAGGACACTTCGGGGAGCTGCACATCCGCGATCGACATCAGGTATACGTAATCGGCATTTGAGCGCGATAGCATTTTTTCCGCTTGTTTTTTCAACCCATTCCTAGCACCCTCGCCTAATACGAAATACTGAATGAAATAACAAATCATCTTCTTTGCAGTTCCCTTACAACTAAGTTTTTTTAAAATTTATTATTTTTTTTTATAAACGGTGTTTTTGAAATGCCTCAACGTACTACTGTATTGTATAGTGTATACGTATATCATGAAATTAAGAAAAGGTGAAAAGGTAGCCCAGAAAGCACATTCACACGTTTGAATTTGATCCAGTTCTTTAATGATATCTGAAGTGTCTATAACAGGGTGTCTACCAAATATAAGTTTTCTAAAAGTATGACCTTTGTACGACTTTTTTTCCGGAAAATATCCTCCGGCGCTTTTCGTCGTTGCCGTACAGCATATAGTCCTGGTGAAATTCAAAATTTGAAGGGAGGAGGGGCTGAGGAAACACCGGGAAAATACTGAAACATTATTCTTAACAGTGTTATTAACAACCTATGTATACTACGAAATAGCAGATGAAATAATGTGTCGTTTTCTTTTGACAAATCTTCAGGGTTCCTTTTACAACTACATTTAGTCTTTTTTTTTGGGGGGGGGGGGGGAAGCGGCGTTTTTAAATCAAAGGCCTCAATGTATGATTTGTGCATCATGGAATTGAGAAAAAGTGACCTTGAAAGTACATTCACACATTTGGATCGGTTCAATGCCCCGGTGAGATTGACTATTTCTCCAAAGTGATCAGCAGAACTGAGAAAAATCAGATAGACGATTGACATTGTGAGAATGTGGAAAGCGATTTTCACCGAGAATTCGCTGCCTACAAACCGACGAATACCTCGAGAAATGTTCGGTAACAGAAGCCGAATATGTACCTTTAGTTCGGTTATTCGTACACCTAATCTAAAATGTATTGCATTTTACTACGCTGTCCACGCTCCGAGAATACCATCTCAACCAACTGCCGCAGCCATACAGCTGGGTGCAAGAATGTAAATTCCCGTTGTGGGAAAAACTGCGATAAGAATTCAAAGGGTTGCTCTTTTCTCACTGCCAACCTCTGGTCGCCCCACAACTTTACTAAATATGCGGCTTTTTACGCCGTAGTTACACATCTAATCGGAAATCCGTTTCAGGCGATTATGTTGTAGTCGGATTAGCTGAGGTAATGCTCGAAGGGGTGGTTCCAGGGCTCGGGTGAGAGCAAATGAAAAGACAGGGAACGGTCTCATCAAAATCATCTAGATCGGATAAGTCGCATGCTGCTGATTTTTTTTTTTTTTTTTTCAAAAAACAAAGCGGAAAAAATGACACAAAGTTACAAAAACTCACCGCAATTTTTCTCATCTTCACCGTTCTCGCAATCCGCCACTCTGTCGCATCGTTTCAGCACATTGATACAGCTATTAGCGCACCGGAATTCGTTGGGCAGACAACCTGGAAAATACGAAACGCATTTATTCGTTTAGCGCCATAAACCCGAATTATTCTTCAAGTATGAACTTTAATATCTCCTCGAAGCGCTTTCTCAATTACAATTTAACGCCTTACCGCTACTTAAGTTATAAGCGTAAATCCTGGAAGCTTGATTTCTATAGATTTGTAAAAAAGGAGCGCACAGCCACCTCAGTTTCGAGACTTTATTTTCTTACCGCAGTGCCGAACATGCTCATCTTCTCCATTATCGCATTCCGGTATCCCATTACACTTATTAGCGACCAGGATACATTTTACATCATCGCAGCGAAACTCAATGTCACTGCCGTTGCACGGGAACGACCCAGGACCTGCAAAGAACATCAAAAATATTATTAGCATTCATTCGATTCAGTGCATAAATCAATTCTCTAATAGGATTTTGAGGAGGGGGGGGGGGGGTAAACGTCAATGAGAGAAAAGAAAATCCGCAAGTTAGCACATTTGAACTCTTAGAAACTAGGAAACTTTATAGGGTACTAGCTGACCATGGGCTAAAGTGAGTTGGCTAAGGTGAGCTGGCTAAGGTGGGTTGGCTAAAGTGTGTTGGGTTAACTGAGTTAGTCCCTTCCTCTTCCCTTTACTGCTAACCACTTTCCAATCTTCCCTCCCGTCCTTCCAACGATTCCCTGTGATCCACATCCGTGATCTTTTCCTGCCTGAAAACTTGCAGTTTTCCTCCGTCCACCCTTCCCGGACTGTTGTCTTCAGCTGCTAATGCGACTGATAAGCGGGTGGTCACTTCACTTCTTCTTTTTTAATGTATTATGGACACTTCACTTTTTGCTTACGTTCTTTATAACCAGCTGCGGATTTAAAAGCCAAGACGCTATAGGCACTCAACAAAATGTTTCCTTCACCCGCTTCATATTCTCCTAAAATGAGCTACAGGTCAAAAACTGATAATTATTTTCCGGTTCATGTTTTCTGCAACTGTTTCTTTTTTTTTGTCTATCTCTTCTTATTTTGCTCTTTTTCCAAATTTCCTTCCTTTTTTCCGCTGTTTTTGTATAAAATTTTGCTACCCCTTGAAATCTGTCAACCTAGGCACTTGTCTAATGTGCCTATGCCTATCGGGATCTCCATCGCTAGAACTGACACCGCATATAGGTATTTTGATCTTTGGGGGGAGGGGGTCCGGACCCCCACCCCTTCCCCAGCATCCACGTCTGCCCTCAGCTCTTATGATTCACCCGCCAACCACGAACAAACATGCACACCCACCCACAGATAAGCTATAACACTTTTATACATATTACAGAAGAGAGATTTTGATTATGAGACGCTACATTTTTATGTGCAGTTTGAACTTACTAATAGTTGCTGTGGAAAAAAAAAAAAAAAACGTTCGAAGAATGGGCGCATCAGCCTATTATACTTAGGTATTAAAACCTCCTTTGTTGTTTCTGTTCCTAACCTTTTTTTGTGCATGTCCGTGCGCGCGTGTCTGTGTGCGTGTATTGATAGACGAATCGCCGTGTAGCCGATAGCCGGTTCTTGGCTCGGAAAAGGTTCCCTGAGACGCGCTACTGTAATTTACGAAAATTTAAAACTGCAAATAGCTTCAACACTCATTGCCTTCAGTTGGAGGGCTCTGAATTATTTGCAGTTTACTGCTTCATATTTGTGTTATTCAGAGGAAAATGTTCTTGTTTTCAAAAATTCAGTCGGATAATGAGAAGGAATGCTGAAAATAGTTTTCAAAAACTGAAATTTTAGGGCTTTTGGCGGTGATACGTGGTTGAAAATAGGCTGTGTGGTGCAGAAATTGGTACGAAACAATATCCAAATATATTATGGTTGTTTTAAATTAGATGCACGTGCAATAATGAAGCATTTTGAGCTCGTTTTGGAAATTTCAGATTTTCAACCCCCCAATAATTTCTGAAGGGAAACAGTCACGACCACCAAATTTTAACAGAGTGTGGAGAAGTTCGATCTAAAACAATTCTAAAAAGTTCAAGTTGAAAACAAAACTAGGGGGCCGGGGGGATAAAATTTTGTGGCCCCCCTCCTAATTAGGGTACCGAATTTTTTATAGCCTAAAACCTATTCCGGACTCATACAAACACATCCAGATAGTACGAACCCTCCACCTTTTACTGTTCACCTGCCAACCTCGAACAAACACACAGACAGTAAACATTCATTTTTATATAGAAGATCTCAAGCATGAGACCTTCCTTGAACTGGAAGGTAAGCACCTCATCCTGATAATGTGTAGATACGTTTACCTGTTCTTATCGTCAAAGGAGCAAAGGTACGAACGTTAGAAGATACACAGTCTATCCCAAAGGTCCCAGAACTGATCACATAAAAGCGCAACTAGTGGCGCCATCTTCATGAAATTTCTGGCGGCGATAATTCTAACCTCCATGTACGCGTGTACGAAGCTACATTGGATTCGGTTCATAGCTGTGACGTAGTGATCGTGCGTGCGCATCATGCTTTTTTTGGCGCGCGGTTACAGAATGGATTTCGAAAAAAATAAAAAACAACGAACCTTAAATAAAGTTTTTGTTAATGACGGTTCTACCGCAAAAAAAAAAATCGTTTGAACACTTACAGTGTGGTTTTTGTGACTCGTGTCTCGGTAAAACGGCGATATTTGAGGAGTACAAGTGTTGTAGAAGTGGGAGAACATGCTTTGATTTCAAAAGTCACGCTTTAAGACAATGTTGATCTTTTTTTTTTCGATAGTGACGGCATTGTACACAAAGAATTTAGGCAAGAAGGTTCCACAATCAATGCTTAGTATTATCCAGGGGTTAGTCAAAAGAATTCAACGAGTACGGCCACAAATGTGGGCAATGCGCGACATTTTTCCTGTTGCATGACAATGCACTCACGGACGTGACAATTGTGAAGCGGTTTTTTCCACAAAAAATGGTCACGGTGTTGGACCATCCATCCTACACTCCAGATCTATCCGCACCAGACGATTTTCTGTTTCCAAAGCTCAAATTACAATCAAAAGGGCGGATATTTGACTCGATTACAGACATCTAGACGAATGTAACCGAGGTAAAGGTGATTTCGAAGGAGCAGTTCTCGGCGGCCATGGAAAAGTTGAAAACACGGGCGAAGCGTTGTATCGCGGTCCAGGGGGACTATTCCGAATGATTTTATGTAAAATAAATTTTCTGAATTGTACACGAGTTTTTATTGAACCAGTTCGGGGACTTTTGCGACAGACTGTGCATTATATTCACCAATAATGGACATTTTCCCCAGCATTGTTAATGGATAGATTTGTAAAATGTTTTGGTAATTATAGAAGACAATTATGGCAACTACTAAAAATATTTTTTTTTAATTATTAAAGAATAAATAAAAAATATTATAAGTGGGTACACCTAATCGATAATTACAGCAAAACATTCTGGTATTTTTCAGTTTCCTATTAAAAATTGTCCTTTCGACCCAGTGACTTTTCAGTCATTCCCGGATTTTTCACACACTTCAAAAAGTTAGGAGAATGTGGTTAAGTAGTATTTTCTAAGGGTATGAACGAGGGAATTTTTCACCACGAAAAAATCGTTCTTTTCAGAGGACAATTTTCACGGACAATTGAAAAAATATTAAAATTTTTGTACATAGTTTTTACCAAAATCGATTTTGTGAAGTACCTGTTGATCCAGTTGCGGTAATTTGTTTCAGTAGTTGCCGTCACTGTCATCTACCATCACTAGGAGATGGATTTAAATGAATTTTAAAAAAAACTGATTCCTATACGAATTCAAGGTAATTAATTCTCAAGTTCATTCACAATCAGAGGGGTTATGATTGCTTAGAAATCATACTGAAACATGTCGCAGACGGATCTGCAACGACGGAAGAGCATTTCCATTTCTCGATTTTAATATCCACTTGTCAGTAATATCATCGGTGGTGAAACGTATACAATACTCAAATTGAAACGAAGAGGAAGAAAAAAGAAAGGCGCCAAAAAAATTAAATAAATTTGACCGGATCATACCTCAATAAAAAAATTTCCATGGAAATTTCGCAACACGGCTGAAGAATGCCGTCGCGCAGCAACAGCACGACATCTAAGATCAAGATCAAGGAGCACATGGCTGCATGGCCGGAAGAAAAATAAATTTCCATGGAAATACGTAATGCGGAGATGATCGGTAGCAACGGGTCTTCTTTATTTCGATTCTCGCCTCAGAAGTAACGCTCAAAAAGTAACACTTCTTTCGTTCATGTGCCAAAGCAAAGACATGAAAATGTCAAAAGCATGCATATTTTTCTATTACAGTTATTCGAGTGCATGAACGTCATCTTTGCGAATCATTAAATTCCAAACAACATGAACCTCTCTTGTTGGAGCATGTTTTTGCAATATTTGATCAATAAACACGAATTTCTACATATACATATTTTGGTACTTTTATCGCATATTTCATTATATTTATATTGCTCACTTTAAACATTTTCAATCTTACTTCGACTATTTTTCGAACAACGGTATCTTTTCTTTACAATATTACACAAACCATAATTTTTCTTTACCATAGAAATATAAAACTGGAAATTTTTCACCTCCATTGTCCACCCTAACTCAGTCTGTTTGAGATGACTTAGAAAGTGGACCTTGCTATCTTGTAACTTCAAACCCACTGAGACAGTTTCATCCTCCCCTCACATGTGATAATCATTTTAATGATTTATACTTGGAGGTAACAACTAGAAAGCCTGAATGTAAATACACAGAATTGGTATTCCTTCAATCCTAGCCGTTTTCTGCATCGAAATTATTTTCATTCTTCGATGGCCTGACTAGTGTGACAAGTACATATATGGTGAGAGTGACGATTTGACAAAAGAAGACTAGCAAACCGATATAGAATAGAATAGTTTTTAAAATAAAATTAAGAAGGAACAAAGCATACAAATCGTCATTAAGGAAATGAAATCGAAAAAAATTGTACACAGTTATTTTCGGCGTTAATGTTCAGATCACAGTTGTCTCCACCCCTCCGACTGGACTTTTGGTATCACATTGGGAAGAAGTACTCAAAATCTGGGTTTTAGGTCATAACTTTCGCTTCCTGTCATCTGTATCAAAAGAGGTTTCAAACAAAATATTCTCTCGGCCTGATGTTCTATAAAAATGGTTTTGTATAAATGTTACGTAACTGACTTAGAAACGTCATAAAAGAGGAGGGAGATGAAACTAGCCCTTCAAATTGCCATGGTATTAACATTCACTTAAGCCTTATGGTGCAAAGTGTAGAATTTTTGACATTTTTTGGTCTCAACGATTTGTGCTAGTAAAAAGAATACGAGTTATACCTTCTGGGCCGGTTCCCAACATCGGCACTTATCTGCCTATAGAAATTTTTTTACCCCCACTCTCTTATATATAGCACATGTTTAAATAATTATTTTCTTTCAGTGTTCCGTCCTTGGGAAACATTTTTAAAATGAATTTTCGGACTTTACATTCGTACGCATGATGCAATCATCTAGTTCGGGGGGGGGGGGAATTCGAATGCGCCAAATACATTTTTGACATCGATTTCACCCTAAATCTAAAACTGTGGCTCCAAAAGAGAGGGAGGAGACGATAATGGGGTGAAATACAATATGGATATCAAAAGTATTCATTTCGATTCAATTAATTTATCTGAAATTTTACAGCTTCGACACCTTAAGAAATTCAAACCATTCAATATAGATATCATTTTCCATGTAATGGAGGTCCCCAAATCCATAGATTTACTCTGAATCCAAACATGAGACACCACAGGAGGGGGCATATTACATGAAATATAACATGGATATACATACACAGGTTTTTTGGAAGCCAGTTAACTCGTTTCTAGCATTTATGGGTTCAACATTTCATAACCGAGTCATTCACTGTTCGGAGGAGGGGTGCTCAAAATTGAAAAATTCAACAGGTACAACACCAGAGCAAACTTGAATTGAGGGGGCGTCAGAGTCTGACCACTTATTGTCAGGCTGCCCTGGTCCCAGCGACCACTGAATAACTATAGATGCATCCTACCATATTACTATATTGAGCTACGTTACCCAAATGTCAAAAATCAGCTTTATATCCCGATTCGCACGTAGGAAAAATTTTTTACCATCTGTCCATGTGTAGACTAACAGTTGACATTTTCAGGCTCACACAGACTTTATCGGGGGTTAACATTTTTACCAATGTTTGTTAATTTGGCTATTTTTGACACTTCGGTAGTTTTGGACCCATATGTGGACTATTGGTTATTCATTTGACAGTTTGTAAAAATAGTACCGAGCTGAGGAGTGTTTTTCTTTCGAATTAGTGCCTTTTTTGAGCTGCATTGACTAGACTACTACGCTTCAAGATCTCCCGTGCATCTCTACAGGATTAGCAGAGACAGTCATCAAAAGAAAGTGAACCTAAAGTTTTTCAAAATTATTTGCAGCGACCACTCTGAACTGTAGGCGCTCAGTGTCTGTTTTTCGAACTTAAATCTAAAATATTTTCTTTTCATCCTACAACCATTTACAACGGCGGTCTTCAGCATATTTACCGAGTAACAAAAATGATGACGGGGCCATGTACCCCAAAACAATACAGTAAATAGTATACAAACAGAAGAAAAGAACAGCAAGAGTAATTGAATACCAACAATGTGATTCGAATAGCAGCCTTGCGAGACGGTCTCTGCGTATTAAATGACAGTAGCAATAGGCATACCTAAGGCCTACGCAGTGTTGGAAAATTATAGATTTTCTCAACACTACATTTATATTGTAGACGAGGAACTAAGTTTCGTTTTTATTCTTGATGTGTTATTCCTTTTTAACTATAATATAGGGATATGACAGCAGTCTTCTTCTTAATATCCCCGTATGAATCCGAATATACTCGTATGTTCCCAGCAACACCCGTATTTCATGGTATACTATATACATTCGTACAAACTCCAACATAATTATGCTGCTGACTCCTGACTCATAAAAGGGAAAACGCGGACCGAGTTTTCCTTCTAAATTATGACCACATTTCTGCCACACGTACATGCGAAATGAACAAACGAAATGAAAACAAAACGGCAGAATATGTCAAAAGCTAGGCTGTATACAGAGGGCGGAGCTAAACGAAGTCCCACGGAGGCCACGGACCCCTTAAAGAATTTTTTGACTTCCCCAAAAAATTTCCCAAAATTCAAATATTCGGCTAGAAAGTAAAAAAATTGACCAATTTTTTCAGTACTTACTCGAATCTCAATACGTGCATTATAAACAAAGCCTATGGTGAAAAAATTAGATATATTTTAGAATTTTACGGGTCTCATTTCATGAGTTATGACTCTAATATGAATTTTTAGAGCAAAACTTTTTTTTACATCGATTTCTCCTGCCCCCCGGCCCCTCCTAAAAAAATTAGCTCCGCCACTGGCTGTATACAGTTTTCCAGTACCTACCAGTCATAGATATAATACATACCTATATCCACCTTTGGAACCTACAGAATTTTTTATGCCAAGATAGGGATACGACATCTGACAAGACAAATTGAAGAGGCGGTTGTATAGCGACAATATCATTGATTAATCTTCATTAGAATGACATCTGCTAATTATGACATTATAAATGAACGTCAGTGCTAAGACCATGATAAAATTCTCACATGTCTTCTTTGTTAGTGTTCACAGTCCTTCGTTTGCTCTCGGTTTTTGCCAGTATGGTTTTTATACATAGGTAGTTCATCGGTTAATAATTTACCTCTTTCAGATACGTCGGATAAGGATGTACCGTTGGTTGTTACAGTTAGAGAGTGACCTTCTTCGTATTGACAAAACACCGACAGCAGGACTACAACAATCGCTAAAAGATGCTTCTCAACCTGATTTCGCATCTGCTCAATACGCAGCGTTCTTTTCAAGTTTCCACATGAACTACTCCTACTGGAAACAGACGAAGACTCGCCGGATCGAAGTAGTGGTACCTGCGAAAGAAGACATACACGCGTCAATTGAGGTACTAATTTCGAGATGAAAAGATCTGAAAATGTACGCAGTTAACCAACCGTTACAAGATCACACAGTATTGAAAGCCTTGCGATATACCATCTATAATAATTGGAACTTATCACCAATTACCAAAGTTTAAAAAGTAAAAGAACTGCTTTTTCGCTCCCAACTGCGACATTGTTTTTATTTTGCAAGAATGTTTTCGAAGCAGAAAATTTTGAAATACTATTGCGCTCAGGTATAGGTATCTATCTATCTCTGAGGTAATGCTCGAAGGGGCGGTTCCAGGGCTCGGGTGAGAGCAAATGAAAAAGGGGTATAGGTATCTAGGTTATTCGCATATTTGAACTTTGCTAGAAGCGCTGTAATCGCTGAACGAAAAGATGATGCTGTTCCTTATCACCATCTACTACAGCGCCAAGTGTCAGTTGTTTTACTAATCTCCTGCTTTTAGTTTCATGTTAAAATGAATTTTGTTCCTTTTTACTAGACTATACATTTACCCTGATAAAACAGAATTTTGTTCAGAAATGAAAAGGTATTTTCAATTTCAAAATGATGTTCATACTAATGTAGGGTTTGTAATAAATCATGTTTCCATCCGCTGATAAGCTTTATTCGAATATGCGATTAAAAATTGTGCATACTGGATACCAAAGGAGGAAATGAATGGAGAACAGCAGTACAACGGTTTACGTTCATTATTTTCAGTTGTATATAGATACCTTATAATATTTATATCCCCAAGTAGGTATATGTCAATTTCACGTACTTCCAGTAGTTATGACAATAGCGTAGAAACCGATGATGAGATGTACTTTATCATCGTTGTCTAAAGACGAATGAATTTGTAAGTATTCGCTCGATTGGGGTCCAACTCAATTTCGCAAGCTCTGCTTTCAGTGTTCTCCACATTCCCAATGATACTTGTTCACGATATTGATTTAGGAACCTCCTGAAAAAAGAATACATTCTGTACAATTAGAAAAGTGCCTACCAAATTTTAATAAATAGTGAAGTACATATCTATATCATTTTAATTAATTTCCATCCTTTTGCGGTGCCCTCCGCCGCGATCGACTTTTTTAAGGTTCGCAAATTCTTTTGTAAATAGTTTTTTATTATATATTTGTTACTTGTCCTAACAAAGCAGTCTTCCTACGAACACCTAGGTGCCTTTTACCTGTGAATCATCTCTACACCGAATCGCTTCTTTCTTTCTTTTCTAGGAATCTTTTCCTTTTTTTTCCTTTCCTTTCCTCACGTTCTTCTTCCACCCTCGTATTTTTTTAAACCTCGTTGGCGGCTAGGCAGTGACCAAATACCTGGAACCCATCGACTTTCAGTCACTCTTGTACTCTCGCTTTCGCTATTCTCCGATATATTTTTCAGCTCGCTCTTTCGAAATTCAGTGTAAATATACTTCTGAACACGCCAACTGGAACTTCTTTTTTTTTATCTTAATGGTGATAACACGCTCTTATAGCAGCTCCGAAAGTGCTACACTCTTTCATTGTCCATTCCCATTTGAGCTTCAATTTTCAAGCATCGTTTCTTTTTTATCCTGCCTAAAATCGATGTCAAAATAGCTACATTATATCGAACTACTCTCTGTAACTTGTTCCTTCTCATTTAAAGTTTCAGAAAAAGGCCATTCACAAGGACTTGCTCATTAACGAAGTCTAAATCCATATATCATTCATGCTAATGTTACTCGCAGGTCTCATGCAATCAAAACCAGGCTCGTAAAACACGCTCCAATCATAAAGACAAAAAATTATTATTATAGAAATAAGTACGTCCTTGCCTCATTTCGACAATAGTTATATTCCATATATTTTTTATGAGGTCGAGGATTGCGTCTCTCGCACGAAAAACAATAAACAACTCGAGATTTAGCGTGTATCGGCGGTGGTTTATGGCATTTGTGACATGGGACACAATGAGTTGTCGGGACGCTGACAAGCTCATAAAGTTTACAATCGAATCTAGAAGAACTGAACACACGAATTCAAGTGGCAAATTGGTGTCAGGCCAACAACTGACATACATCTCTATTAAGACGCGATATTTAGAACGAATTTGCAGTTCGCGCCTAAAAACAAAGGGCAGAGTATAAAGGAGAGAAGAAGGTGGAATTGCGACACCATAAATGAGAAGTAAAAGTCATCAACCTTCTTCGTGACAAGTAATTGATTTCAGGACGCCTTGTTTACTCGACTAAATCTACAAATCGACGGTTAAGAATGCGGCTTTCTTTTAATAAAATATCCTAGCCGCCCACAAATGTCAGTGAACGAACGAGTTTTTCTGCTAAAAAATAAAGTGCATCGCTTGTTTTCTTCATGGCTTTATAAAACGGACACTTGAAGGATTGTCAACATCTGAGTCTCATGGATGTAATACTCGTATTTTGTCACCAGCAGCACATTCACATTCGTCGGCATCACACTTTCACATTTACACTGAGTATACGTCATCTTTCAACGTTAGTGAAATCGAATTAGAGGATCCCGTGTATAATTTTCCAGTATGATTTTCCCATATCGTTTCTCAACAATATTACTTCTTCACATGATTTTCCTATAAGAATTTCATAGGTGATTTTCCTTAAACTATTTTCCTACCTAATATCCATTTTTATAGACGAAGAAGAGAAATGCCAGCTGATCCAAATCTAATACACGGAATTTTGAGAACGGTTTCAGTGCAGTTGGAACCTCCTAATCCGAATAGCTGATAACAGATTAATAAACTTCAGATCGTCGTATGAAGTTTCCTATATTATTCCCGTAGACATATATGATTATAAACATTAATATCAAAAACCAGCTCAATTCAGTCTTATAAATTGTATAGAAGGTATGAAAAACATACCATGCCCTATATTTCTCCAGTTGACCAGATTTTTTGCTCCTATTTGTAGCACTGATATTTCCCTTTATTCCTCAATACCCACATTTTCCCGCACTTTCCATTTTTACCGTCAGAAATAATAAAAAGTGATCGGATTAAGCCGATGGTGTTAAAAGATGCACGATTTTGAGTACTTGATCAGACAACATGCATGAACGTGAATTAATGATTTTTACAATATGTGCAAGTACATACTTAGGTACTTAGATAATAATGCATTATCAACTACACCTTGACACTTAGTGAAAAAATAATGAGAAAATTAGAATAAAGGACATAAACGCTGGGAATTCAGGGATAGCTGGTGTACTGCAGATCAGTCCAAGAAAATTAGGCTCCGCCATTTTGTTCAAAATGTCCGCGATTTCAGTATCATGATCCCGGAGTTGTCTCAAATGGCAGGGCAAGGAGGCGTTCCTTGCTAAGTCATTAGTCAACGGTACCGTGCGCATCGATCCAACTACATCAGATGACTACCGAAAGATCGTAAGTGGTGACGAGGTGCATCGTGCACAATAGTGGTAACATTTATAACAATCAACTTCGAACATGGATAAGGACGGTGATTCATGGCGAAATTTAATTTGATGTTCGAGAAAGTGAATGGAATCGACAGCGAGCTGAGAAAACTCACCAACGCAATAGAAAAAGTAGAAAACTAGAGGAAGAAAATCACAAGTTACGAGAAGAAGTTAACAAGATGAAAGAAGTCAGTAGAGAACAAGAATACCGTATTCAGAGCATGGAACAATACTCAAGAAAACGTAATGTAATAATAAATGGTATAAGAAGAATCGAGAAAGAAAATCTCAAAGAGATAATTAAGACGTTGGGTCAGAAATAGAACTAAATATCAGTGACTGTGACATAAACGCTATTCATAGGCTACCAGCTAGAGAAGGGAAATCCCAGCGATATTAATGTGCCTAAACAATCTCGAACTAAAAGAAAAACTAATAAGCTGGTCGAAAGAAAACAAGAAGAACAGGAAAACATCGAAATATCCACCGTCTTCATCAATGAACACCTAACAAAAATAAACGAAGAAATTCTACGAGAAGCCCTGCAAGACCGAAATCGAGTTCGCGTGGTTCAAAATGGACAGGTATATATTCGTAGAAGCGAAGGAAATCGAACCGAAAAAATTAGATCGTTTTAAATGAACTTAATCTTGCACCAAAAGATCGGGTCGAACGAGAAAGGCAATGGGAGACGAAAATACTCAATCTGAAGACGAAGAAGTAGTAGACAAGAATGGAGCCAATTCTTCGAACATACACGCGAAACAAAAAACATAGAAGACTTCGTAGTCCATGCATCTTCAAACGGGAAATTCAAATCAATAAAGGAAAACAACAAGATCACCACTCGCTCGAAGACCACGAATCGCGAACAGAACAAGAAGCAGTTTTCTTATGTGAATACGTAGATTTCAACACCTCGGTCCGTAACGAACCCGCCTCACCCAGAAAGCTTGGGTAGCGAGGTGAGAATACCGTCAATCCTGCAATCTTACACCACGAAGTAGAAGATGAAATAAATAACGTAAGTAATAAGTTAGAATTTAAAGTTATAAACAGCGGAAATCGGAAATCTGAGAAAGAAAGAACAAAAACAAGAAAGTATTACAAATAGGCACTTTGAACGTTAGGTCTTTAAATAAACCTGAAAATTTAATCGAACTCGAAAAGGCTTTTGATGATTCAAATCTAAAAATATTGGGATTATCGGAAACTAAGAGATCAGGGAGAAAGAATCGTAATAACGCAAAAAGGAAACTTATTGTATCATATCGGGAACAACCTAGGACAAAGGGGAGTAGGTTTCATGATAAAAGCAGAGTTCAAAAACAAAATAAAGGAAATCAGAGGAGTAACAGATAGAATAGCATTATTAAAAATGGAAATAAACAAAAGAGTAATAATATGCATTCAAGTGTACGCACCCACCGCAAAAGCAAAAGACAACGAAGCAGATGCTTTCTACAACAAAATCAGGAATTATTACAAGAATTCAGATCAAGAAAAGATAACCTAATACTTATGGGAGACTGGAATAGTCAAGTAGGAAAGAAACAAAAGGGTGAAAAGAAAACAATGGGACAATATGGATATGGGCAGAGAAATAAAAGGGGATGGAGACTGATACATTTTTGCCAGGAATTTGATTTAAAAATTATTAATAGCTACTTCAAGAAGAGAGAGGGTAAACGATGGTCATGGCTAGCACCCAACCAAGAATATAAATCGCTAATAGATTATGCACTAGTACATGTTAAAAGTAACTTAATAATAAATTACGACCTTCAAGGCATGAGCGAGTTTAAATTTTTTACAGACCATAAACTTCTAAACTTAAAATTAAAAATGAAGGAATTCCATGTCCCCCAACAAACAAAAACAAATCACAAGACAATAACTAACCCACATAAGTACGAGAGAAAACTATACGAAGGACTGGAAAACTTTAGAAAAAGAGAGAAATGCAATGACATACATAGAATGTACAAAGATCTAATAGAAGCAATAGAAAACGCCCTAAAAATTTCCACAGAAGGAAAAGAAGAAGACAAGAACAAAGACCAAAACGAGAATGACACCCAATTAAAAAAATTGCATGAAAAAAGAGCTGCACTATTGAAAAATAAAAACAGAACAAAAACCGAAAGAATAGAATTAAATGTAATTTCAAGATTAATAAGAAATAAGATAAGACATAGAGATCAAATTGAAAAGGAACAAATAGTGAGGGAAACCATAGACGGTAGCAAAAATATAAAAAGAATGAAGAAGAGATTGAGGCTGGGAATACAATGGATAACGCATTTTGAAGACAGCAAAGGGGAAAAGATTAGCGACAGAAACGAAATAAACAAGTTTATATCCAAATATTACGAGACATTATATAACGACATTTCAGACAAAAGCCCTAAAATCGAAAAAAGAGTAGAAGGAAACCTTCAAGAAACTGAACCGAAATTCTTGACTGAAGAAGTAGAGAGAGTAGTAAGAGATTTAAAAAACAACAAGAGCCCAGGGCACGATAAAATCACCAACGAATATATTAAAGCGGGGGGAACAGAACTAATCAGAGAGTTAACGAAATTATTTAACAAAATACTAGAAACAAGAAAGATACCAAGCGAATGGAAACTTGCAGATATAATTATAATATTCAAAAAAGGAAATAAACACAAGATAGAAAACTATCGCCCCATAACTTTAGGGCCAACCCTTTCAAAAATATTTTCGAGACTAATAGAAAAACGTATCCAAGCAATTTTAAATATTCAACAACCTAACGAACAAGCAGGTTTCAGAAAATCATTCTCAACTATAGATCATCAGCACAGTATAAATCAAATTATAGAAAAATGCACTGAATATCAAAAGATCTATTCTTAGCAACGATAGACTATACAAAAGCCTTTGACTCTATAGACCATCAATTTATGGTCAAAACTTTGAACAACCAAGGGGTCCCAAAATGTCTCATAGATATAATAGAAGAAATGTATACTGGGCTGAAAGGGAGAATAATTACGGACGTTGAAGGACAGTATTTTGAAATTAAAAGAGGCGTAAAACAGGGAGATCCTTTATCATCAATTCTCTTCAATAGTGCGTTACAGGAAATTATTAGAAAACTAAAATGGGAAGAAAAGGGGTTGATTATAAATGGAGAAAGATTGTCAAATCTCAGATTCGCCGACGATATCATACTCTTAGCGAACACAGAAGAAGAATTAATAGAAATGATAGATGAGTTAGATGAACAGGGAAAACCATCTAAATTAAAAATAAATGAAACTAAAACAAAAATATTAACCAATAAGGGGATGGCTGGCAATATCAAAACAAAAACCGCGAAATTCGAAATAGTGAGGGAAGTCACATATTTGGGACAACAAATATCTTTTGAGAACAAAATGAAAAAAGAAATAAATACAAGAATATCAAAAGCCTGGTCGAAGTTCTGGTCTCTAAAGAACATACTCAAGGGTCCTTTTAATAACTATCATAAAAGCCTAGTTTTTAATATGTGTGTCGTCCCTACATTGACGTATGGTTGCCAAACATGGACACTGACCAAAAACAATTTAGAAAAAATAAGAATCACACAGAATAATATGGAAAGGTCTATGTTAAACCTATATTATTCCCGTAGACATATATGATTATAAACATTAATATCAAGAACCAGCTCAATTCAGTCTTATAAATTGTATAGAAGGTATGAAAAACATACCATGCCCTATATTTCTCCAGTTGACCAGATTTTTTGCTCCTATTTGTAGCACTGATATTTCCCTTTATTCCTCAATACCCACATTTTCCCGCACTTTCCATTTTTACCGTCAGAAATAATAAAAAGTGATCGGATTAAGCCGATGGTGTTAAAAGATGCACGATTTTGAGTACTTGATCAGACAACATGCATGAACGTGAATTAATGATTTTTACAATATGTGCAAGTACATACTTAGGTACTTAGATAATAATGCATTATCAACTTACACCTTGACACTTAGTGAAAAAATAATGAGAAAATTAGAATAAAGGACATAAACGCTGGGAATTCAGGGATAGCTGGTGTACTGCAGATCAGTCCAAGAAAATTAGGCCTCCGCCCATTTTTGTTCAAAATGTCCGCGATTTCAGTATCATGATCCCGGAGTTGTCTCAAATGGCAGGGCAAGGAGGCGTTCCTTGCTAAGTCATTAGTCAACGGTACCGTGCGCATCGATCCAACTACATCAGATGACTACCGAAAGATCGTAAGTGGACTTAGGGCCCAGCAAGCCCATTTCTTTATCTATCAGCTCAAAACCGACAGAGCGTTTACAGTAGTCATTCGCCACCTGAACTATTCGGGTAGTTCTTCACAAGAAATTAAACAAATCGTGTGAGCGTGCGCGCTGGAAAACTAAGGAACCATTGCCTCTATTCTTCGTCGGCCTGGAGCCTTCTGTAGAGGCAAAGGTAATCTATGATCTTAAAAATCTCCTGCATACCAAAATTGCAGCTGAGGCTGTCAGATCGCTCAATGTTAGAGGTGTCAGCAGTATGGCCATACACGAAAACCCACTGCACCTTCCCTGTGATGTGCGTGAAATGCGGTGGCAATCATGATAACAGATCCTGCTCTAAGGCACCTAATGTCACTCCTACCCGCGGCTTATGTAAAGGAGCTCATCCTGCTAACTATAGAGGCTGCCCTGAATACAAGAAGATACTGAAGCCACAGGAGTAGTGCCTCAAGGCCGCAAGCTGAAAAGAACCAGTCAACAAACTCATCTCCGCCTCCAGGAGAATCTAGATCTTCTTTCGTGCCATCCCTGGCTCCCAGTCGATATCAATCTAGATCTTATGTCGAGGCAGCGAGAAAATCCGCTGCCTCGGGTCAACAACAAGCTAGCCAAGACAACTTCGATCATCTTATGCAACTAATGGAATAGTTAAGCAATCAAAATGCTAAAATCCTGAGTTTGTTAGCAATGTTAGTGTCCACGCTCAAATAACGACGGCTTCTGCCAAACGCACGGCCCCAGTCAATTTTTCCCAAGATTTTAACTTGAAACGTCAGCACTCGCTCGCCTGGAAGGACCCCCACTAAAGCCTGTCTTACCCATAGAGATTGAAACCCAAATCGATCGTCTTAATGTGCGGAAGGCCGCGGGATTTGATCGCATCTCTGTCAAAATTCTAAGGGAAGCACCACGGAAGGCAACTGTTATGTTGACCTACATCTTCAACGCATGTCTGAAACTTAGGTACTTCCCAACAACCTGGAAGATTGCTGAAATTATTACGATGCCGAAGCCGGGCAAGCCAGTGGAGGACCCTGCTTCCTACCGGCCAATCTCTCTCCTTCCAGTGATCTCCAGGCTCTTCGAGAAGCTCTTGTACAGCCGCCTCCTTCAGGTGGTACTCGATCTCAAAATACTCCCCGACCATCAGTTTGGGTTCCGAAACAAGCACTCCACGGTAGAACAAGTATACAGGGTGGCCTCTGTGGTCCGAAATGCGTTGGAAGCGAAGTAACACTGCCCAGCCGCATTCCTGGACGTCAGTCAGGCCTTTGATCGGGTCTGGCTGAAGGGGCTTCGCCATAAAGTCAGCCAGTATCTTCCCGCTTCCTACGTTGATCTCCTGGGATCATACCTTCACAAATGGTCGTTCTTTGTACACTTTGGCAGTACCACCTCTGCCCTATCTCCAATCAAAGCTGGAATGCCACAAAATAGCGTGTTGGAGGCCGCTGCTCTTCCTTCTTTTCACAACTGACATCTCGAAAACTGGATCCACGACGTTGGCAACATTCGCCGATGATACGGCCATACTAGTTCTTGCTTCCGTTTATGCCGTTGCCACCACCAACCTTCAGGGTGCGCTGGATCGTATCGCAGCCTGGACAAAAACATGAAAAGTACGCCTCAATAGGGCAAAACCTGTCAAAGTTGATTTCTCGCTCAGAGATCACATCCTACGATCCCTCGATAGATAATGAACTGATGAGGACAGCCACTCACGCCCGTTATCTTGGAATCCATCTCGATCGTCGGCTCACTTGGAAGGAGTACATTTTCGCCAACAGTCAGGAAGTGAAGCTCAAGTTCCGCTCCATCGTCTGGTTGCTTCGCTCTCGGAACAAGATAACCTTAAGCAACAAGCAACTCCTCTACCTAACTGTTCTCCGCCCCAGTTGGACCGACGCAGTCCCAGTCTGGGGTGGTGCGGCAGACAGCAACATTCAGGTGCTACGAAAGCTCCAGAATAACATACTACGGAAAATGGTGGGCGCTCCCTGGTATGTCTGGTACGATCTGCTCCACCATGACATGAACATCGAGTTGGTGCAGCAGGCCATCCAACGGCTAGCCAGTTCCTACGAACAACGCCTACATCGTCACCCAACACCTTCGCTCTTCGCCTGCTTGAGGTTCCTCCGATCACTCGGTTCAAAAGGAAATTTCCTGCTGATATTACGGTCTTATTATTATGTTATGCAATGCTGTGAACCTTTCTCCCCCAATCGTACCTGTTACCCTATATATGTCCTGCATTGACCTCCTCCTGACCTCATTGTCACTCTTACTGTGTTCTCCTGTCACTTCTCTCCGATCATAAGTCCTACTGGGTATAAGCTCGTTGATCACAATGTTCTATTAGTATTCAGACTTCTTTGTTAACTTGTAATTCTTAGTCTTCCGCGGTCGGCTGCGATCCGTCGGGCCCTTCCCGTCAAATTCATAGTATTGAGTAAATGCCCTTGGGCAGTCCTTACTAAAGTAATATTTTAAAAAAAATATGATTTTGTACATACAAATTTCCTACAAGGGTTTTCAAAACGATTTCCCTGCGTAATTTACCTAGCGCGAGCTCAGAGGTGATAAGTAAAATTTCCTGAGATAATTTTGACATTGTCGATAAAATTGTTTTCAGTAGGAGAAAGTTGAAGAAGATATTTTGAACTTTTAACCACAATTATAATCTGATTAGAGGACAAAATACTGATCCTTGAGACATGACAGTATTGATTCTTATTCGCATCCACGTTGTACATATACCAATTTTCAAAACTAAGTGAAATCTGTACAGTAATTTATGCAAATGGTTAGGGGCTGCACGAAACCTCTCGTACAGATATATGTACTTGCAAGAGAACAGGAACTTCGACATACCGGGCTCATTCTACTTCTAGTGAAAATGATTTAAAAAATACCCGAACACTTTTATGACTGTACTCTGTACTCTACCGCTCACATCTATACGGTCAGTAATCATTTTTGCACGAATCGCAATCACCATTCGACGGCAGAATATTACTAAGCCAATAATACAAGTAGATAATGTAACTATTTTGAATTTGTTTCTGGGGGACAACTATAGACAGGTAGCGAATAGTTTCTTGTTCGTAGAGGACAGAAGTCACTAGATATTGAGATTGCGAATCGTGCTTCTACATAATGTACAATGAAAGTACATCTATTTGGGAAAAAGTTGTATATTTAATCACGATCACGTTCATTTACTTACTTCTAAAAGCCAATAAGGTAGAACGATTGTATCACGGCCATTTTTCAGAGGCTTATAGTTGTCTACCAAGTTTTCTGATAGCCCAAAAGTTTGAATTATTCATCCGAAGTACAACGACTTTGCTCGGAAAACGTATGTAAATCGTCGGAAAAATTGGCCGTTTCAGCAAGTTAACGGAGAAAGGTGAAATTGAACGAAAATTTTTCACTCGCAAATTTCAAACAGACGTGACGAGAGTTTCTAAATTGATAAGTTAGAGAAAACTGCGTCAAGTCGACTCGTCCCCATGCTACTGTTTCATACCTTCACATTCCCAGTACTCGCATAGGCGACAAATTTGATGGACATTTATTTGCTCAGTCGCATTAAAAAAACGACATCAGCTATTATGAATACATTATTCTACGAATTTTAATACTGAGTATAATAAAAACAAGCATTCATGATTGGTAACATAACCCCTTCTAATATCAATTGAGGAGCCCACTTCCAAAGTGACCTAACTGCGAAATTTTCGTTTTGAGAAAAACACTTTATAAGCAAAAGTAGTGAAGTAACGAAATTTTTTCAATTGGTATCGATATAGGTTCAACCTTCCAAGAAAAATTTGTAATTTTTGTTTTTGCAAAGTATGCCCCTACGAAAAATCGTACCGATTAATCGCTTTAAAAGGGTATATATGTGATAGAAATATGCGTTTATTGTTGCTTCAGCATGTGTACTTACTATTGCTGAAATTAACTTTTGTAAAAGAATGCTCATTTTACTGAAAAAGTCAATTTTCCCTGCAAGAGAATACATTAAAAGGTTAAAAAATGGTTTTAACAAACTATTATTCAGTGACTGTCATAGTATTCGAAAGTGACGGACATTTCAGAATTTTGTCGAACAATAATTTCGACTAATAATTAGGAACTTTGAAATGAACAATACTGATAATATTCGCATACAAACAACTTTTTTGGGTTTAGGGTTATTTTGGAAGTATATCGCATCAGTAATTCAAAGAGAAACTACGATTAGAGAGGAATACTACGCGGGGTTGGGTGATACCAGACGGGTACTCATGTAGTTTACGGTCCCTCCTAACAGATGGTGCTACTTACTAAAAAATCTTGATTTTACAGTTAGGTTGGTTATTAAATACAAATTATCAAAACAATGTAAAAAGTGGTAACTTGACCCTCCGAATTCCTTCAAGGAATCCGATAAGTTACCTTCTTTTTGGCCAATGGGTCCCGTATGATGAGAATAAATTTCCCTCCCCCTCCTGTAAGACAAAACATTGCGCCATATATGATGTGACTAAGTAAGTACAAATCCGATTTTATATGTGAAAGGAGTAGAAGTGTTTGTAGCAGAGTTTGGCGTTATTCGAATAAGACGTTATTCGAATAATAATCATGAATAACAGATCAATCATTATTCGCTATTCATTATTCGTCAACACGTAAAATTATTCATCAATCATTATTCAGTAAAATGAAGATGTGAATAATATTTGTCAATCATCGTTATTGGTTATTCATTGCGGACGCAGTAACAAAACAAAAAATTTAACGAGGATCAATGGCATAGCCCGGATTTTTCCAAAGAAGGCCAGGGGGCAAAATAAGATTTTCAAAGGAGAAAAAGTCGAAAAAGTATTTTTTTTTAAATCGCCAATATTAGAGGGCTATGTAAAAATATTGGGAGGAGGGATTTTGTGTGTGTGGAGGGAGGGGTAAGTTTTTTTGGGTGGGGAAGTGGTATTTTTCTTGATAGAAATATTCTTTTTTAAGGGGGGAGAATTTTTTTGTGGCGGGGTTTTTTGGCGGGTATCTTTAGCGGTATTGGGGGCGGGGGGAGGGTAAGAATATTTATGGGGTATTTTCCTTGACAGAAATATTCTTTTTTGGGAGGGGGTTAAAAATATTTGGGACTGGGTGGGGTGAAACAATTTTTTGTTGGGAGGGAGGAGGGTGTAAAAATATATATTTTTGGGATTTTTTGGGGGGTAAAAATATTTTTGTTTGGAGGGGAAGAGGGTGTAAAAATATTTTTTTGGGGGGAATTTTTTTGGGGGATATTTTTTCTTACTAATCTTACTGGGATAATTAGAAAATAAATAAAGTTTTTCCAATTTTCTTTTTTTGGGGGGCAAATGACTGTGCCAGGGGGGGCAACGCCCCCTGGCCCTACTTTGGCTACGGGTCTGACTTCATTATTCCCGTGATTGATGTTATTGAATAATGAATGACTACTCGTTATTCATACTTACGACTAACGAATAAATTATTCGTTATTCGTTATTCATGCGCTTATGAATAACGAATAAATTATTCATTATTCATGAATAACGGATAACGGTTGCGTTATTCATTATTCATTATTCGAATATTATTCTGCCCAACTCTGGTTCGTAGAACTGTTTTCCATGTACAATAATACATTAATTTTGCAAACAGAAAGAATATTACAATCTAAAACTAAACCAGAAAAAAGAAAAAAAAAAAAGGTTTTCATTTTTCAGATATAGCCACTTGAAGAAAATTATAAGCTAAAATATTGAAAATCAGAATTTGCGCTTTCAATACGTAAGATGGACAAAACGTTCATAGTCTCAGATAGTAGCCTATAATATGACCTTTCACCTAAATATACAAAATCGGCGTTCGACCGATAGAACGGAGATACACAGCTTTTTTGGAGGACCAATCCACCATCTTCAACCGCACCGCATCTGATCCGGCAGGATAGGTTTATGACATCCGGTAACTACCTCTTTTGAATGGTCCAAAGGAAATTTGGTCTCGAAAATTATACGCAAATCGTAAATTTTAGCTTCTGACTCACGGACTACAGTACCAATGTGTAACTCTTTAGCAATTTCCCCAAATATTGAGAATTTTTCTTCGAACCCGTAGGAAATACTAGATATCTTCTCACTTATAACAAATATATACCTCTTCTTTCATTTTGCTCTCAACCCGAAGGCACCGGGTTCGATTCCCAACGCCGGCATCGTTATCAGTAATGCAGAAAGAACTCGTCACACATTTTAACACCGCATTCCGAAAACGTACACAGAGTCACAACCACTTACAGCAGAGGCTTCCGAGAAGTGTGTAATTGGTCGCCAGTATCTGAAAGCTGTAAATGGGTAGGTAAGGCGCTACCTGCCGGTGCTCGTTGAACTAACCGTCATAAACCACGGGGCTTATTCGACAGACAGGAAGATAGCGCAGTTGATCTAGGCCGATTCCCGGCAAGAAGAGAAGAGGGCTAAAGCAGCCCTAAGAGGCTCTCCAATGTCCCTGAGGTAATGCTCGAAGGGGCGGTTCCAGGGCTCGGGCGAGCAAATGAAAAGAGAGAGCCCTGGAATCCGCCCTTTCGAGCCTTAGGAACGGCGGGGAGCCTGTTAGGGCTGTCTTAGCCCTCTTCGCTTCTTGCCGGAAATCGGCCTAGGTCGACTGCACTATCTTCCTGGAGAATACCCGTATCACTAGCCCCGTGGTTTATGACAGTGAGTTCAACGAGTACCGGCAGGTAGTGCCTTACCCATTTACAGCTTTCAGATACTGGCGACCGTTTACACACTTCTCGGAAGCCTCTGCTGTAAGTGGTTGTGACTCTGCGTACGTTATCAGAATGCGGCGTTAGAATGTGTGACGAGATCTTTCTTGCATTACTGATAACGATGCCGGCATGCTTTAAGAATCGAACCCGGTACACCTTCGGGTTACGAAGCCGAGTTCTTACCGCTACGCCACAGCTATCAGACATGATAATAAATAGGATCAATAGTTCTAAGATGAGACAGCAGGTTTGAAGATGACAAATCCGAAATTAGTCGCCGACAGATGACGCGATCAAAATAAAATTCATACAGAAGATATCTGGCACCACTGCAGTTATTTTGATATGAAAATAGAACTGTTATCAGGAAGTGCTGCAACGTACTGGATTAGATCAACCAATTCTGCTAAGTTTGATGGGAGAAACAAAGAACAGGTACATCAGAAAGAAGATGGAAGAAGACGCATTATTCCAGACAGTTATGCACGGGAAAGTACTGGAAAAGAAAGGACGAAATCGCGAGGAAGAAGAAGAATACATAATCTTAGTGAGTTTTATTCTTCACTGATGTCCTGAAGGAAATGCACAGTGCAGAAAGTAAATACGCAAATATTATCATTATGTACATTGCTATACCATATAATTCGAGGGCTGCCTCCCGGCAGAGAGATATTTCCAAACACATACATACAGGGCATACATACAGGGGATATAACTAAGGTAAATACAAACTCAATAATAAAGAAAATGGACCCTCAACGTTTGGGAACAACAAAAAGGCAGAAATGTGCTTAATTTTCGATATTGATTTCGCAAAGAATACTCGTACTGTTTGTATTCGTGCCCTAGAAAAGGTCCCACTTTGTCGATACGGAATTATTGGTATGGGGAGGGGAGCAGGTGATCGCAATTTCAAAATGAGACCTGGATAAGCCTTTTAGTACGAAAATTGGCTGAGGTACACCTTCTTAACGTTCAACTACAAATTTTGAGAAATTCAATTTTAACTGAAAAAATACGGAAAGCCCGAAACTGAGATTAATAACTGCTTGTTAAGTATGTGAACATGCACATATTCTGAAAGTAGAAGCGAATTACTACGAGATAAGACCTGGGCGAGCTTTTTAGCATGAAAATTGACTGACGTACACCCTGGTGAAGGTGGAAAACGAAAAAACCCTATTTTGAGAAAATTGATTCTTTACGTTGAAAAATGCGAGTACGAAACTTTCCAGGATCGACAAAGTGGGACCGTTTCTTGGGAACGTGCACATTTTCAAGTTTGGTTACCTACTTTGGCCAAATTAGGATTACAATATTTTTTTATTTCATTACTGTTTTTCACCAAAGTATGTTTTTTAATACACTGGGAAATATATCCTAAGTTGTTCGTGGAATTTGATTGTCAATGCTAAAGTTCTGTTTTTCTGATCATATTATTTTGAAACTAAGGCCATGTCATCTAAAACCCCTAGGTGTCCAAGATAATATGATAAATCTACATTCAAGTTTTCGGTATACTTAAAGACTCAAACAATATAGTGCTTTCATTCTAGGATATTTGGACCCCAACATACGTACATACCTACCTGTAAGGTAGAGGGGAAAATAACTTTTATCATTTCGAACCACTACGTAACTTTTGTTAATTTCCGTTTTAATTTGCGTTTCGACGATTCTTCTTCTCCTAGCGAGCAAAATTTATCCAGACTTCATAAAATAGGAAATCTTGGTAGGGACGCCATAAATTTCCACTTCTACGATTCATTTGCTTACACATAAATTCCTCCGCGGCTACGCTATCTACAGGTCAATGCGAAAATATTTTTGCAATTATATAAACGACAGGCAATTGTAATCGTTGAAAAAACTATTCCCGCCATATTACAGGCTAGCTGTTTTTTTTACTTTTATTTATTTCATTAGGTACGACGTTTAGTCTAAAATCAATACCGTTCTATTAAAAAAAGGCTCGAAATACCTTTCGAAATACGGCAGTAATCGTTTGTTTTAACGTCAGAGAGAAATTAATTAGAAAGCCTTCGGATTTTCGACGCGATGCAAAAATTATCGCTCGAATGTCAGCCGACTATAGGCACCGATTGTCGTGCATTAACGATGCGGATTTCCTTTCAAAGGGTGAATAGTTTTAAGGCCTGCGGTGTAGGTCGAGTGCTAATTGGAAAACATAAAGGCGAATTGGCAATCGCCGATTCTCGGAATCGCATTAGAGGAAATTAGGTACTACCACTTTTTTCCCCTCTGGCACTCACTCTTTCGCTCTCATTCTCTGTTGGCTGCTCTTCCTCTCACACTCTCTCTCTTCTTCTAAATTACACAAAAGATATTACAAAACCAGGAAACATCAATACATTTTAACCGAGACAAATTGATCGGAGTGATGCCACGCATTCCAAGCGCGAGCTCCAGACATAAAAGTCGATGTATAGTAACGGGAATGAATTGAAAAATACGAAAAACTTGATGTTAGATAATTCGACAATACGTGCTTTTTACGGAGACGTAGAAAAGATAACTTAGTTTTCCGCAACAGAGGAGAGACCATAGATAGGACAATACGCTACTTTTGAGCACTCAAATCTCAGATTCTTATTTCCTTTTCTCTCAAGCTGGATTCTGAAAGCCTCTTCCATCGGTTGTTGAAAAGTACGTTCCTGTGATACAAAACAGTTTCGTTGATTTAACAAGACTGTACAAAAGTACTTTCCAACTTTTACTAATGTCATGGGCTGAACTTTGAAAAGTACTCAACTAAGACTTTCACGTTAGAGGTTTTTTAAAATTTGTTTCCCTGCAGAATGGTTTAACCAGCTAAAAGTGTAACGCCTGGCGCTGAAAAAAGAAAAACAATATTTTTATCCAAAACTTAGACCATTGTGAAGCTCATTTGATACTCTGACGACTAAGAAAATAGAATTAGCCAAAACTGATGATGACTGAACCAATGAACAAGACAGACAGGTGATTAAAGAAGAAAAATACCAACAGAGATTTGTCAACTCCCGATAAAAGATTCATTTCTATTTTCTATTTTTTAAATTTTTTCCCCTAAATTCTTCGAATTTTGATATTTTATTTAATCGTGCGAAAGTAACCACAATTTTTCACAAATCTAGCTAAATTTTCAAACTCTAGGGAATGAAAAATAAATAAAATTTGGTAGGAAGACCTCATATGAATTTAAAAGGAGGAAGCGGCGCCCATCCATCCGCTGAAGGAATGAGCTCGTTAATAAATTTGGTTTCCTTTGGCACAACGCTGCCTTTGATAGGAATAAATGGAAACGGAGGGTGGAAAACTGTGCCCGGCATAACTCAGTAGAGTAGCGATTTACCTGCGCCAAAAACCCTACTCCAAAGGTTTTCTTTATTTAAAAAAAAAAAATTCTAATATCAAACTGAATTGAATTTTTGATTTCATCAAATTTTTCCAATTTTCATATTTATTATAATTACCTAGTCTATTCGTTGCCCCCCCCCCTAAAAAAAAAAGAAGGACCAAAAGTGATACGCTTACACTAGGGGTTTTCGAATTAAATCACAATTTACTCGGTCCAAGAAACATAAAGCTCGGCTGATGATTCGAGGCTCCAAGCACAGGAGACTGAGTGAGTATGGAAAGTTTAAAACCTAATAGCATCGGAACTTCTTGGAGAAAATATCCGATATTTTCCCAACAATTGCGCTGGATATTTATTTTTTTTTCTAATGTCCTACGATTTCCGAAAATTTCATCAAAATTTTCAGGAAAAACCTCCGATGATTTATGACAAACTTTTTTGGAAATCTTCGGGAGAAATTTGCAATTATTTCGGAAGAATTTAACCGAAAATCTTTGAAAAAATGTTCTATGATTTCCTTAGAATTTCATTGGAAATCTTCGAGAAAAATATTACAAACGATTTCCGAAGGAATTCAACGCGAATCTTTGGGGAAAATGCCCTATGATTTCGGAAGAATTTATTGGAAATCTTCGAAGAAAATCTCCGAATATTTCTAACGAATTTCATCGAAGATCATTGGGAATAATCTCCGATGACTTCCGAAAAATTTCATCGCAAATCTTCGGGAAAAATCACAAACGATTTCGGAAGACATTCAACGCAAATCTTCGGTGAAAATTTCCGATGATTTCCGACGATTTTATTGAAAATTTTCAGGGGACATCTGCAATTATTTCCGAAGAATTTTAGCGGAGATCCTTGGAGATCTTTGCGGGTGTAATCTCCAATGATTTCTGGAGAATTTTACTGGAAATTTTCAGGAAAAAATCTCCAATTATTTCCCGAAAAATTGCATCGGAAAATTTCGGAATAATGCCCCATAATTTCCAAAAAATATCTTCAGAAGTTTTCGGGAGAAATGTCAGATGTTTTCTGAAGAATTTTATAGGGGAAAATGGTCGATGATTTGAAGTAGAAATTTTCGGAGATTGAAAAAATCTCAAATATTTTCCGAAGAATTGCATCAGAAATCTTCGGAAAAAATTCCAATAGTTTCTGGAGATTTTCAACCGAAAATTTCAAGAAAAATCTTCGCTTCGATGATTTTCCGCAAATTTTATCGGATATCTTCGCGGAAAATCTCTAATAATTTCAAAAGAATTCCATTGGAAATCCTAAAGGAAAATTTCCAATCATTTCCGGAAAATTGCAGCAGATATCTTTCGCCAAAATTTCCTATATTTTCAGAAAATTTTCATCAAATACTTCCAATTAATTAGCCGATAGTGAGAGGAAGACCATTGTCATGTTTACAAATGGATAACACGTGTGTAATACGATATGAATAGAAAGTCGCACATAAACACACTTTGTCACATTTTTCGGATAAATAAAACGAAATTGTATCTTTTTGCACACACGCATACACAACACACTAACGTAAACACAAAATGAATACAATGTTTATCACGCACACTTCAGTCATTTTTTTGGATAAAACAAATAGTAATTGCATCTTGCACAAACACGTTCATATTAACGTGTCACAGAACATAATGTGTTCCAAACTTACACTTCGTTACTTTTCACATGGACAGAAACCGTATCTTACATCGAATAAAATTTTAATTAATTAATTTAAAATTTTTATTTGAAACAAATTATTACTGTTAATCACCAGCCGTTTCCCCTAATGCATCGTAATTTTCATTTCTTATCATCAGTTAAATTTTGTTAGATTAGACGAAAAAAGAGTTTGCAATAGAAAGAGGTGTGAGACAAGGTCACCCACTCTCTCCATCAACTTCCTCTTGGAATAAATATTTAGAAATACAATGTGGGACGGTAAAGGGATCAAAATCGATGGCGAATTTCTGACACACCAAAGATTTGCCGATGACGTGGTAAGTATCGCAAAATCGGCAGAAGAACTGTTGGAAATGGGGGCGGAATTCTTGAGGAAGACGGGACTTGAAATGAACAGGGGAAAGTGAAAAATTCCAGTAAATGGAAAGTAGGTGGAAATAATCTTAAACCGAAACAAAATAGAGTGGGTCGAGAAATTCGAATACAAGGGCCAGCTAATAGCATTCGATATAGTACAAGGGAAAACGAATTAGAGAGAATTCAAAAGGGGGGAGAAACTTTCGGGTCCTGAAAGAAATATAAAGGGAAAATTCCGTTAAAAATAAAAACGAAAGTGCGGGAAAGCTGTACCCAGGCAGTGCTAGTGTACGGCGCTCAAACATGGGCCCTGACCAATACAAACGTTAAAAAGGACTCCAAAATCACAAAAAGAAATGAAGCGTAGTATTCCCGGAATAAAAACAAATGATAAAGTGACGAACAAAATAATTTTAAAAGGTGTGGGACCGACAAGTCTCTAAGTCCGCGCGATTTGGGGACAAATCCAGTTTTTCTCAAAAATGAGACCTCGGGATCATTGGAAAGGTAATTTCATGCTGTATCGAATAAAACACTGTATTTTATGCTGCTTTCGATGTTTTTGGGTTTTTTTTTTGTTTTTTTTTTTAAATGTCTTGTTAATGAATTTTACCTCGCTGTTTTGGATTTGCCTCCAAATCACACTGACCCGACGATATTATCACGAAATTAAAATGGAATTACACCCAAGTATATTATGAGACAGGAAGGAAGGTGGGCTAAAAAGTCAAAGTTTACCCACTATGGAGGAGAGCTGCCGCCAACAAGAAAAAAGAATGGAAGGAACGCGGGGAGGCATTTGCCCGGAAGCTGGCG
The DNA here is from genome assembly GCA_031841125.1 of Acanthococcus lagerstroemiae. NCBI lineage: Eukaryota > Metazoa > Arthropoda > Insecta > Hemiptera > Eriococcidae > Acanthococcus > Acanthococcus lagerstroemiae. The sequence goes on from CM063110.1 coordinate 39,553,347, forward strand.
AGCGATGAGGAAGAGGAGAGTGTTCTTCTCTCCCTTTCTTTTCTTCAGATAGGAACAAGTGTATAGTATATTAATATCGCTGTGCAATAATAAATAAATAAATAAATAAGTACTGTTTTTGAGCTTAGCATTTCACCGATTTCACCATCGAGGTCGTGAGTTTTCTCTGAGCATCGCAAACCAGCACAACTATTAAAATTATTTTGAAACAATCCATGATTATTTCCCATTATTGTCAATTTAATATATTAAAATTCTCTACAGCCGTTTCCCTCTAATTTTCAATTTGATATTAGTATTTTCGAGCTTAAATTTTGACCGGAACAAATTGTTGTGGTATTCGAAATCAGTAACTCAGGTCAGGAAACCGTGGTTCTGATATTTTGTTCATTTTATGATTTTTGGGCCCAGATCTAGGCTAGATTGAACATCTGATGCAATAATCGAAGTCAGCAAACCTAAAACCCCTCGTTCCGATACTTCGTTCAGGTTAGCGGATTTTCCGAGTTTTGCAAAAAAGGGAGGGAGGGGGAGGGGAGAGGGGGCGAGAGAGAGAAGTATTTAGTCCGGGGGAAGTGTGTAAAAAGCGAGTGCATTTATCGATAGTAAAAACTGACATCTGTGCGAGTACTACGCGTAAACCATACATAACTAAACTAGACTAAACGAATGTCCTACCTGATCGATCGAGGGAGAAAACGGAGAGTGAGTCACGAGACTATGAAGAAATATAACGTAGTTTTTGAGAGATCACATACGGGAAGAACACAAATGTAGGAGACAAAAAACCTTCGTCAGACGTTCGCATCATGCTACGCAGAATGTAGCCAGGCAGAACGATTTATACGAAAACGTACTTTGGAGAGGAGAGGGTCATTGCAGGTTTTCCAGTTTAGTCAATTTTCCCCATTTTGGGTCCAAAATTTGTATTTTTGGACCCAAATCGAGTAGGATTGTTAGACATCCTGTAATGTTTATCTAATACAATGACTCTTTTGTATGTCATTCACCTTGCAGTAGTCATCTCTTCTAGTAATGACTCACGGTGTCTAACAAATTTAAAAATTAAAAATATTGGACTTCTATTGGACTTTCATTGGACTCTTTTCGGGTTTTTCATGTTTTATCACAACCACAAAAAGAAGGGACCACGCAGAGTATGCTTGAGTACTTTAGAGGCACAGAAAAGAAGTCCAAAAAAATGCATAATTTCTCATTTTTCGATTTTTAATGGAACCTATATAAATAATTTATTAAAATTACTGAACTTTTATTGGACTCATTATAGGACTGATTAGTCCGGTAGACGCCCTGCACACTATACATCTGTATACAATACGGCTACCTCCGAGCCCAGTAGAATCGATATACGACCATTTCAGTCTATCAACCAACGTCGTACTCTGCTCGCCATAACCCGTGTCTGTCGAGAGATGGCTACCAGATTTGATGCCTGTGACGAGCGTATACACAAAGTAATCTTTTTTCGGTACATACACTACTATCACGGCCTCCAACTAGGATCAAAAATCAGATGTACAATTGAAAATCAGTGACCCAAAATATTCCTATTGTTCAATATTTTATTCGATACCTTTCCATTTAAGAATTCTAAAGTTGGTTGCATGTTCTACCCCTTCCCCCACCCCCTAGCAAAGAAAAATAATGTCCATCTAAAAAGAAACTAGGCCTTCTCACTTGAAGATCTTGCTCCATTTCGTGACCAGGGAAAAAATATAGGAGATCATCTTTTTACAACATAATATATATATATATTAAACTGCCATTCCTTGAACTCGAAAACAAAAGCTGCAATATCTATAAAGTCGTAATTTGTCATACGAGTAATATTGAAAAATGAGCAAGTCATTTTCAACGTCCAGTTGGCTGTTCTCCTCAGTGGAGAATTTTGTCGGAAGTATTTATATGAAACGATATAATAAATACACCTAGAGGCTACAGACGAAACTAGACTCGATGCGAGTGAAGTGTTCCAATTTGAAGACAGCTTCTAAAGAGATTTTAGAAAACGAGGAAAAAAACTTTGTTACACTCGGGAATCCAATACACTTCGGTGGCCTACTTTCAAGGGATTAAAAATGTTTGAACCATCTCGGACAGGCGGCCGCTTCGAATTTCCAAATTTACCTCCCATCCTACAATCTAAGTCAATTAGACGTGAAACGTGTGGCCGGTTTCTCCACGTTTCAATCGAATAACAAAATAAGGAATTGAAAACTGAATTGGAAAAACGTGAACTGTTACCAGAATAGTATTGATGTAATACCGAGCCGCCATTAGAAAATCTTGATTCTGTCTACAACCATACGTGTCCCACGGTCGAACGATTTATCTACCTTCGGCTACCTTCGGCCAGATTCTCGGCACGAAGTACATTTGGTTGACGTTTTCAGCCAACATCTACAGATATGTTTCCAAGTAAAAGAATAAGTCTATAAAGTTTAGAATCTCTTTTCATGGTTACATCCGGTCAGGTGTTTCAGTAAATTACATCATCAACATCGGTTTCCACCTTCGGCCATCATTTTAGTCGACCTTCAACTTAAACTACATTTTATAAGCCAAAGCCGTATAACTTATACAGCTTTCCGAATACTCAAAAAGATGATGACGAATTTTCCCTTTGTATATGATGTCAAAATAAAAACGCAATTCTGTTGAGCGATATTCATAGCTGGGCTGGTCTACTGGTAGATACGATGCCATAAAATGAACGACGATAGGAATGTTGTCGCAGGGAAATTTATTACGACGCGGTCGGTGCAAAAAATGCGGAGCGTACCAACATCGAAAATAAGGGAGTGTAATAACATTTGTAGAAAAAACACAAGGAGCCAACTCGACTTTAACAAAGTTCGGAATTTGAACATCTGAAATGGGTCTTGAAACCTTGAAGATGTACAAAACATTGTGAGCCACAATATCCTACATAACAATGTAATCGGACAAATTTGAAACCAGTTGCGGATGACCTACTTATTTGAGACCCATACAGTATTTCTTGGTATGTATTTTCTATTTCGACTCTCTCTCCCAACCGTAGGTGCCCCAATTTTTCAGTAACGCCAAGATGATACTAAAAATGAAATACGTGACCTCAAGAACCTAATATTCGATATCCACTCTTGATAATTTCCATTTAGCCTTTTCTGGGCAAGTGCTCCAGTTTTCACAATAACGTCAAAATTATATCACAGATGAAATAAGCGGCCCTCAAGACACACAATTTGATATCCACATATTGCATGTTACCATAAGCGCAAACAGCCGACCAAGAGTGGATGAGGGGGCTGGATGGTGCGCTCATAAGTATCAAAATGATGTTAAAAACTGATGAAGCAAAGGAGATTAATTCTATACTGATTAAAAAGGCAAATTACTCCAAAAACAATTTACTTATCCTTCCCAACGATGTAGCAAAGGACTATTCATTCAAATATACCAGACTCTGATTGTCGTATTCCTGTGCGGGGTCATTCCATATGCATTTATTCTTTTCTGTGACGAATAATAGACACAGGGACGTACCACCGAAGAGATTTTCCTGAGGGGAGGGGGAATCGTGAAAGTTCCAACTGACTCAACTCAGAATTACCAAGTATCAAAGCAAAAAAAAAACCTTTTGATATGTGTTGGATTTTTCCAACTTCGCAACTCATTTCCCAAGTATCAAAACAAATAATTAACAAAAAAACTTTTGACTTTTTGGATTTTCCCAACGCCACTTGATTGAAATTGTAGATTTTCCCAACTGCCGAGCGAAGAATTCTTATAGGGTACGTCCCTAAATAGACATGGCCAACAAAACAGTATTCCACCATCTTCACAACTGGTTAACCACAACATGTTTTCATATTGCGATACATGGCAATGTCTAGTAAAACTCGAACCACCTCTCTTTCGCTCAGTTTTTCAAAATGGTAATTCTGATTTAGGCTTCCCACCATTAATAATTTATAACTGTTCATTAAAAGAGTAAGTGGCGAACACAGTTTTTCAATAAGATCTCAGATACGCATTTTATGAAGAAAGAAAAAACAAAAAAAAACAAAAAAAAAACAGGAGCATTCAAACATAACGCGTTGACTAGTAGAAGAACATAATAACGTTTCACTGTCAACTTCGACGTTTGTGTGCAGCCAAGCCGAGCCGGAAGCGCTTCCAGAACGCAACTAAATGCACAGGTTTCGTCCCATTGAACATGCTAGTGTGTTTTTGTGTTGGTAATTAACACTGAGGCGGAGCATAAGTCGTGCAATCTGTGCAGTATGGAAAAGAAGCAGTAGATCCAACGCACACCTCGCTGGCCTATACGAATATACATATAAGAGGATTGCCGAATGCCAAACTGTATACATTTCCCATGAATTTATTATGTACCTAAGCATACGCATTATAAGCGTCAATACAGTCGCTGTTTGCCCAGTGTTTCATTATCTTTTATTTGTTACAAGTTGAAGTTGACATTGTAAATGAAAACTTTTTCCTCAGAAATTTTCAGGGTAAGCGGCGCTTACCTTGCTTGCCTGGAATACACGCCACCGAACCCTAATCTTCCTGCCTCTGAGCGAGCATCCCTTTAACCCTCCAAACTACACCCATGTTCCTGAATCTTCACTACACTTACAGTCACACTTTGAAGGGACACTGTCCCGTACCTTTTCCTACAAGTCACTACCAACAATCCATACATCCCCCCTCCTGGTCGCTGAATCTTCCCCCATGCAATTTTAAACCCTAAAAAATCCACAACCCCTAGTTTATCGATCTCATTTGCAAGAAATTCTTGACCGCTTTCCAGACCGTATCTTATGCTTCAGTGATGGTTCAAAGTATAACCGACGCACCGCACTCCATAGATAGTCTACTATAGGTACTCCTTCCGACTTAAAAATACAGCTTCCATCTACACAGCCGAACTCCATGCTATCCTGCAGTGCATAGTCACGATCTCCTCGCTCGAAGACCCACCCACCTGTACCCACTATCTGGTCCTCTCGGATTCACTTTCCTCCTTAAGGTCCATTTCCGATCGCCTTTCAATGCAAGCTCTCGTCCAACGCATCCATCTCATTCTCCATCTCATTTCCTTCATCACTAAGAGAATGTCACTCATCTGGATCCCAAGCCATATTGGTATTTCAGGAAATGAGGCAATTGATGAAGCAGCATAGCAAGCTACACAGCTCCCATATATCACTCGTCTCCTCCCTATCTCAACATACCTCAGTTCCGCCATTTGCCAGACCATTTTGCGTAAGTGGTTCAAAGAGTGGCGGCATCAAGCCTCTCGGCACAACAAGCACACACAAATCAAGCTTACACCTGTCTCCCTGCTCAACGTCCCAACGTTCCTCCCGCCGCAAGGAAATTATCATCACCCGCCTAAAGACTGGGCACATACGCCTCACACACACGCATCTTCTCACTAACCTTTATCTCCTCAACTGCCCACACTGTGAAGATGAAGACCCTCTCACTGTGGGCAGCTATTTTTTTTTTCAGTTTTCGTTTGTGCATTTGCTTTGTTTTTCTTTCCCTCCTTTAGTTAGTTATTTTGGTCTGTTTTATTTTTAGTTTATTAGAATAAGCGCGGTCACCCAGTAATTGGCCCCTGATGGGCTGTAGGGGACCGAAATAAATAAATTGAAATTGAAAGTCGAATGCATGGCCAAAATATTCAACCGATTTTAAAAACTAGGTACATTGCACATTAAACATATGTTGTGTTTTTTTAATCGTTTTTTTTTAAAGGAGAAATGGAGGAGTAGGCCCTTTTTTGATACGAAATGCCCCTTACTGAGGACATATCTGACTTGCTTTATCGAATGGTTGATAATTACTCATAGCTGGCTGTTTTTCCGCTAGTCGATTATTTTTGAAGCAGTTCCCACTTATATCTAAGTCAGCCTTGCAACGAGCCATAACAGAATTTCAGGCTTGATCTAGTCGAACTGAAAATATATTTTCTACAAAATCGTTCCGGGCTCTCTCCCATTCTAACTCGGCCTCAGAGACGTGCCGATAGGAGGGTAAGGGGGCAACTTGCCCCCGTAGGAATTTTTCACTCAGCAGTATGAAAAATTTATCATTTCAGTCAGGCGAGGTTTTTATTTCTTTCTTTCTTTTCTTTGATACTTGGGAATTGAGTTGAGAAGTTGGGAAAACCGAACAAGGCAAACGGTTTTTCTTCCTTTGCTCTGATACTAAGGAATTTTGAGTTGAGTCAGTTGGAAAAATTCAACAGGTCAAAAGTTTTTTGTTTTTTTTTTTGCTTTGATACTTGGGAATTTTGAGTAGAGTCAGTTGGGACTTTCACAATTTTTACCCCCCCCCCCCCCGAAAAACTCTGCGGTACGTCCCTGCTCGGCCTACCGAAATAACTTTTCTCTAACGACAGAAAGGATATTTTCCATTTCGTTAATGAATGAAGACTGCGGCCAGGAGGAAGAGAAAGAAATAGACGACCATTACTATCAACACTTACGATGAATTGAAAAATATCCGGTGCCAGATCGAAAATACACAATAGTTCAGAAACAGCTACGAACATCAAGATAGCAGAGAAGACTGAAAAGCACCAATATGTCGGTGACATTTTCAAACACATAAATTGGAACTAGATTTTTCGACTGTTACTCTCTTAAAAAGCCGTCAACGTGTGTCACATACAGTATTACGAGGGATACAAGAACGGAGAAAAGGGAAAAAGAAACTAATAAAAAAAATACATCAACAAGTAAACAAAATGAATTTCGTATTTGACGAAAATAACATTTTCAAGGAATGTTCCGAGAAAGCCGGCAAACAAACGCTTCATTCACGATTTATACTAAATATAGAGCAAATTGAAAGTTCTTTCAAAACTACAGGAAAACCTTTGTACACACTTTTTTTTAAACAAATTCTAATATTCCAAAATTACTCTTAGTATAAGTATTTCGAAAAAAATTCATTGTACAGGGTGATTCGGAAAGGTGTGTGCCTACATTTGTATTTGCTCTATATTTTAAAATAATCCTACACACTAACTGACGTACCTGGTGCCACGATGCAGGGTACAAATGCCTCGCCCCCCTCATTCTTCTAATTGTCGGAGGTCAAATGAGAAACTTTAAGCAGCAAGGTCCAGGAATGGACAAGATCATGAATCCAGAGGTCTATGCTCACGATTTACAGATCATTTAAAGAAATAGAGAAAATATCACAGAATCAGATCGCAGGATCATTCTGAAAATTTTCTCATAACATGAAAAAATCTTCATCTTCTGATTACTGTTGATCCTTGAATAATTATCCTAGATTATTTCAGAAACTTTAAAAAAATAAAATAAAGATCATTCAGATCTATATAATCATCTGGTGATCTTAGATTATGACATTCCTGATCTTTATGATTTTCTCAATCTACAATCACATAGTCTGACCTATCCCTGATAACGTGTAGTTTCCTGACCAATGAAAGAAAGTCTCTTCCCGTGGGCCGCGGGGGGAGGGGCAAAGGTACTAAAAATGTTTGGAATTTCAAACGGACATGTACGGAGCAACTTGTGCAGTGCACAGTAGGCCAGATCCTGGATCTAGCCAAACAAAATCATCCCCCCCCTAATGGATCAGAAATGGAGTTCAAATTGCGAGAAAAATACTTTAAGAATTAATATTCATTTTTTGGTCCTCCGATGCCGGGTGAACCTGAAATTAATCTCGTCGAAAAATTATAATTTTCACTAAGTCTTTTCCAAATAACACGGAAAAGGGTTTACACAAAAATCGATCCCTAATTTTTGATCCTCCAGGGATCGAATGAATCCACAATTTATCTGAAAGCTCATCACATTTGTTGAATGTATTCTAAATAAACATCGTGAGAAAACCCTTTTTTTCTTTTGGGATAAACAAATGTGATTTGAATTTGATTTTTAAATTTCAAACTTAATGTTTCTCAAAATACCAGTATAATTAGATTTGGCTTAATTGTTCAAAGATTAAAGCCAGTGACCTCGTTAACTCAGAGTTGAACTTTTAATAGGGTGATTTTTTGCTCAGAAAAGAAATAGTATTTTCAAGTATCGAGGTGGATGAAATTGGCAGGGATTGGAAATTGGTACACGTGATCACGTTATTGTACTGACAAACATTTTAAAAACGTCCAACAATTTGAATGATACTTCGTCCCCCAGAGCCCTAGAGGTAAATATTCGCTCAAAATCGAATTTTCTCACTATATTTTTCTATTTTTTATCGACTGTAACAAACAGTGTGTCTACTAAATGTTTTTCATAAAATTTGATGCAGACGAGTTTAGCAAGTAGCGTAAATCAAAGTTTGAGCTAATATTCGGTTCTCGAGAGATGAAAGAGCTCTCAGGCTAATGAAGACTCTCAGTACGCTGATCAATACAGAATCTTCAGAATCTATTAAGGAAGTTCTTGGCTTCACAAACTAAGAATCCTTTTCGAGCTACCCCTAATGTGGTATTTGGTTCAGAAAAACAGCCCTCCTTGAAATACTTACGATTTCTATAACATTTTAAAGGTCGCTGTCACAGGTTGATGTTCAACCCGTATACCTAATTTACATGAGAGCTTGGACTCAAATTAGAGAAATTGGAATGATACAAGAAAAAAATTACTAAAAATACCAATCAAGCTCAAAAGAAAAGAAAGAATTTAAAAGGGACAACTTATAGTCATGGCATATAAAACTTCCCTGAACCTTCTCAACTTTTCGCTAAGTGATCCAAAAACCGATAGAGCCGGGAGGTTGAAAAATAATTCTAGTTGAGAGTTAATTTATGGACTTCTGAGATCACTAAATGAAAGTTTGAAATGTGTTTTTTACTCCAATTCCTTAGGGCGCTACCAAAAATGGGTGAGAACATAACAGTCGGTCTTTCAAGAATCACATGTAAGCTTCATCCTTCGATAACCACTCATAAAATGTCACGAAAATCGGAAATCTTTTAATTCAGACTGTTTTTCTGCAGCGAAAATAAAAAATCTAACCTTCGTCAAAATAAGGATCACCTTAGCAGTACTATAATTTCTTTTTCCCGGTAATTTTTACATCGTAATGCATATTTTCAACGTTTTTCTTCTTTCTAGAACAAAAAACTCGTCCGCAAAATTCTGGCAGAGAGTTGGCAAAGTCTTTGAGTATAATCTGTATAAAATTATGCTAAATATGAATACAAGAGTTTTGGAAAATATTAGTTTAGGAATTTGAATTGATTCAGAAAATTGTAAAGAAATTTAAGAAAATATTAAACATGAAACACGATTCTGCACATTCAAACATCCCTAACGAGCTTTGGCGACTTTTGTAGTTCAATTATTTCAGAAAGTCCAGCGAACATTTTTTAATTTATTACTTCAGGAAAATACCGATTTTATAAAACGATCAAAATTCGAAAACGAATGGATATTTTGTAAGATTATTCCCCACCATGACGGATCCAGGGGGCTACAGGAACTTCAGCGCTTCCTCCATCTCAGACATAAAACTTTATACACTATAGATATCTGCGTATACAAATTAAAATAAAATTTCAGAGCGCTCTCAATAGGAAAGGGACACCTTCAGGTGAAAAATTGCATTTTCTCATGCATTTTTGCTTCATTTAAAAGTATTTTGATCTTTAGGTACGCGAATAATCAATTTTCCGTTATTTCCATGTGGAGCCTACACCACCCCCTTCAAACGTTTCTGGCATATTTTCGTCCTAAACCATGATTATTTCCCCAATATTTTTCACGAAGTTTAGCCCCTTCCAGAACGAAATCCTAGATCCACCCCTCGTTCCCCAAGCAAGTTTCTAAATTTAAGCCAATTTGTTAAATATCGGAAAGACTGGGAATCACGTCTGGTAGAACTGAAAGTCCGGAAACATTTCATGGAGCCTTAAGATGAATAGGTGATTACTTGGACCAATAAATGAAGCTGTTAACTCAATGTTTGCAAAAATGGAATTGATGTAGTTTGGAAAACCGCTCTTCATAATGTTCACTGTTTATCCATTAATTTTGTGAGAGTATACTCGCTGATTACAGTTTGTACTCTTTCAGCATATAACTAATTACATCCTGAGCAACCTGTGGTACCTAGATTCATTTATATTTTGAATCACATGGCGCAGACAGGTAACCAATAACAATGTAATCGCGCATCATGTACTTTTATGACATACGTAAGACTCGCCCCGCAGCCCGAGAAGTAGGCTGACGTGAGCGCAGCTGAAACCGACGAGCGGTTTAGACTGCCAGACAGCCGAGGGTAAAACTTTACAGCTATAATAAGAAATAGAAAAAGCAGATAAGTCATGTGAAACTATAGAGCTGATTTTGAGGTGATTTCCATTCGCAAAATGACGTTCGAAATCCTCGGTGTAAGGCAGTAAAAAAGTTTCCTCCTTCAACCCCTGTAACCTTCTACACAAGTAATTGATCATCTTCGATCACAGAATACATCCTACGTCAGAAAATTCACAACTCAGACTTACAGTCTCACTGACAGCGACATTACTAAACCTGGAAACACTCATTCATCAAGCCCCAACAATGTCGTGTTATTCTCGCGGCAAGCAATTTCTGCGCGCAGTTAAAATTCCCGCTCTTTTATTCGGCGTATATCAAAATCTGACGGAAACCAGCTGATGGAAATCTTCGTGGTATAAGAAGATAAAAAAAAGGAAGAAAAATTGATGAATGTTAAATCTCCGTAATACTGAATTATTCATAATAAGCTTACGCGAGCAAATATGAGAAAATATATCGTCGAAGTTAATCTATATTTGGAATTGAAATTTTCGTCGAAGGAATTCCACCCGCCGATGATACGGCATGGGAATATATCCGTATAGTAAATGTTTTGAAGAGAAGGTAGAAACCACAAAAGTTTGAATGTTTGCCCTCCCAATATATGTAGCAGCATTTTGCTGCTGTCGAGTTTCTGTCTGGGGACATAATTTTCCAAACACCGCGAATGATAAATACGGCATATTAACTTACAGTTTTCAAGTTCACGAGAATCAACGGGGGAACTTTTGAATGTTCGAAGCTTTGAAGGGCAAGAAACATGAAATTTGTAGTTTCTGATCGCGTCATGTATTAGCCTGCTGTCATGTATAATCGGTGACACCAGGATTATGTTTTCAAAATTACCTCTACACGATACGGAAAATCTAACTTTGTCATATCTTTGGGTAAATACAGAGGCGGCCTTAGCGTTGGCGAGGCTTTACGTCAAATATTACTTACGTACGAGGCCCTATTTGTAGCACAGAAAAATGGCACAAGTGAAGAGTGGAGCTTAACCATCTCCCTTTCTTGGATCAAAATTTCTCGAATTTTGTTGCACAAGTATCAAGACGAAACAGGAAGGAAAGTTTTTTGAAGTTTGACGAGGGCTCCAACAAGAATTTTGTATTTTCACCCAAAAATAACGTATGCAAAATTTTACGGAATATTGGAAATATATAAGTATACTGATGTTTAAGTTTCGTCGTTGGTAGATGTTTATACCTACTTGAATTGTATGTGCGCGATAGCCCTTTTTTCATAGTTTTTACCTGTATAGAGCGTTCCACAGTGCTAAATTTTGTACCGCTGAAAAGCCCTTATTATTCGGAATCGTGTAGTGCCAATTTCTCACGCAATTCCCGTACGTGCGATCCGTCCACTGGTGAGTACTGTGCTTGTAGAAACGTGAATTTTGCTGCACGCTCATCCGACTCCCCGCTCAGGTATAACCATCCGGCTGACGACGAGGTGAAGAGGACGCGGGAACCGGTTCTACGAACTACCCATCGGAAAGACGTTCGCCTACGCTGGCTCACGCCGAGGTACCTCCACACCGACTTCCAAGCGACGTGTAAGTAGCGGCAGCAAGGCAGTTTCACTAGACGAGACGGCTTACACATCAAAGGTGCAGCGCGTAGGGGTGTCCACGTTTTAGCTCGTGTCGACTGTAGCGGCGTATAGCGATGGACGAGGAGTTCAAAAAACAGTTTTTTAAGCTGGTAAGCGACGTGGGCGAAATTAAGACTCTTTGCACAGATATGAAATCCTAACTCGGCCATGTTAAATCGGACATCAATAATCTGAAACTGTCTGATGAAACCAACAAGGCTCAGATCAAAACCCTGACCCTTCAGAATATTGATTTGAGAACTAGGCTGTCGGAGCTGGACCAGTACATCAAGAAAAACAACGTCATCATTAATGGTATTCCCTTCCGCAGCGACGAGAATCTGAAGGAAATGATCAAGTTCGTTGCCAAAAAACTGGAAATCGAGATAAAAGACTATCACTTCTGTGCAGTTCACCGGCTTCCGTCCGCCCGGGAGACCCCGCCAATAATCGTTCGTCTAAACTGCAATGAGGTTAAACAGGAGCTGATAAAAAGAGCTAAGCGCTCTAAGCTCAATGGTAAATCGCTCGGGCTTGGTACTCAGCCTATTTTCATCGACGAGCACTTATCCCACGACACAGTGGAGCTGTTCAAAGCGGCCAAAAACATTCGTAATCAAGGGAAAGTAATTCATGCCTGGTGTCGCGAAGGTAAAGTCTATGTGCGGAAGCCGATGGCAAACCAGCCATAAAGATTGTGAATCATCAGCAGATCCACTCACTCAGCAAACCAAAGCGGAACGTAGACGTCAGGAGTCCTGATGGAGAAACTCAGTTGTTCGGTCAATCAAACGGCGACGCGAACTACGTAGGAACACAGCAGGCGAAACTCAAGACGTCCAAAGCGGAACTACCACCGACCCCTCCCAGAAGCGGGGTTCAAAGAAAGATGGATAATTACGTGCGCTCGTTGGAAACTAACGCAGCCAACGCAAATGACGACAATGTGAACTAGGGGTCAACGGTGGGTAAGTTGTCAGTGCCGTCGGTAACTAATAAAAAATTATGGATGGGTAAGAAAATTTCAGGTAAGTCACGTGTTCCCCCAATCCGGGCTGCAGACACCGTCAGTGCCGACGGTAACTAATAAAAAATTATGGATGGGTAAGAAAATTTCAGGTAAGTCACGTGTTCCCCCAATCCGGGCTGCAGACACCGTGGGGGGTAGAGTCTGCATACCATTACCGCCTGCGCCCCTTCTAAGGGGGGCAACCAGCACTCCTAAGAACCGTCTCCAAACTGGGGGAAGGGCAGAATACACCAAACTTAACTCATCTCAACCTTGCGGAACAGGATTCCCTAGTAAAATTGATAAAAAGTACGGAATAAAGTCAGGCAAAAACGAAGTTAGTGGTAATTTGGAGTTAAACTTAATTCATTTCAACTGTCAGGGCTTAGTGGGCGAAAACAGAATCTACGAGCTGGATAGAGAGCTCGGTAAAATTAAATGGGACATTGTCGGGCTAGCAGAAACTAGGAGGGTGGGTGATAACCTGGTAAAAAGGAAAAATGGAAACTATTTGTATTTCTGTGGTGCAACCAAGGGCTTTCGGGGAGTGGGGTTCTACATTGCCAGTAGCTGGGTGCACCGCGTAGCCGTAGTTAAAGGTATTTCTGAAAGGATCGCAGTTCTCAAACTGAAGTTGAACTCCAACGAAAGCTTATCCATTATCCAGGTTTATGCACCCACTAGCACAGCCGAGGAAAGTGTAATCAATAATTTTTACGAAGCGGTCCAGGAAACTATTAACGTTGAGAAAGGCACATATACAGTGGTAATGGGCGACTGGAATGCAAAAGTGGGGAGGGACCTTCCCCTAGCGTGCTGCGTTGGCAAGTTTCGGCAGGGAGAAACAAACGACAGTGGGGAAAAATTGGTCAACCTGGCTTTGGAAAATAACCTAAAAATTGTAAACACCTTTTTTGATAAACCTTTAAAAAGAAAATGGACGTGGCAGTCACCTAATGGAGAAACTAAAAACGAAATTGATCATTTTTTGACTGACGATATGAGGTTAGTGGTGAGTTATGGCATTATCAGTTCACTCGAATTTTCGTCCGATCATCGTCCAGGTAGAGCCCTAATACGTATCAAAACTAGCTCATGTACCCCAGCAAGCAAGAGGCACTACGGAGGCTTTCAAAAGCTTATTGTCCCAGTGAGTAGGAGGGAGGAAGCTAGAGTAAGGCTAAAAGAGAAGGTAGACAAAATTCCAAATGCAAACGTTTGTAGTCTCCAAGAAAAATACAATCGCTTTGAAGCAGCGCTAAGGGAAACGATTGAAGAAGTAGGCGTGAGAAGGGTGCAAGCAACCACCGATGATAAACTTAGTAATAAAACAAAAGAACTTATTGGCAAACGAAATCTTCTAAAAAAGAAAAAAACTAAAAACTCTGGCGATAAATTAGACATTACTCTCTTGAACAAAATAATTAGAAGTGAAATCAAACGAGACTTGCAAAGGTTCGATGAAGAACTAATCGAGGAAGAACTTGCGGAAAATTGGTCAACGAAAAAAGTGAGAAAAGTAATTTCGAAGGGGCAGCAGCTCCTCCCATTTCTATGGTCAAATGGAAAAAATAAAAAGGTATTTGATAGGGCGGAAATAGCTGAGGAGGCCACGGACTTCTACAGAACCCTCTACTCGAGCCCCAGTAATGAGTCTGTGAGCCCGAATGAGAGGGGGGCGGCAGAAGTGCAGGCTGAGAGCGACAGGACGCCACCGTTCATGGATAATGAGTTCTTACAAATGTTATACCATCTCAAGTGTAACAGGGTAGCGGGCCCAGACAAGATAGATAATTCTTCCCTAAAAATCTTTGCGGAGGCCATTGCACCCTTCCTTGCCTCTCTGGCAGACGAGATCTGAAACACCGGGGTCACGCCGGCTCAATGGCATGTGTCTGAGATCATCCTGATACACAAAAGAGGCAAAAAATGCGACCTTAACAACTATAGGCCAATAAGCTTAACTTCTAACGTTAGTAAAGTGTTCTTAAAAGTTTTAAAAAATCGAATTTTCAATGTGCTGGACTCTCAGCAGGCTGAGGAACAAGCCGGGTTTAGGAAGGGTTACGCCACTATAGACCATATATTCACGCTGAACCGCCTGATCGAAGTCTCGAGAGAATATAATATGGAAACTCATATGATGTTTATCGACTTCAATAAAGCATTTGATTCGGTCTACCACGAGGCTGTTTGGGAAGCAATTAGGGAACAAGGAATTAGCCCCGATGTGGTTAGGGTTTTGAAGCAGCTATACAGGAACTCCACTGCGTTTGTCAAACTGGACCTGCCGGGAGAAAAATTCAAACTGGGTAAAGGGGTGAAACAGGGGGACCCTCTCTCACCTAATCTTTTTAATAGTGTTTTAGAAAAAATCTTCCGCAATCTAGAGTGGGATAGTAGAGGAATCCTGGTAAATGGTCGTAGACTTAGCCACCTCAGATTTGCGGACGATATAGTTCTGGTAAGTAATAGCTTGAGTGAGCTAACAACTATGGCAAAGGAACTCTGTAGCGAAAGTAAAAAGGTAGGACTTACAATAAACTTTTCCAAATCAAAATCTATGTCCAATGTCGAGGTAATAGGATTTTCAATAGACAACCAACAAATTGAGACAGTCTCGGAATATAAATATCTTGGTCAAATTGTATCTTTTGAAAACCGGCAGGACAAGGAACTGAGCGCGCGTATTGCCAGTGGCTGGAGGAGTTTCTGGGCCCACAAGCACATTTTTAAAAGCAATTTGAACGTCAGCCTGAAATCAAAAGTCTTCAGGCAGTGTATTGAGCCGACGCTGACCTACGGAGCCCAAACGTGGTCGCTGACGAGGACACAGACTAATAGGTTGAGGGTGACGCACAACAGAATGCTTCGTAGCTTGCTAGGGGTCAAACTTAGAGACAAAATCAGCGTCCAAAAAATAAGGGAACTAACTGGCACAAGGGACATTGGATGGACTGCCAAAAAACTCAAACTGGGCTACGCGGGGCACCTGGCTAGAAGCCCGGCTGGTAAATGGAATAAGGAATTGGAGATGTGGTACCCAATGGATTTAATAAGGGGGTTAGGGAGGCCCCCAACCCGATGGCGTGATGAAATTCACAGGAGATTCGGACTCCTTTGGCAGCGGACAGCCCGGAACAGAGAGACGTGGAGGCAGGCGGTAATAGCCTATACCCGTGATTGGGTGGATCCGACGGCCTGACGACCCCCACCGGGGGGCCGCTAGTGCCATTTTAGTGTGTTGGAAAAACAAAGTTTGTACAGTTTAATCTTAGTCGGAGCATGGCTTTAAATAAAATTAAATTAAATTAAATTAAGTTTCGTCTGAGTAGCTGATTGTTTAGGAAGATTTGAGTGCTGTTCGCAATCCTTAGGTAGATAAATACATTCGAGACTCTTACAGGCTTACTTAAGACTCCGATATTTATTGAATACTCCTGCAGCAACGTTTTAAATTTATCGAGACACATTCAACACCCTGTGATACTCTACCAGATTTGCTTAAGACTAATGTAGGCTTGCTGAAGTGTTTTTTGAAGGACGTTTCAATTTTTCGGACACTCTTGGAGATCTATGAAACTTCTTTGGATTCGCTAAGACATTTCTTTTTTTGAAACTGTTGCCTAAGATTTTTTTGGACTCGTTTCAAACTTTCTGAAACCCGATTAGGATTCTTTAAAAGTCCTCAAAGCTTTTCTAAACTTGTTCTAAGACATTTCATGACTTCTTAAGACTCTTCGAGACTGGTCTTAGACTGCCCTAGAGGTTCTTTCGGACTCGCTTTAATCGAGCGTGGCTTACAGGATCCAAAGCAAGTCTGAACGGTTTTAAAGCCTTCAACATCTCAAATTGCATAAAGCGAGTCAAGATAAACCTTGAAGTAACTTAACGTGTACAGAGGGGTCTTGAAGAGTCTCAAATATTTCCAGGAAACTCCAGAAGAATCTACGCGAGTCTTAAACGGACGTCGAAGAGTAAGTAAGTCTCAAGTAAGGATTACCATGTCCTGTCGAGTCGTAACCATTTCTGAAAAAGCAATAAATGATCTTAAACAATGGTGGACAAGACTTGGAGAATCTTAAACCATTTTGAAAGAGTCTTGAGAACTTGAGTGTTCTAAATAGTCAAAAAGAAAATACCTCCAAAAATTTATTGAATCTTAAGTGAACTTTAACAAGTCATCAAGTCTTGAACATATTGGAAATATTTTAAAGAATTTAGAGCACATTTTTGAGGTGGTCTGAAATAAATCACAAAAAGTTTCAGTGACTCCCAATTCAGTTTTAAAAAGTTTTCTTAAATCTAGAAGAAGTTTTGAAGAGTTCTGGAAAATTATTAAGAAGTTTATAACAATCTCTAAAATTTTCACAGAGACATAATGTACACAAGTCTGGACGAAACTCAAACAGTCTTTTCTGGTCTTGAAGAGTCTAAAACGTATTTGAGAAAGTGTGAAAGCGCTTGGAAACGATTTCTTAAGCTTATAGAAATTTGGAAACGTTTTTTACCGCTTCCGAAAGATACTGATACAAATCAGTTTTGAAGAAGTTTGTAGAAATATTGATGAGTCATTAATAAGTTCGAATGCATCTCAGAAAAAAATTAATAAATAAATAAAAAATAGAAACATTTAGAATAATTTGGATGAGTCTTATACTTGGTTAGAAGTGTTTCAAACAAATCTCAAGTAGTCTTCATGAATCTCGAAGAAATTTGGAAATCTCTCTAGGAAGTCTTAAAGGATTCTATACACATGTTTAAAAAGTCGTAATTAGTCCTGGATTCACATGAGGGGCAAATGCGAATAATGGCCCGGGATGCTCAGCCAAAAATATGGGTGTTTGAAGAAAAGATAAACAGATAAGAAAGAAAGCGAGAAAAGCAGAATACTCAGAGGGATTCTGTTTTTAGGGTGTGCCAATTCATTTTTTTCTTCTGATGTCCATATAGCGCTTTCGGCTGTTATGCCATCTTCAGTGGAGTTCCCTACCGTTTCTGGTCCTGTATTTATAGTAATGTGTAGTACCATATGGTAAACCTATTGGAATGTGTTCCTATTGGTTTTCTGTGGTTGTGTAGTCTGTCCAATCAGGGAGTGTTATGTTATTAATTGGACTAGGTTCTCGCTTTGGAAGTTAGTTGTAGTGTGTATTAGGTGGTTTTGTTTTGTTTTTGCCTTTATTATCTCTATAGTTGTTCTTTTAATTTTCTTTTCCTTGTGTTGTTTTCTATGCGTAAATTTGTACTTTGTTTGTCAATTTTTGGTTGTTGTGTCGCTGGTTGTTGCAGTGCGTTCGAAAAAGTGATTTGTCATCCTGTAGCTTCTGTGATTTCTCATGCTCTTTTATCCTGGTTTCGAATTTTTCTGGCTGTTTCTCCTATGTATGTCATGTCACAGTATTCGCAGTCCAGTCTGTATACTCCGTTGCTGTTGTTCGTGTTCTTTGTTTCTCTTTTGTCGTTCCTCATTTGTTTCATCAGGGGTGGTCTATTTCTGATTTCGAGTTTTATGTTGTCTTGGTTGAAGATTTTGTGTACGAGTATTTTGTATGTGCGTGTTCCTGTGAATGGTATTTCTCCTGCATATTTGTCTGTTTTT
This sequence comes from Acanthococcus lagerstroemiae, assembly GCA_031841125.1. Taxonomy (NCBI): domain Eukaryota; kingdom Metazoa; phylum Arthropoda; class Insecta; order Hemiptera; family Eriococcidae; genus Acanthococcus; species Acanthococcus lagerstroemiae. Next base: position 39,571,885 of record CM063110.1, read on the forward strand.
GTGGTTGTTGCATAGGCGCTGACTTACGTGGGTGTGTGGGCGAGTGATTACCCATGTAAAAAAATACATGTAGAAAAATATTGAGGGGGAAAAAATGCTAAATTCAAGATATTCCTAGGTACATAATATTATGAGTAGGGATAGGATTTATATGATACCGCATATTTTTTCCTGCTGCACCAGATACCGCATATCGAAATTTTCTTCACGTTTCATGCAATTCTAAGACGAATGGTGAAAGTTTATAGCGCATATTTTCGCATATTTTGGGTATAGAAGCATATATAAATGCCTATTTTAGCCAGAAAACGTTAAAATTCTGCTTATTTTGGTTTTTTTTTCTGGTCGTTAGTGCTTTGTTTTTGGGAAAATGCAAAAATCGGCCAACCAAATAGGGGGAAAAAACAACGAAAAATAAAAAAAATTGTGATAAGTAAGTATTTTCAGAGTTTTTTATTTATTTATTTAGGTTTTTTTTTTCTTTTTTTTTTCCAAAGTTTTTAACAAGCAGCTAGCTGCGGGAAGAGCGTCGGCTCTGGACTGGAAAATTAGAGATTAGCAGAAGAAAAAAAGAAAAGTAAATAAATAATACTTTGATGAAGTTTCTCTGCTCTACATTTCATCAGTTTCGCTGTACGTACGATTCGATAGGGTTTTTGAAAGCGCGTTAAAAATGCCTGAATTTTGATACCCATGATGGCATATTTTTATTGCACTTATTTATACTTTTTTCAGCTGTATAGCGCATATCTATGTTGTTGTTTTTTTCAGATTTTAACCGCTTATTATAAGCGTTTTTTTTTTGCTGTTTTTAGCGCATAAAAATCCTAGCCCTAATTATGAGCATAATGATTCTATCCCACCTAAATGAAAAAATGTATGTACAAAAATCTTGCAGTTGGTCATGTTTCAAAATTAGAGATATAACACTCGTATTCTACTTTGATGTTCTTTTAAGCTTTCAGTTTATCCAAATGTGTTTTAAAAAAATCATTTTTCAGGATGTTTGTTAATGCATGAAAACTGCGCTAAATGTAACTAGCTGGAGAAATCCTGTATTCTGACACCCATATTGCCTTTTGGGGGAGGGGGCCAGGAGGACAAAGATAAAGGAGAAATGGCAGTCGGTACTCACCCACGTGAATTTTGAAAAGTCAGCGCTTACGGGCTGTTGGCTCAGTGTCTGTACTTTTTTGTTGTATTAATTTGTTAATTATTCCGTCTACTGTTCGCCCGTTGGTATTTTGTTGTTAATGGCTACTTGTTTGATTTTGTTCATTTCTGTTGTTTTGTGGTCGTTGTTGTTTAATATGTTGATTACTTTGTAGCAGTAGTTGGGTAGTGCTGCCATTTTGTGCTTCTGACCGTGGAATGAGTCACTGGGTATTATTACATCCGTGTGGGTAGGATTTCTGTAAATGTTGTACTGTATCTTGTTGTTTTTTATTTGTATTATTAGGTCGAGGTAGTTTATGGTCTTATTGCTCTTTTACATCGTGAACTTTAAGTTGTTGTTTATGATATTTGTCTCCGAGAGGAATAGGTCCAGTTGTCTGTCTATTCCTGTCCAGATGATTACTAAGTCGTCTACATATCTTGTCCATAGCTTTATGTTTTCCTTGTGTTTGCTGTTTAGTAGGTCATTTTTACAGTTGTCCACGTATATTTCGGCTAGAATGGGTGACAGTGATGATGACGTCAATAATATTTGTTGTTAAACTGGCAGTATTTTGGTTTATAATTTCTTTTTTAATGTTGGCGTAGGCAGTTCCTTCTGTTCGTAGTTGTTCGTCAGTATTGTTGTTAGTTCTTGTTATGGTATGTTCTGATACATGTTTGTTACGTCCAATAATACTAGGTTATTGTTGTTGTTTAAGTTACTTTGTCCAGTTTGTTTTTTAGTTGTATTACGTTTTTAATGCTGTGATCTGTTCTGAAATTGTAGTAGGTATTCTTTTATGAATCTGGCTACTCTTTTTGCGAGTCTGTGGTTTGGCGATTGTATGCTGTTGATTAATGGTCTTATTGGTAAATACAGGACCAACAAAAAGAAAGGATAGGGAACTCCACTGAAGATGACATGACGAACGTGCTATGAACAACAGAAACAAAAAAGTGGATTGGCACATTCTAGAAACAGAATATGTATTACCAAGTTCGCTCACACTCCAACATGGTCACTAATACTCGGAGGGAAATAATAAAAATAATAGGTAATTTTTGTGATGAAAGGAGTTCTTCAGCGACCATGCCCTAGGCCGCATCATGTTTAAATAAGAGACGGACGAAATCATGAATTCACCCTGATTATCACTTAGATCATTTGAAAAGCTGAAAAAGATCGCTGATTTAGATCAAAAGACTTTATGAGAAAAAAGAATCTTACATTAGGAAGAAGATTATATGATTTTGTAATCGTTTAGATCTGTAGATCACGGGTTTTCCCGACTTTTGTGATCTTTTTGATCGTAAATGATCTGAATACTAGACAGAAAGTCACAAACATTCATACTGAATATCTAATGTTCTTTAGAATATAATCGGTTTGATCAGAATGATCATTTTTACTTTAGATAAAGTGATTTAGCTTATCCCTCTAGTCTAAATCGAGCAGAGTGAAAAAATAGCAAAAATTCTCAAGTATTTCCCTTTGAGAATCACCGGCTGATTCGACTCATACCCTATCTTCCATAATTAATTTTATTCTCTTCATCTTTAGAACTCGAAAAATGAAGACTTACGTTTGGGAAATGGACTTCGAAGTAAAAATTGCATGGTCTCTTTCCTGAGACATTTTCTAGACCACGAGAAGGAAATGAGGACTTGTCATTGAAATAGTCATAAGTTCACCGGTCGACATCATTATTTTTTTGAAGCCCACTCGCCCATCGACTGCACAATCAGCTTCACAGAGAAAAAAATCCAAGGACAGCAAATTTTGGCATAAGAAATCAAAATCCATAAGAAGAGGAACTTCTCTGTTTTCATATTTTTCTTGAGAAGCCTATATCTTTGACTTGAGGCTGTTTCAACAGCTCGACTTCAAATATTGTGCACTTATCAGTAAATGATTCACATTTCCTGCCAAAAAATAATTGTTCAAGAACCAAAGTGGACGTCAATTAAAAATATAAAAGAGTTGGCAACTAGAGATGTGTATCGAGCTCGATATTCGGGTCGTCGGGCAAATGAATCGGAACTATATACAGATTGGGACTCGACTCAATCCCGATACACACCTCTTCATGCAACCATAGCAGTGATGATCCAATGAAGGAATGTGTGTCTCTAGGAGAGTAGTCTTCATTAGTATTTTAAGATTTTGTATGTGACATAAGAGTAAATGGTGCTAGTACCTTATATATAGGCATTCCTTGTTCCGACGATTTTACGAGTAACCCCCGCCCGCGCCTTTCTAAACCACTGACGATGCAGAAATTATTGATCAGTCTGTATTCAACGCGATAAACGAATCAAATTTTTCTTATACTGGTAATTCGAACTTCATTAGTAGTTACGTAGTTAATTTTGGTACTTATATATTTTCCTCTATTCCCGTTACTTTTCTCATCATTTCCCGAATACCCAGAACGGAACCCACGGCTGTATATAAATAGAAAATTTGCAGCTATCTGCCGTCTGGCTTTGATGTCAACGTGCAAACACAGCGATCCTCTTCAATTGACGAGGGTATTATCGAAAAGGTTTTCCAGTCTTCCACAATAATACATTTTCCAGCAACCCCCTCCCCCTCATTGTATTTAAGGAAGGAAGAAAAGCTGACGAACTAATCGAATCCGTCGTTGAACTCGATTGAGGAACAATAGGAGGAATCAATAAAGGTGCTATAAGCGCACTAGAATTAGATAAAGAGCCAGGGGGAGCGAAGGGCAAATAATAAACGTGAAAGCCTGTGTACTTCAATTAGCGAAAACGTATTTATAATGAATGAGTTATTTGTAATTCTCCCGAGTTAAATAGCGAATTGCCGAGCAAGTAGCCTCTTACGAGTCTTGATTGTTCTGCTTTGTGTAATCTGTATGTTATAGCTAATACAGAAATTCGATGTATTTATACATTAGCCAGAAAGTTTGTAAACCAACAGGCTACAACTCTCGCGTCACGCGCACTAAAATGTTTGCTGGCTAGGTTGCAAACCAACTAAGAACCCTTAGTGGATCAATAAAAGAAACAAAAAAAAAAAAAAAAACAGAAACAAGCGAAGGAAGAAATCTGATATTAAACATGAGGAACACAGAAGGCAAGGAAACGTACGATAGGGAAATAGTAGACTACTATACAAGAGGGTAAAGTGAGCTTTTGACAGCGAGTGCAGAATTTGTGAAACGAGCCGAAGGCGAGTTGAGCAATGGCACGAGTACGTCAATGGGAACGTACCCCCTTGTATTGTAAGTTATTTTTCTAAATATATCGCACTATATAAAGACAGGAATAAACCTGCTAAATTGATTTTCCATGGTACATCAAAAATGCGATTTATGATTAGTAAATTCTGATAAGCAACAAAGTCCCGGGACCCGACAAGATAAGTCACGATGCACTAAAACGTTTGGCAGATACACTAAGTCTCGCCCCCATAAAACTTATTTAATGAAATAATAAGGACAGAGAAATACCTCAATAATGGAAATTGTCGTAGATAATCGTAATACATAAGAAGGGGGAAAGACCCCACATTCCAAACTGTAGACCAATCAGCCAAATACAAAATCTAAGTAAAAAAAAAAATCGAATATATAACCAACTGGACGAGAACCGAAGCCAGGAACAAGCGGGGTTTTGTCGAGGCTTATATTTACAATTAACCAGCTGATAGAGAAGGCCAACGAATACAACAGAAGTTCACCTAATATCCATGGACTTTAACATGACATTCAGTTCGGTCTACCACAACTACAAGTATCTATGGAAAGCATTAATCAAACAAGAAATACCGGAAAATGGATAAGAATCTTAGGAAAAGCAAAAGCTAACATAAAATAGGACAGGAGAGGTCGGAAACTCCCAATCGGGATGAGAGTACACCATGGAGATCCGCTGTCTGTGAATCTATTCAACTGTGTAATTGAACAAATCTTCATAAGAGTCAGCTGGAAACAGAAGAGGTAAGAATCGATGAGGAAAGACTAACCAACTGGAGATCTGCAAATGATATAGTAATTATTGCCCAAAACCCAAAAGGATTGCAAGAGATGGCAGACGAATTCGCGAAGGAGAGTAGGAAGGCAGGGTTATCCCTAAATCCAGAAAAGCAAAGATCTTATAAAATAAAAACAGCGAAGAAATTAAGCTTTGGGAGGTAATAATATAGAAAGTGAAAGAGAGATAGAATATCTGGGACAACCGATTCCTTTCAAAAATAAAAACAAAAACGAAATCTGCAAAAGAATAAACAAGAGATGGAAAAACTACTGAATGAACAAAAGCAAGTTTGAAGGGAAATTCCAAGAAACTTGAAATTTAAAATACGTGGAAGCTGCACCCTCTGGGAGAGCTACACCCTCACCACACTGAAATATAGATGCCAATCATAGGCGCAGCTACAAAAGCCGACTATTTAGAGCATCATGGAGAGAATCATACTGGGGGTCAAGAAGAAAGAAAAAATTAGAAATATCAAAATTAGGGAGGATTCGGAAGAATTATGGAATGAACACCCAGGAAAGGTAAACGCAATAGAGGTAGACCAAGCATCAGATGAGGGGGGATGAGATAGTAAAAGATCGGGAAGGGAGGCTGAGGACAGGAAGGAGTGGAAAAGGCGCGTATGGAGGCCTACGCCCAAAAATCAGCTATCAAAAGGGAACATAGCTATAGTATTCAGTATTTAGCATCAAGTACATAAAGGTTAAGGCTGTAATAAATTGATCGGTACCCAAATCAGCTGGCTAGTATTTAAAACGGATTTATGCTCTACATAGTGGCAGTGGGTCTTTGAGTATAAATCTCCTGGAGAGACAGAAAACATGTTCCCTATGCTGGACCTGTAGAACGCGCTTTTCAATCATGCAGATGCCCCGATGCTAATGAGAGCTAATGGAAATCATTTTGTTTACAACGGGGCATTCGCATGACAGAAACGCACGCATCACACGGTATAACGCGCTCTATAGTTCCACGCTTGTATAATGTAAATAATCCGATTTCTATCTCTCCAGAAGATTTATACTCAAAGCAGTGGGTTCCTGTATGAAAATAACTGGTTGGTTCGAATATTAACTAGTCAGTCATCTATTAACCAGCTAGTATGCATATTAACTGTTTTGAAAGTCCGCTTAGCTCCCTCGCCATTGTAAAAACGATGTCCGTCAGCTGTTTTTTGACTCCATTTTTTCACTCTATTCGGGCCGTCCATCCGTCAGAGAGCGCTATAATCAAGCACTAGTGATAAAGACGAAAACATGAATCCATGCATTTCCCCCATTAATGTACATACTCATTAAAATTGAAATATCTTGAAAAGTAAGACGTTTTAAAAGTATTTAAAGAGAAAAGAATTTTTCGAACAAAGAATTTTCCTTCGATTAAGACTATTTTTATACCTAGATTCCAAAATTTTGCTGCATGTGTCTAAAACTTCACGTTTTGGTCGCTGATAAGAGTAGTCGATACTAGCGCTGGACGGCCCGAATCTCAGTGAATTTCAACTGTATAGAAACATTTTTCCTAAAAGAATTTTAGAGCATTAAATTTTCTATAAAAAATATCTGTTTACATTTTTACATAGAATCAATCTTTTTCTCTTTTCTTGACTAACAGAAGGGTAGCGCGTTCCGACAGTATCAAAAGGGTTGCTACTCTGTAAGGAAGTGGAGTTCTGAAAAAAGAGACTTGACATAAAAACCAACATCTGATGGAAGGTTTAATTTTTCCCAATTTCCTCAAATTTCTGATTTCTTTTCTTCTAGAGTAGTAGGAGGGTTACCCCTCCCCCGGCACTGAACATATAGCCCGTTGTTTAAACTGAAAACCAGTGGATTTTCAAAGTTTGTCTATGAAAACGAATGGGAAGTGTTTCAAAAACATCACTAGATAGCAAATCTATTTTTATTTATATTATGTCAAATTGCTTTGCTTTTAGCGAAGGGGAAGGAAGAGTAACCAAATTGTAGCTGCCTCTCTGTCAAAAGGGTAGCTATCTGCAAATTTAGAAATAAATGGATTTCGAAGTTCAGTTTTCAAACGAAATGAGAATATTATTATTTTGATAGACTTCATTTTTTCCTCAAAGTTCTGATTTTTTCTTCTTTTGGGTTTGAACAGAGAAGTCTTCCCCAATATCAAAAAGGTATTTTGCAGAGGATTTTCAAAATTCAGTTGCTGAAGTAAAACGTAGCATGTACCAGGCCTGCCTGTAAATTTGAACATGAACGTATTTCCAAAATCTGGTTTTCAAACCAAATGAAAAGTGCTTCAGGATCATTTGATAAATTGTAAGTATTTAGGTAAACCAAGTTTGCCTTATCGGATACTGGCGATTTTATTTCAGTGCAGAAATTACATAGTTTTGATGGGAAAATTTTCTATCAAAGTAGTAATTATTTTTGGAAGTTGTAGGATGTGATCTCTTAATTGGCAGAAAAGAGCCTCCCGTCCCACCCTTCGTCCTTCGCGTGAACCCCCCCCCCCTACGGCCTAAAAAATCAGGATTTTATTTTTTCTCTCGAAAATAACGCATTATTTTCAAAAATGTTATCTCACAAAAAATATTTCTCATGAAATTCTCCACAAAAATGGTTAATATAACTTTTTTCATACGGGTCATGTTTACAAAGACACAAAACTCTGCGATGGCAACATTTTTATAAGAATTTACAATAGTTTTTGTCTGATCTTTCATTTCCCTTCTGAGAGTCAGAGCTAGCATGATGGAGTGGAGACGAACTTTGGTAAGCAAAATCATTGACACAGAGGTACCGGAAGGGGATCATGAGTCCAGGAAAAGTTCAAAAATCTGATGACTGACTTTTTTTCGCTGATTTCTATTGGAAATCTAATCCTAATTATTAGGTGAGGGGAAGGGTGATAGCTAGAAATCGAGTTATAAAACCGAAATTTCAGAACATTCGAGAATAAAATTATTTTGCAACGATACACTGTAATTTTTGATGTAAACAGGTGAGTAGGGAACCAAACAGAATCTTGAAATGCTAAATCCTGTATCTTGGTGGATAGAAAGGTCCATTCTATCCCAAACAGGAACTGGGGGTCTACCAACTTTACTTTTTCTGAAGAACTATCGAAATTATCCATAATTTGTTTCGCTGAATCTGATCCGAACATCCGATCAGGTAGCGCTATTTGATCCATTCTCAATTTAGGTACTAAAATGAAAACTGTTGTGCTTCAAATTTTCGCAAATGAACTGGATCGAAGTAAAGGTCTTTGAATCGTTGATTTCGAAAACTGCAGTATATTTTGATCACATCTGCATTTTAGTCTTCAACACTGAACTTCAACTTTTGAGACGAGGCAAAACCAACTTTTAACGAGAAAAATCGCGTGTGTTATTCAGTTCGAACATTCATTCATCTGATTGTGCATTCAAAGGCCTAAAACCTAAACTTCGCAACGAGAAATTACAGTTTCGCGGGTTATAAGTGTTAGTATCGCAGAGTCTTGTATCTTTGTAAATATCATATAATATTATATATTTAAAAAATCATGAGAACCATTTGTATACCATTTTTATAGAGAATTGTATGAAAATATTTTTTGTGCGATGACATTTTTCAAAATAATGCGCTATTTTCCAGAAAAAAAAAACAACAACCCAAAAACAGAATTGTGGAGGTGGTTGGAGTGGGGTGAATCCCCCACATCACGCGAAAAACAAGGGGTGGAGCGGGATATGTTTTCCTAGAGCGGCAAAGACGATGTCCTAAAACTTCCACCAATATAATATTTAATAGCAATCTTTTCCCTCCACCCACTAATTTCTCATTTACGTAGAATTTTTGAGACCATTTGATTGTTTTAGGGTAGCATTATATCAGAACCAACATGGCATCCAGCATGTAAAACTGAAAACAAGACGATTTTCAAAATTCTGCCGTTGAACCTGACTGAGATTTCTTTCAAGGTACGTCAACGAATCCATATGTATGGTATTTTCCTTTGATTTTCAAAAGCATCACAGCAGAATAAAACTTGCATCCTGTTTGACAAATTGAAAACCAAAGACTTTTCAAAATCCTGTTCTCAAAACAGAATGAGAATTGACTGAAGAAATGTCACCCGGTACGAGGATTTTTCCTTCAAATATCTGATTCTTTTCAGTAGTCAAAGGGTGTATAGAATTCCTTCGATTGACAACACACTCTGAGAAAAGTATTTTCATTTTCCCGCAAAACTTCCAAATATTCCTCGCATATTTACTCATTGAATTACCATCTTGAGGACGCAAAAAAGATCTCCAATTACTCACGAGGGGAGAAGGTGATAAATACTAACAGCGAGTGAACAGTAATAGAGTCTTGCACATTCTGAATTATTGACGCAGGCTCAATTGGGGTGATTCCGGGATAGGGGGTGCGGTGTCCCGGGGCCAATTTGACGTGCATGCACCACCATACGCCCCACTATCATCATCGACCCCTTTCGGAAATGCTTCTAGAATCCGCCACTGTTGCCTCGGCTCATACTCCAGCGTATAGCATATAAGTATGACCGTCGAGATACAACAGAATATATGAGTACCATAAACATGCGAGAGGCAAAAATCGAAAACATGGCCCGTAAGATCAACGGTAAAAAAGTACCAGTAATAAGCTATGCGGACCGATAAAGTAGTAATAGCAGAATCAGAAGCGCAACTACAGAAAATGGTTGATAAAATGAATCGTGCTGGAATAAAATATGGAATGAAGATAAATGCCAAGAAGACGAAGGTGGTGAAATTCTCTAGAACAAATGACACCGAAGCAAAAATTAAGATAGACAATGAGGAAATTAAGAACGTCACAGAATTCAGATATCTAGGTGCTTTTATAAACGAAGATGGTAGAGATCTAAAAGAAATTAAAAGCAGAATTGGCATGGCGAAGCAGGCTTTCAATAACCTCGGCAGCGTTTTGAAAAATCAAACTCTCAACATCAGTCTGCGGAAAAAAATAATGAGATATTACGTGTGGACTGTGCTAAAACACTCGTATGAAATCTGAACAATGAATGCGGAAAGCGAAAAGAGGCTGACGCATTCGAGATGTGGTGCTATCGAAGACTGCTGAAAATACCGTGGACTGATTTTGTAACGAACGTACTGTCCCAGCAAGAATAAAAGGAAAAAAATGATAGTAGAAGACATCAAGAATCTAAAACTGAAGTACATAGCATACAAAATCCGGGAAAATGGCGTTTTCATGCTGGCCGTACAAGGACGAATTCAGGGAAAGCCCATCAGGGGTAGGAGAAGATCGGAGCTTGTAACCACAAATTCGCTAATGAACTCTCCGTGCAAGAATCTACGTGATAAGATCAGATGTGCCAGGAATTGAAGAATATAGATATACGCAACCTCTTGATGCAACAGAAGCGACCAATACGACGACGATGAACCAAAAAATGCATCAACGACCATTATAGCACGATCAGTAGAGTTTCGGTTATCCGTTCTTCGGTCATCCGGCTTTCCGCATTATCCAGACAGCCAAATTTTTCATTCTCAATTATCCGCTCACATTCCGTGTTACACGGACTGTTGTTTCAGGTCCAATAATTAATAAATCTGCGTCGCATGAATATAAAAATAGATCGTGTGAGATGCACATCTAGTACCGGTCATAAAAATCATAAGAAATGAGTACGTGTATTAAAACGCCAGAAAGATTACAAAAACCCAAGTTCTGGATTATCCAGGTTATCGTTATCACGGTAATTTCCCCTACACACTCTAAAAAAATAATAAAACTTCTAACTTTTCAAAAGTTTACGAATAACTCTTAACTAAGCGGTTAAATGTCAAAGCCAATTCCCTAGTTGAGAAGTTGATCGAAATTCGAAACTTCGCTCAGCAAACTACTGTAGGAAAACTGTGTAGTTTTCAACAGCAAACAAAAAACGTCCCTTCAAAGGATCTTTCGAACAAAATCTACAGACATGCACACGCAACTACACACGTTCGAAATATAGGAAATTCAGCTGCGTCTCTCTCGACTCACCGCAGCTTGAACGTTTCCATTGGCAGTGCCAATACCGATTTTACAAACGGGGGTAACGATGAGTCCCACCGGTCTGTTTCATCAAAGGCTACAGGTATGTATATTAGTCTACACAGCTTTTTGAAATGCGCGAACGGAAAACGATGATGCGACCCCCTCTAGGGTGACAAGCCCAGCATCCGAGTCATTAGTTTGGCCTAAAATGTATGCCGAGGATTCGGATCGCTTGAAAATATCGTTCAGGTCCTCAAATGCTGCGACGGAAATCGTGAATACGAAAACTAAAACACGTGAAATATTTTAGTTACAAGCCGGGTTAACCACTCAGTTTTGTCATCAGTAATAACAGTGGCACGGCGGACGAGTATTCCCCGACAAGTAACACCACTTCAGGCAGACCGTACGACCGACCCACGGCGGACGAAAACGAGATCGAAATATAATTGACGAATGTCACCAAACAGTTCGTGCAATCCTCGCCGGAAATACCACACAAAACACTTACTGCGATTAAAAATAACGCTAATTTGAGAATAAACTGGCTTAGCTCTGAAATCCAAGGAAACAAACAAGGGCGTGCCCCCCTGTGTTCTCATAATACAACTTGTATCGTTCTAATTTCGTGGACCTGCGGCCCACTGAAATCTAGGCCTCCTACAGGGAAGGAGAAAAAAGTTTTAAACGAAATACAGTACACGCAACGAGAGCATAACAAGACAATAGAACAAACAAATGAAAAATTAACAAAATAATCCAAGTCCCTTGAAACTTTCACACATTTTTGCAATTATCTCGGTAAATATGCGTTCTGGCGAGAAGTTGTATAGAATCTTAAATGTACGTACAACAAATGGGTGTGATAGTGCGGATGTTCTGAAATTTGTGTGAGAGAGAAAGGTGTTGAGTCCGGACCATAACAATGGTATTCGAAATCAAAAAAGGAGAGCGAGCAGAAAGAGCATAGGTATTGACTGATACAAGAAACAGATCCTTGTAAGAGCTAAACATAGACTGTTTGAACTGTAATTTGACCGTTACTGCGACTGGACTAAACCAATGTCCTGCCTGGCCGATCGAGGGAAGAAAAAAAAGGACAATGAGTAAGAAGAAGAACGTGTTTTAAAAGGGAAGTATTAAATAGCACGAAATAAAAAGTGTGATTGAACGAAATGTGAAGCCACGAAAAAAAAAGTTTAAATTACGAGTTTTAAAATCGATATCACGAAATTACTTGCATACGGTATATTATGTTGTTTAAACACAAAAATTATACGTCATCGCGGATAACGTACATACTCGTGGAGATAGGAGATCCATGAGTTTAAGACGGATCCAATTTTCTATAAAAACGATCATTAAGAATTTTTTCTTAAGTACTCTAGAAACGCCATAAAGGGGAGCTCTGAGGTAATGCTCGACAGGGCGGATTTCAGGGCTTCGGTTGAGAGAACAAAAAAGAGTGGGCGTGTAAAAATTACCCTATTATTACAGTACATTAGGAATTTTTAGACCTATTATTTATGCGAATGACCCCATCGAGATCATCGAGGGGTTTCGAACTCAACGAATTCGTTTTTGATATCGGTTTAGCTCTTAATCTAAATTTGTGGCTCCTGAGGAGGGGGAGAATCGATTCATAGATTTTTATTGCTCCAAAATTTGATTTTGACATTAATTTGTACGCAATTGTAAATTTGTGGCAAGTGTGATGGAGGCCGAGAATTTGAACTTTTTATTTCGGGCGCAGTAATATCGTGTCTCTTTTTTTCATTGTGTGTAGAAGGTATTAAAATTCCGGGCGTATTTTATTTTATCGTGTAAGTGACTCATACTGCGTTCTGAAGTTTAATTTTTTCTTCAAACTCTTTCTTTTTCTGTTTCGTACTTGTTACTGCGCTTGTCATTTATATATTTCGTGCAAACAGCATATTTCTTTCGTGAATTCAACATTACCATTGTGGGCCGATAAATGGGTCCCGTTTTAAAAGAGATCACGTACCGGAAATGCAGGTACGCAGGAGACAAAAGGCATTTGCTAGACATTTGCATCGTGGATTGTGCTACACAGGAAACAGCCACGCAGGACGATTTATACAAAAATTTACATTCGAGAAAAGAGGATCGCCGCATAAGTAAACAACAACCCTTTCCTCACCAGCCAAATATCAAGTAATGCACTCTTAAATCTTCATGTAATTAGCATTACGTATGCTAAAAGTTTGACGAGGGAATGGAAACTCAGGCACCCATCCATCCAACTTTCAGGGACATTCAAAGTATTGTTTTCGAGATACATTTTAAGCTCATGGATCAGTACCGCGATATTTCATTCGAAATTTCGGAAATAGAAATTTTCTTTTGGTAGCAAAAAATTTAGGGTCGGCTAAGGGGACTTAATAATTTCCAAGACTACAGTAAGAAGTTAGGAACAAAAACTTCCATAAATCTCACCAAGAACGAGATATCGAAATGAAGTTGAAAATTTACTCTATCTGAGGAGGCATTTTCTTCAAAAATGCCTACGTGAATAAGAATCAGTAAATATTTGCAATTTCTGAAAAACACAAATTGCAGCGGGGGTATAAAGTAAAAAAAAAAACCTGTTTGCGTCTGTAAAATGTTTGAAAATCAGGGGCAGCACAGCACGCCCCTGAATGCGAAAGAGAGATTCGTCTACAAATATGATTCTAAATGCGAAAGTGAGATTCGTTTACAAAAATATAATCATATTCATAATAACACATGTAAAATAATGCGTCGTCTCATTATTTTAAATCACCTTCTTCTTTCGTTTCGTTCAAACATGTTCCGTGTATTTGGTTGCAAACTAAATTCTCTTGTTACTTATAAATACTTTCCTTATCGGCTCAATTCACACTTCTATTTCCTGTCAAACTTTGTTTGCCCATTCTAACGTCTCCAAGGCATTCCGCCTCTCTTCTTATCCGATTCGAACCTAGTTCCTTGATTCAGTGGTAAAGATGGTCATTCATATTTTCACTGTATATAGACAGATAGATAGATTTTCATTTCGAGTGAAACTGATGTAATTGCTTTAATTTTCCAATTTCACTTGGTTCACTGTTCTTTATTTTTGTGTAATACAAGTATTAACGGAACATTGTGAGTTATTGAAGTGCAATTGGCAGTTGAGTGGGTTTCACACTTACAAATTGGAAAATTTTTTTCCTCACGTTTATCAAAGTGTTTGCAAAATTTTTATATTTTGTGAAATGTCAAAGTTTCAATTTTATTTGCTCGCTGAGGGCACTGACAAAACGACGGTCGTAGCTGTAAAACGAGTACGTCTTGCTGGAGCAGATATCTGGTATAGTTTCTCTGAAGAACTTCAGAAGATCAGCCATCATGAGGCGCTCCTCAAACTAACACCTGTGAAATCAGCTGCAGCCTGTCTCAAGACCAGAGGTCAATTTCGAAACGTAAATGTCACCCTTCCTGAAGAAATACAGAAAGTTTACATGGACGAGGAGAGGAATTAGCCACCATTAGCCCAGTGACGTAGCCAAGGGGGGATTAGGGGATGAATCCTCCCCTCTTGAGATGAGAATTTTTTATATGCTAGCAGTATCACAGTAAATGCGTGAAATGAAATTTAAATTTAGATGCATAATTCAAGTTGACACGCACAACATACTGATAGTCAATGTAAAAACATACAGTTCCTGTTAGGTGTACCCCCCCTAAAATTTTGCTGATCCCCTCCCTTGGAAAAATCCTGGCTACGCCACTGCATCAGCCTACTTCGGAACTCGGTGAGTTGACATCCTGTTTGTCCAAATTATCATCAGAGAAAGAAGAGTCAGTCAAATCCATTTTGAAACATTTTTTGATCGAGAGATTTTCACCAAAGAATAAGAATGTAGAAGCAAGGGTCAAGCTCTTTGAAGCCGAGTCTTCTAGATTTCGCCTAATGGGTCAAAATCAGATAGAAATGTTCAAATCTTGCTTGGAATCATCAATGAGCAACTGGTTTTCCATTAATCAAAAGAAGCTGGGCTTAGAAGCAAGCCGGAGTGAATGGAAGAAAGATCTGATCTCTACTTTTGGGGATAGCTCTTGGAAGCCTATTAAGTAAGCGTTCAATTTTAAGCATCTTAATGGTTCGTATGTCGAGTATGCAATCAAAAAGGAAAAAATTTTGTTAGAGCTAGATAGAAGTTTATCTCCTGTGACAGTTTTAGATTTGATTGCCGTAGGACTACCGGTTCATGTACAAAATTCTTTAAATAGAAACGTAGTTACGTCAATTACAGTCTTGCATAGTAAATTAAAAAAATTTCAAAATCAGATCGGTACCTCGATTAGCAAATAATAACAGGTTGAAAGTACCACCAGAATATCGTACGGTACTTGAAAGGTAATGAACAATAGAGATGTCTAAAGTATTTGACTTTTAAATACAGTATGCACTGCTTATTATAATCGTGCCTAATGTTGTAATCCGCTCAATGTTATGGAAAATGGTTTGGACGAAACGGTTGTATCTTTTTAGATGTAAAGAATACCGCTTAATGTCCGTTGTAATCGAGGAAGAATGGAGCGGGTTAATGTTATGGAATATTTTTTAGAAAACATCAAAATTCGATTAAATACATGCACATACGTATATAAACTTGCGAGCTTATCTCTTTAACTACATTATTTGTTATTGCAGCTCGTTTGATTACTATCCTACACATATACGTAGGCTTATATTCAATGGTATAGTGCACACCAGATTTTTTTCTGCGTGTATTTTTTGTGAGCTGCAAATCTAAACTTTGGCTTAGTGCAATGTGAGTACCACTGCGCGAGTTGATTCATCTTTGTAAAAAGAGTGCGATCTACTTAAAAAATTCGACGAGAGTTATCTGCCAAAATACATCAAACAGCAGGCAGCCGCTTAATTAAGAATTTAACAGCCCCTAATTTCGAAACTTCTAAAGAACTGATACGAAATCGAGACACCCTATAAAGGTAACATTACATCAGTTAGGGAACATAAACGATGCGGTCAAGATGACGACGTTGAAAAGGCATTGAAATTATAATTTACATGTTCCTGAAAAGGATTCTCGCGGAAACGGTTTACTTTTGAAACGGAAAGCTGGAGAAATCGTCAAGAAATTGGATGCAGATGACTTCAAAGCTACGGATGGTCCACACGATGGCGAAAAAGGAAAAACGTTACTTATGGCAAACCTCATGGTGCAGTAGGCGAGCGAATGTTAATTCAGCTCATAAATGGGTACGCGAAGTCTGGCCTGGTATCATACAGCGGAATATTCTATGGACGATGTTTACAACGCGGACGAAACTGCTCTTTATTATCGAGCTCTATCTGAGCCTGAGCATATACTTACGCATTCCAAATAGAGAACGAGAAAGACGTTAAGTAGAATTTTGTAATCCATTTATGAATCTTTACCTTCGTAAGAAAATTTTCGTGCCAATGATTTTGCAAAAAGAATCCCCTTACTAGATGCCCTACATATTTTCTCCATAGCTTGGAAACTCGAAAGGGGCTCTACAGTTCGGAACTGTTTTCATAAAGGCGACTTTATACAACGTGTAGATTTGAGAACAAATTAGAACAAATAGAGAACGAATTGTCGTGGGGACAAATTACAATTATGTGGGAAGTTCCCACATAAAGGCCACTTACCCCCACCACGTAAGTTCATATTTTCCGTCAATGCTTTCTGGCGACGGATTTTAGTGTGTAGATGAGAGAACAAATTAAAATGAATAGAGAACAAATTGTAGCAAATCGTATTTATGTGGGAAATTCATACATAAGGGTCACTTACCCCCTACCCCCCAGTTCAAATAGTCGGCTAATGTATGGTTTTGATAGTCTGGGGTGTGAGGTTGAGAGCACAGACTAGAACATATACAGAACAAATTTCAGTGTGCAGCAAATCGTATTCATATGGAAACTAACGAGTTAAGGGTAACTTACCCCCGCCCCTGAGCTCGAATAGTCGGCAAATGCATAGTGCATGTCTCAGGTGTGTAGATGAGAGAACAAATTAGAACGAGTGTAGACTGTAGAACAAATTTTAGTGTGCCGCAAATAATATTCGTGAGGGATTATAGCTATTAGTTGATCCTGCCCCTCTTTTTTGTGGCTGTTAATAGGGGAGGGTGGTGGTACAAGTTCTGAAAACTGCGGAACAAATTAGAACAAATGTTTGAGACTTGTTACAACCCCGAAATTGATCGTCGGGGCTAGCATGTCGCCAGCCCCTCAAACTGAGTTGCTAATTTTTGGGGGTGTGGGTAAGAACAAATTCTAAAAATGGCTGAACAAATTAAGAACAAATAATTGACATTACTTGTCTCCCCCATTTCTACAATGAGGGGGCTGGTGACATGCACCTCATGTAAATAGATTTTCAATGGCGAAACCTATTAAATAGGTTTCTCAGATAGTCCTCCCGCCTCAATCACTATCATCAACCACCAACAACATAACATCACTTATCCATGCATATAGATGATTTTTAGATTCAGATTATACATCTTGATTAAGTAGGCGGACCACCTAACCTGCTCAACGTTGGGCACAAGTTTCCGTTACTTTGGCCCATGCTTTTATGATTTGAGCTGCACTGGTCCACCGTAGGCTCACCATTCTTACAATTTCATGTGTGCAACGTACTGCTGGTCTTCCTGTTTTCCTTTTCTTACCATAAGGGGTCCATCATGTTGTACTCATATTCCATTTATTTCTGTTTTCTCTTATCATGTGCCCTGTGTATCCGAATTTTAACCTTTTAATCCGATATCCAAGATTCTCTACATTAATGAGTGTGCTGATTGTTTTGTTATCAAATTCGTCTTTTAATTCTAATCCCATTATACTTCGTAACATGGCTGATTGTGCCTGTCGTATTTTATCGACTTGTCTTTTTGTTATAGCCCATGTTTAGGCCTAATATGACAGTATTGGAAGAACACAGGTTTCGAGTATATGCGTTTTTATCTTGATATAAACTTTACCTTTTAGTATTGTTTCGAGTGCCCAGAAAGCCTTACAAGTGCTTGCAGTTCTTACCTCTATTTCTTTTTTGGTTCGATTTTCAATAGATATAATTTGACCCAAATATTATCTGTATTCTTTCACATGTTCAATTTCCAAATTTTCTGTTGTAATCTTATCTATATCATGCTGATTCGTCATTAATTTTGTTTTTGTTTTATTCATAGTTAAACCCACATTTTTACATTATTTTTTCAATTCTTTTGCCATGATTTTCGGTTAAGCTTTTACCTATTGAGACCTTTCCATTCGATACTGCGAAATATTTCTTCGAGTATAGTTAAAGATATTTGGTGAGATTGGGTTACCTTGTTTTACCCCTCTATTAATTGCAAAGCATTTTCCTTTTTTTATCTAATTTAATATGAGCCACAGAGTTTTTATATAAATTGTATAAAATTTCCATAATTTCTCCTGGTACACTTTGATATGTGCTAAGGAGTTCCACACGTTGTTATGTGTAACCTAGTCAAATGCTTTATTGAAATCTATGAAGAGGAGATTGGATTCCAGATTGTACTAATTGGCTTTTTCTATTAACTGGTTAATCGTCTGTATGTGATCTATTATTGAGAACTGTTTGCGGAAACCTGCTTGTTCAGGCGGTTGTTGAAAGTCTAACAGATTGTATATGCAGTCTTTCAAGATTTTCATTAGTATTTTGCGTACGTTTAATGATAAGTTGAGGAAATCAATTTTCCCAACTGAAAAGAAGATACAAACGAGTACTTTTAAATACTGCGTTCAGGATACGGCTGTTCTAATTTTTTGTTTATTTGTTCGTCAGCTCATGCAAGATGAATGAACTTCAAAAAAACCACATTCTTCTGACTCGAACAAATGACTCTTGACTCGAAATCATGGCTTAAATCAAGCAGGGTAGGTGAGGGCTGCCACATATGCCTGAGTATTAACAAAATGACACTAACTTACGGTCGTGGCCGTTCTAACTGGGGCAGAGTAATGTAATTAATTAAACTAACTGGATACATGTTCGGCATCCCTCTACGGGTTCGCTGCCAATAATTGATGTCCTCGCAATTCAAGCTTGAAAATTCGCCCCCAAGTTCGTGGTCAACGAAGTCAGTATACTGTACAATTCGCCGGCACGTGTTCGCATTTCTGATTCGCATTTACCTGATTCGGCGTTCTCGTTTCATAAGGGATGGCTGTGTGGCTTGCCGACTGCGGATAGAAATGTATCCATCATGTATGCAATTTAATGCTCGATTTTCTTCGCATACGAAGGCTGGGCGTTCTCATGTAAGGTCACGTTAGCATAAACGAGCTATTTTCTACATATTCACAGCGTTTACAGCAAACTAGTCTTGTGTGTTCGCTGCGAGCTCGTAAAACTGAGTAGCAAGCCACAATTATGGTAATTCGTAAAAACCGTTTATAAATTCCAACTTGACGCGGAACAACGTTCTAAAGAAGAGTAATAAAAGCAACGTCATTTGCGAGTACCGGCCTCCTCTAGTTGCGGTGTAGCAGCAGAAAGCTATTTGAAATTAGCTCACCTGATGGTTGCAGAGAAATGCCGAAACTTTTTTTCGGCTTATGTGCCAGCATCCTTTCTAGCCTCTCGATTGGCGCCCGTTTCATTATTCGCTTTATTCAACGGGGCACGTAAAACCGCGGGAAGCTTCTATCACGGTATGAAATAGTTTTTATGTACATATATGGTACGCACACATGTATTTTAAAGAGGGGTGTATCGTAAAGGGCTCACCTTAGGCCCAGAGAACTGTAAAATAAAGCGAAACGTAGCATACACAGTGCAAAGATGCGGACGCCTTCTTTCATCAGATTACCTAAGCGCAATTCCGCTGGCTTTCAGCAGTCTGGGGTACCAGCGAAATTCTTACATTTAGAAAAGCACAAGTAACTATTTTTTGGAAATCTCATTAAGAAACTTGGCTGGGTTGCCACATTCGAGCCCCTTTTCGGAAAGAAACTGGAGGCGAGATTTAAGTTCCTCTAAATTATCCAGTAGCGCCGAAGCCAGGAGCAGGAAGCACTGGCTCGAACTCGTGGAGTTGAGAAACACTGATCTCATTCTGCCTCCACCAAGTTTCAATAAAGGAAATTGTAAGAATAAGAGCTCGCTTACACGTAATGGTGTATGACCGGGCGAATAAGCTAGACGCCCGTTTTCCTTCAAATGGAAGAAGAAGAAATTGCTTATTTTCTTCTGAAAAAACTTCACCGTCATAACACAGGCGGGAGATAGGCAAAAGGAAACTAGTAACATGATTGTAACATTCAGTAAATGGAGCTTAAATTTCTGTAAAAAGCATGATGTTTACGAGGCACAGGTCTGAGGATTATATACAATGTACTTGGTTGTAATCTCGATTATCATGATCTCGAGCAGCGGACCATTACTCTCCTTCTGGTTTTGGGGTCAGTAGTCATATTAGTATCAAATTTGCACTCACACTTCCTGGCTTCTTAACATTTCTTCCAATCATTCCATTGCGAACTCGTTCCATCTTGATCCCACAGCTTACATTTCACAGTCGGATGATTAACGAGGTCTTGGATCAACATAAGACCACAAAGGATCTCGAATTTTGAAGTGCTGAAGTCCAGTTCCTCAAGGGATCAAATAAATTCTTCTTCCTTGCCAACAGAGAGCCAAAAAAAAAAAAAGGTCTATCAACGTGGAAATTTTAAATTTATGAGAACACACTGGACAAACTGTATCGACATAGAGGTTTTTTGAGTCCCCAACTACGAATATTCTGTCAAACTTTTGATCCAGTTTCGATTCAGCCAACAAAAGAGGAATTTCGACTGAACGAAGAGTTAACTTGACAAATTAAACAAAATTCAAAGCATATTATTAGAAAGTTTGGGCCATGTATCGAAAATATAAACGCTTCGAGAAAATGTGACTTTCTCACTCTTTCTGCCAGGCATTAGATCAAAAGCGAAATTGTAAACGAATTTTTTTTTTTTTTGGTAATTTTGAATACTGAATCCAATTCCTGATCTGGCCCCCAACTTGGGTCCATTCGTTGGACGGCGGATTCTACATAGAAGGTATCTATGGTGGGATAAATACCTCAATCGGGAAAGGTAACTGTGTTGAGAAGGTATTTTCTCAAATTTTGTAGAATAAAATTTTTACAATTTATATAGTTATCTCATAATATTTTTTGTGGCCTTACTTTTTGAACGTCCCTCCTGTACAGAATTTTCCCGTTGTTAAATTGATGTGATTGAATATTATGCAACAACTTTCGGAATCAGCGACCAAGATCTCTACGTTGATACCTTGTTTCCTCTATTCTCGAGTCGAGTCAGTTCTACCTATCTCGAGTTATCTTACTGTGAGGCAAAAGGAAAGCATTTTCAGTACCTCGTTACTATTTTGTATTACTGCAGCCAAGAGATGATTTTAACAATGAACTCACGTAAAGAGAAATTTTTCCATTCAAAAGTGAAGAATGAGAAAATTGTGAAATGCGATTTGCATGTCAAGGATTCAAGTTGAGTTTCGCGATGCAATGGTTGAGACTAGAGATTACAAATCTCCATTTACTTCTTCACGTAGCTCATTTTAAGCTGTCTTCAAACTCACTGCGAGGTGACGGTGGGGGAAATAATTCGATATTTTCAAAAATTTATATTCCATTCGACATTGGTTTCAGTGAGAATACAAAGAGGTGAAAAGAAAGAGAAAAGAGTTCGATTTATCCAAAAAGAAAACATCTGGCTTAATGGAGGAGGGGAGAGGAGGGTTATTTAAGAAGTTATCAAAGGGACGCAGTTTAATTATTGCATCCGACTCTAATCAAAGTGCCGCGAATCAGGGGTGGGCAACACAGCAAACGAAAAAATATAATATCACGATATTAATCCAGTGGCGTAGCCAGGAATTTCACCAGGAGGGAGAAAAGTAAGATTTTGAAGGGGAAAAAAGTCAAAAATTCGAGTATTTTTGAAGATCGCCGATATAAGAGGACTATTTTATGAAAATTAAGGTAAAATTACTGCTCGAACATTTTTCGAAAAAATGTGTTTTAAAGGCGAAAAATTGCTCATTTTTGTATATTTTACATTCAATTTCAGGTGCCTTGGGGGGGGATTGGCCCTCTTCGCCTCTTGTCACTGATAAATTTGCTAGATAGTACATTCATTTTCACAATATTATATCGTGGTGCTTGTGCATGTACATGTAATACAGCCGTCAGTGTTTACTGTGATCTAGTAAGATCATTAAAGCTGCTAGAATCTTGGAAATTATCGAGTGAAGGACTTTTTTATCATTGGGATTAAAACGCAGCCACTCAGCCGCATTCTAAAAGATCAGAGACAGTATTTACGGACACTAATGATTAAAATCTTCATTTTTGAAACCCATATTACAGCCATACAGCATCGTAAGCTATAGTGCATATAACAGGGTGTCTACAGAAACTGATAAGTAAAAATGAAGTACTTTTTCAGGACCTTTTGCAGGACTGTAGACGGCCTGTTTTCCATCTTTTCCCCGAGTTTTTGCAATTCTTTTTTTTTGTTTCCAATTGTTTTATCCCCTATACCCCTCCCTGCTTTTTGCTTCCCAACTTCCTCTCTCCTTGTGAATACACATCCTGTGCCACACATTTTAGTGACCAATCAGAGGAATCGCAAAAAATTTATTTTTGAGTATTTCTAACAAAAATGAAGGATTAAAAAAAAATTCAACACTTCGCAGGACTTTCAGGACCTACATTCAAAATTCAGGATTTTTCAGCGCCTGTGGATACCCTGTATAATGACTAATTATAGGAAAATGGTATATCAGACCTGGCCTAATCGCTTATTCTTCGGCTTCAGAACCTCCAGAGAACCGCCAATGAGAAGCGACGACTCGTAGTCAAGGCTCTTGGGAAGTGACTACGCATCAGCATCAGCAATCAAAATGGCCCGGCTGATAACTACACAGCTGCAAAAGTGCAAGATGCGATTTTCCAAAAATTTTATTTCTTTTGTAGAACTTTGGCTTCGATTCTGACCTTCAGGAATAGCGCGGTTCTGAGTTCCGGGACACGTTACCACTCTGGTTCCGGCACCAAAGTGCCAGAGGAAGCAGGAAAATGTGATTTAAAAAATATTCAAAAATATAGCTTTTGTTAATCCAGAATAAAGGATGCTTTTTCTAATACAAAATATTTTGAAATTGCCTTTGATTGATCGTTAACCAACAGAAAACACAGTGAAAGCACTAAGATGAAAGTGGAAGCAAGAAATAGTGTGCTACGTAGACTTGTATCGACCAAATGGGGAGCGAAGCCAGGGGTCCTACGAACTACTGCTCGCGCTTTATGCTTTTCTGCCGCAGAATATGGATGGCCTTTATGGGGGGAGGTCAGCGCACACAAAAAAGGTTGGTACCTCGCTAAATGAAACTTGTCGCATTAGAACAGGCTGTCTAAAACCCACCAGAGTGGACAACCTCTATCTACCCTTTGGGAGAGCCCCACCAAAGATATACTCGATGTGCAAAATCCCACCAGTTATCCGGCTAACTAAAGGGAACAAGGGTAATCCGAGGGTAACCCGAGGGTAACAAATGGGTAACTTTTTCGCGGGTAGTTGGGTAACCACAGGGTAACTGACTGCGCATCGAGTAGCGGAGAGTTATCACAGATGCAGAAAGGACGAGACTTCACACATATTAAAAACACTCTCTAAATGGTCAAAGAGTGTCAAGCCTAGACTGAAATCTAGAAAGAACTTTCTCGACTGCTCAAAAACTCAGGAAGTACCATCACCACAAGCTCGGCTTCAGAGATGGAAAGAGAAATCTAAACAGGATCAACTTGGAGTAAAAGATTTAGACTTAGTGGACTGAAGAGCCGAAACCATCACGCATCACCACTCCCAATCTGGCAAGAATGGAGAACGTTAAACCATCTGCGTCTTGGATAAGCAAGGACCAGAGTGAACCTACTCAAATGGAGCTTGGTTAAATACGACAAATGCTGCTGTGGAGAAAGACAGGACCACAGGCACCTGTTCCAGTGCAGCTTAGCACAGACACAGGTCACAGAAAAAGAACTACGGTGGACAGAGTTGAATGATGAAGCCACACAATTGGTGAAAACTTGGACAGAAAAAATATGACTATTTTACTTTCAAACTTTTATCATTAAATTTTTTTTAATAATATACTAGCCATTCTCTTAAGTAAGCGTATCGGACAAAACAAGAAGAAAAGGAATATCCTTAGTTGAAAAATATACCACGATATTATAATACTGTATGTGATATCAAAGATACAATTGATATGAAGGACATAAAATATGTAAGTATAAAATGATATGGCCCATCCCTGCTGCGAGTACAGTATCGCTGTTCAGAAAGAATGTGCTTATAATAAAATTAGATGACTTACCGAGTTGAGATGTTTCAGATTCAGTATCGGACTCAGCTTGACTCAGATCTGTAAGAAAGAAAAAAATTCTTGCTATAGGTAATACGAGTACGTACCCTAATCAGAGCCCACCCATTGCATCAGATCATTTCCCTCCGAATTACTCCCACACAATTCCACTTTGCAATCTCGAGTGTCTGGAGTGTTTGTTCGTCAGCTCACGAACACACAACCCTAATTATCAAACGCCAATTCGGTATTTTAGGCAGCTGTAGGCCATTAGTAAAATGTATTCACGTAACGATCAACATCACCAGAGAGATTACGCATAACGAGCAGTTTGTGGGAAAGCACATCTAATTAGTCAAATGAAACGCCGCGGAAGTTTGGTACATACACGGGAGATACCAAAATCAACAGACAGTTCTTTGAAACCTACTTAGCCACCTACAGCCCGAAGAGATGTCAAATCGAGCTCAAATTTCGGTAAGAAAATATCGATTACCGAACAGGAATAAAAACGAACGTATTGCCAGTATTGTCAATCAATCAAGCAACTTTGAACATTAATCCAATTTGGGGCAAAGCCGCTACACCCACGTGTACATATTCTTTGCTACATTCAGCGCTAAGCTATCAAATTGCTTTCATGCGATCAACGATTGGAACAGAGTGAGTGCATATACACGATTGCTACATACCTTCGATGTAGACAAACACGAGCCGCGAATGAATGTAGGAAACCAGGAATGAATTCGTTTCCCCCCAATTTTCATGGAAAAGGCAAGAAGGAAAGAAACGGCGAACACGAACAGCCTATTTTTGTCTACGATTGTCGTAAAATTATTCTCAGTTTTGTAGACGTGAAACCAGAGGTTCGAATGCGGCAATTCACCTTTTCACGGGAAACATAAATCTTCGCTTATGCTTCCACGGCTATCGAATTCGTCGGGTTCGCATTTCACGCGTAAATGTAGTACCCTGGCGCCAAATTCAGAGGTGGACAAGGCTGCTTTGGGTGATTCATTTCGGTACAAATGCTCGTTACAACACGAATAAATCAAGTACTGAACAAAACAGAAACAGATAGGCACTAGTAAGAGAGCTTGTGGTCCATTTTCCTCGTCCTGGTACTCCCAGTCGATTAGACCAAATTGCGATTTAGATAAAATGACCGGCACGACACCATACAAGTAATGATTTCCAGAAATATAAAGGTTTCCTATAACACCGCGAGCAAATTTGTCCACCAAGGGTGGCAAACTAGTGTATATTGAGGGAATTTCCCGACAAAACTTGATTCTTTTGTGAATTACTCTTAGATTTTATTAATACTTCAACACTTATACATACAGCGATATGAAGTGCAAATACTCAGCTTTCCTATGCGCTATAAAGTATCCCTACAATTATATTGTGAGCCAGGGTATCAAGTTGAAAAGGTCGAACACTGCCTTCGGGTTCGACCCTCAGGGTAATTATCGGATAACATTTTTTCGCATTCTGAAACTTTTAAAGGCATTTCTGCAGTACTATTTGTACTTAACATGAAAAATTGTACTTGGCCTTTGCCGATGTTGACCGTTGGACACACATTCTTGGAAAATCTACAATCAACAAAAATATGTTTGTCAACTATGGGCAAGTTGAGAAATTTTTTCAGTTATTTACCGACTCCT
This sequence comes from Acanthococcus lagerstroemiae, assembly GCA_031841125.1. Lineage (NCBI taxonomy): Eukaryota > Metazoa > Arthropoda > Insecta > Hemiptera > Eriococcidae > Acanthococcus > Acanthococcus lagerstroemiae. Next base: position 39,598,159 of record CM063110.1, read on the forward strand.
TTTCCTAATTTGAATATGGATTTTACCGTAGACATTCTACAATTACATTTGTGTGCATGAAAAATTTTTTTGAACTTCGATTTGAACAACGAAAATTAGCAGACCGACTATTGAAATTAACAATGTCAATACACATACACCACACTTTCAGCAATTCTGGAAACGTAGTGTACACCTAGACCTACGCTAAATCTGGAAATGTAAAAAGTAAACACAACCATACCACCAAGATCACGCAAAAAAGTTTAATTTGGGGGGAAATAAAATGAATAGTAAAAAAAGTAATCCAAACAGTTGGTCTTTAGCAGTAAAAATGGCGAGTTTCAGCAGTAATAAAAGAATAATGCACAGCAAACTACAGAGAGGTCATTTTTGGTCATATGAGCAGTAAAGAAATACTTTTCTATCTTTAATTTGCTAAGTAGTAAATACTAATTTTTACACAGTATTGTTACGATCTGAACTTTCAGAATTGAAGAGAAATATGAATAAGCGGGCGAGCGACTCGCTACTAATTTATTCTGTTATAAAAAAGGAGCATCCCTTGAGAGAGCGTCTACCTTTTAGCAAATTCCGGAATAATATTAGGCACTGTTATAGTGCAGAATTGGTTCGAAAGTAGAAACCCATCATCTCAAAACTACATTCCGTTTGCCGAAGTTGCAACCCCATCTCTCCAAACATGGACCAGTGCGTATCAGTGGGCGGCAGGACAAGAAGATCTTGCAGGAACCCGCAGGATCACAGAAGACAATTAATTACATAGCTGCAAGCGCTCGTCCAAAAAATGTTCCAAGTCCGGCGAAGGAAGAACTAAATCTCACCAAAAGGACGTTGCGTGAATTCAAGAACAAAAATGCTGCATGGACGATTTTTGCCGAATTTCAAAAATGGAATTTTCGCATCTGGGAGATCTGCAACGTCCAACGAATCCATTTCATTCTTCATCTCATTTCCTTCACCACCAAGAGCATTTCACTCATCTGGATCCCAAGCCATATACGCCTCTCGAGTTGACAGTCAGGGTCTACCTCAACGGTCTTTAATTCTTTTACCTAAGCGGTTCAGCTATGGTCGCAATATACATATGAGTTTACCGTTATGCCACATGAAAGAAAATCAACCAAAACAACTCATCTGGATCCTAAGCAATATTGGTGTCCCAGGAAATGAAGCAGTTGATCAAGCAGCACAGCAAGCTACACAGCTCCCATATATTGCTCGTTACCTCCCTATCTCAACAGATCTCACTTCCGTCATTTGCCAGACCATTTTGCGTAAGTGGTTCAAAGAGTGGCGGCATCAAGCCTCTCGACACAACAAGCTCGCATAAATCAAGCGTACACCTATCCCCTGGTTAACGTCCCCACGTTCCTCCCGCTGCGAGGAAGTTATCATTACCCGCCTAAGGATTAGACACATGCCTCACCCATACGCATCTTCTCACTAACCTTTATCCCCTCAACCGCCCATACTGTGAAGATGAAGACCCTCTTATCGTGGACCATCTTTTCTCATTCCCCTCCCTCGTATGCCTTCGTAACTCTCACCACATCCCCCATAGTCGAGTTTTGCCCCTATCCGCAACTCCCACAAGCACATAAACAACACCCTCACCTACCTTTCTGCTGGTGGATACCTCTGTGACATATAGACAACCTTTTCCGAACCCACAGCCCGGGAGTGTTGGTGTTCCTCCGTGGCTCGGTAAGAATAAATAATAATAAATTAATTTAAAAAAAAAAAAAGTGCAAAGTTTCAAGTCCACTGAATTAGAGGAATCTTTGCCAACAAGAAGTTCCCTTTCGTTTTATGGGAAAAACACACGGACTTTCGACTTTTGTTCCAGACTAAATTTCTTTCCTATATTCACCAGGACCAAAGCCCATAAATTAAACAATAGAACATTTGCCATCGGATTCAGCTTGTGACATTGAAAAATAAGTCTTGCTTTCAACATTTAGATTTCCATAAAATATTCAACTTTCTCAAATTTCAGTCTCTAGGTCAAACAGAGAATCTAGTAAAAACAGAATAGTTATTGAAATTTGGAATTCTACGTTTGCTACCGACTTTCAGATTTTCGAAATGTCTTCCACATTTCAGCTTTGTTTCAACCTTTCTGATAACGTTCGATACTCGGCTTGAAACCTTCGGTTTTTGACTGACTACTCTCTAACAAAAGTCCAGAGTACTCCATTTTCAAAAATGAAGTTTGACTTTCAATTTGGGGAGGTGGCGAAGAAAAATTTGCCGAAGAATATGTTTTAAAAACTAAAAATTCGCTCCCAAAATTAAAAACCTTTAAAAAATTGCCGATTTTTTAACCAAAATATATTTTTATTGAAAAACGAAAAAACAAAAAACAAACAAACAACATTCATCAGAAAGGAAAAAATCAAAGAAATAGTTTCAAGATTAGCCGACGGCCAAATTAGCCGGGGGGGGTGTTCAACCCCTCACACCCCTTATAGTTTCGCCCCTGGTTGGGATGCTGATCCGACTTAATTTAGTAAAGGTCCCCCGGAGGCAAACCTGGTGGAATTTGGCATGAAGAAGAGGGGCCGTCCCGCTAAATCTACCCGAGCATTGTTGGGGCAGTGACGGGAAATCATTTTTTAATTAGCAAATTGGCATAATAATTTTTTATCCATTGAATTTTACCTTTTTTTAAATGTTCCAACACCCAAATTTTATTGGACAATGGATACTGATATGCTTTTGTACTTTTACTTCACTTATGTTCATTTAATTACAGTGATATTTCTTCTTTCTAGAGCAATACATTAATTTACTGTTGGTTTCCTGTTTTTCTCTGCTTATCTATTGCCTTACTAGTCATTTCATATGATATTGTTCAATCACTGGCAATACTGCGAATCATCTTTTTTTTTTTTTTTACTGAGCAAACAACCAATTTAAAAGTGCCGATAAATGGTAGCTGTTTAATTTAACCTGTAATCTACATACAATTTTAGATAAACGCTCGTTACCTGCTATCAAATTTATTATTAGCACACTTATGTAAATTTACAAAGCTACACTGACTTTAATTTGAATATTATGATACAGCAGGGTTGTGCAGGATTTAAATCCTCGGGCATTTTAAATCCATATTTCCAAAAATCCTGATTTCGGATTTTGGATTTCAAATCCTTTTTCAAAAAAGATTCCGGATTCAACTTCTAATTATTAGCAAAGGATTTGCATTTTGATGATTCTAAAAATAATTAAAATCCAAATCAAAAAATATGGTGCTTGCAGAGCTGTGCTGTAGCAAACACCCTAAAAATCCTCATTTCATCAATTTTAACAATTGGTATTTAAAGATTCAAGTATTGGCAGCCCTGTATATGTGTGAGTGATCATTACCATAAGCCTGTAGCAAACTTCAACTATCATTAAATCGATCAGAAATTCACTTTCAAAGAAAATTTGTCATCACCAAAAAATTGAAGTATAATCGGTTCTACTGGCAGAATAATTTTTATTCATCTTTTTATCCACCGGAATATAGCAGTTCTATTAGGCAATGTCGGGAACGCTCACTCGTTGGAAATCAGTGTGCATTTGCTTACGGGAGGGTAATGAAAAAAATTTGAACGTATATGAAACATGGAGGTTCACCCCAAATTGAAGAGGATTTCAATCTCAACATATCTTATTCTTATGATGTTTTATGTAAATGCCTAATTGGAAGAGAATTTTCTGTTTCAATGTGTAAATGTCACTGATAACAGAGTCTGCCACCCAAGTGACCTGGCGTTCCCGACATTGGCTAATTTGAAAGCATGCATGATCACTCATTCATTTTCAGTTTCGCCTGCACAGGTGACTTGGTGATTTTGCAGCGCATTCCAGTGCAAATTTAAATCCCAATTTACCACTAACTTATTGATATCTTGAAAATCAAACCTTACATATGATAGTTTTATGTCTTTTTTGTTGTCGTATTCTACGAACGCGAAGGAAGTTCATTTGATCACCTATTAGTAAGTAATACGTTAGAACGCTGAACGCAAAGCCGTCAAACTTTCTCTCTTTCACTGATTACAATTAGCATTTTAGCGCTGAGCTACAGACAACAGAAATTGTATGCGAACGTCCTCAGCCAATGGTAGATTGAAAATTGCATGGGTGCTTATTGCTGAGTGACTGAAATTTAGAAGTCAAAATTCAGATCATCGGATTTTTCATTTAAAATACCAATTTCTTTGGAAATTGAAAGGATTTAGAATTTTGGATTTGAAATTATTTTCTGGAAAAGAATTGAGACTTCGAATAATTCAAATCCTTTTTGAACCAGGATTTTATGGATCTTGGATTTAAATTTCGGAGTTCCCGTATTTTTCCTATCCCTGAGATGCAGTTAGGGGGATAAAATGGAATCCGAAATATGCTGACAACTTAGAAATTCTTTCCTGGTGTCTGCAGGAAGTGCGCGAATACTCGGTTAAAAAGAATAATATTCCAATATATATTCGTGGAAAAGAAAATTAAGTGAATTACGAATTAGTACGACCAGAACTTGTTCACATTTCAAAACATACAAATTCGTGACATGAAACTTGGGCTTTTACAACTGGATATAAAATATGACACCAACTTGAAACAGATTAGGTTCTTCTGCACATTGGAGCTAAGCTACGAATTCACATTCTTCGGCTGAGTTGAGCGAGCTTAAATCGTCGAGAAAAGTTAATTATAAACACTGCTCACAGCTAATCAGACTTTAGAGCTAAGTAATTTATGCTTTTGAAATTCGTTCTCGAATGACAAAAACTTAGGATAGCCCGACTGGCTTAGCTGATAAATAAACATAACACGCAACCTTTAGCTCCAGTGAGCAACGGGCGTAAGGAAATACGAAAAAAGCGTTTACTGGATGGCGAAGTGTCATCATTTCACCAACTGCAATATGAGTCTTACAAATGTTCCAGGTCGCTGAAATCGTTTCTAATGGAAGTTTGATTATAAAGTGAAAATTTTGATATCTGGAGGACAAGAGTTGAACGGCAAGGAGGTCATCAATTACAATATAAATTATTAGTATTATGTCAGGTTTTCCATAGATTCAGAGATTACCCGAACCTAAGAAATGATACCCGTACGCACGGTATAACGCTGGTGATTCTCAATCCCCTTCACTGCAGCTCTCAGGTGTTTCAATTTTCCATACAGAGTTCAAAGTAACACTGGGTGTCTACGGTCTCTTAAGTCCCGAAGTTCCCCACAATCCCTCATTTAGATGGAAAGGCGCCCAAAATATTGAAAAGGAAAACTTTTTTCCAAGTAAAGATAAAACATATGAACCCTATTGACAAAGACGATGCGATTTTGAAAAAAAACGCACTGCGACATCGCAACTGCTACCCGTGGGAAAAAAATCGCATCGCGATTGAGGCATCACAGGTGGCAGTGCGAGTCGCAGTGCTTTAGTGGCTTCGTCAGTCGCATGCTACTTTAACAGAAAGTGGCATGCGATTACGCCTGGGGCTGTCGTAGCCGCAGAGGCATGCGTCAGTAGCTACGACAGGCGCATTGAAAATCGCATCGTGAAACGCATCGTGAATCACCTTCGATACCACTATAGTTGAAAGTCGCATCGAAACTCGCATGCGACTTCGCCTTGCACTGTCGCGTCGAAAGTCGCACCCAATGCGATTTGTGATGCGACTTTCAGATATAGTGGTATTGGAGGCGATTCACGATGCGATTTACAATGCGATTCTTGATGCGACTGTCGTAGCCACTGACGCATGCGTCTGTGGCTACCACAGGCGCAGGCGTTAACGCATGCGATTTAGGGTACGACTATCGGCCGTAGTCGTACCCGGTGCGCCTTTTGATGAGACTTTTAGCTAGAGTGGCATCGAATGCGATCCGTTTGCGAATGCAATTTCTGATGCGACAATTACACCGTAAATCGCATTCGATGCGTTTGGGGATGCGATTTTGACTGCTATATTTATAGCCAAAATCTGGGAGGGTGCAACTGTGGTCAATATATGGTGTTAGCCAAAGTCGGGCGAGGATTACAGTGCAGTAAAAAAATAGATGTAATATAATAAATTATATGAGATTAGTATATGATTGTATTAAAAAATACATTTGTAAGCAACAATTATGGATATGTCTGCGTTTACACCATGCATGAAAAGCAGTCATATAGTATGACACAATTTTGAATGTGATGCCACAGCTCTTAGCCTATCAAAGCCCAAAGGCTTCGATAGTTGACAGGCTTGCTCACAAGGAGGGAGCTGTGTTTTGCATCAATGGAATTATGCTATTAACAGTTTAAAAGACTTTTTTTTTGTTTTTTTGTTTCAACAGAGTGGCCACCACTTTTTTCTTAGAACAAAATTTCCTGACTTTTCCCTGACTTTTTTTGTGATTTTTCTTGACCTTTTCCCCTCTTTTTTCCGACTAATTCCACAGAATTTTTATAAGTTATAATAAAATGACCAAACTGGAAAATAAGTACAAGTACCTACTATAGTGTGTTGTATAGTTAAAGTCAATAACCAAGACGAAAGTAAAAACAGTTGTTTTTTTTTTTGGGGGGGGGGGTTCAAAAAAATTGGGAAGCTTACAAGGCTTATACATACAACGAGTGTGTAGATCAATTTTGATTTATAAGATTCAAATTTTTGACAGTGAAAATTCAACGACATAAAGCAAAAGAAGAAATTAAAAATATACAATAGTAGAGTATTTCTTCTCAATAATTTTCGATTTCTGAACGTTCATCAAAACTTGACTTCCACCCTGATACTATTTTCTAAACTATTTTTTTCCACCTTGTAATTCGTAATTGTTCACCCCCAGCTGAAGTGGTAGCCACAATTGCCTCATTAGTGGTAGTGGATGCAATTTTAAATGCGATTCGAAAGTAAATCGCCTCGTTGATAGTATCGAGTACGATTTAATGCCGAATCGCATTTAAAAACGCATCCACTACGACTTTCCAGTATTAGTCGCTATGATAGTCGCACTGGAGGCCTCTTTGAATGCGATTCGGCATTATAATCGTACTCGATACTGCTAACGATGCGACTTGATACCGAGTCGCATCCGGAGTGGCCACCAGTACGACTGTCGAGGCGACTAATACTCAAAAGTCGCAGTGGAGGCTACTCGCGATGTGATTTGGCATTCAATCGCCTCGTATGAAGCATCGAGTGCGACTCACGAGGCGACTGAATCCCATATCGCATCGCGAGTAGTCTCCACACGCTGAATGCGGATTCTAGATTCTCGAATGCGAATTCACCGATTCTGGTAGCTACCACAAACGAACACACGAATTTCCGCACCATTTTTCATTTAAAACGAATGAATTAATCGTTGCACATTTTCACATTGATCAATAGTAGGCAATTTCGTCTACTAATAACAAATAGCTGCTATGATATGATCGCCATATTCAGCATCAGCAATCAAAATGGCCCGGGGCTTGATAACTACACAGCTGCAAAGTGCAAGAAAAAGCGATTTTCCAAAAATTTTATTTCTTTTGTAGAACTTTGGCTTCGATTCTGACCTTCAGGAATAGCGCGGTTCTGAGTTCCGGGACACGTTACCACTCTGGTTCCGGCACCAAAGTGCCAGAGGAAGCAGGAAAATTTGATTTAAAAAATATTCAAAAATATAGCTTTTGTTAATCCAGAATAAAGGATGCTTTTTCTAATACAAAATATTTTGAAATTGCCTTTGATTGATCGTTAACCAACAGAAAACACAGTGAAAGCACTAAGATGAAAGTGGAAGCAAGAAATAGTGTGCTACGTAGACTTGTATCGACCAAATGGGGAGCGAAGCCAGGGGTCCTACGAACTACTGCTCGCGCTTTATGCTTTTCTGCCGCAGAATATGGATGGCCTTTATGGGGGGAGGTCAGCGCACACAAAAAAGGTTGGTACCTCGCTAAATGAAACTTGTCGCATTAGAACAGGCTGTCTAAAACCCACCAGAGTGGACAACCTATCTACCCTTTGGGAGAGCCCACCAAAGATATACTCGATGTGCAAAATCCCACCAGTTACCCGGCTAACTAAAGGGAACAAGGGTAACCCGAGGGTAACCCGAGGGTAACAAATGGGTAACTTTTTCGCGGGTAATTGGGTAACCACAGGGTAACTGACTGCGCATCGAGTAGCGGAGAGTTATCACAGATGCAGAAAGGACGAGACTTCACACATATTAAAAACACTCTCTAAATGGTCAAAGAGTGTCAAGCCTAGACTGAAATCTAGAAAGAACTTTCTCGACTGCTCAAAAACTCAGGAAGTACCATCACCACAAGCTCGGCTTCAGAGATGGAAAGAGAAATCTAAACAGGATCAACTTGGAGTAAAAGATTTAGACTTAGTGGACTGAAGAGCCGAAACCATCACGCATCACCACTCCCAATCTGGCAAGAATGGAGAACGTTAAACCATCTGCGTCTTGGATAAGCAAGGACCAGAGTGAACCTACTCAAATGGAGCTTGGTTAAATACGACAAATGCTGCTGTGGAGAAAGACAGGACCACAGGCACCTGTTCCAGTGCAGCTTAGCACAGACACAGGTCACAGAAAAAGAACTACGGTGGACAGAGTTGAATGATGAAGCCACACAATTGGTGAAAACTTGGACAGAAAAAATATGACTATTTTACTTTCAAACTTTTATCATTAAATTTTTTTTAATAATATACTAGCCATTCTCTTAAGTAAGCGTATCGGACAAAACAAGAAGAAAAGGAATATCCTTAGTTGAAAAATATACCACGATATTATAATACTGTATGTGATATCAAAGATACAATTGATATGAAGGACATAAAATATGTAAGTATAAAATGATATGGCCCATCCCTGCTGCGAGTACAGTATCGCTGTTCAGAAAGAATGTGCTTATAATAAAATTAGATGACTTACCGAGTTGAGATGTTTCAGATTCAGTATCGGACTCAGCTTGACTCAGATCTGTAAGAAAGAAAAAAATTCTTGCTATAGGTAATACGAGTACGTACCCTAATCAGAGCCCACCCATTGCATCAGATCATTTCCCTCCGAATTACTCCCACACAATTCCACTTTGCAATCTCGAGTGTCTGGAGTGTTTGTTCGTCAGCTCACGAACACACAACCCTAATTATCAAACGCCAATTCGGTATTTTAGGCAGCTGTAGGCCATTAGTAAAATGTATTCACGTAACGATCAACATCACCAGAGAGATTACGCATAACGAGCAGTTTGTGGGAAAGCACATCTAATTAGTCAAATGAAACGCCGCGGAAGTTTGGTACATACACGGGAGATACCAAAATCAACAGACAGTTCTTTGAAACCTACTTAGCCACCTACAGCCCGAAGAGATGTCAAATCGAGCTCAAATTTCGGTAAGAAAATATCGATTACCGAACAGGAATAAAAACGAACGTATTGCCAGTATTGTCAATCAATCAAGCAACTTTGAACATTAATCCAATTTGGGGCAAAGCCGCTACACCCACGTGTACATATTCTTTGCTACATTCAGCGCTAAGCTATCAAATTGCTTTCATGCGATCAACGATTGGAACAGAGTGAGTGCATATACACGATTGCTACATACCTTCGATGTAGACAAACACGAGCCGCGAATGAATGTAGGAAACTAGGAATGAATTCGTTTCCCCCCAATTTTCATGGAAAAGGCAAGAAGGAAAGAAACGGCGAACACGAACAGCCTATTTTTGTCTACGATTGTCGTAAAATTATTCTCAGTTTTGTAGACGTGAAACCAGAGGTTCGAATGCGGCAATTCACCTTTTCACGGGAAACATAAATCTTCGCTTATGCTTCCACGGCTATCGAATTCGTCGGGTTCGCATTTCACGCGTAAATGTAGTACCCTGGCGCCAAATTCAGAGGTGGACAAGGCTGCTTTGGGTGATTCATTTCGGTACAAATGCTCGTTACAACACGAATAAATCAAGTACTGAACAAAACAGAAACAGATAGGCACTAGTAAGAGAGCTTGTGGTCCATTTTCCTTGTCCTGGTACTCCCAGTCGATTAGACCAAATTGCGATTTAGATAAAATGACCGGCACGACACCATACAAGTAATGATTTCCAGAAATATAAAGGTTTCCTATAACACCGCGAGCAAATTTGTCCACCAAGGGTGGCAAACTAGTGTATATTGAGGGAATTTCCCGACAAAACTTGATTCTTTTGTGAATTACTCTTAGATTTTATTAATACTTCAACACTTATACATACAGCGATATGAAGTGCAAATACTCAGCTTTCCTATGCGCTATAAAGTATCCCTACAATTATATTGTGAGCCAGGGTATCAAGTTGAAAAGGTCGAACACTGCCTTCGGGTTCGACCCTCAGTGTAATTATCGGATAACATTTTTTCGCATTCTGAAACTTTTAAAGGCATTTCTGCAGTACTATTTGTACTTAACATGAAAAATTGTACTTGGCCTTTGCCGATGTTGACCGTTGGACACACATTCTTGGAAAATCTACAATCAACAAAAATATGTTTGTCAACTATGGGCAAGTTGAGAAATCTTTTCAGTTATTTACCGACTCCTTTTCCTAATTTGAATATGGATTTTGCCGTAGACATTCTACAATTACATTTGTGTGCATGAAAAATGTTTTTGAACTTCGATTTGAACAACGAAAATTAGCAGACCGGCTATTGAAATTAACAATGTCAATACACATACACCACACTTTCAGCAATTCTGGAAACGTAGTGTACACCTAGACCTACGCTAAATCTGGAAATGTAAAAAGTAAACACAACCATACCACCAAGATCACGCAAAAAAGTTTAATTTGGGGGGAAATAAAATGAATAGTAAAAAAAGTAATCCAAACAGTTGGTCTTTAGCAGTAAAAATGGCGAGTTTCAGCAGTAATGAAAGAATAATGCACAGCAAACTACAGAGAGGTCATTTTTGGTCATATGAGCAGTAAAGAAATACTTTTCTATCTTTAATTTGCTAAGTAGTAAATACTAATTTTTACACAGTATTGTTACGATCTGAACTTTCAGAATTGAAGAGAAATATGAATAAGCGGGCGAGCGACTCGCTACTAATTTATTCTGTTATAAAAAAGGAGCATCCCTTGAGAGAGCGTCCACCTTTTAGCAAATTCCGGAATAATATTAGGCACTGTTATAGTGCAGAATTGGTTCGAAAGTAGAAACCCATCATCTCAAAACTACATTCCGTTTGCCGAAGTTGCAACCCCATCTCTCCAAACATGGACCAGTGCGTATCAGTGGGCGGCAGGACAAGAAGATCTTGCAGGAACCCGCAGGATCACAGAAGACAATTAATTACATAGCTGCAAGCGCTCGTCCAAAAAATGTTCCAAGTGCGGCGAAGGAAGAACTAAATCTCACCAAAAGGACGTTGCGTGAATTCAAGAACAAAAATGCTGCATGGACGATTTTTGCCGAATTTCAAAAATGGAATTTTCGCATCTGGGAGATCTGCAACGTCCAACGAATCCATTTCATTCTTCATCTCATTTCCTTCACCACCAAGAGCATTTCACTCATCTGGATCCCAAGCCATATACGCCTCTCGAGTTGACAGTCAGGGTCTACCTCAACGGTCTTTAATTCTTTTACCTAAGCGGTTCAGCTATGGTCGCAATATACATATGAGTTTACCGTTATGCCACATGAAAGAAAATCAACCAAAACAACTCATCTGGATCCTAAGCAATATTGGTGTCCCAGGAAATGAAGCAGTTGATCAAGCAGCACAGCAAGCTACACAGCTCCCATATATTGCTCGTTACCTCCCTATCTCAACAGATCTCACTTCCGCCATTTGCCAGACCATTTTGCGTAAGTGGTTCAAAGAGTGGCGGCATCAAGCCTCTCGACACAACAAGCTCGCATAAATCAAGCGTACACCTATCCCCTGGTTAACGTCCCCACGTTCCTCCCGCTGCGAGGAAGTTATCATTACCCGCCTAAGGATTAGACACATGCCTCACCCATACGCATCTTCTCACTAACCTTTATCCCCTCAACCGCCCATACTGTGAAGATGAAGACCCTCTTATCGTGGACCATCTTTTCTCATTCCCCTCCCTCGTATGCCTTCGTAACTCTCACCACATCCCCCATAGTCGAGTTTTGCCCCTATCCGCAACTCCCACAAACACATAAACAACACCCTCACCTACCTTTCTGCTGGTGGATACCTCTGTGACATATAGACAACCTTTTCCGAACCCACAGCCCGGGAGTGTTGGTGTTCCTCCGTGGCTCGGTAAGAATAAATAATAATAAATTAATTTAAAAAAAAAAAAATAATAAAATAAAAAAAAAAGTGCAAAGTTTCAAGTCCACTGAATTAGAGGAATCTTTGCCAACAAGAAGTTCCCTTTCGTTTTATGGGAAAAACACACGGACTTTCGACTTTTGTTCCAGACTAAATTTCTTTCCTATATTCACCAGGACCAAAGCCCATAAATTAAACAATAGAACATTTGCCATCGGATTCAGCTTGTGACATTGAAAAATAAGTCTTGCTTTCAACATTTAGATTTCCATAAAATATTCAACTTTCTCAAATTTCAGTCTCTAGGTCAAACAGAGAATCTAGTAAAAACAGAATAGTTATTGAAATTTGGAATTCTACGTTTGCTACCGACTTTCAGATTTTCGAAATGTCTTCCACATTTCAGCTTTGTTTCAACCTTTCTGATAACGTTCGATACTCGGCTTGAAACCTTCGGTTTTTGACTGACTACTCTCTAACAAAAGTCCAGAGTACTCCATTTTCAAAAATGAAGTTTGACTTTCAATTTGGGGAGGTGGCGAAGAAAAATTTGCCGAAAAATATGTTTTAAAAACTAAAAATTCGCTCCCAAAATTAAAAACCTTTAAAAAATTGCCGATTTTTTAACCAAAATATATTTTTATTGAAAAACGAAAAAACAAAAAACAAACAAACAACATTCATCAGAAAGGAAAAAATCAAAGAAATAGTTTCAAGATTAGCCGACGGCCAAATTAGCCGGGGGGGTGTTCAACCCCTCACACCCCTTATAGTTTCGCCCCTGGTTGGGATGCTGATCCAACTTAATTTAGTAAAGGTCCCCCGGAGGCAAACCTGGTGGAATTTGGCATGAAGAAGAGGGGCCGTCCCGCTAAATCTACCCGAGCATTGTTGGGGCAGTGACGGGAAATCATTTTTTAATTAGCAAATTGGCATAATAATTTTTTATCCATTGAATTTTACCTTTTTTTAAATGTTCCAACACCCAAATTTTATTGGACAATGGATACTGATATGCTTTTGTACTTTTACTTCACTTATGTTCATTTAATTACAGTGATATTTCTTCTTTCTAGAGCAATACATTAATTTACTGTTGGTTTCCTGTTTTTCTCTGCTTATCTATTGCCTTACTAGTCATTTCATATGATATTGTTCAATCACTGGCAATACTGCGAATCATCTTTTTTTTTTTTTTTTACTGAGCAAACAACCAATTTAAAAGTGCCGATAAATGGTAGCTGTTTAATTTAACCTGTAATCTACATACAATTTTAGATAAACGCTCGTTATCTGCTATCAAATTTATTATTAGCACACTTATGTAAATTTACAAAGCTACACTGACTTTAATTTGAATATTATGATACAGCAGGGTTGTGCAGGATTTAAATCCTCGGGCATTTTAAATCCATATTTCCAAAAATCCTGATTTCGGATTTTGGATTTCAAATCCTTTTTCAAAAAAGATTCCGGATTCAACTTCTAATTATTAGCAAAGGATTTGCATTTTGATGATTCTAAAAATAATTAAAATCCAAATCAAAAAATATGGTGCTTGCAGAGCTGTGCTGTAGCAAACACCCTAAAAATCCTCATTTCATCAATTTTAACAATTGGTATTTAAAGATTCAAGTATTGGCAGCCCTGTATATGTGTGAGTGATCATTACCATAAGCCTGTAGCAAACTTCAACTATCATTAAATCGATCAGAAATTCACTTTCAAAGAAAATTTGTCATCACCAAAAAATTGAAGTATAATCGGTTCTACTGGCAGAATAATTTTTATTCATTTTTTTATCCACCGGAATATAGCAGTTCTATTAGGCAATGTCGGGAACGCTCACTGGTTGGAAATCAGTGTGCATTTGCTTACGGGAGGGTAATGAAAAAAATTTGAACGTATATGAAACATGGAGGTTCACCCCAAATTGAAGAGGATTTCAATCTCAACATATCTTATTCTTATGATGTTTTATGTAAATGCCTAATTGGAAGAGAATTTTCTGTTTCAATGTGTAAATGTCACTGATAACAGAGTCTGCCACCCAAGTGACCTGGCGTTCCCGACATTGGCTAATTTGAAAGCATGCATGATCACTCATTCATTTTCAGTTTCGCCTGCACAGGTGACTTGGTGATTTTGCAGCGCATTCCAGTGCAAATTTAAATCCCAATTTACCACTAACTTATTGATATCTTGAAAATCAAACCTTACATATTGATAGTTTTATGTCTTTTTTGTTGTCGTATTCTACGAACGCGAAGGAAGTTCATTTGATCACCTATTAGTAAGTAATACGTTAGAACGCTGAACGCAAAGCCGTCAAACTTTCTCTCTTTCACTGATTACAATTAGCATTTTAGCGCTGAGCTACAGACAACAGAAATTGTATGCGAACGTCCTCAGCCAATGGTAGATTGAAAATTGCATGGGTGCTTATTGCTGAGTGACTGAAATTTAGAAGTCAAAATTCAGATCATCGGATTTTTCATTTAAAATACCAATTTCTTTGGAAATTGAAAGGATTTAGAATTTTGGATTTGAAATTATTTTCTGGAAAAGAATTGAGACTTCGAATAATTCAAATCCTTTTTGAACCAGGATTTTATGGATCTTGGATTTAAATCTCGGAGTTCCCGTATTTTTCCTATCCCTGAGATGCAGTTAGGGGGATAAAATGGAATCCGAAATATGCTGACAACTTAGAAATTCTTTCCTGGTGTCTGCAGGAAGTGCGCGAATACTCGGTTAAAAAGAATAATATTCCAATATATATTCGTGGAAAAGAAAATTAAGTGAATTACGAATTAGTACGACCAGAACTTGTTCACATTTCAAAACATACAAATTCGTGACATGAAACTTGGGCTTTTACAACTGGATATAAAATATGACACCAACTTGAAACAGATTAGGTTCTTCTGCACATTGGAGCTAAGCTACGAATTCACATTCTTCGGCTGAGTTGAGCGAGCTTAAATCGTCGAGAAAAGTTAATTTCTTTCCGGCGAGTTTATAAACACTGCTCACAGCTAATCAGACTTTAGAGCTAAGTAATTTATGCTTTTGAAATTCGTTCTCGAATGACAAAAACTTAGGATAGCCCGACTGGCTTAGCTGATAAATAAACATAACACGCAACCTTTAGCTCCAGTGAGCAACGGGCGTAAGGAAATACGAAAAAAGCGTTTACTGGATGGCGAAGTGTCATCATTTCACCAACTGCAATATGAGTCTTACAAATGTTCCAGGTCGCTGAAATCGTTTCTAATGGAAGTTTGATTATAAAGTGAAAATTTTGATATCTGGAGGACAAGAGTTGAACGGCAAGGAGGTCATCAATTACAATATAAATTATTAGTATTATGTCAGGTTTTCCATAGATTCAGAGATTACCCGAACCTAAGAAATGATACCCGTACGCACGGTATAACGCCGGTGATTCTCAATCCCCTTCACTGCAGCCCTCAGGTGTTTCAATTTTCCATACAGAGTTCAAAGTAACACTGGGTGTCTACAGTCTCTTAAGTCCCGAAGTTCCCCACAATCCCTCATTTAGATGGAAAGGCGCCCAAAATATTGAAAAGGAAAACTTTTTTCCAAGTAAAGATAAAACATATGAATATTGTTATGAAAGTCGCATTCAGAATCGACCATTCAAAACTGAGAAAAATGTCCCAATATCCGAAAATGAAACACGTGAGTTTTCCTATCGTTCCCTATTTTTAGTTTTCGAACTTGCAATATCAAAAAGGAACTTACTGACCACAAAAATGGGTGACATGATACTTATAAATGGTTATCCATAACATTTTTGTCGTTTAGCTCCCTCTCCCAGATCTTTTTCAGCTTTTACCTTCGTGAGAAATTAACATCAGAAATTAACTGAGCGACCTTTAAAACTGGCATATAACAGTATCTATATTTTCCCTATTATCAACTTCAACTCTATGCCCTTAATCCTCATGTAGGTGACACAATTTTCATTTTAGGATAAAACTGACATCGGAAATGCATTTACCGACCTTGAGAACTTCATAACGATATCCATATTACTCCCATTGTTATCTTCATTCATGTATCGTTCCTACTTGAGGGCCGGTTTTCATTTCAACCGTCAGATTGACTTCAGAAGACTTAATCGACCTTAAGAATCTATGAAACGAAACTACGATTACAATTTATAAATAATGTACAAAATTTCAAAGTTCAAAATATTCGACGATGTGAAGCACTGGCTGCGGCCAGTTATCCCTCAACATGGAGAATGTCGAGCTCCAGGACTCAGATTCTAAAGTCTTCAATAATCTGCTTTCTATTTGTAATGTTCTACTACATAATATATAGTTTAATAAATGTCACAAATGAATTCAGCAGCTCTCACAACCTCGCTAACGACGTTCTCGATTCCAATTCCCCCTCGCTCGCCAGATGCCAAAATTTTAAAATAAGGGTAAAACTGTTATGAGAAATAAATGAGTTCAGGGGCCCTTGAAACCTGCATTAAATGGCATATACTCGTACTGTATATTTCAACTTTTCAGCACCACCCTCAACTGTTCCATTGTTTTGAAATAGAGTTAAAATTGTTTTCAGAAATGAATTAAACGATTTTTGAAACCAATATAACAACCATATTGTATTTTCCAACATTTTGAGCCCCCAAACTCTCATTGGTACCAGAATTTTGAAATAGGGTTCAGACTGTCATCAAAAATGAATTCAGCGAGCGACTCTTTAAAATAATCAAACATCCATATTGTATTTTTCAATATCATGCTTCCCCCTCACGGGTACCACAATTTTCAAATTTAGGCCAAATCGTTACTAGACATGAATTCAGCGACTCTTAAAATCAATAAAACGATATTCATATTGCATATTTTGGAATTCTGAACACTCGCTCCTCACAGGCATCACAATTTTGAGATTGCAGCAAAACAAATATCAAAATAATATTCCGTGACCTTGAAGCCCCCCTCCCCGTAAGTATCTCTACATGACCAGTCGTGCTAATGGAAGTTTGACAAGCGGTAGTAAAACTCTTGTTTCTGATACTAAAAAACACAGAAAAACACGAATTTCATAATTTGGTATCTACGAGTAGAGAGAGACCATTTCAAGGACTGGTACATGAGAATGTAGAAAAGCAGACCCGGGGGTGTTTTGCATTCCTAATCTTCGCCAAAGTTGGTAAGACCAAAAAAATAGCTAAAATTCAACGTTTTTCCCCATAAAGTCTGTATTATTGTATGATAAGATAAAAGGTTATATCGAGTCCCAACGTATGGCTTTTTTCGGGGGGGGGGGGGGGTAGGTACAGAAAATTATAAGTAGCTTTCTTTATGTAGAATTTAATGAATAATAATTCTTGTTTGAAAAGTACTTTGCTACAACTGATATATTCCGAGAATCTTGAGAAAAACTGATTTTGGGAGGGGGGCTTGGGGACGTTTGGATTCAGGTGTACTTTTAGTACGTTAATCAAATGCTAAAATTCATTTCTTCAAGTATTTCATCATCTATTATTCTTAAACGTACTGGTCTATCTATCACCACGCGCTTGTATGTACAAAACGGGCTTGTCCAGTATCACGTGTTGATAGAATTGCCTACTTGAAACCCCGTAAATAGTTCAACATATCAGTTTCAAGCATTGCCTTGAAATCGTGACGTTAGGACGTTACTCGTATGAATGGACGATTTATTAATGAGCCTCGTCTTTTCTGGCGCGTTTTTTTTTTCTTAGTTAATTGATCAATTTTTATTAGTTTCTTTTTTAAAGATTTGTAATTGTTTTAAGAGTTAGAAAAAAATGTCAAGAACAGCGAGAGCTCCTGTAGATGAATGAGAGGTGAACATTGCAGTGTTGCAAATAGTATACATGTTCGTAATTTGGTATTCATGGTTTTACAGAAAAATTAAATAAATGTCGAATTTTTATGGGACAAAAGTAAATTTTCAAGTTACAAAATGTAAGGGAGAAAAATATTTTTTCTCCGTAGAAGGAAAGCGCGAATCAGTGTTGCCATCTTTGGTGAACCTCACGAGTTTTTGAAAAAACTGGCACAAAAGAAGCGTAAGCTCCGATGTATTTATTCCTGCGACACAACTAAATCTGAAGAATTTTCGTGAACGAGATCTGGAAACGCTGGCTCGAACGTATCACCAACTTTGGGATGTTATATGGAAAAGTACTGTACTAAACAAAATAGCAGAATAAGGGTTCATTGGGTCGCTAATTTCGAATACTGTATTAGATTTTCAATCCGGCCTCGATTTTTGAGCACAAAAATTCAAATTTTGGACCGAACATAAGCAATAATAAATTGGTTTGAAAATCTGAACCAGGTATTGAAATAGAAGTTTCTTGGGTCGCAAATTTCAAATATTGCATAAGATTTCCGATCCTATTCTGATTCGGTCCCAAAAATTTAAACCCACGAAGAATCAAAATTACATTAAGTTGAAAAACGTACAGTGTTTCAAATTACAGTTGTCTTGGGTCGTTGACTTTAGAAATCGCATCAGAATTTCAATCTTGCCCCACTTTGGGCCCAAAAATCGAAATTGTGGACCCAAAAAATGTTCAAAATCAAATTAGACTGAAGTATTGAACAAGTAGCGAAGCAGAACATTTTTGAGTCGCTGATATCGAATATCACACCAGATTCTTGATTCAACCCCGATTTGGGCCCGAAAATCCAAATTTCGGACTCAAAACGGATCAAAATTGATAAACTTGCAAAATTGAATAAGACATCGTGACTGATTTTTTGGGGAGTTGTTGAATTAAAAATTTTATGCAATTATTCAAAATCAGCAATGCAAAATCGGCAAAGCTGAATTTGAATAAAATTTCTGATCTGTCTCCAATGCGGACCACAAATTCAATATTTTCCTATCAAAAAACGCAAATATTGACATGGATAGAAAAACTGAACAAATTATTGAATATTTTTTAGATCCTACTCCGGTTTGGAATTTCAGGCTATTACGAGACCGTTAAATCCTCACATATTGGTATGAAATATTGAGTACGTCATATTTTAATTGAAGAGCACGTTTCACAAGTATACGACCTAGAAAATATTTGTACATCTTTTCGCATAGATTTTGCTTCTCCTTTTATCTAACAGCCTAAATGACATCAGC
This sequence comes from Acanthococcus lagerstroemiae, assembly GCA_031841125.1. Lineage (NCBI taxonomy): Eukaryota > Metazoa > Arthropoda > Insecta > Hemiptera > Eriococcidae > Acanthococcus > Acanthococcus lagerstroemiae. Next base: position 39,617,622 of record CM063110.1, read on the forward strand.
AGTGAATTCACTGGGCTACAGCCGAAGTCGGATACGTGAGACTGATCCTAGTGACCCAACTGATATTTAAGTGAATTATCACCAATACGTCGACATCACTAGCTACGCGTATTCCCCTCTCGTTTGAATGAACGTGATCAATTAAGAAACTTTGTACGTCACATATTATCACTTTCTTGAAACGGTCACTAAAAAATTGCAGTTACATTTACGTCACTGGTTGACTAAACTGCGATCAGTCATTTTCCCATCACCTACGAAACAGTACGAACTGTGTATCGGGAACGTATATTCCATCTTATTCAGAAGCTGATACAAATATACTCTTCGAAACGGTCTCAGACGTGTCACTTTATAATATCTATGCAATTTTCATTTCGTGATTATTAGCGAATACCAGTGTTCAATAATATTGCCGATTACTAAATGGGTCTTGCCCTAAACCACTGTAACAACCTCAATTTATTAACTAACATGTTATTCCGGACCACCTTCTCCCAGGGTTGTCCTAATATCGTATCGATAATTATCAACAGGATGACGTCAAATACCGCGGTAATCGATAATTATCGATAAGGCGCATGATAACAATAACAACAAACTTACGTACTGTCGAATGTCCTGTGATAATACGCATGAAATACGTTGATAATTTTTCTTCAGAACGTTAACCAATAAATATTCACTAATCTATAATAAAACTAGTTTATAAAATTAGAAAAGTGAATCTCGACAGTATCAATAAGATCTACCTACGTTCCCATTACCGACGAATTAAGGGAAAAGTAACATTTTACCTTAAAGGCCTTCACTATAATGTTTTTCCACTATGATGTTTTTAATAATTGTTTTCAAGTGGTCGCCCAAAACTAGTATCTCGTCGAATCTCAGATAAGTATAATTACGTTAACATTTCGTTAAGTATACTTTGATGTCACAATTTTTACTTTGTGTTCGTGTTTTTGATAGATCTCGTTTTTATGGATGTGAGGAAACCTGCTCAGATCTTTGTCAAATGAAAAAAAAAAAAAGTCAGACAAGAAAGAAAACAAAACAACTTTATTTCAACATACAATTATGGTACTTCTTTCGACAAGAGAGAAAACAAGACAACTTTATTTTAACATATATGCCTACTGTAATCTTCTACTTACTGCTACCTACAAGAAAAAATATGAGGAGGAAGTTATTTCGATTGATTGATTTTAATTAACGAATAATGTTTTTATTTTTACCAGGGGAACCAATAGTTCTTTTTGAGAAATATTAACATTCGGACGTGATCAGGGGTTAGTCGGGTGCGTAACGGCGTCACAATATTCCCAGTTTCGCTAAACAATCGCTCACTAGGGACACTTGTGGCGCAAATTAGCAGATATCGGAGAGCGGTTTTTTTCAGAACAGAATCAGATTGCTTATACCAGTACGTCAACGGGTTTTCGTTCAATTCAATAGGATTTTCTTGAAAGTAAACACCAAGTAAAGCAATTATTCGAGATGACAAACTAACAGTTCTATTTTCTCTACTTGCTGCATAATACTGCTGTGTTGCTGTTAAAGGTCTCCTTTTTTTTGTAGCAAGAGGAATATTAGCAGCCGAACTTTCCGAAGATGGCGAAGCATTGTCTGTTCGAATAAGTACGTTGTTCAAGGCAATTTCTGCCGTTTGTAGGTACCCCGTATTTTTGAATCCCATTTTTTTGTAACGGGGATCCAACATGGTAGCTATGAGGTACGCCGGTTTTTTAAAATATGGAATCAATCGAGCTCGATTACCTGAAAATCGAATCAAAATTAATCATCAGAATTAAACAATCGATTTTAAATTTATTTGGAAAATACAAACTTTTTTCCATCGTTTCCAGTATTTCTTTCATCGAAGTATCCTCTTTATAGCTGACGAGAAAATTTTCAGTCCTGGAAAATAAATGAGTAATAGATGGAAGAACCTCTGAACTTGTCACTTCTGTACCCGTCTCCATTTCTATGGTCGCATCGTAGTAAGGTTTCAAAATTTCAAAAATTTTTAATAGAAATGATGTTTCATCATTGGTAAGAGTTAGCTCAATTCTCCCCATCTATGGACAAAAAAAAGTACAGCACAATATATTATTACAAGCACGTTTCAAAATGTGGGTACATATCAAAATTGAAATGCTTACTTCGTGTAGTACTAGTACTAAATAATCTTTCAATTCCAGGTAACGTTGAATCATTAAATATTCGCTATTCCACCGGACCTCAGTCCAGCTGACTAGTTTTAAAGGAACGCGGACATTTGCGCAAGTTTGCTTCAAATTTAATAAAGTCGACGCATTGTGGGATTCTTTGGTAAAAGTTACTATCGCTTTCACCTACAAATAACATTAAGATAACTTTTGTTTTGTATCAATAATTATTTCGTTATTTTAACATATTTTTTTACCTTGTTTATGACCCTTTTGGTTTCCGCAGTGCCTACTACCTCTTTCACCACGAGGTTCAAGGTGTGAACATAACATCCCTCGCACTCGGTGTTATTTTTCTGCCTAAATAGAAAGAGAAAAAATGAATATATTTGAGTAATATGTTTTTAATATTTCACGAAAAAAAGTATTTACCTTTGTTTGAATAATTTTCCTGTCGCGATCATTTTTGCTTCATTATCCGTCGTCAAAGAAACCACGTTATTTCCGTCAATCCCTAGGTCGGTCAATGCCGCCAATAAAAAAGAATAAATATTTTCAGCCGTGTGCTGCTCGTTTATTGGGTAACAGGTAACCAGACCGTTCTTCAAAGAATCGTCTTCAATGACGCTGAAGGTGATCCCCATGTAGGAGTCGCCCGCCTTACTCTTCCAGGCATCCATCGTGATACTCACAGATTTATTTTTTAAATATTGTTTAACTAGTTCCGTACATCTGAAAGTTCGGTATTTAAAAAAATATGATTATAATTGCACGACTATTGGCATATTATGAATTTTAGAATTAATAAATAGAAATTTGTTAGTACTTTTTATATCCATCCGGAAGCAATTTGGTCGTTAAGCAATGCCTACTAGGCATGACGTAGTCGGGATTCAAAGTCTTGACGAAAACCTTAAATCCTTCCCTTTCTACAACGTGGAAGGACAGGTTGGCGTCCACAATCGCACGTATTATAGCCGAATCTGCGGCCTCTTTCAAATTTTGTGGTATGTGTTGCCTTGGACGAACAACTGATAATTGTGGTTTATGCATTTCCCACTAAATAAAATAAAAATCGTATTACCTACACGATTTCTTTCAAAAAAATTAAATAAATATTATTATTATTTCAGATATAACGAACCAAGTTCTGATGGTGTGTACGTAGGTGTGCCCACAAATTCGATGTGTTGCGTTGTGACAGATACCTCCAAGCGCAATTATCACAGTAGGAAAATCCGTCTGTTGATTCTTTGAAATGGTTCCATACTTCGGAAGTTTTTCTAAGTATTAATAAAATGTTTTCATTCGAATATACATAGGTAGCGGGAAAAAATTGTTTCGTCATCATCGAAACCTTGCAATAAAAATTTCTTCAGATTAATACAGTAAGTGATTACGCTTACTTTCTGGATCTGGAGGATCTATCAACATGAACAATATTCACTTCCGATTCAGCGGATTCAGCCACATTGCGATCTTCCTCTAGATATTTCAAAACTATTTTATCATAGGTACTCATTTATTCTTGTAAACTACAAACCGCGATCGCTGTATAAAATATTTACTAAATTCATCTCCATCGGTTCAGAAAATATGTAAATTCGTTCGAGAAAGCATGATTAAATGGAGAAATTCAAATAGTAAGTACTAGTAGGAACATTTGCGAATGAAAATGCATTTTTCATTCCACTTTACGTAAACCGTAAACGCTACAAATTATCATTCTCATTTATTCTTATAAACTACAAACCTTGATCGCTGTATAAAATATTTACTATATTATTCATCTCCATAGCATGATTAAATTCATAAATTGAGAAATTCAAATTTCAAATAGTGCTAGTTCAGCATTTCAGCTAGTTCCAATTCTAGTTCAGAACATTCATGAATTTCCTTTGGTAAGCTAAACCGCTAAGCTAACGCTACAAAACAGTAACTTGACGAAACTTTTTATTTATTTGATCAAGTAAATTATATTTCGTTGTAACAATTAATAAAATGTGTTATCTAATATTCATTAACATTTGTGCAAATCTAGATACAAGTTACCAGTACAGCGAGAAAAACGATATCTTAGAAACTGCGACTCTGGATAAATTAAAGTTGAGTCATAAATTATCGATAACGCGTATCGTAACCGAAATACCGCGTATCGATAATATCCAATTAGACAACCTCCTCTCCAGAATGAGAACGGTGTGTTGGTAAAATCTGGGACACGTCTTCAATTATCGTGAAAAATTGATGTAACGAATTATTTTTATCGTATTTTTGTGAGTTGATACGTAAGTAGCTCACCTTCACCCAATACGGAAGTATAGACCAATAATCTTTAGAAACATTTTTCATCAAATTCTGCGTCGGTCTTCCTTTGTTATAACATAGAGAAACGTTTTTTCGTTTTTTCAGTCGAATGATTTTGTTATTGCAAAACTTTATTTTTAAAACGCTTAAAACAAAATAGCTTTCTTTATAGGGAATTCCACATTCTTTAATCTCGTCGAACGACCCTTCGAAACTTTTTTTTAAAATACCTCCTGTTAAAGAGCTACTTTACCCGCGCAAAACTGTAAGTAAAGTTACGTTTCAACAGCATGTGTTTTAGCGTGTAGTAAAGATGGGGCAGAGTCAAGTAGCTTTATCCGCCTTCGTTGGAAACAATGCCAGGAAAAAAGACCTATCCGTAATTACGTTTAAGGCCTTTTTGTTTCCTAACACAAGAACTGATGGATGAAACATAACAGTATTGGGATGTAGAATGAAATGTAGAAAGCGCTCGTGACACAACACTATAAACACACACACACACACACACACACACATATTCACTCACTCACTAACAAACGACATGTGAGGAGGTTGCCTGATCAAAATCGATATTTTCTATCCTTTAACACGGGGAGTAAAACTCGCCGGTCAGAACGAAAAAAATTCGTGAATGTAATTGTGATAGCATGCATCTTCTTATTTACTGGTCCAACTAAAAAAATATTCAGCTTGCGTTTATTTCTGAGCTGTAGAATAACATTTTTTTCATTGATAGTTTTGAAATATTTGCAACCAAATCAATCAAGGGTTCTCATCAGCACTTACTAACACAATCATAAAACGCATTTTTGATGTATGCGTAGAAAATCAATTTGGCAGCTTTATTTCTGTCTTTATATAACGCGAGGTATTTAGAAAAATAACTTACAATACAAGAGAGTTCGTTCCCATTGACATACTCATGCCATTGCTCAGCTTGCCTTCAGCTCGTTTCGAAAACTCTGCACTCGTTGTCAAAAGCTCACTTTACGCTCTTGTACAGTAATCCACTATTTTTCCCGAAGAATTTGTAGCTGGTACGGTTTTAGCTTTTTATATCTACTGAAGCACATTTAGTACTTCAGAAAAAAATATTTCGAAAAAGCTGTTTCGGAAGGCAACCTAAAGGGCACAGATAAAAATTTTGCTGGAATGGATCTACAATTTAAAAGTCGTCCAAATCTTGACTTGTGCAAAAAAAATAGGGGAAAAAAAGGAATGGTCACGAGACTAAAGTGCTTGTTATCAAGCTTAGAAATGTTACCTTTCCTTTGTCTACAGTAAGGGAGGGGTGTAAAATTTCATCCAACTTTTGACTTAAAAAACAAGAAACAAAGAAAGTACACATTTGTTTTTAAAATTCTTCCTTCTGGCTCTAAGAAGGCAATATATTCCCACATGACTCCTAGTTCACATCAATAATTCTAACGATATTCATGTCAGGTTCTTTTTTGCTCGAACGTACATCCAACTTTGGAAGTTTAAATGAACATATTATATCAAACAAAGTAATGGAATAAAAGTGCCTCGGGTCTCTGATTTAGATGAATACTATTCAGATTACTGACTTGAATCTGATCTTGGCCTAAAAATTCGACTTTTGGATCCGAAATGGGCAAATTTAATTGGCTTGAAAATTTGAATCAAATATCGAAACAGGGGTTTCGTGTCGCTGATTTCGAATATCGCATCAGATTTCGTCTCCGGTCCCATATTTGCCTGAGATTTCAAACTTCGGACCCAAGAGGGTTCAAAATCAAATTTGCTTCAAAAATTAAATAAGTTATCGAACTTTGTTTTCTTGGACCGCTAATTTCGAATATTGTTTCAAATTTTCGATCTAGTTCCGATTTAGACCACAAATTCAAAATTTTCCCCATCAAATGGATGAAATTTATTTGGATAAAAACTGAACTATGTCGCAAATTTGGGCCCCAACAATCCAAATTTCATTTTGAAGGAGGAGGAGCGAAGTAATTTGACTTAGAAAAAAAGTGGACGCGATAGGACATTTGTTACTTCAATTTCATTTAGAGCAGAGGTCGCAGTCGCTCTGATACATTCTATTGGTTTCGAAAGAGTTTACCGAAATTAAGATTTTTCGAACCGAAATTGAAAACCGATCGTGTACATCTGAAAATTCAAACATCGCGACTCGATGTCGGAAGCTCGCGTTTATCATGTTCGCCTGGGCAGTTTCGGACCGAAGATGTCTGGTCATAAATATTTTCATTTCGATCACGTAAACGAATCACAAAGACGTCTATAGCACTCGCATTACAATTAGTTTGTCTCATTTCGTGGTTCACCGACCAAATTAGCTGACGGGAAGCGACAGTGGCTGAAATGCGATAGTTCAAGACAGAATTTCGTGATTCACTCGGAAAACCAATAAAACTGTATACTTCGATTTTCATTTCGTTTCCTTGTCGCGTAATTTATTCGGGAAAAATAATTTCCTCGATCCTGTTTATATACAGAAAACTCGTTTCATTCCAGTATTAAAAAACGCCGTCTGTTTGCTCGCGACGTATAAAATAAGTTCGCTCTTTTCCCGCCATTTTCAAGTTAATCGGCGACTGTCACAGCGGGGATTATAGGTGCAGCATTTTTCCGTTCCTCAGGATTGGAAATAGTGCTCATGTATACATTCTGGTATCTTTCAAAAACAGCATTTCGTTTTTTGTTTCAGTTGAAATACAATGACGTGGTTTTGGCCTCGTATTTTTCATTCGCTTGCCCGCGAGACCTCGAGATTCTTTCGAAGTGGGTCTACACCAGTACCTGTTTCTTCAGAAAAAGAGATCTGCGAACGCGGGCACATCTATTTAAGTCACATTGTAGACTGTCAAGGCGGTAGATATAAGAGGCATGGGGCGGTTCCTCTCTTCTCAAGAGTTGCGGGACAGCGAAAACTAAATGTTGAAGTCCCTCTTTTCCCCGTGCACAGTGACGAAGTATGACTTGAGATGGGTAAAATTGACCCTTTACACTGTATGAACAAAAGAGGTCAAAAATGGGTATAATTATGGCTGAAAAAAATTTTCGTCACCTCGAAAAGGAGACTTTGGCTAGGGGTAGGGGTGTCTATCAACTTTAAAATTTCAAACAGAAAGATATCGAGCAGGCAGGAGCGGCGCACAGAGGTTTCAAATGCTAAAGGATCGGCCACCCATCAATGGTGTCCATCTGAAATAATGCTTCTCCATAAAAATGGAACAAGCAAAAAGTAATAATTACTCTTCAAAATCCTAAAAAATAGACCGTATCCAATAATCATCGTATTTCGCTCTATGGAGCATGCGGGGTTCAGAGAGGAGTAAGCTACTATAGACCAGATTGGTAAGGAATACGACCTTGACCTACACCTGCTCTTCGTTGACTACAATAAAGCCTTTGACTCTGTCTTTCACCACAGTGTCTCGAATGCACTAGTTAGGCAAAGAACCCCCGGTCAAATAATCAAGGTACTTCAAAACACATATCAAAACTCAAATGCACAATAAAATTAGACCGCAAAAATAGAACGTTTTCAATACAGAGAGGAGTAATATAAAGGAGTCGTCTATCACCTTTACTTTTCATAGCTGCTCTTCGAGAAGTTTTTAATAAACTAAACTGGGAGAGGAAAGGGATTAAGATCGATGGCCTAGGGCTACACCAGCTCCAGACGAAATTGTTTTAATCGCTAAAAATAAAGAAATTCCCGGAAATGCTGAATATACTTAAAATGGAAAGAGAAAAAAGTAGGCCTGGCGGTAAATTAAAATGAAACAAAAATTATGCCAAAAAATAAGCATTTGGAAATTGCCCTGAATGAAACCAAAATTGAAAATGTTGACGAATATTGTTATCAAGGCAAAAAGATCTCTTTTAAAAATAAATTTGAAAATGAAATCCAAACTAGAATCTCACAAGCTTGGAAAAAAATGTCCAGCTTTAGAACTATTTTCCAAAGGTAATGTGAAACTAAATACAAAAATGAAGATGTTTGAAGTTGTATAATCCCAACGCTATTGTACGGTGCCGGTGTCGAAAACTAGGCTCTTACTGAAAGATAGAGTCAAAGGCTTTTTCTCAACACGAAACAGAACGCTAAGAACAATACTAAAAATTTACCAAAAAGAGAAAATTAGAAATATTGCTCTAAAAAAAAAGAAAACAAAATCATCCAATATCAACTTGGAAATTTCCCCGGATTCGGATAACCCAAAGACACCGCCCAGCTCCCCGCCTTCGTATCACAAAAGCCGGTCGGCCCCCCTGCAAGGCGGACAGCGATGGACATAGGAAATATTTTTATTCTCTCAAGCTCCTCCTTACAATCTAAAGTGGAGCAAGCAAAGTCGTACTAGAGGTAAAAAACACAAAGTTGGTCTAATTTAAGATTGCAGACTGCCTCGCCCCCTTTTCTGTAAGAATAGGACACCGAGATCATCTGAATAGCAACAGTTTGCCTGTTTGGAACAGCCTAATTCGAAAAATCTAAACTCTCTAAACTCACGTCACAATTCAATGAAAATCAGTTTTCGTTTGAGAAGTATTTTCCTGTCGAGATTTTTGAGAAAAACTAGTTTTGGAAGGATGTTTGACTTCAAAGACTGACAGTGTTTTATTTTCAATATCTGGACCTGTAGGCCAGAGCTGTTATGTCGGTACATATATATGGATTTTAAGGGCAAAATATATTTTCTTGGAGATCTCTACGTCCCCACAGTTGAAGACGAAATCAAGCGGCACGCAACGCAACCTGAGAAGCGCCTCCACCTTTACCCAAATGAAGAAGCCTTAAGGCTATTGGACAACACTGGTCTCAAAAGACGATTTCAAATGACCAAACCTTTTGTTTAAAATGTAATAAAAATAAATGCGGACGGAATATTTACAGGGATATGAAGCGTAAGCCCACAAGATATACTAAGCATTAAGCTCGTTTCTACATAAGATGTAATAAACATTAACTTTAGAACACCCGTTGAGGTATCAGCCTCATTCACGCTCACACATCAAAATTAGAAATACGAATAGATATTCTCATAGATTAGGAATTTGTATAAAATAATAGTTTAATTTTTAAAAAAAGTTGCAAAAAGTTGGCAGTTAGTACAAGTAAAATAACTTAAGAAAGTGGAGAGATTTTGTAACGATTTGAAAATCTGTAATGCTAAACTCGATTTCACTTTCCGAAAATAATTTTGGAATTGAAAACGGTGAAGTGTTATCCTTTATGTAAGACGTTGAAAAGCTTATTTGAAAGAAAATATTACGAATCCTTAAAAAAATATTAAAATGTATCTTTCCGCTGTACAATGGGTTTAAAATAACTACTGATTGGTGAAGTTGACTTATTTATGAAGAATCAAAATGAATATCGAAACATGGTTTCCCTAGTTGCCAATTTCGAATACTGGATTATATAGTTCTCAACGACCTTTGATTTAGGGTCCCAGAATCCTATTTGACACGTGTACCGAATCATTCTCGTTTTTAGATTCGCCGTTTCTTGAAAGTTGTTGGAGTGGTACCAGGTGTAGCAAGATTCCCCCTGAAGTCAGTGCGGTGACCGTCTTCTCTCGAAGGCATATTATTTTATAAATCGTCCTACCTGCTACTTTCTACGTAGCATGATTCGAGTGTCCAACAAACGTCTTTTATCTCCTGCATTTCCGGTCCGTTATCTTTTCAAAGCCGCGTTCTTCTTCTTTTACTTATTCTCATAACTCACTTTCCTTTTTCTCCTTCGATCGGCCAGGTAGGACATCCGTTTGGGTCATTTTATTTAGTCACACTTACAGTTTATGTTCAGCACTCACGAAGATCTGTTTTTACTATAAATCCTGAAACATAAGTGCTTTTCACACTCTCTCGCTTACCTAATTCCAAGCGCCATCGCTCCGATTCGAATTAAACTTTTCTCTCGTACAACTACCGAAAAGCCTGCCTCGGTAGTCGCATTAAATAAAATAATAATTCCAAAAAATTTGAAAACTAGATGGAAATCATGAAAACACGCATACATTTGCACGTTTTCAAAAACACACATCATCTGTTCGTCCTAGTTCCAAGGGTGGCCACTATGAGCGACTCTTTTGCGTTCAAACGCGAATACACACAACGAAAACTGTATGTTTATGCACACGGGACACGCTCCTATCCCGCGAGAGCAAGCGCACGTCTACGACTCGAAAATCACGTTGACGAAAAATAAATAAAACACGCGCGGTTCAGACAACAGAATACCTAAAAACGCGACGCGATTTGAATAAGCGCGCGAAAACCATAGGCCACGCTCACCGCATCAACAAACAGACCAATCAGAGAGCTGTGTCTAAAGCCGGCTACACACATGCGACATTCGCCGAATGACGAACGTTCGGCATACTTCTCGAACGTTCGCAATATCACAAATGCACCTCTACACACTATGCGTGAATTCGGCAAACGTCGAATATTTCGGGATTGTTTCCTTTGATTCGCGTCAGTTTACCGACAACGGATGGAAAATGTTCGGCATTCGGCGAACGTGCCTCTCATACTCGCCAAATCAGTGTTGTTAGACATAACAAAACAAAATGACAGTTGAATTTTAGGAATTTTGTCATAATGACAAAACCATTTCTCAGTTTTGTCATATGACAAAATGGAAATGACATAACAAAAAAATGAATCAATGACAAAACAATTTTGTCATGACATTTTGTCATTCCAATATTACGTTGGCGGAAAAGAACAAGGATCAAGAAGTTAAGAAAGACTAGAAGAACATGGAATTAGTGTCTTAGAAAATGTATCTAAACCAACCAATGCATTAGGTCCTTTTTCTCAGACACTTTTTGTTAAAGAAGTGATCAGCTATTAGCCATCAGTCAAAACTTAAGAAGTCAACCCAAGCCAGAGGAGTGATCACGTATGATTTACTGGAAGCGTGTAGCAAACTTCAACTATCATTAAGTCGATTCGAAATTCACTTTCAAAGAAAATTTGTAATAAATTTGACTGCATCATCACCAAAAAATTAAATTATGATCAGTTCTACTGGCGTACTGGAAGAATAATTTTTACTCGTTTTTTTACCCTACTAAAGATAGCAGTGTTTCTATTTGAAAGTACACAACATGGTCACTCACTCATTTTCACCCGCTAACAACCGCGCACTGCGCTGGCAATTTTGCAGCGCACTCTAGTGCAGGTTTAAATCCCAATTTCTTTTTAGCCTCCAAGTATGCAACCTTTGTTAAAATATCATTAGTGATTGGTAGGATTGGATTGTATGTAAAAATAGTAAAATACCTGAAAATTTGTGGATATGACAAAATGACAAAACAAAATGACAAAACAAAATGACAAAATAATTTTGTCATGACATAACAAAATTATGAAAAAACAAAATGACAAAACTCCAAACATGAAAAACTCATGACATAACAAAAAAAAGTGAAATGCTCGTCGTGACAATGCTCCAAAATCGTTTTGTCTAACAACACTGCGCCAAATGCCAAATATTGCCATATTAAGCCGGCTACACACATGCGACATTCGCCGAATGACGAACGTTCGGCATACTTCTCGAACGTTCGCAATATCACAAATGCACCCCTACACACTATGCGTGAATTCGGCGAACGTCGAATGTTTTGGTATTGTTTTCTTTGACTCGCGTCAGTTTACCGACAACGGATGGAAAATGTTCGGCATTCGGCGAACGTGCCTCTGATACTCGCCAAATGCCAAATATTGCCATACACACCACTAGATGTTCGGCATATGACGAACATTCGTGATTCGAAGTTCGGCGAATACCGCATGTGTGTAGCCGGCTTTACAGACTCGCATAGTTACATCTTACATGTACATCATTTTGTTCTCCACTTCTTGGAACACTCTCTTGAGCCTTCACGTCAGGCGATTCAGTTCCTTTTTGTCTTTTGGGTTCCTTGTTTCTTGCCATTTCCTTCTGACCTTCTTATTTGTTCGGACTAGGTTTGCCACTTTCTAGGGAAAGTTTAATTCTGGAATATCTTACTCCGTTTCTGGTAGTGTTAATAACCCATGCAGCTTCTCGGATTACTATAATCACCTGCTCTGCTGCTTCGTCCAGCTGGCTTGTAGTTTTCAGCAGGTTCTTTAGATCTACATAATATATGTTGATCGAGTTTATTTTGAAACATCGCTCAGTTCGTTTTTTCGCTTTTTCGTGCAGGCTGGCGTACTCTTCTTATGACTGAGGAGCTGACTGTTCTCCAGCGTGTGATCCGACGACAGGTCGTTAAGTACTCAATATATCGTTATTGCTTACGCCACGACGAGTGACGAAGGAGTCGATTACATATCCGGTAGGTATCTTGTTCGGATCAGTTGGCCAGTACATAAATGTTGGTTTCCCTGATGAGAAAACATCGAGTTTCAACGTGTCCATCGTGTGGAGTAACTTGCGTCCTTTTGGGGTGTTGAGTCTTGAGCCCCGTTTGATATGTTTGGTTTTTAGTCTTCACCAGCAATGAATCTTTTCCCAAGCGTTTTGAAGAAATATTGGAAATTTTGGCTTTGGATGCGAGCTCGCGGAGAGCAGTAGATTGCAGAGACAACTACATGGAGCTAGTGTTCTCCGTAACTCTGATAGTGGTGGCTTGCAGGTGTTCTGCTTTGTGCTTTGGTAATTCGGAAGTGTTACAGCTTGCTCTCTTTTGCATTTTCTAAAATACACTCGTTTTTTATGTCTTACAAATATTACTCATCTCTTCTCACAAGCAGATGAGAAATTTATAGTCGGTATTTTGAGAAAATCCAGATGGTAAGTATTTATAGTTTCTGCCAAAATAAAAATATATCTCCGCTACTCGAGTCCATTAGTAAGGCAATCGGCAACAGAGATCATCATAACTATTTCGAAAGGATAAAGTCGAAATGTATCTTACGATTGCTTCCTGGTAAAAGATGAAACTTTCGAATAAACTCGAACTTCATAGATACCTACACCGGACGAAAAGTGAAATACTCTCGACCGGAAACTATAATTAAATATTAAAGTTTTCGCGATAAGGAAAACACTCGGAAATTACTCAGCGGGGGAAACTTGAAAGCCACTCGAATTTCTAAACGTAAGTATTCGTTCCGGGTACGAAGAAAATTGTTTATGAATAAATTATACGACCGACACACTCGGGCAGCCGAGCAATAAAGCACCGATTTACATTATACCTCGGTGGAAGTTGATTTCATCTTATTTCTCCGACCATTGTATATTGACTTCATTTCGCTTTACCGGCACCCAAGTATAGATTTTCATAATTTAAAGAGTCAACAATGAAACTCGTTAACCGCACACGTGGTACGTGTGAAAAGCGAGAAAACGGCACCATATTTGCAGTGCTCTCAAATCCGCTAAAATTTGCGTAATTCCTTTCGGAAGTCGGGGAATACTAATTTTCATCGAACATATTGTTGAAATACGAACCGCCTCAAGATCCTCGATCTTTACATTCCGTGTTCCAACTTATACTTCTCTTATTCTAATTAACTTCGTTCCAAAATGGTTCGGCCTCGTTATCATTTGATAATCCCCAACTGTTTCCTCCAAACGTGCGCCACTAAAGAGGCGTTCACGAATTGATGCATTTAATGTTTACATGGTGCCCCAGATTTGGTAGACAACACGGAACTCAAAGTCAATGAGATAACTTTGACATTGCAGGGTGACTTTGACAATTGCAGTTTTTGTTAGACATCGTTCCTAAGGGGTGAAATGAGAAATTATTTGACGGATTTAATAGCCCAATTAGGTAGAAGGTTGGTGCTTGAGATATCCATTGTTTGTAGAGTAAATTATTAGGTTAGTACTGGTTAACAACAATTGTTTCTGAAGCGGTGAATTTTTCCATTTCCGAAGCTTGAGAAAGTTGATCAGTACATCACTGATGGTAACTTTTTTGAAGTAAGTGGCGTTATATTACTATTTCTGTGTTCAATAGCTACCATTTTAAGAGAGTGTACATTAGTACAAAAATGCCTAGTTTCTGAGTTATTTAACGTGTGTTTTCTGACGTGGTAAAACGTAATTAACAGGTATTATTTGTGAAGTAAGCAACCGTACTATGCTGATCAGCTGACAATGGTACGACGTGATGCAGCTTCGTCGAAGGAGGCTTTGCAACCGTGTAATAGGTACCTCGAGCCTCAAGTATGGACAGGGGTCGGAGAGGCACGAGGCGGGAGCAGTGCTACTGCGAAATTCTCATAAATTCTGAATTATCAAATCACGCCACGTTACATGTTATTAGTTCCAGACGGTACGAAACTACAAAAGTAAGCCAAAGGAGGTAATGCTTCCTCTTATAAAAATAATGAGTTACTGAGTAATTAAAATTCACTAACTATTGAGATTGTATTACAGAAATGGTTCTGTTGCGTGAAATGTAAGAAGTGGTGCTATGAAAAATGTTCTCCCAACTAATATACTTACCTAATGTGTTTATAATTTAAAAAGTAATTTATAATATCTTAAAATTTTACTATCAAATTTTGAATAACTTGTTTCTGATATTTCAACTTTTTTATTTATTTATTTATTTTTTACTAATTATGAATTTCTTGTTGACCGGTTTAGTTGAAATTTGGTATTTTAGCTACATCCGTGGCGTAAATTCACGTTCTAAAATGGTGACATTGATCACCCCATTAAGCGCGCTCCTGCAGGAGTACATTATGAACTCGAAAACTCGTTCTTGCGGTAATTAATAGCTTGTAAAAAGTAATATCCAAAGCCGGAAGTTTTTTTTTTTCTAACCCTTAAACTCGGCGAAAGAGAGAGAACAGAAATATATGGTAGAAAGCGATCAGTCATCCCCTTTTACGGCACTAGAAATCTAAAAAAGACTTATTTTACGTCCATCGGTCATTTTAGCAAAAAATGTCTGTACCCAAATACTCGAAATCTCATGAAAAAATTAGCCTAGAAACATATAAAAGGTGTAAAACGATCATCCCCGCATATCCTCAGAAATTCGACTTTCTCCTCTTCACAGAGGTCATTTTGACTGCGCCAGGAAACTGAACATGTTATCGGAAAATCTGATTTTTGAATCGTTGATTTTCAAAACTCAATCAAATTTTCATCCCAACACTAATTTGAAGTCCCAAATCCAAATTCGGCCCCATCAAATGGACAGAATTAGTCTAACCTGAAAAATCGAATGACGAATCGGAATTCAAATTTCTGGGTCGCCGAGTTCGATGATTTTATCAGATTTTTGATCCGGTCCCGATTTAGGTCCCAAATTTGACTTCCCTTTCTTCGAGGAGACTAATTTCACTCTCCCAAGAAACCTGAATAAAGTTTCGGAATAAAGAGTCTTCGTGTCATTCAATTTGAAAATCGGATCAGATTATTCCATTAGACTTCGATTTGAACTCCAAAATCCAAACTTGACTTCTTTTAATGGGCAAAAACGGTTCGACTTGGAAAATCGAACTAAGTGAAAGAATTCAGGGTTCTAGGAAAATTCAATCAGATTTTTAATCGGATCCCAATATTTAAGTCTCGAATGGGACTGCTCCCGTTTCCAAAATTTCAATTCGTAGTCTGTTCCACAAAAACAAAAAAAAATGAAAAATAAGAAATATCTACCGTTTCCGCCCACTGGGAGAAGTAATTTTTCCTTACGGGGTCAATTTCACTTTGGTGGAAAAACTGAAACATATCGAAAGATAGGCACTTATTAAGTCGCTCAATCAGATTTTGTGATCCTATCTCAGTTTGGTTTCTCGAATTTACATTTCATACTTCCGAGTAGACAAATTGACTTGACTCGACCAAAAACGATGAAATTTGGACCAATACAATCATTTTCGATCATTTTTAATCCGAAAAAGACAAAATTTCGACAATTTTCAAAACATAGATCTAAGAGTGGGGGAGAAGGGAGAGAAAAAAATTCGAAGGATCAGTGGATAAGGCCGTCGAGAAACGCGGGTACAACTGTCATTAGCAGCCTTGCTACTCACAAAATTCGGTGACGCTGTGTAACATTTTCTCCCAAGATGCCTGTATTAATACCTACTAGTATGAAGGCTCGTTGCGACACCCCTCTTCGGGATATTTGTGGACGTGTTGAGATGAAATTGATAGGAGTGTTTCAAAAGTAAAATTCCATCAGGATTTTTGTTTGAAAATAGTATTTTTCACAAATTTGATAGTTTCCAATATTTTCGCTCATAAAAAAAGTTTTTTGGAATTTCCGACCCCCCCCCCACTCCACCTTCATCTTAAAATAGTACCTCCTTCTTTTTCTAATTTGCTCTCAACCCGAGCCCTGGTATCCGCTTTTTTGAGCATTACTTCAGGGACGCCGGGAAGGCTGTTAGGGCTGGCTTAGCCCACTTCCCTTCAGGCCGAAAACCTGGCTTAGGTCGAAATTTGATGAGTTGCTACGTGGGCTCGAACCTGGGACCTCCAGATTCCGAGACCAACACGATATCCACTCCGCCAGCCAAACCCCTACGGGGGAAGGAATTTTCAGGATATTTGTCAGCGAGGTCATCCTTAATAATTTTCCGCAAAAAGCTTTTTTTTTTGTAAATATTGTTTCAAATATTCGGCAAACAAGGTTTGCCTTACAGTACCTATAATGATGTTTGCCTTTTTTATTTATTTTTTTTATTTAATTTTTTATTGAGCTTGGTGTTATCCAACGATTGTGTGATTTGTATTGCAGCTAAAATGGTGAAATTTTAGTATATGTTATGCGTGTCTTATTGCAATGACAATCACGTTCTGAGATCCGACCAGTATAGGGGGAGATCAGGGGCCAAAATGTGGCCAAAATTTGTTGATTTCCAAGGGTTTCGTTGGCTCACTATCTAGTCGGCTGTAATTGAGCTACAGAGCTGAAATTTTACGTGTGCCCTCAACAACATGTTTTGTGAACCAAGTTCAAAGATGAACGCAATCCGTTGACAATCCAGGAATCCGGGAGAGTGTTAGTAGAAGAAACACCTCTTTTAGTTATTAAAATTTTCACGAATTTTCATTTCACAAACCATAAGTCGTATGTATCATAAAGTTAATAGCTATGGCAAGTGAATTTTTTAAAGATCCATCTGTTTAGTTATTACTATTCTTTTTTCCTCTCTTTTTTTTCGTACAACTCAAGGATCAGGAGATTTTCAGGATATAAGGTTCACGTGTGGTTTTGATTTATAAAAATATGAGCGTCATTTACGTTTTTAACATAACCTGTTTGAGAAATCAAGTACGGCCCAAAGGATCAGTGAGAGCGAAAACTGCCGATACAAGAGAAGATCGACCAACGTATTCTGAATAGGCGTGAAAAATAAATTTTGGAAAGTTGGTTCGACTCTTGGGACACTTCTGGGTTACACAGTGAATCTACAAAGATTTACTTTTAGAAAATCGCTCTAAATTTTTAAAGCACACAGTCGTTCCAAGATAGGAAATAGTGAGATTTCCTTCGCAAAAATCATTATTAATTATTATTGATTATAATCACCCGATATCTGCCGATAAGAAGCATTCCTGAGTATGCTGTGATAATAAGTTGGATAGGCTAGAGTTTTTCTGGGTATGTCACACCTGCCCCGGCCTACACTCGGCTACACCACTATCTGAAGCCCTTCTTGCGGTCGGATGATTGATCTTCTCACTTTTTGTTTTGTAATACATGAAATGGTTTTGCGTAGCAAGACCCCCGATGAACAATACCGCAGGTAATTCTGATTCATGAAATACTAAAATTGTTTCTAAGATGATAAAACAGGTAGTTTAATTTTTACCGTCTATTTTGAACATCTAGTAAATGTTCTTTCCCCATAAGTTTTTCATCTACCATTCCTAAGCCCGATATATTTTTAACATCTTGTAAAAGAGGACCTGGAAATATTTCGAGTCGTCATGATTATGCATTTTCAATTTTATTTTGAGCGCCCATGTCGAGTTTTGATAAACACAGACTATATATAGCTACAGTTAGAGTAATTCGGAACCAGTAAATTTGTCCTAAACCGGTTTGTTAAAGCACATGATCAGTCTTGTATGATCCCAAGTATGATCAGAACTGCTTCCGCCTTTAACTCACTGCACAGTAACAGCGTATCATTCACAAATTCCGTACTTTTTGCCTCAGAAATATCGCCTTATACTTCATGGTTTCTAATTCTGAACGTCTTAGTCTTAATTAAGTGCGAGGTTAAAGAAAAAAACAAACTGTCAGTATTTTGGTCTGCCTCCCCTACTCGCGAATTCCTTCATACTTCTCTATGTGATCTGGTTTATTTCGATCAAAAACACAGCGATAGTTTAAATATTAATACGCACTCGTCTTTGAATACTTGAAAATCGATGCTTAATAAATGACGCGAATAAAATGAGAATACAAATATGTAAAAGTCGCAATTTTGTTATTGTCAAAAATTCGTGAATTTTTTATTCGCTTAAATCGAAAATCAGTTAATAATTATTATAAAATAATTAATGGTAATTAATTCATAATTAATTTCCTCGTCTCGGATGAGGCCACGTCATCTCAGCTAGCAAGAACCAGTTTAATCCCGCTGGGGGCAATGCGTGAAGCTGTGGTCCAATCAATTGAACCACGTCATGCTTACAGCAGCCCCTATAGGACCACGTCATGTTTACAGCGGTCCCCGCCCCTTTTTCAAAGGTACAAGATCTGAAATTCTCGGGAGAGGTAAATTTGCCCAACAGTTAGTTTTCGCGTTTCATATGTTACGTTAATTTATAAACAACATTGTTTTTGGTGTGGTAATAACTCTATAAGAACAGAAGAACCATTTCTCAGGTCAGACAGTTCTTTATTTATCCGTTTATCAACTGGAATATTTATTTTACAATTGCGTTACATGAGTCTTCTGCCCTTCTGGGTTATGTTATTGAGGAAAGCGATCCTCTAAATTTGAGAAATAACTTTGCCCTTTTCGAGGGACCTTCGTGAGAGAATTTCGATAATTCTTAAAGTGGCTGCTTTACCTGTAATGGTAGCTTGTACCCGATGGACACAATCGACTTCTCACAGGAGAGTCAATGCTTGAGGCTCGCAGCTTCTCTGATTGTTCGTTTGACCTTAGTGGTCCACTGTCCGCGATGGACTTGATTGCTCATAGTAGAGTCATTTTATTTACGTGTAATTATCTGACATCTATGACCAATGACAATTTTTATTTTGCCATCAGGAAAGTGAAGAACCCCGACGCCGCAATGGAGAAGTTTTCTGCTAGAAGATTTATGTTATCCAGAAGATTGGTTTATTTAATTGTTATATTTTGCACTAATAAATTCTGTTAATGAATTTTCTTGTTCTTAATTATGGGCAATGATTAGAGTGACCTATTGAATTTTCCACTGCGCAATAACCCTTGAATTGGTTGGAATAATTTTTCCCTCGATGGGAGATTATTAAAATATTAATATTTTAATTAATATTAATATTTAATAATCAATAATTTACTCTGCTCGTAATAATTATTCCACAGTTATTTTCATTTAACTAAAACAATTCACTGAATACGTTTCCTCATCGAAATATCCAGATATACAATATTTGTACGAGTGAAACAAAGCTTCCCTACTTTGTCATTATCTGTTACCGTTTGCGAGAGTCAATAAAACTTGAAGCAACCGCTATCCCCTTCTTACCATTTCACATACTTGAATTCCTTTCCTACTCTCGTTATTTCCTTCAAACCTCGTATTTTATTTTGTTTGCTTGGACTCACTGAACTCGAAATCTTTCATCCCGCCTCGTCATCATTTCAAGACGAAAAACTCGACGCCCTTCATCGTATCATTTTTAACATCGCAGCCACCTGCTACCGCCTGAGCAACTTTTCAAACGGCACTCGTTCACCGACCTTGTGAATTTTGTTTGTAATATAATATCATCGTCGAAGTTTCCAATGTACCAAAAACGCGAATACAACTGTTCAGGGTATCCGCGTTCGTAAAGTTGAAAGTTCAGTGAGTTGTTTCCCCAATTTACCGAATGAACGGTCGCCGAAACCATAAACTAATATTAACTGACGACTCGAAACTTTCCTCGAGCAATTTTTTATCAAATGACGGGGGGAGTCGAGCTTTTTCATACCCTTTACAAAGTGACTGAAGACAGTTACTCGCGGTTGACCAACAGTTCCAGAAGGATGTTGATATAACTTATAGATGGGCCATTCGTCCCCCTGCTGTCGTGGTTTCGGATAATATAGTTCGAAGCAACTCGATGTCGAACAATATCAATTTGTCATTACATTTTAGGTGGTACAGTTATCTTCAATTTTGAAAGTTGGAATTTTCGAATAATTGTATACATTCTCGGTCTTCTAGTCATATCAGTTCTTGAGCGGCTAGTTAATCCTCGATGGAGTTTAAATTGTACATAAATAATCATTAGACTCCCCTCCCCTGAATCACTAGTTGGTACGTAAACACAATTTAATTTCAAACTTCAATCAAGAACCTTGAAATCCGACAAAGTGAAAGCCATAATGAGAGACTGTTTTAATATTCTCTCTGGCCCCTTTTAGAGCTACTTGAATGATCAAACCCACAAAAAATCATCTTCTGGATAATATTACGCGACATACTACGGGAAGTTTAGACATTTTCTCAGCCAATTCATACAACTTGGAGACTCTGGTTTCATTTTTCCATAGAGGAACTGGAGAAAAATGAGTAGTGAGATGGATTAACAATACTACGATGGATCGAATCAAGAAAATTTTCAACATTTTCAACGAATCCGGGATTTTACTGCCTTTTGACCCAAAGACAATGTGTGCAAAATTTCAATAAAAAATATCGAACATTCTCCGAACTAATTTTAAACTGAAATTTGAAGTCTAAAATTTGATTAAAAAGAAAGTGCTCCTTCTTTTCTCTTGGGATCTCCCGTCCAGATCGGTTTCAATAGAATTCATACTGTTTCAGATTAATCGAATAAAGACTACACGAATCACAGCCCCCTCCCTCCTCTATAATCCGACAATTTTCAATCAACCAGTTTTATTTCGATCTCCATAAACGGTAAAAATTCAAATTTTTCAATTTTAGAAGGTCCCATGTCTACTAATGACGCTAGTCACCACGAGGCAGTGATTTGAACCGATCTCCTCATGATGGCTCCAAAATTGAGGAAGGTGTTCAAAAGAATGAAATTGCAGATAGATGTCGATACACAGATTTTCGGGGTTGCTGAATTCAACTCTAGAACTATATTTTTGTCTGAATTCGGGGTGCCATCAAACGGAGTCTAGAACAAATTACAGTAATTTACTCAGTGTGATATTCGATTGACAAGCTTTACCACGGATTCTAAGGAGGTTTTTATTATTTACTTTTGGGGAAAACATCCATATTTTCGGATACGCTACCTCCTAGGTCGGTTCCATGGGTTGAAAAAGCATTTTCTGCAATGTTTGAGCAAACATCAAAAAATATTAACCTATACCGCAAAAAGAAAGAAGTCCCTATATTCTCATAGGAATTTGATTTTCTGGAATTTGACCTTCAGTCGCTAGGGGAGCCACCTCATATGAACATCAAAATTATTTTCTTCACCAGAGGGAAATTTTAAGGGCTCCTGAATGCATTTTCGGGGTTATTTCCTCTTCTTCTACACTACTTCCAAGTTTTATTACATTCTAAGGTTGCTACCACAGGTGGTGCTTAAAACACCAATTTACATAACCGTTTGGGTTTGAATTAATGAAAATTGAAAGCAGAAATGAAAAAATAAAATAAAAAACACCAAGTCAGTCAAAAAAAAAATCAGAGTCTCACTCATCTACACAAATACCTAATTCCCTCCGGCAACAGATGCGATTCTCGAAAGGGTAGTTTCCAAAGCCGGGGGTGCGGTGTCGTAGAGGCCACTTTGGCATGAAAAATAATTCAAGTTGAGAAGTGAAACGTCTGAATTTCTGAGGTCATCAAATTCAATTTTGAAATGAAAACGTTCATTCCAGACTATTCCAGATCACAAAAGCTGGAGATGTTGGAGAAAAACAGACAGAAGTATTGTGTTCAGAGTTGAAAAATATCCTTAAAAATGCCCTTTTCAATTTTTTTTTTGCAACGTGTAATACTGGGTCTTCCAAAAAAAAAAAATCACGTACACAACTTCATCCTTTAATAGCAATTCATAAGATGTTACGAAAATCAGAAATATTTTAATTGAGATTTATTTTCTATAAGAAATGCGGAAAAGAGAATTTCCATTTTCGTCAAAGTAAGGATCACGCCAGCGACACCACAATTAAAATCTCCCAGTAATTTTTTTACACCGTAAGGCATATTTGCAAAATTTTATTAATTCTTTCTTAGGAAAAAAAATTCTTCACAAAATTTTGACACAGAGTTGACCATGTCTGACTATACCTTCGACTTTTTCTTTTTTTGAAAATAAATTTAAGAAAAAATTGAGTTACAAAATATGATTTTGCACGTTCACACCTTCTCTACAAGCGCTCGTGCACGTTTGTGGTTCGATTATTTCACGGAATACAACGAACATTTGATTGTATTTAAGGAAAATAAGTAACCAATTTTATAAGAACATCGAAAATTCTAAAACGAATGGGTATTTTGTAAAATGGTTTCCCACCATGGTCAACCCATGAAGACTATAATGGAACTTCAATCCTCTCTCCCTCAGAGTCATCAAGTTTACATTACAGGCATGAAAATAAAATTATGTGGGTGACCCCAACAAGAGAGGCACCATGTCATTTCTGGTTTCAAATGCAGCAGTGTTTTACTATACGTCTCTACATACGCAAATTTTGTTGTTTCCATGTGGTGACCTTGCATCTTATCAAAAATTTCTGGTATATTTTAGACTCAGTGTCTTAGGCCATGTTTAATCCCCTTCCAGAATGAAATTCTAGATCCACCCCTACTTCCCAAGGCATATTCGTATTTCTAGAACAGAATCAAACTTTTCCAGCTAATTTAGTAAACATCGGGGAGGGTCAATGTCACATTTGTTAGAATTGTAAGTTCGGAAGAATCTCATTGGCCTCGAGACTATTCTACGCTCGATTAAATCAAATCCGGAAGAGTCTTGGGCATAGTCTAAAATTTGTCTAGAAGAGTCTTAAAAAAGTCGTGAAAAGTTAAATATATTTATAAAAGCCCTAGAAAGTCTGAAAGAATCCTAAGCCCATCTGATGAGTCTCTAAACGTCTGAAACCAGTCTAAAGGCGTCTTAAACAGGTAACAGCAAGTCTGGAAGACATTTTAAAGATCTCTAAGAGTATCCAATAGACCGACAACGCCTTTAAAAAATACATCCACCAGCCTAAAATAGTGTTAAGCGAGTCAGGAAGAGTGTTAGAGAGCGTTGAATATACCTTTAAAAATCTGAAATATTGCTGCAAATGTATTACATGTATAAGTTTTACAAAATCTTAAGCAAGCCTGTAAAAGTCGAATTTATTCAACTAAGCTAGGAAGAGTGTGAACAGCAGCTGAATCTTCCAAAACAATCAACTCATCAGGCACATTTTAATACGATGAAGGGGGAGGGGGGAGAATCAGGCTTCAATGTTCACGTGTGTCCATCTTTTTTGGGCCGAAAAAAAAGGCTTCGCTAACACCTCTTCGGGTTGTTACACCAATAAAACTCATATTCAAATTACGTTAGTACCGGCTGGAGTGATACTTCACGAATAACGAGTTTTAATTAAAATTTCTGCGTCCTCAACTTACACGAAACCGAAGTAGATGGAAATTTCGCAATTCAGTTTATGGACACTCTCGTAAAATGAGAAATAATTCTTAATTTAGTCGAATATCACGGACCACTAGTTCGCTGGTGCTTTTTATTATTCAAATAAAACAAAACGGTCTTTCATAATAGGTCTCGCCACTAAATTGAGAAGTCTACGTTGAAAGTAATGCCGTCGAACGAGGGGAAACTTTCAATAAATTCTGAGTTTCAAACGACGGTTGTCTTTTATGGGTCGTATTTACAAAATTATCATTTCTGCAGATCTGCAAAACATATACTATAAAGCTCACATTGTATTCGACTCCTCGTACGAGTGGATTTTTGGTGGCATGAAACCGATTCCCAATAAAGTACAAAAGTATACCGAAAATTGTAGACTTCGTTAGCATTGTTTCACTCCCACACAATACATTTTGTGCTCGTTTGGGAATAAAGTAACCTAATGCATTCGGACAACCTTATCGAAATATTATAACTGCCTGTATCGCACCCCCTCCCCTCAAGTCATCAATTATAATCACTCTGAGAATAACCGCCTTCGTAACTCTCACCACGTCCCCCATAGTCGAATTTTGGCCCTCTTCAACTCCCACGAGCACATAAAAACAACACCCTCGCCTACTTTCCCGCTGCTGAATACCTCTACGACATATAGACAACAACCTTTCCCGAGCCCATAACCCGTGAGTGTAACTCCGTGGCTCGATGATAATAAAATAAATAAATAAATATTATTGCGGTGTAAAAATTGATAAACGGAAGAGAATAGTTGATGGAAAATAACATAAACGGTTACTTTATTCTAGCTTCTGTTCTTTTCTTTATATTAAGTATTCTCAGCCAATCTGAAGTTTTCAGAAAAAAATTAAGTGCGACACTTCTACAAAACTCTGGAAACGGACTACTTCTTTTGTAGTCTAGGCAGTGAGGAAACGTGAAAAGAATTTTCGATAACAAGCTAGTATCTGGCCAAAGTTGTTCATATCGGTCCGCAGACTCGATGCCTCCGTCCCCGCCAGTATATTTTTGTACATAGCTGGACTTGGCTAATTTCTCTCGTTTTCAGATCTGTCCTAACTGCATTCAGCGTTCATCTTATCCATGTCCTAACAAACTCTCCATCCTTTAAAAACTGCTGTTTCATCGCCTCTTATTTCCGTCCATTCTTTCTAATCGTCACTGGTCAAGCTTAGCGTATTTACAGTCCTCGATGCACTTGAATTCATGAGTCTCCTGTCATCCTTCCATCGCTGATCTTTACGATTTGTATACAGTGCATCCTTCTGTCTTTCATTTGTTCCACTCTTCTCCTTACGAGCACATCACAGGGTTTTCTATTTCTCCGTCATCCCATTTCGAGTTGGAATTTGGTGATGTCGTTCTCGTCATAAAATTACCTCATCTAGCTGCTAGATGAGGTAATTTAATGACGTCACTTGATCAAACACAATTTTATAATAGACGCAATCGAACTATTAGGGAAGCGAACTGTTTACATTTCGAACGCGATCAAACCATTCAAAGTAAGGGGCAGAAACGGGACGCAAGAAGACTATGAAAAAGGTGTGAGGGTTTATAACTTATTGGACGCCATCGGGCTCCTCCGCTTGATTTCCCTCTTTAGGCATTAGTACCGACTTGTGTTACATTTCTTTTTACCCCTGCAGTGAACGAGTTCTAATTGAGGGTGAAATTCGTTTTGTAATTGAATTCAGCAAACCTGAAAACCAGTAAAATGACATCGATATTGTTAATAGCATGTACCCAGACGTTGAAAAGCTTATTTGAAAGAAAATATTACGAATCCTTTAAAAAATATTAAAATGTATCTTTCCGCTGTACAATGGGTTTAAAATAACTACTGATGGGTGAAGTTGACTTATTTATGAAGAATCAAAATGAACATCGAAACATGGTTTCCCTAGTTGCTAATTTCGAATACTGGATTATATAGTTCTCAACGACCTTCGATTTAGGGTCCCAGAATTCTATTTGACACGTGTACCGAATCATTCTCGTTTTTAGATTCGCCGTTTCTTGAAAGTTGTTGGAGTGGTACCAGGTGTAGCAAGATTCCCCCTGAAGTCAGTGCGGTGACGTCTTCTCTCGAAGGCATATTATTTTATAAATCGTCCTACCTGCTACTTTCTACGTAGCATGATTCGAGTGTCCTGCATTTCCGGTCCGTTATCTTTTCAAAGCCGCGTTCTTCTTCTTTTACTTATTCTCATAACTCACTTTCCTTTTTCTCCTTCGATCGGCCAGGTAGGACATCCGTTTGGGTCATTTTATTTAGTCACACTTACAGTTTATGTTCAGCACTCACGAAGATCTGTTTTTACTATAAATCCTGAAACATAAGTGCTTTTCACACTCTCTCGCTTACCTAATTCCAAGCGCCATCGCTCCGATTCGAATTAAACTTTTCTCTCGTACAACTACCGAAAAGCCTGCCTCGGTAGTCGCATTAAATAAAATAATAATTCC
Source organism: Acanthococcus lagerstroemiae (assembly GCA_031841125.1). Lineage (NCBI taxonomy): Eukaryota > Metazoa > Arthropoda > Insecta > Hemiptera > Eriococcidae > Acanthococcus > Acanthococcus lagerstroemiae. The sequence goes on from CM063110.1 coordinate 39,644,344, forward strand.
AAAAAATTTGAAAACTAGATGGAAATCATGAAAACACGCATACATTTGCACGTTTTCAAAAACACAATCATCTTTTTCGTCTAGTTCCAAGGGTGGCCACTATGAGCGACTCTTTTGCGTTCAAACGCGAATACACACAACGAAAATGTATGTTTATGCAACGGGACACGCTCCTATCCCGCGAGAGCAAGCGCACGTCTACGACTCGAAAATCACGTTGACGAAAAATAAATTAAAACACGCGCGGTTCAGACAACAGAATACCTAAAACGCGACGCGATTTGAATAAGCGCGCGAAAACCCATAGGCACGCTCACCGCATCAACAACAGACCAATCAGAGAGCTGTGCCTAAACCCGGCTACACACATGCGACATTCGCGAATGACGAACGTTCGGCATACTTCTCGAACGTTGCAATATCACAAATGCACCTCTACACACTATGCGTGATTTCGGCAACGTCGAATATTTGGGGATTGTTTCCTTTGATTCGCGTCAGTTTACCGACAAACGGATGGAAAATGTTCGGCATTCGGCGAACGTCCCTCTCATATCGCCAAATCAGTGTTGTTAGACATAACAAAACAAAATGAAGTTGAATTTTAGGAATTTTGTCATAATGACAAAACCATTTCTCAGTTTTGTCATATGACAAAATGGAAATGACATAACAAAAAAATGAATCAATGACAAAACATTTTGTCATGACATTTTGTCATTCCAATATTACGTTGGTGGAAAAGAACAAGGATCAAGAAGTTAAGAAAGACTAGAAGAACATGGAATTAGTGTCTTAGAAAATGTATCTAAACCAACCAATGCATTAGGTCCTTTTTCTCAGAACTTTTGTTAAGAAGTGATCAGCTATTAGCCATCAGTCAAACTAAGAAGTCAACCAAGCCAGGGAGTGATCACTTTATGATTTACTGGAAGCGTGTAGCAAACTTCAACTATCATTAAGTCGATTCGAAATTTCACTTTCAAAGAAATTTGTAATAAATTTGACGGCATCATCACAAAAAATTAAATCATGATCAGTTCTACTGGCGTACTGGCAGAATAATTTTTTACTCGTTTTTTTACCTACTAAAGATAGCAGTGTTTATATTTGAAGTACACAAACATGGTCACTCACTCATTTTCACCGCTAACAACCGCGCGCACTGCGCTGGCAATTTTGCAGCGCACTCTAGTGCAGGTTTAAATCCCAATTTCTTTTTAGCACCAAGTATGCAACCTTTGTTAAAATATCTTTGGTGATTGGTAGGATTGGATTGTATGTAAAATAGTAAAATACCTGAAAATTTGTGGATATGACAAAATGACAAAATAATTTTGTCATGACATAACAAAATTATGAAAAAACAAAATGACAAAACTCCAAACATGACAAAACTCATGACATAACAAAAAAAAGTGAAATGCTCGTCCGACAAAATGACAAAAAATCGTTTTGTCAAACAACACTGCGCCAAATGCCAAATATTGCCATATTAAGCCGGCTACACACATGCGACATTCGCCGAATGACGAACGTTCGGCATACTTCTCGAACGTTCGCATATCTGACCTTCTTATTTGTTCGGACTAGGTTTGCCACTTTCTAGGGAAAGTTTAATTCTGGAATATCTTACTCCGTTTCTGGTAGTGTTAATAACCCATGCAGCTTCTCGGATTACTATAATCACCTGCTCTGCTGCTTCGTCCAGCTGGCTTGTAGTTTTCAGCAGGTTCTTTAGATCTACATAATATATGTTGATCGAGTTTATTTTGAAACATCGCTCAGTTCGTTTTTTCGCTTTTTCGTGCAGGCTGGCGTACTCTTCTTATGACTGAGGAGCTGACTGTTCTCCAGCGTGTGATCCGACGACAGGTCGTTAAGTACTCAATATATCGTTATTGCTTACGCCACGACGAGTGACGAAGGAGTCGATTACATATCCGGTAGGTATCTTGTTCGGATCAGTTGGCCAGTACATAAATGTTGGTTTCCCTGATGAGAAAACATCGAGTTTCAACGTGTCCATCGTGTGGAGTAACTTGCGTCCTTTTGGGGTGTTGAGTCTTGAGCCCCGTTTGATATGTTTGGTTTTTAGTCTTCACCAGCAATGAATCTTTTCCCAAGCGTTTTGAAGAAATATTGGAAATTTTGGCTTTGGATGCGAGCTCGCGGAGAGCAGTAGATTGCAGAGACAACTACATGGAGCTAGTGTTCTCCGTAACTCTGATAGTGGTGGCTTGCAGGTGTTCTGCTTTGTGCTTTGGTAATTCGGAAGTGTTACAGCTTGCTCTCTTTTGCATTTTCTAAAATACACTCGTTTTTTATGTCTTACAAATATTACTCATCTCTTCTCACAAGCAGATGAGAAATTTATAGTCGGTATTTTGAGAAAATCCAGATGGTAAGTATTTATAGTTTCTGCCAAAATAAAAATATATCTCCGCTACTCGAGTCCATTAGTAAGGCAATCGGCAACAGAGATCATCATAACTATTTCGAAAGGATAAAGTCGAAATGTATCTTACGATTGCTTCCTGGTAAAAGAGATGAAACTTTCGAATAAACTCGAACTTCATAGATACCTACACCGGACGAAAAGTGAAATACTCTCGACCGGAAACTATAATTAAATATTAAAGTTTTCGCGATAAGGAAAACACTCGGAAATTACTCAGCGGGGGAAACTTGAAAGCCACTCGAATTTCTAAACGTAAGTATTCGTTCCGGGTACGAAGAAAATTGTTTATGAATAAATTATACGACCGACACACTCGGGCAGCCGAGCAATAAAGCACCGATTTACATTATACCTCAGTGGAAGTTGATTTCATCTTATTTCTCCGACCATTGTATATTGACTTCATTTCGCTTTACCGGCACCCAAGTATAGATTTTCATAATTTAAAGAGTCAACAATGAAACTCGTTAACCGCACACGTGGTACGTGTGAAAAGCGAGAAAACGGCACCATATTTGCAGTGCTCTCAAATCCGCTAAAATTTGCGTAATTCCTTTCGGAAGTCGGGGAATACTAATTTTCATCGAACATATTGTTGAAATACGAACCGCCTCAAGATCCTCGATCTTTACATTCCGTGTTCCAACTTATACTTCTTTTATTCTAATTAACTTCGTTCAAAAATGGTTCGGCCTCGTTATCATTTGATAATCCCCAACTGTTTCCTCCAAACGTGCGCCACTAAAGAGGCGTTCACGAATTGATGCATTTAATGTTTACATGGTGCCCCAGATTTGGTAGACAACACGGAACTCAAAGTCAATGAGATAACTTTGACATTGCAGGGTGACTTTGACAATTGCAGTTTTTGTTAGACATCGTTCCTAAGGGGTGAAATGAGAAATTATTTGACGGATTTAATAGCCCAATTAGGTAGAAGGTTGGTGCTTGAGATATCCATTGTTTGTAGAGTAAATTATTAGGTTAGTACTGGTTAACAACAATTGTTTCTGAAGCGGTGAATTTTTCCATTTCCGAAGCTTGAGAAAGTTGATCAGTACATCACTGATGGTAACTTTTTTGAAGTAAGTGGCGTTATATTACTATTTCTGTGTTCAATAGCTACCATTTTAAGAGAGTGTACATTAGTACAAAAATGCCTAGTTTCTGAGTTATTTAACGTGTGTTTTCTGACGTGGTAAAACGTAATTAACAGGTATTATTTGTGAAGTAAGCAACCGTACTATGCTGATCAGCTGACAATGGTACGACGTGATGCAGCTTCGTCGAAGGAGGCTTTGCAACCGTGTAATAGGTACCTCGAGCCTCAAGTATGGACAGGGGTCGGAGAGGCACGAGGCGGGAGCAGTGCTACTGCGAAATTCTCATAAATTCTGAATTATCAAATCACGCCACGTTACATGTTATTAGTTCCAGAGACGGTACGAAACTACAAAAGTAAGCCAAAGGAGGTAATGCTTCCTCTTATAAAAATAATGAGTTACTGAGTAATTAAAATTCACTAACTATTGAGATTGTATTACAGAAATGGTTCTGTTACGTGAAATGTAAGAAGTGGTGCTATGAAAAATGTTCTCCCAACTAATATACTTACCTAATGTGTTTATAATTTAAAAAGTAATTTATAATATCTTAAAATTTTACTATCAAATTTTGAATAACTTGTTTCTGATATTTCAACTTTTTTATTTATTTATTTATTTTTTACTAATTATGAATTTCTTGTTGACCGGTTTAGTTGAAATTTGGTATTTTAGCTACATCCGTGGCGTAAATTCACGTTCTAAAATGGTGACATTGATCACCCCATTAAGCGCGCTCCTGCAGGAGTACATTATGAACTCGAAAACTCGTTCTTGCGGTAATTAATAGCTTGTAAAAAGTAATATCCAAAGCCGGAAGTTTTTTTTTTTCTAACCCTTAAACTCGGCGAAAGAGAGAGAACAGAAATATATGGTAGAAAGCGATCAGTCATCCCCTTTTACGGCACTAGAAATCTAAAAAAGACTTATTTTACGTCCATCGGTCATTTTAGCAAAAAATGTCTGTACCCAAATACTCGAAATCTCATGAAAAAATTAGCCTAGAAACATATAAAAGGTGTAAAACGATCATCCCCGCATATCCTCAGAAATTCGACTTTCTCCTCTTCACAGAGGTCATTTTGACTGCGCCAGGAAACTGAACATGTTATCGGAAAATCTGATTTTTGAATCGTTGATTTTCAAAACTCAATCAAATTTTCATCCCAACACTAATTTGAAGTCCCAAATCCAAATTCGGCCCCATCAAATGGACAGAATTAGTCTAACCTGAAAAATCGAATGACGAATCGGAATTCAAATTTCTGGGTCGCTGAGTTCGATGATTTTATCAGATTTTTGATCCGGTCCCGATTTAGGTCCCAAATTTGACTTCCCTTTCTTCGAGGAGACTAATTTCACTCTCCCAAGAAACCTGAATAAAGTTTCGGAATAAAGAGTCTTCGTGTCATTCAATTTGAAAATCGGATCAGATTATTCCATTAGACTTCGATTTGAACTCCAAAATCCAAACTTGACTTCTTTTAATGGGCAAAAACGGTTCGACTTGGAAAATCGAACTAAGTGAAAGAATTCAGGGTTCTAGGAAAATTCAATCAGATTTTTAATCGGATCCCAATATTTAAGTCTCGAATGGGACTGCTCCCGTTTCCAAAATTTCAATTCGTAGTCTGTTCCACAAAAACAAAAAAAAAATGAAAAATAAGAAATATCTACCGTTTCCGCCCAACTAACAAAATTCGAAAAATCGGATCAGTAATTTCAAACTACTGGGAGGAGTAATTTTTCCTTACGGGGTCAATTTCACTTTGGTGGAAAAACTGAAACATATCGAAAGATAGGCACTTATTAAGTCGCTCAATCAGATTTTGTGATCCTATCTCAGTTTGGTTTCTCGAATTTACATTTCATACTTCCGAGTAGACAAATTGACTTGACTCGACCAAAAACGATGAAATTTGGACCAATACAATCATTTTCGATCATTTTTAATCGAAAAAAGACAAAATTTCGACAATTTTCAAAACATAGATCTAAGAGTGGGGGAGAAGGGAGAGAAAAAAATTCGAAGGATCAGTGGATAAGGCCGTCGAGAAACGCGGGTACAACTGTCATTAGCAGCCTTGCTACTCACAAAATTCGGTGACGCTGTGTAACATTTTCTCCCAAGATGCCTGTATTAATACCTACTAGAATGAAGGCTCGTTGCGACACCCCTCTTCGGGATATTTGTGGACGTGTTGAGATGAAATTGATAGGAGTGTTTCAAAAGTAAAATTCCATCAGGATTTTTGTTTGAAAATAGTATTTTTCACAAATTTGATAGTTTCCAATATTTTCGCTCATAAAAAAAGTTTTTTGGAATTTCCGACCCCCCCCCCCCCACTCCACCTTCCGCTTAAAATAGTACCTCCTTCTTTTTCTAATTTGCTCTCAACCCGAGCCCTGGTATCCGCTTTTTTGAGCATTACTTCAGGGACGCTGGGAAGGCTGTTAGGGCTGGCTTAGCCCACTTCCCTTCAGGCCGAAAACCTGGCTTAGGTCGAAATTTGATGAGTTGCTACGTGGGCTCGAACCTGGGACCTCCAGATTCCGAGACCAACACGATATCCACTCAGCCAGCCAAACCCCTACGGGGGAAGGAATTTTCAGGATATTTGTCAGCGAGGTCATCCTTAATAATTTTCCGCAAAAAGCTTTTTTTTTTGTAAATATTGTTTCAAATATTCGGCAAACAAGGTTTGCCTTACAGTACCTATAATGACGTTTGCCTTTTTTATTTTTTATTTTATTTTATTTTTTATTGAGCTTGGTGTTATCCAACGATTGTGTGATTTGTATTGCAGCTAAGATGGTGAAATTTTAGTATATGTTATGCGTGTCTTATTGCAATGACAATCACGTTCTGAGATCCGACCAGTATAGAGGGGAGATCAGGGGCCAAAATGTGGCCAAAATTTGTTGATTTCCAAGGGTTTCGTTGGCTCACTATCTAGTCGGCTGTAATTGAGCTACAGAGCTGAAATTTTACGTGTGCCCTCAACAACATGTTTTGTGAACCAAGTTCAAAGATGAACGCAATCCGTTGACAATCCAGGAATCCGGGAGAGTGTTAGTAGAAGAAACACCTCTTTTAGTTATTAAAATTTTCACGAATTTTCATTTCACAAACCATAAGTCGTATGTATCATAAAGTTAATAGCTATGGCAAGTGAATTTTTTAAAGATCCATCTGTTTAGTTATTACTATTCTTTTTTCCTCTCTTTTTTTTCGTACAACTCAAGGATCAGGAGATTTTCAGGATATAAGGTTCACGTGTGGTTTTGATTTATAAAAATATGAGCGTCATTTACGTTTTCAACATAACCTGTTTGAGAAATCAAGTACGGCCCAAAGGATCAGTGAGAGCGAAAACTGCCGATACAAGAGAAGATCGACCAACGTATTCTGAATAGGCGTGAAAAATAAATTTTGGAAAGTTGGTTCGACTCTTGGGACACTTCTGGGTTACACAGTGAATCTACAAAGATTTACTTTTAGAAAATCGCTCTAAATTTGTAAAGCACACAGTCGTTCCAAGATCGGAAATAGTGAGATTTCCTTCGCAAAAATCATTATTAATTATTATTGATTATAATCACCCGACATCTGCCGATAAGAAGCATTCCTGAATATGCTGTGAAAATAAGTTGGATAGGCTAGAGTTTTTCTGGGTATGTCACACCTGCCCCGGCCTACACTTGGCTACACCACTATCTGAAGCCCTTCTTGCGGTCGGATGATTGATCTTCTCACTTTTTGTTTTGTAATACATAAAATGGTTTTGTTTAGCAAGACCCCCGATGAACAATACCGCAGGTAATTCTGATTCATGAAATACTAAAATTGTTTCTAAGATGATAAAACAGGTAGTTTAATTTTGACCGTCTATTTTGAACATCTAGTAAATGTTATTTCCCCATAAGTTTTTCATCTACCATTCCTAAGCCCGATATATTTTTAACATCTTGTAAAAGAGGACATCATGATTATGCATTTTCAATTTTATTTTGGGCGTCCATGTCGAGTTTTGATAAGCACAGACTATATATAGCTATAGTTAGAGTAATTCGGAACCAGTAAATTTGTCCTAAACCGATTTGTTAAAGCACATGATAAGTCTTGTATGATCCAAGTATGATCAGAACTGCTTCCGCCTTTAACTCACTGCACAGTAACAGCGTATATCATTCACAAATTCCGTACTTTTTGCCTCAGAAATATCGCCTTATACTTCATGGTTTCTAATTCTGAACGTCTTACTCTCAATGAAGTGCGAGGTTAAAGAAAAAAACAAACGATCAGTATTTTGGTCTGCCTCCACTACTCGCGAATTCCTTCATACTTCTCTATGTGATCTGGTTTATTTCGATCAAAAACACAGCGATAGTTTAAATATTAATACGCACTCGTCTTTGAATACTTGAAAATCGATGCTTAATAAATGACGCGAATAAAATGAGAATACAAATATGTAAAAGTCGCAATTTTGTTATTGTCAAAAATTCGTGAATTTTTTATTCGCTTAAATCGAAAATCAGTTAATAATTATTATAAAATAATTAATGGTAATTAATTCATAATTAATTTCCTCGTCTCGGATGAGGCCACGTCATCTCAGCTAGCAAGAACCAGTTTAATCCCGCTGGGGGCAATGCGTGAAGCTGTGGTCCAATCAATTGAACCACGTCATGCTTACAGCAGCCCCTATAGGACCACGTCATGTTTACAGCGGTCCCCGCCCCTTTTTCAAAGGTACAAGATCTGAAATTCTCGGGAGAGGTAAATTTGCCAAACAGTTAGTTTTCGCGTTTCATATGTTACGTTAATTTATAAATAACATTGTTTTTGGTGTGGTAACAACTCTATAAGAACAGAAGAACCATTTCTCAGGTCAGACAGTTCTTTATTTATCCGTTTATCAACTGGAATATTTATTTTACAATTGCGTTACATGAGTCTTCTGCCCTTCTGGGTTATGTTATTGAGGAAAGCGATCCTCCAAATTTGAGAAATAACTTTGCCCTTTTCGAGGGACCTTCGTGAGAGAATTTCGATAATTCTTAAAGTGGCTGCTTTACCTGTAATGGTAGCTTGTACCCGATGGACACAATCGACTTCTCACAGGAGAGTCAATGCTTGAGGCTCGCAGCTTCTCTGATTGTTCGTTTGACCTTAGTGGTCCACTGTCCGCGATGGACTTGATTGCTCATAGTAGAGTCATTTTATTTACGTGTAATTATCTGACATCTATGACCAATGACAATTTTTATTTTGCCATCAGGAAAGTGAAGAACCCCGACGCCGCAATGGAGAAGTTTTCTGCTAGAAGATTTATGTTATCCAGAAGATTGGTTTATTTAATTGTTATATTTTGCACTAATAAATTCTGTTAATGAATTTTCTTGTTCTTAATTATGGGCAATGATTAGAGTGACCTATTGAATTTTCCACTGCGCAATAACCCTTGAATTGGTTGGAATAATTTTTCCCTCGATGGGAGATTATTAAAATATTAATATTTTAATTAATATTAATATTTAATAATCAATAATTTACTCTGCTCGTAATAATTATTCCACAGTTATTTTCATTTAACTAAAACAATTCACTGAATACGTTTCCTCATCGAAATATCCAGATATACAATATTTTTACGAGTGAAACAAAGCTTCCCTACTTTGTCATTATCTGTTACCGTTTGCGAGAGTCAATAAAACTTGAAGCAACCGCTATCCCCTTCTTACCATTTCACATACTTGAATTCCTTTCCTACTCTCGTTATTTCCTTCAAACCTCGTATTTTATTTTGTTTGCTTGGACTCACTGAACTCGAAATCTTTCATCCCGCCTCGTCATCATTTCAAGACGAAAAACTCGACGCCCTTCATCGTATCATTTTTAACATCGCAGCCACCTGCTACCGCCTGAGCAACTTTTCAAACGGCACTCGTTCACCGACCTTGTGAATTTTGTTTGTAATATAATATCATCGTCGAAGTTTCCAATGTACCAAAAACGCGAATACAACTGTTCAGGGTATCCGCGTTCGTAAAGTTGAAAGTTCAGTGAGTTGTTTCCCCAATTTACCGAATGAACGGTCGCCGAAACCATAAACTAATATTAACTGACGACTCGAAACTTTCCTCGAGCAATTTTTTATCAAATGACGGGGGGAGTCGAGCTTTTTCATACCCTTTACAAAGTGACTGAAGACAGTTACTCGCGGTTGACCAACAGTTCCAGAAGGATGTTGATATAACTTATAGATGGGCCATTCGTCCCCTGCTGTCGTGGTTTCGGATAATATAGTTCGAAGCAACTCGATGTCGAACAATATCAATTTGTCATTACATTTTAGGTGGTACAGTTATCTTCAATTTTGAAAGTTGGAATTTTCGAATAATTGTATACATTCTCGGTCTTCTAGTCATATCAGTTCTTGAGCGGCTAGTTAATCCTCGATGGAGTTTAAATTGTACATAAATAATCATTAGACTCCCCTCCCCTGAATCACTAGTTGGTACGTAAACACAATTTAATTTCAAACTTCAATCAAGAACCTTGAAATCCGACAAAGTGAAAGCCATAATGAGAGACTGTTTTAATATTCTCTCTGGCCCCTTTTAGAGCTACTTGAATGATCAAACCCAAAAAATCATCTTCTGGATAATATTACGCGACATACTACGGGAAGTTTAGACATTTTCTCAGCCAATTCATACAACTTGGAGACTCTGGTTTCATTTTTCCATAGAGGAACTGGAGAAAAATGAGTAGTGAGATGGATTAACAATACTACGATGGATCGAATCAAGAAAATTTTCAACATTTTCAACGAATCCGGGATTTTACTGCCTTTTGACCCAAAGACAATGTGTGCAAAATTTCAATAAAAAATATCGAACATTCTCCGAACTAATTTTAAACTGAAATTTGAAGTCTAAAATTTGATTAAAAAGAAAGTGCTCCTTCTTTTCTCTTGGGATCTCCCGTCCAGATCGGTTTCAATAGAATTCATACTGTTTCAGATTAATCGAATAAAGACTACACGAATCACAGCCCCCTCCCTCCTCTATAATCCGACAATTTTCAATCAACCAGTTTTATTTCGATCTCCATAAACGGTAAAAATTCAAATTTTTCAATTTTAGAAGGTCCCATGTCTACTAATGACGCTAGTCACCACGAGGCAGTGATTTGAACCGATCTCCTCATGATGGCTCCAAAATTGAGGAAGGTGTTCAAAAGAATGAAATTGCAGATAGATGTCGATACACAGATTTTCGGGGTTGCTGAATTCAACTCTAGAACTATATTTTTGTCTGAATTCGGGGTGCCATCAAACGGAGTCTAGAACAAATTACAGTAATTTACTCAGTGTGATATTCGATTGACAAGCTTTACCACGGATTCTAAGGAGGTTTTTATTATTTACTTTTGGGGAAAACATCCATATTTTCGGATACGCTACCTCCTAGGTCGGTTCCATGGGTTGAAAAAGCATTTTCTGCAATGTTTGAGCAAACATCAAAAAATATTAACCTATACCGCAAAAAGAAAGAAGTCCCTATATTCTCATAGGAATTTGATTTTCTGGAATTTGACCTTCAGTCGCTAGGGGAGCCACCTCATATGAACATCAAAATTATTTTCTTCACCAGAGGGAAATTTTAAGGGCTCCTGAATGCATTTTCGGGGTTATTTCCTCTTCTTCTACACTACTTCCAAGTTTTATTACATTCTAAGGGTTGCTACCACAGGGTGGTGCTTAAAACACGCAATTTACATAACCGTTTGGGTTTGAATTAATGAAAATTGAAAGCAGAAATGAAAAAATAAAATAAAAAACACCAAGTCAGTCAAAAAAAAAATCAGAGTCTCACTCATCTACACAAATACCTAATTCCCTCCGGCAACAGATGCGATTCTCGAAAGGGTAGTTTCCAAAGCCGGGGGTGCGGTGTCGTAGAGGCCACTTTGGCATGAAAAATAATTCAAGTTGAGAAGTGAAACGTCTGAATTTCTGAGGTCATCAAATTCAATTTTGAAATGAAAACGTTCATTCCAGACTATTCCAGATCACAAAAGCTGGAGATGTTGGAGAAAAACAGACAGAAGTATTGTGTTCAGAGTTGAAAAATATCCTTAAAAATGCCCTTTTCAATTTTTTTTTTGCAACGTGTAATACTGGGTCTTCCAAAAAAAAAAAATCACGTACACAACTTCATCCTTTAATAGCAATTCATAAGATGTTACGAAAATCAGAAATATTTTAATTGAGATTTATTTTCTATAAGAAATGCGGAAAAGAGAATTTCCATTTTCGTCAAAGTAAGGATCACGCCAGCGACACCACAATTAAAATCTCCCAGTAATTTTTTTACACCGTAAGGCATATTTGCAAAATTTTATTAATTCTTTCTTAGGAAAAAAAATTCTTCACAAAATTTTGACACAGAGTTGACCATGTCTGACTATACCTTCGACTTTTTCTTTTTTTGAAAATAAATTTAAGAAAAAATTGAGTTACAAAATATGATTTTGCACGTTCACACCTTCTCTACAAGCGCTCGTGCACGTTTGTGGTTCGATTATTTCACGGAATACAACGAACATTTGATTGTATTTAAGGAAAATAAGTAACCAATTTTATAAGAACATCGAAAATTCTAAAACGAATGGGTATTTTGTAAAATGGTTTCCCACCATGGTCAACCCATGAAGACTATAATGGAACTTCAATCCTCTCTCCCTCAGAGTCATCAAGTTTACATTACAGGCATGAAAATAAAATTATGTGGGTGACCCCAACAAGAGAGGCACCATGTCATTTCTGGTTTCAAATGCAGCAGTGTTTTACTATACGTCTCTACATACGCAAATTTTGTTGTGTTTCCATGTGGTGACCTTGCATCTTATCAAAAATTTCTGGTATATTTTAGACTCAGTGTCTTAGGCCATGTTTAATCCCCTTCCAGAATGAAATTCTAGATCCACCCTACTTCCCAAGGCATATTCGTATTTCTAGAACAGAATCAAACTTTTCCAGCTAATTTAGTAAACATCGGGGAGGGTCAATGTCACATTTGTTAGAATTGTAAGTTCGGAAGAATCTCATTGGCCTCGAGACTATTCTACGCTCGATTAAATCAAATCCGGAAGAGTCTTGGGCATAGTCTAAAATTTGTCTAGAAGAGTCTTAAAAAAGTCGTGAAAAGTTAAATATATTTATAAAAGCCCTAGAAAGTCTGAAAGAATCCTAAGCCCATCTGATGAGTCTCTAAACGTCTGAAACCAGTCTAAAGGCGTCTTAAACAGGTAACAGCAAGTCTGGAAGACATTTTAAAGATCTCTAAGAGTATCCAATAAACCGACAACGCCTTTAAAAAATACATCCACCAGCCTAAAATAGTGTTAAGCGAGTCAGGAAGAGTGTTAGAGAGCGTTGAATATACCTTTAAAAATCTGAAATATTGCTGCAAATGTATTACATAAGTTTTACAAAATCTTAAGCAAGCCTGTAAAAGTCGAATTTATTCAACTAAGCTAGGAAGAGTGTGAACAGCAGCTGAATCTTCCAAAACAATCAACTCATCAGGCACATTTTGATACGATGAAGGGGGAGGGGGGAGAATCAGGCTTCAATGTTCACGTGTGTCCATCTTTTTTGGGCCGAAAAAAAAAGGCTTCGCTAACGCCTCTTCGAGTTGTTACACCAATAAAACTCATATTCAAATTACGTTAGTACCGGCTGGAGTGATACTTCACGAATAACGAGTTTTAATTAAAATTTCTGCGTCCTCAACTTACACGAAACCGAAGTAGATGGAAATTTCGCAATTCAGTTTATGGACACTCTCGTAAAATGAGAAATAATTCTTAATTTAGTCGAATATCACGGACCACTAGTTCGCTGGTGCTTTTTATTATTCAAATAAAACAAAACGGTCTTTCATAATAGGTCTCGCCACTAAATTGAGAAGTCTACGTTGAAAGTAATGCCGTCGAACGAGGGGAAACTTTCAATAAATTCTGAGTTTCAAACGACGGTTGTCTTTTATGGGTCGTATTTACAAAATTATCATTTCTGCAGATCTGCAAAACATATACTATAAAGCTCACATTGTTTTCGACTCCTCGTACGAGTGGATTTTTGGTGGCATGAAACCGATTCCCAATAAAGTACAAAAGTATACCGAAAATTGTAAACTTCGTTAGCATTGTTTCACTCCCACACAATACATTTTGTGCTCGTTTGGGAATAAAGTAACCTAATGCATTCGGACAGCCTTATCGAAATATTATAACTGCCTGTATCGCACCCCCTCCCCTCAAGTCATCAATTATAATCACTCTGAGAATAACCGCCTTCGTAACTCTCACCACGTCCCCCATAGTCGAATTTTGGCCCTCTTCAACTCCCACGAGCACATAAAAACAACACCCTCGCCTACTTTCCCGCTGCTGAATACCTCTACGACATATAGACAACAACCTTTCCCGAGCCCATAACCCGTGAGTGTAGCTCCGTGGCTCGATGATAATAAAATAAATAAATAAATATTATTGCGGTGTAAAAATTGATAAACGGAAGAGAATAGTTGATGGAAAATAACATAAACGGTTACTTTATTCTAGCTTCTGTTCTTTTCCTTATATTAAGTATTCTCAGCCAATCTGAAGTTTTCAGAAAAAAATTAAGTGCGACACTTCTACAAAACTCTGGAAACGGACTACTTCTTTTGTAGTCTAGGCAGTGAGGAAACGTGAAAAGAATTTTCGATAACAAGCTAGTATCTGGCAAAAGTTGTTCATATCGGTCCGCAGACTCGATGCCTCCGTCCCCGCCAGTATATTTTTGTACATAGCTGGACTTCGCTAATTTCTCTCGTTTTCAGATCTGTCCTAACTGCATTCAGCGTTCATCTTATCCATGTCCTAACAAACTCTCCATCCTTTAAAAACTGCTGTTTCATCGCCTCTTATTTCCGTCCATTCTTTCTAATCGTCACTGGTCAAGCTTAGCGTATTTACAGTCCTCGATGCACTTGAATTCATGAGTCTCCTGTCATCCTTCCATCGCTGATCTTTACGATTTGTATACAGTCCATCCTTCTGTCTTTCATTTGTTCCACTCTTCTCCTTACGAGCACATTACAGGGTTTTCTATTTCTCCGTCATCCCATTTCGAGTTGGAATTTGGTGATGTCGTTCTCGTCATAAAATTACCTCATCTAGCTGCTAGATGAGGTAATTTAATGACGTCACTTGATCAAACACAATTTTATAATAGACGCAATCGAACTATTAGGGAAGCGAACTGTTTACATTTCGAACGCGATCAAACCATTCAAAGTAAGGGGCAGAAACGGGACGCAAGAAGACTATGAAAAAGGTGTGAGGGTTTATAACTTATTGGACGCCATCGGGCTCCTCCGCTTGATTTCCCTCTTTAGGCATTAGTACCGACTTGTGTTACATTTCTTTTTACCCCTGCAGTGAACGAGTTCTAATTGAGGGTGAAATTCGTTTTGTAATTGAATTCAGCAAACCTGAAAACCAGTAAAATGACATCGATATTGTTAATAGCATGTACCCACTGACAATCCCAAAGTGCCACAATTTTCAGTTTTGGTGAAGTTAACATGGAAATTTGATTCAATAATCCCGAAAACCTGTGAAGGGATATCCATATATTGTATTTAATGATGAATGTACCTTCACCCACTCCACCCATCCTTCTGCGTGGTACAACTTACACTGTGGGGTTGTACCGACATTAACATCAAATCTGACAACCTTAATAACCTATGAAACGACATTCATGTAGCATTTCATTACAGATGCAAGGTTCCACCCTTACTTAAGTACCACAGTTTTCAAATAAAAGGAAACTCATCACCTGAAATCAGTTCAGGGACTCTTAAGACCTCTAAAAGGACATACATGTTGCATTTAATGAAAATCTTGAACCCAATGCCCTTCCAGGAATCACAATTCTGAATTTACAACCAAACAATCATTGAAATGAAATACTGCGACATTGAAACCTCCATAACCGATACATCGATTTGGTGTTCTAACCCAATGAAAGGTTGAAACGTTGTAATTACCAACACACATTTCAAGTTATAATATCTAAAGGGAAGAGGAGAAAGAAGGAAAAAAATTACAGAGATCGGTAGATAAGGATGTATAGAAACAGGTTCGAGAGATATTCGCACTCCTTCAACACCCTGAAGTTGGTATAAGACCAGAAAAATATTTAACAACGTTTACTCACATAAGGTCTATGTTAAAGTGTTCATTACCTCTTCTTATTTAACCTTCACTTTGGAAGGTTCTGAGACAGATATGAAAAACTGCGTGAAACCATTCTTACGTGGAATTTAATGTAGATTAATTTTGCTGTTTACATATTTACAGAGTGCAACTAACATGACTGAAGTTTTGCCGCATATGAATGAATCATGGTAGAGTCGTAATCAAAAGACGATAGGGTTTGACAAAGTTAACCCCGGCTGTTTTGCCGATTTACTCCGTTATGAACTGATTAACCCACACGTCATTAATTTACCCATGAGGAATTACCCAAAAATTAATTTTAATATTTCAAGGGATAACTTTATACCTCCACACAAAATGCAACTGCTGGAAATTCATCCTGTTTCAAGAAAATAGAAACCGCAAAACCGTTCGTCAGAAATACCGAGAACCATTCTTCACCGTATTCTTGATTCGGAGAGCTAATTTTTTCTCAACCGCTACGATCTCCCACTGTTCGCCGAACATCGCTGCGAACATTTTCGTAGAAATGTTCAGTTCTGTATATACGCAGCATTAGAAAATGAATCGACCATCATCGAGTAATCAACGGCCCACATCGAATGCTCAGGTCCCATTTCGAGGCCTATTGAATACCGAAAAATTACACAGTCTATTTTTATTTCCCCGGATGATACCGCGGTCCCAGCAGCCGTAACCTCAATAATATTCCACCGAGACTCGAAATAACGAAACTTTTCGTCTCACATCCAATCGAAAGGTGCTTTGGTGATTCTCGCACTACACTAGCTTTCGGAATCCGTTTACAGGAAATGAAGTCTCCTCGTAAATTGTTTTATATCACCTATAAATTCGAATTTGCGAATAAATCCATCAGAACAGATACTGAGAAAAAGGGCAACCGACCGGCATTTATCTCAAAATGTTCCAAACGAGAAATGAGAAAAATTTCGTATACAGCGCGTCGCCAACACCAACGGCGACGCCTTCCCTCACAAATTTAAAATATCATTTCCAAAAAAGATACCTCGCAGTTACTCCGTAAAGTTTTCGTGCGTAGATTGTCGCGGCCTAAGCCACAACTAGTAAATCGAAGCACGAATTTGCATTTAAGTATGTGTACACGCGAAAGGGATAATTTATTTCGCCGAAGTAAACGCACGTTCGATCGGCTCTCGGGTAAAAACTGGAATCGGTAATCGCAAAATGAGCATCATTTTCTTTTTCGAAATACGGCCTGCCGATACGATGCGATGGCATTTGGAAAAGTAAACACGATACATTACAGCAGTGATTCACTGCCATTGAATTCTCAAAGCGGAAACAAATTCAACGAGAACTGGAGCTGAAGAGTGAGCATTTGGTGAGCTGGAAGGGTTGGCCGAAAAAAAGAGAAATATCTGAGGTTGGCACGAATACGCACACGCTCATAGCCTTAAATGTAATAAAAATCAACGAGATATGTGTTCATTACTTTATGGACGCGAAAATTCGATATTCTGAGCGCGTATCCGAGAAAACAAAAATACGCGAATGGCTCCGGGTAAAAAGACTCCTATGTTCGAGGTCATCTCTTAAACTCTCAAGGGTGAAGTTTAAAATTAATTGGATGTAGGCGTTCAGAAGATCCAGAGGGTTCACAACTGATGGACCATCTTCACTGGTGATTCCAAAGAACGCAGATCGGCGAACGAGTGATACACCCACATAACAATTGTTTACGAGGTTACGAGATCGGCAGTGAACCATCCACGAAGGATTGGAGATGAGATCAGGAGTGGAAAAAGGAAACAATCCAGGGAAGGGAAATTCAGCGTAAAAATTTGACATCTAGTACCTTTCGAAGAGTGCTGTCACATTTTTCCAGCTCATTGATTCTCGATAGGGCCGGGCTATAATCAAGAAGCTCCAAATGGAGGTGAGTAAGACTTTGATAGTGTATACCTTTCGAAGTTGTGCTGTTACATTTTTCCAACTCACTATAAGCGGTGAATTCTCAACGTTTCATAAATTGCAAAGACAGTAAGAACCTTCTTCCGAAGTATCCTCCCTCTCCGACCCCTCCCCGACAGAGATGATCCTTTAAATTTCCTGACTTTTTTTTTTAATAAAAAGATAATCATTGTGGGGGAGGGGAAGAGCCTAAACATCCCCTTCTCTTGGTAGTCCAGGCATTTTAGGAAATAAAAAGGGAAAAATTGCTGCAGAGTTGAAACTTGCTATGATTCTCAATGACTACTCCCTAATAAACATACTAAAAAAACCCACCCTCCCGGGGTGAGCGCGACCCCCTAGAGGTTTAGTTCTGGTGGTGTTGTTGCTGTTTGCCCAGTCTGAATAAAAAACATTCATGGTGCACTAGTTCAGCAGCTGCTACACAAACGACCCCATGTACAGTATCTAAAAATAGAGCAGGTTTCTTTCTCTTAGCAACAACCATAATCCCTAGGTATATGGCAGAGGTAGGTAAGAAACCCCTTAAATACCCACACACCCCGCATGGATAAATAATTTTCGCTTTTACTGCATGCATCGACGTTGTTATTTTCCTGGCGCACGTTATAGTACATTATACTCGTACGTATAATAGGCCTATGTGAATACATTGATGATTTTCGGATATTTCTTGGTCAATTATCTCGGTCAGTCTTGATCCTAGGACAAAAATGAAATAGACCTTTTTTGAAGAGAATTTTATGCTCTCTAATTTAGGTAAGAAGTATTTTGGCATATAAATCAATATTTGTGGAGCTACGGTCTAAAAACTGTTTTTCGGTAGTTTTTCAGCTCTAGGGGGTCACGCTCACCCCTGGGGGGCGAGGTTTTTTAGTATGTTTATTAGGGAGTTGTCCTTGAGAATCATGCCAAGTTTCAACTCTGCAGCAATCCTCCTTTTATATGCTATTTTTAGGTCTAATATTCCTGGACTATGGCGGTACCATCATTTTTTTTTGTTCGAAATTTGGGTAGAATGAGAAGAAATTTTATTTTCATATTTTGATGATGGTCCGTCATTTGAGTTTGAAAAATAACCTGAGCAAAATTCCATAGAAAAATAATGGGAAGTTTTATATACGGTTTCAAATTTGTTTTCTCAAGTTTGGTTAAATATTTTTAAAACTGCCGCAAGCCGAAGCTTACTTCAGATTTTCTAGAACGTACTTCAGACTCATCAAATACTCAGCTGGACTAATTCATCCCAAACCTAATAGTGACTTTCTAACGATCAGGATTCCTAAATTACTATATAGTAAAAATAATTTATAACAATTGGGACCTGACTTCGTTAACACTGTTGGAAAGACAATCGCAAAGACGTGATCGAGACTTCTTCAAGATTCAAAGATTTCCTTAGAATTCTTTGAGATTTTAAGATTTTCTTTAGACTCGTCAAAATATTTTTCTTTAAACTGTATAACCTATTTAAGACTCTTATAAACTAATTTAGACTTTTTGAAACTCATTCAGCCTGGTTTAAGATTCCCTAAGACTCTTAAAGGCTTTAAATGAGATTTTTAAAATTAAGTTTAAGCTCTTTTAAGGTTCTTTAGTACATCTATAAGACTTATAATGCTCCTTCGAACTTTTTCAAATGCCACGCATATGCATAAATAGAGAGAGAACTAGGGGGAGCCAAATCTCCCTAAATATCTTGAAAGCCTCCCCTCCCGTCAAAGAAAAAGGAGAAAAACGGAAGCATTATTAAAGCGAAAGAATTTTTAGTACGATTATGCTACTAGTCAGCACCCCCCCCCCCCCGAGCCCTTTACTCCAGGTTGGCTGTTTGCACTCAGGAAGTCAGGTCTGATCAAGATCAGTTCGAGTCTTAGAACTTTTCGGGAATTTTTTGAGGCCCTCAAGAAACCGTTACCTATTTAAAGACTCGTTTAGACTAATTTCAAACTTTCAGAAACTCACCCACGGGAGTTCCGAACTCTCTAAAAGTCTTCAAGGCTTTTCTGAACTTGTTCAGGACTTTTGTAAGATTCTTCGAAGCATGTTTCAGACTATTTCTAAGGCCGGTCCAGACTCATAAGAAATCTCTTCCTGGCCTTTTCATGTGTTTACGGTTCTTGTAACTTACAGATTCATTCAAGATTTTCTGAGACTCGTCCAAACGAGCTTAAGACTTCTTGAGGCTCCTCAAGGCGTTTCAAAAGTTTTTTAAGCCTCTTCAAAACTTCTTTAAGACTCTTTCAGGCGTATTTAAGGCTATCTTTATACGAGCGGACTTGTTCTTAGCCAAAGCATGATTGGGTTTTTTAAAACTATTCTGTGCTCGACTGAGACTTTTAAGACGCTTCAGACTTGTTCACAACTCCCTCGGACACGTTTAACATTCACTTTAAGATTCTCGAAGGTCTTCTCAAACCTATTCGAGATTCTCTTATCATATTTAACCCCGATACAAAACTGAAAGAGCTTCATACAAATTAGGAAAATCGGAAAATCTGGAAAGTCTCCGAAGAGAATGTGAAATTGTCTCAAACAAATCCAAGAACACTTCAAAGATAGTTTTAAAGGAGCTTGTAAAAATATAAATCATGTCTAGAAAAGTTTTAAGAAAGTCTTGAAGATACTTAAGTAAATTTGGGTCTCGAAGTGTTTTGAGTACGTCAAAAAGAGTCTTAAACAGATCTAGGGTAGTCTTAAAACTGCTTCAGCGAGTCTGATAGAAGTCTTCAAGAACCTTATAAGTCTTAAACAGAACCGGAAAATTCGTAGAAAGAGTCAAAATCAGGCCTGGAGTTGTATCGAACGATGAATTCAGGGTGTATATTATACTTCTCAAAAATGTTGTCCTCCCTCTTCGCCCCGATGCCTTAATTTTCAACTTGTCAAATCGATACCAAAAATAAACTCAGTGACCAGACAAATTTACTATTTGAAACGCATATTATGTACTTTTTTTAAAATGCTGTCCACCCCAGTGCGACAATTATTCTAAATTCAGCGTCAAATTGGTACCAAAAGCAAATTCGGAGACCTTCAAACGCTCAGAGTTTTAGTACGTAAATTTCATTAACTGTCCTTATGAAAACTAACGGAATTCAACTTTCAATTTTTTTTTTCTAATTCTAAACCTAAAAAAAGGTATAAGCATAGGGGTTTCCAAGGGTTCGAAATAGTGAGAATAAAAGAATTTCCAGGCATATATAAATAGGAATGTAGGAGAACAGGTCGAGGGTTAATCATCATTCCTTCTATTCGTAAAATTCAATGCTACTAAATAACAGTCAAATTTCCGCCAATAAGGACTTGTGTTATTGGATGACAATAAACAGGGTTACACTGAACACACCCTATACGCTATTTATGAAGTAGATATGACAGAATTGCAAAAGATCTGTTTTGTAAAAATCTGAAGAGCCTCAATTTTTGCATTTAATATTTTACTTTTGTAAGTTACGGATTAAACTCAGTTTTGGAAACGATCTTTTTCCACAATTGTGGACCTAGGGGAGTCATACGGGTGGACTCCAATCACATGTCGAGGACAAGTTTTTTAATGTACTTGCATAATATTTTTCCTATTGATTATTTCTGCGCATATCCACATTATTTGTATAGAATTCCAAGTAAAATGAGCCCAACTTGATTACGCATATTTCTGCATATTTAGAGACATAATGCACATTTTGACATCAAATCGTACTTTTCGGCGCTATGTGCACATATTTGACCATTTTTCTTATTTTTACCGCATACCGACTGAAATATGTACATGCTATGCAGCAAGCTTGAAGCAGGTTTGATTCATGAACGCTAACGCTGTTAGTGCCCTAACACAGCTAGCTCCAACATTAAAAGTTCCAAATTGTATTTTTTCTCAGTTTGAAGTACATTGTTAATTTTTTTTTTTTTTTTTTTTTGAGTCAGACTTCTGTGATTCATTCGATTTAGGAGAAATAATCCTGCGTTCTGACACTCATGTTGCGTTGTTTTGGAAAGGAATATTTTTGCATATTTTATGCGCATATTTCGCGATATTTACCGCATGGAAAAACTTGCCCTACTCATGTCTATTAACACCAACATACTAAATTTCGAAATTTCATGCTTTTATGACAAAATACACTTGCTTACTGAATTTGGTATCAGTGCCCCGTAATAATCTAAACAATAAAAATATGAAAAATTTTAAAGACTATTTTTTTAAAAGGCTTTCTAAGATTTTTTCAATGCTTTTACATCAATGTTTACAACTTACACGCAACTGAAAATATGCTGAGATAGGGACTGAAATCAAAATTGTCATTGGTTTCCTTTCCCAGAACACAGCAAAATGGATGGTTACATTTCCAGGTCAGTCGGGAGACAATTGCTCATTTTTATCAATCGCACTAATATCTAATGCCAACATATTTTCGGAATCTGTTTTCGACCTAATACCTATACCTAATCGACACAGAAGTGGACACTAGACAACCTGTGCCCGCGTACTTTCAATAAATCTCGCTTCAGAACCAAGTGATATTTTAAACCCGTGCTACCTTTTAAGTGAATTCTAGCTCGAACATGTTGAATCTGTCCTCGTGCGGCAATTGAAATGACCCAATTTAGAGACAAATACGGTCACACACGGGTGACACTAGGCACACGTCGACTTTTTCGAATACCGATATCAGAATTTTGTAGAGCATCTGCGAAAAGATCTCAGGAAACCACTCGCAGCTTGATAGGGTGTACAAAATGTTGAAAAGTAACGCTCGCGAGGGATAACGGTGTGAGATCTGAAAAAAGCTCCGGGTAAAATGCTGAATGCGCTTAAATAATGGCGAAAGATAGGCAGAGCGAGACAGCGTAGAAAATGAAAGCTCACATCGGTAAGATAGTGAAGAGAGAGAGAGAGGGAAAAAAAGAAAGGAAAGTAGAATCGTTTAATAGAAGTTATTCCTTTTGACGTAACGAAAGGTCTGCTCAACACAAGACGATGTTTTCCTCTCACTCTTCCAACATATCTTCTGAATAACAAGAATCGAAGAGCAGCTTTGAGGGTCAGGCCGTTTGTGACGACATAAAGTGACCTTTTTACCTTTTTTCTTCACTTTGCCTCACTTTCACTTTCGACTGAATGATTTAACGATATATAACATAATGATGTTGTAGGTGTTTGTGTCTCACGTTAGCGAAGCTCCAGAAATAGAATACTGGTATCAAAAGAATAATGTTGAAAGAATCTGTTCGTAGATTCTCCGTGCTTACTGATATAGAAATTCGATTTCCAAGTTCGTCAGCACGTGTGCCTAACTTTTTAATTGTAATTAAAAACGATCAAGAAAATAGAAATTGCTGTATTCATGGAAGAATCTCGATAATTTGTTTCGTATAAAATATCAATTCCCTTCAATACAGAGTTCGATTTTTAAAGAGCGAAAGTTTAGAGTTGAAGAAAGTTGAAAAAATTCGATACGGTGTTTGTTAGTCGTACTGTATCGTACGCTGTTCATTGTGCAAGTTATCCGATGTGAAATTTACCGAATTTCATTTTGAATTCATAAGTACGTACCAGAAGAAAATTATTGAGAAGGACTATAGAAACTGAATATCACAAATACGTATGTGATGCAGGGAGGAGTGTTAAACCTCGAGATTTGCCACTGAAATTGAATTTTCAGACGAAATTTCAAATCGATTCAACTGGAAAGCAGTCGGTACACAGCGATATGTCTTGGTCACAACTTGTCAAAATTTGCATTCTGTAACTTAAATGCGAAGGCCGGAAATGCATTTTTACTTGGCTAGCTTCTTTGTCCCAAGCTATAATAACATCAGTGTCGATGTCGATACACACAGGAAATAAAATTTGAACATCAATTTTTCACCAATTAGGTATCACAGACGTACGCTGTATACTGATGAATTCCTACTTTTTTAGAGGAAGAAGTACTAAGAATACTTGAGAAAGTCAAGATGGGCAAAACATCGGGCCCAGATGGAATATAAGTATCAGAGTGACCACTCGAGATTTCAGGGGGAAAATGACTATCTTTTCTAATTTTATTCTCAATCCAAGCCTTGGAATCCGCCCTATTGAGCATTACCTCAGAGACTTCGGGGAGGCTTTTAGGGCTGTCTTAGCTCTCTTCTCATCTTGCCGGAAAACCAGCCGAGGTCAAAATGTAGCGAGCTTTTACGTGAGCTCGAACCCGGGACCTCCAGATTCCGCGACCAGCGCGCGCCATCCACTCAGCAAACCACACCCGGATCAGGGGGGAAATGGGAAAATTACTTTCTTAAAGAAAAATGACCAAAATTGGCGACTATTTGTAATTTTTACCTTCTTTCTCGTGGTTTTCTCTTTACACACTCCTCGTCATCATATATTCGCAATTCCCCTTGCCACAAAACACTTGAATTTTGAAATAAATAGGGATAAATAAGGACCAACACAACATTGGATTTTCTTCTCTACACATAGAAGGCGAGCGTAATGATAACAAACTAAGTACCACCCCAACAGCCTTTCATAAAATATCAACGAGGTCTTCATGAAAGCGGTTAAAAGAAAGAATCTATAGCAGCTTTAATGAAAATCAGCCCTACGAACAGGGGAGGAGGGGGTAAAAAATTTGCCGCGGCTGATCACATCCAGGCGAAATTAACCAGATAGTTAAAAAATTCAACAAATACGGTATCGAGATCTCCTTGATATTTCTGGACTTGAATAAGGCTTTCGACACATACAATTCATCATCAAGCAGCTTGGGTTGTCCTAGCATCCTATGGAGTCCCATATAAAGTGATGAAATTACTAAAAAAATGTTACGAGAAATCAAAGTTGTACGTATCTTTGGATAAAAAGGGGAAACTTTTCCCTATCGAAAGAAATAATTACAGAATTCTCGATTTTTGACCACTCGTCACTACAATGCACTCTCACGAGTGTATCATGGCCTGGTTCCTTTAGGAATATGCAGGGACGTACCAATAGGGGGAACAGGGAACAGAGGGGGCAACTTACCCCCCTCCCCTGTAGAAATTTTCCACTCAGCAGTTGGGAAGATTTACCATTTCAGTCAGGCTAGTTGGGAAAATTTACCATTTTAGTCAGGCTAGTTGAAAAAATCCAACTCCAACAAGTTTAAAAGGTTTTTTTCTTTTTTTGCTTTGATACATGAGAATTGAGTTGAGAAGTTGGGAAAACCCAACAAGGCAAAAAGTTTTTCTACTTTTGCTTTGTTGGTACTTGGGAATTTTGAGTTGAGTCAGTTGGGACTTTCTTTCCTAAATTTTAACCCCCCCCCCCCCACACACCCAGGAAAAACTCTACGGTACGTCCCTAGGAATATTTATTTTTGATGAATTATTTAAACTTTGGAGCTGTTTCAAGGTGTATGTTTAATATCTGTCGCAAGATACACGAGATGACTTTTTAACATTTTATTTACATGAAATTTGCAAATGAGCAAATGAAGAAATGAACCTAAGCGTACCAGAGAATAAGTGGTAATTTGCCCCTAGAATAAATTACATGGAATTCAATATCTAAATGCTCGAAATCATTTGATAAGATAACCACAAAATTTATATTACAGTCTGAAAAAACAAAATTTTCAAAATAAAGTTTTATATTGTAATGTTAGCACTACTGTTACCGCATACGCTCTCCAGCTACATTCGTGTGGATGCTGTGAGCATCTCGTTAATCTTGTTGATGTCGAGTTACGAGTTACACTTTGATACCAATATACGTCTACGAGTATATCTATGTTATTATTTAATGTTTGGAGTAATAGCTTTCGGTAATTACTACGTTGAGAACTACGTTACTAACTTCATTTTATTAATAAGTTGAATGATGTTTTGGACGACACAGACATGCATGACTTTTCCATTTAAATTTTGCAAAATTCTGACGACCCGAACACACCAATCTCAGTCCAGCACATAGCCCAGCGAGCAGCCACTGTTTAATTTTTTTTTAATCCTCAGTTTCTAAACGGTACTTTTCAACGATTTCGTGATACAAGCAAAATCCTTACGTAAATCTTATGTACAGCTTCAAGCAATTTGCGGCACGGCTTAATATGATTCAAAATGGCTGAAAATTTTGTAGAAATATTATTTTCACAATGTGGAACAAGATCAGGGGGTATTTCACGAAATTTTCGAAGCTACAATATGAAAAATAGTGGCCAGTCTTCAGGTGCACAGAAATTCACTATAAAACAAACCGTTTCCTGAGACCATACTCGATTTTAGAGTAAACTTTATTTCTCATTACGTGACTCGAAATTCATCTACACGTGTCTCATTTCAGTCAGACCTTACTCATTCAACTATCAGCGAAAGGGTTGACCTTAACCCCGTACAAAGGCCTCGTTACCATAATTTATTTTCCATCCTTACACATAACACCGAAAACGATTTCGTCAACTTTTTATTCTTATTTAAATGGTTTCCTTTCTTTCGGAGAAAAAAGCAGCTCTCTATTATTAATGACTGGGCTTTTAAACGCTAACTGCGCATTTCAGACGGAAACTTTTAATCTGGGTAAACTGCCTGAGTCCTTCAAAAATCTCGTCGGCTATTTGATAAAGCAGACGGTACTTTTTATGATTAATGTTTCGCCGCAACTTACGAGTTTAAAAAATGAAGGTAACGCGACGGGGCTCGTCTGGCTACATATAATGGAATCACGAATCCGCTATCACAAAGATTTTTAGCATATTTTTTGTCGCTTTTCAAATCAGTCGATCGGCATTTTAAGCTCTTGACCGAATTGTTCGAAAGCTGACTGCTATAAAATAATAAACGCTTTCGCTCTAATTAAGGCAAGCAGATTTAA
Organism: Acanthococcus lagerstroemiae; assembly: GCA_031841125.1. Classification (NCBI taxonomy): domain Eukaryota; kingdom Metazoa; phylum Arthropoda; class Insecta; order Hemiptera; family Eriococcidae; genus Acanthococcus; species Acanthococcus lagerstroemiae. The sequence goes on from CM063110.1 coordinate 39,670,989, forward strand.
TTCGGATTACGAAAATTAACATGGACCCAGTATCGTCCAGAAATCAGGCGTTTGTTTAATCTGAAAAGTGCTGAAGGTATTTTATCCAAAGTTTTCAATTTTATAAAAGGTGTTTTTCTATTTAACGAAAACAAAATAGCACCTTTTGATAACTAATTATCTTTTTCTGAAAAAGCCCGGCATCATGTAGCTTAGACACTAAGGTGTAATGGTTTTTGACTCATGGTTCCTGAATTTTCTATGTTCCTCCCTAATCCATACAAGGTGTCTACTGTCTACAAGAATGGAAAAATATAAATTCCTGACTTTTTCCAAACTTTTTTTTTCTCTTCTTTAAACCTTTACAGTATAGACAGTATATATTTATGTTTATAAGTACTACACTACACGCTATGGTAAAAATGAACTGATATTTGAGTTGTTGACATTATTCAATGCACAGTTTTTATTTGTAGAATACAACTCTAGGGAGCGCTGAAGTAAAATTAAACGACGAAAAAAAATGTCCGTTAGTTCATTCTTTGTTTTTTTCCAAACTTCTTAAAATATTGTTGAATTTCCCTATCTATTTACGAACTTCCTGATCTCTACTTTTCAAATTCCTGACTTTGTCCAAACTTTCCAAATTTTCCAAACCTGTAGACACCTTGTAATATGATTGTAATATAAAATAAAAAAAATTGCTGCGAAATTTTAGGTTGATTGAATGAGGGGAAATACGCCACAAGCCTCCTCTCCACAAGCGCTAATAACCGTTCTGGACATATGGGGATCATGGGAGGCTGACAAGATCAAAATAATGCTAAAAATTCTTTCGCTTGCATAATGTTTCTTCTTTTTTTTTCTTTTTTTTTGGGGGGGGGGGTATCAGAGGATTTAAGAGTCAAACCTTCCAAGCACCCCTATTTGCACATAAATATATACCCTTCTCCTTCTTATAGAAAAAATACGTGGAGTTTGACTTATTTGATTTTCCCGCTCTTTAAAAGAGTTGGAAATTGTACGCCAAGTTTTTTACCTCATTGGCTAGAAATTCTATACAAAATAGTATGACTCTAAAATCTGAAATAATGAACCAAACAAACGGCTCCAAAAAGGAGATGAAAGGATCCAAAAAATAAGATTCGAGATACAAGTCTGTTTATAGGTTTTCGAGATCTTGAATCAATTTTGTGATTAAGTATTTAATCCAGCTCCCAGATGTGCCACCATAGGAAGGTGAAATCAAATAATGGTAGTTAGTTCTGATAATATTCGATTTAAAAGGTTCCAAGGTCGCTGAGATCGATTTTGGGGCTCATTTTACGATTTCATCCTCTCCTCTCCCGTCCCAGGGACCGACCAAAAGAGATAAATCGAATACCATCTAGCAAGCTTAGTAGTTATCATTTGACATTCATCGGTGGCTCCACATGCAGGGTGAACATTCGAAATTTCGGGTGGGGGGGAGATGACCTTATTAAATTTGAAAAATTACCAAAAATGACCAGAATTGGAGACCGTTTGCGTTTTTTTTCTTTCTTGTGTGCTTCTCTCTTTACTCATTACTCGTCATCACATAGTTTCAACTCCCCAACTGACTAGCTAGAGTTGCATTGAAAGATTTTGCTGAAATCTGTCGGACAACTGAATTTCAGTTTTATTTACACTACACAGTGGAAGCACAAAATAAAGGAAAAATAATAATTTTCTTTATAATCAGCAGAATTTCCAAAATTTCAGAATCTGAAGGAGAAACTCCCCTAAAAATGACTTAAATGACCACTTTAGGAAGTAAACGACCAAAAATGACATTAGATGTCTTAAAATGGAAAAAATGACCAAGTAGTCACCCTGTACATGATGGTACCTCATTGGAACTATATGAAAAAATGAGCCACAAACTCGAGTTCAGGAACTTCAGAAACCTGAGAATTGAATACCATCACGAAAAAACTGTTATTTATTAGTATCAGTACTTTTACGAGAACACCAGGAGGTCGAATCGGAAAAAATACCTCAAATTCAAATCAAGGACCTCGAAAACCAATAAATCGACGTGTATCTCAAATTTTGTTTTTAGAATTTGATCAGAAATGTTTCCAGCTACTTCCTGAAAATGTTGTCACTGAACATTACATTTTTCAGCTCCCAGGTCCTTCCCTATTCTACTTTTACAATCAGTTCAAAAAGGAAAGGACTTAGCACGTTTCCTTTGCCGATTGGTTTTTTCTCTCAAATGAAGTCCCTAGACTGCGTTATAAAGCTGGAAAAATTAATAATTAAAAATGATAAAGCAGTGCTTTATTAAACATTTCAAGATATAAGTCATGAAAGAGTATAAAATTTCCACACTTGATTCGTTGATAAAATAATATGAACCTTACACTTTGTGGCAATGAAAATAAAAATCCGACGAAGGCGGCAACCGGGACTCGGAATCAAAGTTGCTGACATCTAGAGGATATTTTGTGAACCCTCATTCCCTCACTGAGTGATCATGGAGAAAAAAATAAATAAGATCGCGCCGGAAACTGACAAAGAACCTCTCATTTCTTACTTCACCGCACTTACCCGACATATTAAATTTTTAATCGCAAATTCGAATACGTAGCTTTCTGCGGTTTAAATTTAAGGCATGCCCGTCAATTTCTTTATTTTATTATGATTTTTTTGAAAAACTCCTATTTTCCATTTACAGCAATGTTATTTCCCTCCATTATCGCTCAACCTTTTATTAGGAGGTGCACATTAGCGCTCCTACATTCTGTTCCACATTCCAATAGCTCTGATAAGAAGGAAGGTACTGTAAACACAGATCCCCACAGATCCTATTAGTGCGGACACTCTTGTAGGTGCGCTAGTATCGTGGACGAGAAGATTATCAGGGTATGGGTATTTTTACCATGAAAACACGTACAAGTAAAATGAGTTCTAGCATCTTCAATATTATTTTTTATGGAAAACTGAAGAGAACTTGAGTGTCAGCCCATATCATTTCCTTTCAGATGAGCCCAACTTTAGTTTTTTTTTTCTTTTTAGAACATTTTTGTCACTAATCATCTTTTCCTCCAAATACACCAATCAGCGTGCCAAATTTCATTAGGCCGCTAGAGAGCGACTCTTTAGCGTCAAAACGCGAATAGAAAGGTGACAATTTTGTGGCGCTCTCTACGGGCGCGGAATGCACCTCACGTTCTGAAATTTCAACCAATGATAGTTTAGACTGTAAAGAACGATCTCCAATCAAAGTCTCATACACGTGCTAACTCGAGTCAACATGTTTCCATCACCGCCCTTTAAATTATTTATTTCTAAATGTAATAGTTTTCTGTCACTTCGTAGCCAAGTAGTAACGTCTCCGCTACGCAATCCTTGCGTCTAGAGTTCGAATCTCATCAAAACGTCGGAAAACTAATGATATTCGAATACCCCCCACAAACATCCTAGCGAACACAGCGACTGCAGTATCACAATCGAGGTAGAAACACAGCGCGTCCTGGAACCCCCACCAATTCACAACAACACAATTGCGGAGCGTGTTACCACCAGACAAGAAAGATTGGTACTGTGCGTGTGCACGTCGTGGACAGCTCACTCAACGACGTGAAACACGTGGCACAGAGAAAGAAAACTCTAAGGCAACAAAACCGTGGGGAAAACAACGGCTAACTACCCCGACTAACCTATCCAGGAGAATCGCCCGTCAGAAACAGCGACCGCAAATGTCCTGCATCGGATATGGCGCCCGAAAAAGAGAATAGTTTTCAATACTTTTTGAAGAGGTGAGAACCCAACTTCCACAAAAGAAGCTCTACCCTGATTTGGGTAGCATTTTTTTTTTTTTTTTTTAATTGAGAAACGCCATACAAATAATTTCCACCAAACTTCTACTTGTCATGAAGAAATGTTTTCAATTCTCCTTTATGGTTCTTAATTGCCCAGACTCTAGACAATAAGAATGGAGACATAATAAAATCTTTGTTTGTTGTTGTTGTTTTTTTTTTGGGGGGGGGGAGTTGAAAATAGGTTTACGCTGTACTCTTTTTTTTTTCTTTCTTTGAAGTAAAATTCAGCACAGAAATATTATTTATACTATCATACGTAATAATAAATATATCAAATTATTCAAAATTCAATTTTCCATGTATTTTTAAACCCTAAGTATGTCATTAAAGTCCAATCCTCGCCTATATGATTTCACCATTAACTGTGGCAATAAAATAAGGAATAGAAATATCAGGAACAAGAAAACAAAAACTTTGTTATGTAAAATTTTACGAACAATAATTCTTGTTTGAATTATTCTCTTCTTCTGATAGTTTCAATTTTTATTTATTTATTTATTTTTTTTGTTAAAAACAATTTTTGAGGAGAGATAAGAGCTCAATTTGTACACAAGAAGCTCCACCCCGATTTTGTGCAGTTTTTTTCTGAGACTGCGAAACCCATAAAATTTCCACCAAACTCCTGCTCGTCATGAAGAAATGTTACCAGTTTTCCTTTTTTGGTTCTTAATTGCTCAGACTCCATGTTATAAAGATGCAGGAGTAACTTCTTTCCTTTTTCGAAAAAAACAAACAAAAAAAAACAACAACTGAGAATAGATTTACGCTTTACATTAATTTGATTGTTTTAGAATTAAAATTACGAGAAAGTCTAGAATGTTTATACTCTCATTTACGTAATAATTATAACAATACCTAAAATTATTCAAAATTAATGTTTCGAGTATTTTCAAGCCCTGAGTATGTCATTAAGACACAATCCTCGTCTATATGATTTCACCATTAACTGTGGATATAAAATAAGGAACATGAAGATCAGGAAAGTATTATTGGTTCGTTCAGCGGCAATATAAAGTTTCGACATACCATGTGTAACAGTTCAATATTTAATCAATCAACTTCGAAAGCCATGCAGGCGTTGTTGCAAATACCAATTCAATCGAAATGTTTGTTGTTTCTGCTAGATATTATTTGAAACTTTTTAACTGAAATTGTTTTTACTGCGTTCGCCTTACCGTCAAAACTATTCCTCTCTGTATTGCAACTTAATCACCAGGAAATTTGATCCAATCAACTTAACTTCTTTTACGATCGAGTTTTCATTTTGCTCCACTTTCGTAAAAACTTCTTTCTCGAATTATTACTTCTCATTCAATTCGCTGCATCTCGACGCCCCAATTTCTAAACATAACAGACCTATCATTTTTAGTCGACTTGCCACAGCGCAGTATGACTTATTATCTAATATGGTGCTGTTTGGAGAGACTTTCGGCAGCTCTTCGAAGTCGAAAGGGGGGACTTGCGACGACAAAAAGACAGAACAGATTGTCAGCGTTTCCGGAATCGAATCCAACACGAAAATTTGACTCAAGCTTATTAAAGTCTGCGAAACCTCGGAAATTCAAAGAAAGAGTAGTAAGGAGATACACATACAATATGCCGCGTATTGGGTCGCATATGTCGTTCACAATTTTAGTTTTTAATTAACATTTTGTTGCAGCCTAGCATCGTGACACGAACTGTATGACAATTTCTACAATTTGGTTCACCAACACATTTCACATATGAGAGTGTGAGAGAAACAGACGACCCGACAATGATGTATAAATCAGGGAGCGAAAATGTGCCAGCTCGGCTAAAACCTTTTTGGAAGTATTTCATCTCAGCGTGTAATTGGTTACAACCTCGTTTCAGATACGTCGACATTAGAATTGCAGATGACGAATTTATAAGGCAATTTCGAGCGAAAGTTTTGCGAAGAGTACCGTACTATTTACTTCGTATAAACGGAAATTTAAACTATCTGCATTGTGTGTCGAATGGAATCGATGATACTGTTGTATCTTCCTAAATAATTGCAAATCGTAAATTCTCAGTAAGCCACGGGCAAATTTAACGGCTGCAAATGCCGTCATCATTCATCTTAATACGCAGACTATAGGGGTAATGTGTCTGTGTGTTTGCGTATTGCGGGAAAATGCAAAACATGCCTTTTGTGAAAGCAATACGAATATGGAATTGACATGACATTAAACTTCTATGACGCTTATACGACGGGTGGGCGTTGAAAAGAATGGTTGTCAAGAAATGTTGATTTTTTCAGGAGCGATTCAAAGTTTTCCGTATTTTCTCCGGTTCCCAACTAAACAGTCTTATAAGTTCACAAAAAAATCGTGCACAACTTCAGGTCGATTGAGCTGGAAGAACTCGTGCCAATATCCCATGCTCTTCTCGTGGGAAAAATCATGGAGTTTGAACTTCTCCAACGAAACATTGTTTTTTCTCGGTCCGTACCTAACTAAGTAAGTTATATATTCACACTCTCAAGTTTTCAACAGGTTATAGTGGTTCAATATAAAATAGTACTAGTGGAGTTTTGACTTTCTCAACGAAAAATTGTTTTTTCTCGGTCTCTTAATTGTGTTAAAAATTCGCATTTCAAGTTTCCAACAGGTTTTATAGTGGTTCAATATAATAGTGTTAGCATAACTCCACAACCCGGAATGATAATCCAGTTTGTGGCTGCAAGAGCTAGGAGGGAGGATTCAAAAGTAAAATTCGGGACACAAGTCGAATGTATACAGGTTTTGGATCCGACCCACTGGTTTGCCACCTAAGGAAGCTAATACCAATTAATAGTAGTTTTTACGTGTATTCGACGTACAGGTTTTTGAGGTCACTAAACTGAATTATGTGGATCATTTATTGATCCAACTTCACTGAGATACCCGAGGAATCACCTCGTGAGGTCCAGCGATGAAGATCAAATAATAGTAAATTTTGTACAATGGTATTCGATTCATTCCCTTTGGTGAGACACTGGAGCGAGTAAGGCTAAGGTTCGTTTTTAAACTGAGCCCCAAAATCGAGCTCAATGACTTTGAAAACGTACACAAATTGAATACAATCATTAAAAATATCATTATTTGATCTCACTCTTCTGCGGTGACACCCAAAGGAGTCAGATCGAAATATTACTTTCGGAATCAAATTCAGCAACCCTGAAAACCCCTAAGCCGAATCGTATTTCGAATTTTACTTTTTGAACCCTCTCCCTTTTTGGAGCATTCCCCGAGAGGAAGCAGAATTATTCTAGATTTATAAAATGTCGTCGAGAACTTGGTGCAGAAATGCTTGCCACATTTAGGAGCCGAGAAAAGCAATTTAAAAACCGTCAAACTCAATTTTTTTCCCCTTAAGAATGGAGGAAGCTTCTATACAACTTGGCAGATTTTTTTTCGAATTTATTGGAACCTATTCACGAAGAGACCTCGAGGAAATGGAGGGGTAAAAATTCATTAAAAGTAAATAACGACCATTTGATTCTATAGACGATTTACATACATTGTCTGTAGTCTTCTGAAAGTGCCCATAAAATTTCAAGACCGGGACTTATTTTGTTGTGGATTACTACGACCGTCTCTAAAATCAGTCATTTTACTGGCGTAAGAAGATGAATGCAATAACTGCTCTTTACATTTCAGGTTTGAAAAGATGAACGTCCGAAATATTATTAGTAAAATCATCTTTATTGTCTAGGAAATGAGTCTTCTTTCAATTAGTCTTCTTAACCACTCCTCGTTTTTTCCGGTTTTTTATTTTCCTTGATGTTTCCCATTATTTATTCATTTTATCTTATTTTCGATCTAGTAGTCTTTTCAATTTCTGCATCATTTTGGCATAAGCGTAAATAGCCGACCTGAAGTAGAGGACTGACGAGTATCAAAATAAGACTGGAAATTCTTAGCACAATGCTAAGAATTCTTCACTCGTATAATTCTTCAGCTTTTTTTTGGAGGGGTGGGGGGAAAATTTCAAAGAATTGGAGCGAATATCCCTCCTCATTTGCGTCTATGTGTCATTTTATATTGGTTTTTCTTATTTTTTCCGACTTCCAAGAACATTTTTGAAAAACTTTTAATTGCGAATCTTTTCATTCGTTTTCATCTTTCCAGTTATATCTGTCCTTTTACTTTTTATTCTTGTTTAGTATTTTTATTAATTCATTCTTCTCCTCATCTCTGCCTAATTATTTGTATTTTTAGTGTTTTCAGTATTTTCTGTCCTTGTATTTTCGTAAACTTTTCTATCTTCTTTCAGTATTCCCGACCTATTCCAGGCTACTCAATCTTTTCATTTTTTAATTTATTTTTATTTTTATTTTATTTTATTTTATAGTTTCTTCAATTTCCCAATTTTTTCAGTAATTTCAGTTTTCGTTATTGTAATTAGTTTCTGCTGTCATCTCCAGTCTTTATTGCGGTTTTTCGTTTCATGTTTTCGATCTTCTTCAGTATGCCTTTCCAGTTTCATCTTGTCTCTTCAAGATTTCCCAAATCTTTTTGGTCTTTTTAGCCTCATAAGTCCTCTCAGCGTCATTATATTCATACTGTTTAGTATTTTTAGATCTTTTAGTCTTTTTAGTCTTGTAAATTTACTGAGTTTTTCCTGACTTGTTTAGCATTGTAAATCTATTCAATCTTTTCAATCTGTCCAGTCTTGGTCTTCATTGGCTTCCTTACTCTATTTAAACTTCATGGTCTTTCTGCCTCCAGTAATCAGTATCTAAGTTCAGTCTTTTTACTATTTGATTTTCTTTGTACTTTCATTTTCATTCTTGTCAGTCAGTATTATTACAATACATTTGCCTTTTCAAAATCTTCAATATTTCTAGACATTGTAGTTGTTTTAGATTTTCAGTCTATTTCTGTGTGCGCAATCTTCACAGTATTTTTGTCTTTTTACAGTCTCTTCATTTCAGTTGTTTAGTCTTTTCAGTTCTCGCATTTATCTCTTCTAGAGTAGTAGGTATTATTGAAATTTTTGTTGTCGTTTAGTCTTCTTCGGGTTTTCAGTAAACTTGGTATTTTTGTGTCTTCCTACTTCTTAAATTTTCAAGTTTTTTTTCTTCTTTCTTTTTCAAATAGTATTTTTGAATCTTCTGAGTTGCCTTAGCTTTTCTATCTTTTTTAGTCTTGTTAGTCTATCCACATAGACGCAAGTAGCCGACTGGAGGGGGGAAGAAAGGAGCTGACAAATTTCAAAGAATGCTAACATTTTTTTCACTCGTGCAATTTCTAACCTTTTCTGGGGGGAGGGGGCTTTCGGAGGATCTGGATGGCTAAGCCCTCAATTCGGTCCCCCGACGTGTACCTATGTCTAGTCAATCTTCTTAATCTGATCAATATTTAAGCATTCATCAGATTTCTTCGTATTTCCAACCTTCTTCATTGTTTTTTTGTCTTTAAGCGATATAGCAAGCCCAAGTTCACAAGCGTAACTTGGTGGCAAGGAGGCCGGCAACTACCCTCCCCCTCCGCTAAAATATTGCGCGATAATGCTGCTAGGATGCTTGGTCGCAATTTCAAAAACTTCGCTCCTTTTTCTTTCAATAACGACTCATATTTGCCCATTTGCCCCCCCCCCCCCTTCAAAAAAAGTAAATAAATAAATAAAATAAATAAAACGCATAAATAATAAATAAAAGTATTCTCCAAGTTACGCTTACGGCTAAGAGCCCTCTACTTTTTTTTCTTACATTTTAATCTTCTTAGTCTGTTGTTTTATCGTTATTTTCAGTATGTCTTCGTGTTTAGAATTACCAGCGTTTGTAATTTTCATTGACTTGACTATCTTTTTTAGCAATTTCGGCCTATTTTAATCAATTCCACATTCCTACTTTTTTCCTCCAATTTTTACGTTTAAGATAGTTTTCTCAATCTTTTCAATGTTTCAGTCTTTTCCGTCTTTCTAGTTGATTTTAGTTTTTCTCTTTCATTTTTTAGAATTTCTAATATTTTTTTGTACGTCTTTTCTAATGTCTTCTGGTCTTCTTAACGTTTCCTGGACTTTTCTGGCCACTCTGTAATTTCATCTTCTTTCCTTAAGTTTTCTTAGTTTCGTTTTATTCTAGTCTTTTTAATCGCTTTAGTTTCTTAGCTTTCCTAGCTTTTTTTTTTGTCTTCTTCAATAGTCCCGTCTCCGTTAGTTTTCTGAACCTTCTCAGGCTTCTTCACTGCCTTCTAGTTTTCATTAACTATCAGTATCTTCTGGTAGCGGCACAACCAAGAGTAGACCACAGCGGGACAGGCTTATTTGGAAAATTTTTTGACCAACCTAGCTTCTTCCCCTTTCTTATCATACTATTTTTGTGAATAAGTTTCAGCGTTTCAGGTTTAAAATTTTACTCCGGGGTTCTAGAGCAAATCTGCTGCAGTCATTTGAAGGGGAAGGATGGTAGAATCTCGAATATAACAATTTCAGAAGGGGCCAGTTCATGTCCTTTTAGAAGTGGGAGAACAGAAAACCAACGCCAACAGGCCAGGAACATATCGAAACGAATTGTATTAGATAAAGAGGGGGCAAAAAACTCCTCAACTGAAGGTTCAGACGTTCGCGAGTGGAGCAAACATAAGAATATTTGGGGGTTCTTTGATGATTTGAGTCTCAAAACAGACAAAATTAACCATTTTGACGCACGCTTGTGAGATCGGATTTTCCAAACTCGACCAGCATGCATTTTGCTAGCTTTCTCCAAATAGTCGACTTTATTGGGGAAGGCTTTCCTCCGCAGAGTTACTACCCGATTGACAATTTGGAGAGCACTCACAAAACATATCACAAACTCCTACCGTTTTGACTTTTAGCAACTCACATTTTTTTGTTAGTGTTCAACATCTCATAATTTTAAAATAGTGTGTGTGCGAAGTGATCACTCAGCATTAGTGTGATTATTGAGTGACGTTCACAAATGCACTCACAATTGGCCTCATTGTCAATCGGGTACTGTTTTATGGAAATGTGGCTTTTCTGTTGACTCGCCCAAAAAATGAAAACTTACTGCACTATCGTTTTTTGTTTTTTTTTTAGTATCTTCTTCCTTTATCGGTCATCTTAGTTTTTACAGTTTCACTTCAATCTTCTGAGCCTTCACAAACGACAGTTGTACAAGAATTCAACATTACACATTGAGGGGAAGGCGGAGGGGTAAATAACCACACCGCAACTCTATCACCCAGACGGCGACTCGTTCACTGCAGTCGACGAACAGAAGCTAACTTTTCGCCGAAGATGAAGCTAAAGTCAAAGTCAAAATGTAGCCATAGTTTGACGATTTGTAAGTTGTAAAAATATGCATCTTGAACCATATAAACTTGAACGAATGATTAATTTGTGTTTCGAGTCAAATACTAACTGCTGATCTTTAATTTGTGGCCTGAATCAATTTTTTACTAATGATCGTTATTTGTGATCTGAGTAGAAGTATAAAAAAGAAGGATGGGAGGAACCACTTACCAAAGGACGATGACTTACTTCAGCTAAAGAATTATTAGCCTCCGTTTGGAAAATCGGGACTTTTTAAACGGATTTAGCCTATTTTCACGACTCAAAACAGCACAAAACCCAGAAATACACATGTAAAGGGCTTCCTAGTTGAAAAAATTTTAATTTCACTACATTGGTGAGTTCTCTTCAGTAGGCACCAAGATTTAAACAAATCTAAAGTGGTTGCATCTTCCCTCACTGTACACTACATTGATGAAAAGAGAATACAGATAGAAATACCAAGTGACCATCATCGGTGACAGGGTGAAACAGAGAGGGTTGAAAGTTGGAAAGAGAAACGATCTCCCTTTGGATTTTATAAATACATAAGTGATATTCATCTTTTTTAACATGTAATTCATTTGACTCCGGAGGAAATCTGTCTGGCACACTTGTGTGAAAAAAAAAGGGAACTGGTTTTACTGTAGCATCAGATAGAAAGATATTTTCCGATAGATTATGAAACAGAGTAACATACCTAGTTATCTACATTCCAGCAACGAGTATCTTTCACACATGTATGAGAATGCCTGCGAAACATTAAATAACTGAACTTTTTAAAATTCAAGTCATGGACGTAAGGGAATGACTTTTTCTAGAGAGGGAGAAAGATTATATTAAATTATCATGTAGTTAGGAGTACAATCGTAATCCTAACTACAGAAATCTGATCGAATACAGCGAGCAATGTCTGCCAAAGTGAAATGCGATTGTTAAAAGAAGGTGATTTATCATCTGCTGATTGACACCATTTGCTCAACACCTTCCATCCTTTTTACGGTGCAGTTCTTTCCCACTTCAAAATCGAATTATTGGTAATCCATTAAGTAAGTCGCGGACGATATTGTATTAACTGGTAAAAACGTAAACGAGCTGATCAGGATGGGAAACGAACTAAAAGCCAAATGTGCCAAGGTGGGTCTCAGCATGAATGCATCCAAAACCAAAATAATGACAAACGAGGAAGGGATCGAATCTATCAAAATAGGGGAATTAACAATCAAAAAAGTAAAAGAATACAAATACCTGGGCCAGAATATATCCTTCGACGGGAGGGCATCAAAAGAAATAAGCGTCACAATAGCAAACGCATGGCGGGCTTTTTGGGACAAAAGACATAATTCTAAAAAGTAAAATAAAACTTACGACTAAAATAAAAGTTCTGGAAATGTGTGTGATGCCGGTGCTGGGCTACGGGTGTAAGACGTGGGCTTTGACAAGGAAGCTTACATCTAAACTTAAGAGAACCCAGTACGCAATGCTGAGGAGCATACTTAATATCAAGTTGAAAGTCAATATTATTATCAATAAAATAAAAAAGAAAACAAAAATCAAAGACATCGGATATATTATTAACCCTTCAATACCACACATGTGACAATTGTCAGAGTGGCATAAAACTCGCAGAAGCGGCGTGAGTCAGAGGGGAGACTCAGCCGCACAACTCTTTAGTACCTGTATTCTCGCGTGGGAGTTTTGGTTGCCTACTCGAAGTGTCAAAGGGGCAGGAATTTTTTTTAAATTGATTTTCAGTTAAATATCGTCAATACCACTGACGTGACAATTGTTACGCCGACTTATTTTCACTCTTACAGAGCACTATGTACAGTTTTGAGGTTAATAGGTTGAATTTAATTCAGTTTTTAATCAATTTGGACCAAAATTTATCATATTGGTAGTTTAATTTATGCATTCGAGTTATTTTTTCGATGTTGCTCAGTGTGAGAAAATATTTCGTGATGGACCCGAGGAATACGGTATCGAGAGGAAGGCCCAGGTTGAGACATTTTGTGAAAGCCGCGAATAAACTGTCATGTGCGTAGTTTTTTTTTTCTTGTTCCTTAGCAAAATACTTTTTACTGTACTGCAACCAGTTATTTTTTTTCCCCCTAACGAAAAATAACTATCGGCGAATGTATAACTCATTGTCTCTCATTTCCAATTACAGAATTCTTGATCAAGTGAAAATAATTCCGAAAATGTGAATAGGCAAAGTAAAAATTATATTAAAATAAACAAAATTGGGGATGGGGGAAGGGAAATAGTAACAAGCAACTTGTACCAAGTTTCAAGAAGTGTCCGTATTCAGTCCATTTGTAGGACAACAATAATAATAATAATAATAATAATAATAATAATGTATTTTCCTCCAACAGCCTTTCGGCCAATTACAGGAGGAGCAAGGCAGAGATACAATAAATTTATATGGTAAATGAAACAAAAATAATACAAAATAATAAGAAATAATACGAAAGTAAAGTAATTAAAATATTTTAAAAGTATATCGAAAATAAAAACATAAAAAAAAGAGAGAAGAAAAAAAAAAGTTATAAATTGAAAAAAAAATTTCGGTTGTGAGCTAGTAACGAGAAAGTGGTGGGGGGAATTTCAAATTTGTGCGTATTTTTTCTTATTAAAATCAAATTTTAACCTCAAGTTTGAATTTAGCATGAAAAAATACATATAGCACCATAAAATTTGATAGGTTAATGATAAAACTGATAAATTTTTTAAATACTGTGACAATTGTCACATGTGTGGTAATATCGGAAGAAAACCTAAGTGTGGTATTTAAGGGTTAAAAGGCTCAAATTTAAGTATGCAGGACATGTGGCCACGGGAGACAGGAAGAAATAGAGCTTGTTGGCAACACAGTGGGTTCCACGGGACGTGAAAAGGAAGCGAGGGAGGCTACCCACAAGAGGGATAGACGAGATGGTGAGAAATATCGGCCCTCACTGGGCTATTAATGCCTTCGACAGGAGACTGGCAGAATACGACAGATGCCTATGCCCAAAGGTGGGTGGGATAGACGGTGGTTCACCTAAGTATATACGAGTAATTAACTAACACAATGAATTGTCTATTCCAGGCTGTAAATAAAAAATAAAAAACTATTAAGTAAGTACAATAAAATTTGACTCACCAGTATAGACACGAGGAAACAAGAAGAAACTCGAATACAAAAGATGACGCTGCAGATCGCGTTTGGTATCTTCCTGTTTTTCACAGGACACGTTTCAAACATCACACCGAGTTCGCAATGTTTAGCAAAATACACAAAAAACAAAAGAAACGTTCTTTTCCGCCGCGAACATTCCTCAGAAATTTCGTCAAAATTTTTAATTTCTTTTATGCCTGGAACAAAAAGATGAATATTCGTGTCAAATTTCGCATAAATTGCCAATGATTGTTCCAATTTAGCCAAGTTATTTCAATTTTCTTCGAGCTCTCAAATTGCTAGCCACGTGCCGCAGTACAGAAAAACAAATCGAGACGTTCTCCCGGAGGGCTGACAAAAACGTATTTTCGTTTTCAGAGACTCCCACACATGTAATTTATCAAGACCGAAATGCAGGGACGAAACTACGAGTGGTATGGTGTCACACGCTCTCAACGTTGTTTGAAAAAGTCGGCATTATGAAAATTTTAGAAGCCATCCAGCAAAGTTGAGAAAAAAGGGACTTTTTTAGGATTTAAATTTGTAATATTATGGAATTGTAGTCTGCATTCTTACTCTCTGCGCCTCGGGTCCTGAAGAAAACAAAATTGCTAATGCAGCCACGTTGCGAAATCAAAGTAAAAGGAGAAAATGCACAGAATTCCAAACATACGAGTACGTGTTCAAAGATTTTCCACTTCTAATGAAATAAATTTAATTTTCAAAACTCGGCGAGGCAATCTCAACGCAGCTTAAATCGATGCGAGGGCATTAACTGAAACACGCTGATTCGAGTAAGTAAACATCACGATACGGATATTGTTCTAGTGTTATTAATTTGAGCTTTTTGAGCTTCAACGACGGCAATTTCAATTAAGGATAGCACGAATATTTCCTCATACCACAGAAGACCTCCCTAGTCCGGACGATTTCAACAAAGTAATACAAATGAACCTGGACCTTGGAATGAAGGAAGACTTCATCAGAGGATGTATAATGATATTCGATAACCGCAATCTAGATATGGCAGCTTTTTCGCTACTTATTGCCATGTCTAGGAAATTTGTAGATTTAGGAACGGTAAGTCATATTGCCATGTCTAGGAAATTTGTAGATTTAGGAACGGTAAGTCATATCACTTCTCAATTTTTAAGTACACAGACAGTCTATAATGCTTGATTAGAAATACTAATAGCGCAATGATGCCTAGATCTTTCAAAGAGTCCATTACAACCCGTCAACTGTATTTCACTATTTCTTCTCCCTTGTTATTTTACAGAAACTTGGTCCGAATCGGTATTACAAGTTATATTCCGTGAACATGATGCCAGCAGCCGAGCGAATACTGAATTTCTTCAAAGGTTTCGTCAAGAAGTCACTGGCAGAGAGGGTAAACGATATTTTACTGCTCGCTAAATCTCAACCGCCCGACCGAAATCAGTTATTATACTTTTCTGTATTCATCAACTTGACGCTCATATTGCCGAGGTGAAAAAAAAAAAAAAGAGGGAGATCGAGGAAAAGATCACACCTTCTAACTGTCCTAACAGCTATTTGATCGGCAGAGATGACATGTCGCGGGCGCAACCACGAGGATCCAAAGGTGCTAAGGCATCCACTCAACTGTGATGGACACCCCCAGAGACGGATAACGTTTTGATTCAAAAACTGTTATTTTTTTCAAAAAAATTTGTTTGGTCATTGAAGAATAACTTAGTTATCGAACCCTATGCCCAGTCAAAGTCAACTACCCTCTATTCAATCCAGCATTATTATAATGTACAGGTGGTAATATGGAAGAAAGATCCAAAAAACTTGGTCGAAGTTCTGCCGCGAGATGTGCTGCTGTCAGATTACGGTGGAACCGAGAAATCCACAGAAGAATTACGGGGTATGTTATCATTACTTTCATAACGCGGGCTCAAATAGGGGGAGTGCTTGAGAGATGATGCTTAGCCTCCAAATCTGCTGAAAGTTCCCCTAAAAAATTGAAGAAGTGTATAAGCGAAAGAACTATCAGCATTATTTTGATACTTGTTAGCAAGGCACTTATGAGTCTCCCCCTACGCTGAAGTTCGGCTGTCCGCGCTTATAGGCAACAGCCATATCGGCCTATTTTTTCAGTAATTCTGTAATATGAAGCTCAATTATATTTTCTGTCGACCTGCAGATCAGTGGGTTAGGTATGTGCAGGAGCACAGAGACTGGTTCTTGTCGCAGGAGGACACCAAAGCGGATATGAGTAGAATTCCAGCAGAAAGTACAGCAGACGGAGAGACAATTGAATGTGGCATCGACGGATCGTTCCGCCGAATAACCATCGACTAATATTCAGAATTCATAACATTGAGCGAAATAATTATTGCCAAAATATTTCATCGATCGAACTTTTTTTTTTAGCATCTCCTACACAAATAGTACTACGCTCCAGATAGGCTACAATTTATTCATATTTAGGCTTCTATAATTTGTTTGTATTACCAACAGTGGGGCCGGACATGGGAAATAGGATCATTTGGGACATGTCGCGAGAAAACATACCTCAGGGTGATGGAAGGTTGAAATTGAGATTTTAACTAATTCTCATAGAAGTAGGCACGGGAAATCCAATGCAACTTGCCGCAAGTCTTCGGCACTTTTCCCAACTGAGATAAAGCGTTTTGAAATCAGAACATCCCAAAAGGTAGTTTTCGAGAATTTAATAGTCGAACGTTAGCCCATGATAGCCCTGAAACCTATCTACACATAAGAAATACAATACAAATTTTCCGTCGGCACAATAAACTGAAACTTGCATGGTGCGCAGGAGACACTGCATTGAAAATAATGCAAGTCTTTCCCGAGAGATAGCACTTGTGAAGTTCCTCTAGGAAGCATAGTTCCAGAACTTCATCGTCACACTATTTTTTATAGACACCCAAGCCCTTTTTTACAGTGCTACCAACGACTGGTAAAAATGTCGAATTAGGCCTCCACAAGTTGATACAGTGTTACCAGGAAACTGAACAACAACTTCCCATTGAAAACTCAATTTCAACATAAATTAGTTTTTTTATCCTATTTTTTCCCCTACTGCAAAGTTAGAATTATCATCTTAAGGTATGTTTTCTTGTGGCGCGTCACATTTTATTCCCCAGTTTCAACGAAGGAAATTGTAAGAATGAGAGTTCGCTAACAGAAAATAGTACATGACTGAGCAAGTACGTTCGACATCCGTTTTCCTTCAAACAGGAGAAAACGAAATTGCTTATTTTCTTTAGAAAAAACCGGAATTATCATTTTATTGTCACAACTGAGGCAGCTGATAGACATAGGGATACTCCACGGAACTGTGGGAGGGCGACGATTCAGAGATACCACCAAGCAACCACCAACTAATGCCACCAACCATTTACTGATTGTCGAGGGATTGCCACCGACTTAGAAGTGAAGGTTCTTTGTTGATCGGGGAAGGGGAGGATGCTCTGAGTCAGTTTGTCTGAGGTGTGTTAGGTTTTGGGTTTTAATCTGGCAATGACGGGGAAATGGTGGTGCACCTTTTCCAATTACAAGGCATGCCTAAGTGTACAGTCGGATTTCTATCTTCAGGTAGCTAATTAGAAAAATTAATAAAATACATACACAGTTTTGGCACTAAATTTTGTGAAACAATGCCGGAAAAGAGGTCCGCGTGACGTCATTTTATGGCTATACAGTATTTCTACAGGGGAAGAAATATAGGGCTACTCAAGTAATTGTTTACTAGAAACATTTTTGCACTGAACTATTCTTGAGATACGATCCATAGTTTTCAAGAGAAAAAAAAAAGAAAGAAAAAAAATAACAACTAAAGGAATCAAACTTTGATGTCCATAGACATCTTCTAACTCCCACCATAAATTTTCACATGTGCCACATCTACAATTGAAGAAGGAAGTCGAATGAACGTTTGTATCAAAGGAATTCTATTAGCCTCCATTTCGATACTACTAAAGGTAGTTTTAGCTAATTCAGACATTTGGAGTGAAGTAGTTTGAGAGTAGGGGTGACAATCGAAATAACATCGATACTGATTTTGGCATGCTTGAAAAACCCTGGCATGACATTTCATTTACCTAATGCATTTATGTGATCCTCCATAAAATTTTACGAAAAACATTTCCGTACTAAGCTATTCTGGAAATAAAGCCTGCCATGGTTTCTGAGAAGAAAAATGGGGGCTGTATCCTTCTTTTGCCCCGCTACCAGAAATATTCACGATACGTTATATCTGGAATTCAAGAGGGGAGTAAATTGAACATTTATTCCAAAGAAATCGTTTTGTTCACCAAGGGCTGGGTTCAACCTGTTTCCAGTCATTAACGGTCGAACTAGCTAATACTAAGGAAAAAGAATCGATAGACAGGCAGTATACCAACCGGCATCGGATAGAAGGAAATAGAAAACATAATTTTCTCATTAGTTACTTTTCCTCGGACACTCGACTTCTCATACTGGTATTGGTCTCGCTACAAGGAATTCGTTTTAAATAAAGTATCCGCGAAACTCGGAAATGTGATACGGAATTTTCGCCGTTTCATCTATTTTCGATGAACAACAATAGCTAATGTAAAAAAAATTACTGAAAAATTTTAAGAGCTCGCATTTGCATAACCGTAATGCCGCGTTTACTTAAAAGCAAAACACTGAATTCCAATTAAACCCTTTCCGGTTACTTAAAAATACACCGCATATTCTACTTTCGACAAATGGCTCAGATTTGTCGATTCATTCAATAAGGTTCCGAAAAGCTCGACTGCGGGGAGTACTAGGTAGGACCAAATGTAAGCTCAGTGTTATCGACGTTGGCATGGGCGCAAAAAAGAAAGGCTCGGGGGACTTAGCCTCCACCAAATCATGAAAGAGCCCCCCACAACAAAAAAAAAGGAAAGGAAAAAGAGAAATTATACGAGCAAAAGAATTTTTATCATTATTTTGATCTTTATCAGCCTCTCTCCTACTTCAGGCCGGCTATGTGCGCTTATAGACGTAGGGCAGATCTGCGAATGAATGATTTTGCCAATAAAGAGTTCTAGGATCTTGTTATGGTGAACAACCACGTACTCGTACTGTGATCACTTTTTCAGAGCAGTTTACTCATTAGGATAGCGGGAAGAATGGATATTCCCTTCGGGTAAAAACCCAATAAGGCATCACAAGCCCGAATTAGGATCAGTCATACACTAACTTTAGAATAATAAATTGCAAAATGAGTGTCGTGAGGTGGCGGTGGTTGAAAAGCCGGGCCTCTGTGGGTACAGAGCCTGAAGTCATGAGTAGTGGACGCTGGCCAAGACGGGCCGCAGTGTGAACGATGAGGGCCGATAGAACGAGCCCGTATGTCGATTGTCCTCGGCGCGAGTTACGAACATAGCCGAGTCAGATTTGGTTCAATACGTTTTATTGATGTTTTAAACAGCTTTGATTCTTACGTTAAGTTAACAATTACGGATTATAGCAATACGCTAAGAGAGCGCACAACACGACATACTGTAAAAAGTTACGTTAATTTTTGGAGTTCCCAGATCTGATGTGCGAGACAAGAGTAAAAGTCTCCACCTAACGTTTGGTGAGAGCAAGACCACAAGACCATCGATTCGGCCCTTGCAGCGAGTTTATAAAGGCAAAAGTGTTCTCCCAGATGGGATGAATTTTGAAGACGTCAGAGCCGCACACGGAGGTTTGCAGATCCCGACGATGGGTCGCTTCGGGTAGGCGAGGAGTGATTGTGTCGAGAGACGGACTCGACACGTGCTGGATAGTTTGGTAATTGGTTATCGATTGATTTTTCGGTATACGAGTGTGAGTCTGATTGGATGCTATGATTGTCGGAGGGAGACAGTGTAAGTACCAATACATTACTTCCGGGTTATGATCGTACGATCAGTGGTTTTCTGAGAATTTGGAAACGTCGCTGCTGGATGAGCGCGTGAGAGTGAGTCATCGATATTCGAAAGTAAGATCGGCGATTGTCCGGAGCCTATTGTTTTTATTCTAGTAATTCTCGGAATGGTCGAAAATAGATTGACGGGTGAGGCACCGTGCGGTTCTCCTGTATAGGTGCGGTATTGTTTTATTCGAGTAATTCTCGGAATGATCAAAAATAGATTGATGGTTGACTAAATGATGCCGATTAGGATGGCGTAAAAGAAAGAAGCCTTCGGAATGTGTAGAAGGTGATTTTCGCCTTACAACAATGAGGAAGACTCTTTTTCAAGGAACGATGGGGAAAAAAAGTTTCCACCTCTCCGATCCAGACTTCCGGTACCATAAAGAGAAAAAAACAATCAAAATTTGGTTTTCAGATTGGAACTTGCTTACCATCGTCTATATCAGGAAAGTTTCAACCGAAATTTACTTCGTACCCTATTATTCTCGTTAAAAGTGGTTTTTTACAATTTTTTCGTAACTACCCTAAAAATGTCGTAAAGCGGAAAGGGGTTAAAAGTAATCCATACATTTACTCTAGACAGATTACACAGATTAAAAAAAAAACAAAACAGCAGGACTTGGATGAAAATTTTTGAGGATGGCGTCCTAACTAACATACTAAGAGTCCTCACTCCTACCCCTTCGGCTAACTTACTTAGAAGGTTCAAAGCCATTAATATTTTTTAACACAATTTTGAGCTCTGCGGAACATGAAAAAAAAATCCATAAAAAATGTCTCTACCCCAGATTCTTTATGAAACTAGTCTCTAGTGCTTTTCTCCTATCTATCTCAAAAACGTCATGAATGGAGAAGGAGGAGGGAGTATAAATGACCCTTCCAAGCAGCACAGTTCAATACTGGCTTTATGAAGAGAAAGTTAGTTTTTGAGGCTCTTCTCATTTCATGGGATTTCTAGAATAGGAGAAGTTCAAACTCCACATACACTCGATTCCCTACTACCGTAACTTTCTATTCTTGGGAAGTTTTTATTTCCCCTCACTCCCATCCACTGAATACCTCACATGTAAAATCGTAACTTCGTGACGGGTGGAGAGTTCTCGAAATATCAGTCTGAGTAATTTTTGCGAATTAAAAGGACTCTATATCAGTCTTTAAATCGTTCCTGTAGTCTGTACATCAGTATCTAACTATCTACCCACCAATGGGAATTTTTTTCGCCCACTTTTTGCATTCAGCACTTCATTGATCTTAAGGAGGAACCTTGATAATAATTTTGAAGCCTTTTATTTGTATCTTTGAGTATAAATCTCCTGGAGAGATAGAAATTGGATTATTTACATTATACGAGCGGGGAACTGTAAAGCGTGCTATACCATGTGACGCGCGCGTTCACGCGCATAACTGTCATGCGAATGCCCCGTTGTAAACAAACTGATTGCCATAAGCTTTCATTAGCACCGGGGGCATCTGCATGACAGAAATGCACGCTCTACAGGTGTGGCATAGGAAACATGGTTTCTATCCATCCAGGAGATTTATACTCAAAGATTTGTATGCACTCCACAACTGAAACATCACCAATGGGGGTTTAAACTCACAGAATCTATTTTCAATACCTGTTTGACTTTAAATCCGAAATCGTGACTTAGCTACAGAGAAAGGGAAACGATAATGGGGTGAAATACACAATTGATATTGAGAGGCGAGGACTGGGGCTCAGCATAGAAAAATTCAACCAAGACAATATAGGTATCATTTTTCAGGTTACGAAAATTGCTGAATTCATTCTTGATACTGCACTGGCCCGAAATCCAATATTGTGGGTCCACGGAAGTCGAGAAAGTTGACGCGGAATCAATAGATCATGGTACTATAAAAGTGATCAAACAATTTCACAGAAGAAGTAGACTTCTTGTCAAAAGGCACCTCAAGCAGATGGAAATATAAAAATCTTAGGAGGTCAAACATTACTCGACTCCCTCCATTACATTTCAGCTGCATGAGACGTTGTTCAGCCGAAAAACATCAAAAATTGTTTTAGGTAAGCCGGAATTAGAGACACTGGCGGAAATTAAACGTAGGAAGACACGGAAACATGCGAAATCGAAAAAGTGAATAAACAATTTGCTGCATATGTTGCTGTCGATGACAATGTAATAACTAGTGAATTGAGAACCAGTGGCGTCAACCTCTCTTGAACATTACTCGGCGGAAATCTTCCAGAGAGACCCACCCACTTTTATTCACTGCCTCCTCCGCACCCCACAAATATGATTGTTTAGATTTGATGCTTCTTTGTAATTTTTTCTGGATACTAAAACTCCCCCTCTCTCTCGTTCGACCACCCATTCACAAACCACAGGAGTTCTCAACATCTTCCAGGAGCTTCCCCAATGATGAGCGTCAGAGCTGCAATTTTTCACAAAACGGGCTCCATGTTCACTGTCAACTTTCTCAAATTTTGAGATCTTAAATTCAGTTTCCATTTCTGTCAAATTTACGACTTTTTTTCTCCAAGATTTTTATTATAATCTTTTGATTATATTTTTCCTAGTTGACCACAATGTTCCACGAATCTTACTCAAACTTGATGAACTACTTGTTTGAAGACTCAAAATATTAAAACAGGTTCTTTGTACGCGTTTGTTACCTGATGATGACAGCGAGTATCGAAACGTCGAGTTACGTTAATAAATTCAGTAAATTGATTTGGAGTAATTGGCCTTTATAAGTAAAATATACTATTTTATCGCATTGTTCGAATTTCAAAATCTTTTACTCTTTCAAATTCTCTCCTTTTTTTTTCTCTCAACTCGATAATTTTCCTAAAGTGACAGCAGTCATCACGAATCAGGTAGAATTTTTCTATTCGAGTGTTTAAAAACGCCTCGTACCGAATTAATTTAAATTTTTAGAATTGTCGGATTAGTTCGAATTTTGAGTTTTATTTCCTACAAAATCTTTATCATAACTCTTCGGACATTTTTCGAAAATGTTACTACAATTTTCCATGTATATTTCTCAAGTTTCGTGTTCAAGTTTTTTTAAGACTTATGATCCCAAATTAAAATCAATTTCCAATTTTATCAAATTTTTCATTTTTTTTTTTTTTTTCAAAAAATGTTTATCATAATGTTAGATTTGTTTATCTTATGTGACAATAATTTCTCACAAATCTCATTCAAATTTCATTATACGAGATGCTTGAAAACTGCCGATATTGAAACAAGTTCGATATTCCATTTTATTAAATTATTCAAATTTTGTAGGATTTTTTTATTTCTCCAGACTTCTTGTCATAACTCAGATAATTTTCCCAACGTTACTGCAATTCAATGGCGTCTTCCTGTCTCGAAAATGACCCAGTGAAAATCTTCCCTTTATTCATTGCCCACTCCCTGACAAAAGTGATTTTTAAATTTTTATGCTTCTTCCCCCAACTGCTCACCACCCACCCACCCGTCTTAAAAGTTATTCATATCTGCTAGAAATTTATCTCATGGAGAGTGTGCCGCTGTATGAGAACATTAGATAAAATCATAGACGACGCATGCAATTTCTAGGCAAATGCATCAATTTCTTCTTTTCATACAGTACCGGATGCTGTGTCGAAAGGGGGGGGGGCGTATTTGTCATAACCAGAAAATACTAACGAAGACATGCACAAATTACAAGCCTTGGCTTCTAAATATAAAAATAATTCGTGGTCAACCACTACATCATCATATTCAGATTAAAGATAAAACATAAGCAATTTTTTTTTGCCTTCACGGTAATAACGCTTTCTTGGTTATGAGTTTTTTCTTAGATCCCTTGAAAAGCATTGAAACGAAGAATCACTGCACTTATTTTTTTCAGCAGAGGCATTGTGGGAGAAGACAACATTATATTTATAGACAGAAGATACAAAAATTTTCGAATATGCTGTCTGTTGGATGAGGTGGGGGCGAGGGGCATAAAAAAGCGAAACATTCAATACATTTAATTGTTTCCTCTATGAAGATATTTTCGTTAACAAAATGCATCATATGATACGTACAAGAAGTAAGAACAGAGGGGGGGGGAGATCCTAAGGGGAGCAAGTTGCTTTCTAACATCTCCCTCCCCTACTGTACCATCAATGAAAGAGACAGAGTTTTGAAATTACTTATATTCGTCCTTTTGAAAATCGAGGTAATTGAAATTTGAGATCTTCAAAATCACACACCTCTACAAAACAAAACGCGTTCCGGAATAAAAGAAACGCTTCTATCGTATTCAATAATAATGTTCCGAAATACATTATACGTAAGTACATATGTAAAGTACCAGCTCGTTATTTAATTTGCATGATCGTACGTTTCACCCCGGATGCAAATATATTCGCGAATACAAGGTTCAGATTTCAAGAAGATCACGAAAATATGTACTCAAGTAATACACGAGCTGAAGGTTAGACAATAACGCGCTTCAATTTTGAATTTTAAAATGAAATCCCTAACACACGGTCTCTTTTTTTTCGCAGATTACATTATTTTATGAAGCTCAAACAAATATCCTACTTTTCTTTTTCCTTTTATAACTCGATAGTGCCCCGTCATACATTTAAAAAAAAAAAAAAAAAAAAAAAAACTAATTTGTATACTTATTAACGAAAAATGTTAATGTTATCTCCGAAATGCGTTAAACAAAGGCGGAAAATTTATACATTAAATCTTTGTTAGCTTAGCTATGGGAGATGAAAGAGAAAAGTGGGGCATTTAAGAACTACCCTCCGCGAAAACATTGTTCGCTTTTGCAAAGAAAAATAATTCTCAACTCCGGATGATGAAAAGTCTTCTACTCTCGGCGGGAGTTATAACAGCTAACTGTTGCCCTCACTTGATCCCAAGGCTATCATTTCAGAAGGTCATAAATGCTATGGGGAAATTATTTTAATTTGTATAGTTCGGAACGAATGATAAACTCGAGAACACTGAGATGAAAGAAGACGGTGATTCAGGTGATAAAAACCTGAGAGCAGTGCCCGTGTTCAAGCGTGGATGTACGAGGAAAATGAGGGCAACTGCCCTTCCCAGAAAGTTAAATTGAAAACACTTTAAAAATTTCAAAGTTTTACCGAGTCTCAAACAAGCCTGCTGAAGTCTTAATAGTTTCACGGTATCACAAACAAGAAAGAAAGAACCTTAAAAGTCGTAAACGAATCTTGAAGAGCCACAACACAGCCATCCATTTCGGAAAAAAGTGGGTGAAATTATTTTCCAACAGTATGAGGTTTAAATCTGAACTACACAGTACATAAGTACATATATTTTTTATTGTTTACGAATACGCGAAATTCATTTTTGTAATTATTTTCCCCCAGAGCTCTACCCTTGGAGGCCTACGGGAGGGGAGAGGGGTTGAAATCCAGAAATTAAGCTTCCGAAGTACTGTATACCATTAGGACGGGGGAGGTCAGTAGGATCAATTTTTGAGGTTATTTTCCCTCTAACTTTCACCTTCTGAGTGCCGCAGGAGGCTAATATGCGATAATTTTAATTTTGGAACAATTAACTGAATTCAGATTGTAATAGAGGTTTTTTAAGTCACTGAATCCATTTTTAAGATTATTTTCTCCTGCATACCCTTTGCGAGCTTCACGGTGCAAAGGGTGACATCTACAATTAATTTTATTTCTGTTTTATCGAGTTCGTAGCACCGGTTTCTCTTATCTGTATCAGCATAATAATACTCGCATCCGTTCGACTATCGTAGCGATTGTTAAATATTACGTTCTGCTACCCTATTGATATTTCGTACTTGTAATGTTTAGTTAGTTGCGAATTAGACGTACTTCGAGTACCGTTGTACAGTATTGAACTGGTTTAGTTTCTGTTTATGCAAGCGAGTTCTACAACAATTTCCTACGTATTTTGTACCGCTATGAGAATTTGTCAGGTCACCAAATCTATTTTTGTGGTTATTCTTCATCTAATCCTCATCCGTTGAGCACCACAGGGGGCTGAAATGTGATAATCCCAATGATGACACAATTAACATAAGGAATCATCGACAATTTCCAGATACGAACTTCGAGCAAATAATTATTCCATAATCTTGTTCTTAAGACTTCTGACAATAATGCAATACACTATTTTGATAGTTTAGGGCGATCTATGGAATCTTTCCAGCGACTGGAAACTCAACTTGTACTTATTTCGAATATGTTGCTAAGTAAAAAAAATCCAGTACTGAAGGGTTTTCAGTAGATCTTGTAAACCTACTTTACGAGTCTGTTTCATTCAACTTCATTATAATCCCTCGTAAGAAATTAAGAAAACATGAAAACTGCCCTAGTAATATATCAAAATGGGAGGGGGCGGATTATAAAAAATCGTGCACATATAAAGTGTTAATAAACTACAGGTGCAACTTCTCGGGTAAATTCACAAAAATTAATTTTCTATCAACTTTTTTCTCAAATAAACCACTATTCGTAGCAAGTCTTAAACGACTTTACATTAATTTGACAGATGCTCAAGCAAATTTCGATATATTTCGAAAGCGTTTTGAAAAGTCTAGAAAAGTTGTGATCTTGTCTTCTAGAGAGTCCTAACAAGTATCCCCAAAAAGTCTTTAGTGAGTCTGGAAGAGTCATAATAAAAATCTTAAGTAATCTTGGCAAATCTTTGAAAAATTTGGAAGAGTATTAAAGTGCATCTATCTATCTTAGAGAATTATACAAAAATATTCGTAAATTTTATTGTCTTGAAGAGTCTTAATAAATCCCAAACGAGTATTGAACAGTCAGTGAGTCTTAAAAAAAGCCGTACATAGTCTTAAAGAGTCTCAAGGAAACCTAAATAAGAATTAAATCGTCTTAGAAGTTAATGTAAATTAGTTTCGAAGAGCTGAACCGTAACGAATTTTAAACGAAAGTTTACTAGTAGAGTTTTACAGATGCTTAAATAAGTTTCTGAAAGTATCGAGTGAGTTTTGAAACGTCTTAGAGAGCAATAAATAGCCTTAAAAAGTTGTAATGAAGTCCTTAGCCTCCAAACCAAAAGTTTGGATCAACCCCAAAGAATCTACAGAAAGCCGGAAAGAGTCATAATAAATCATAAATAATCCTGACGAATCTTTACAAAATTTAAAAGAACCTTTAAGAGCAGCTTCTTGTCTTAAAGAATTCAGAAGAACATTAAGTTTCGACAATCTTGAAGAATCTTAATACAGTTCCAACCTAATCTTCAACAGTCAGCCAGTCTTAAACAAGAGTTGTACAAAGTCTTTTAAACAAGTCTACTAGAGTCTTTAATGCGTCACAGGGAATCCTAAATAACAATGAAAGAGCCTTAAAAATTGTAGCGAGTCTCGGGAAGCCGTGGCGAGTTGTAAACACGTTCAGAATAGTTTAATAGAAGCCTTAACAAGTCTTCAAGAGTCTTTAGTAAGTCTTGAAAAGTCTTAGAGTGTCTTACACTATCTTAAAAAGTCGTGACGAAGTCTTCAGTCATAATCACGTTTGGATTACCCCCGAGTCTTCAGTGGGTCTGGAACAGTCATAAAAAGTTTTGAATCATCTTGGTGCTTCTTTGAACAATTTGAGAGACCATTAGAAAACGTCTTCGTCTCGAAGCATTAAAAAGAAATATTCACAGGTTTTGATGGTTTTGAAGAATAAGTCCAAAATGAGTTTCAAACAATTAATGAGTCTTAAATAAAAGCCTCACGCAGTCTTGAACAAGTCGTGGTAGTCTTAAATCTTGAGGAATTTCACGCAAAAATGAAATAGTCTTCAAAGTTATAAATAAGTCTAAGAGTCGTCGTAACGATTTATAAACAAGTTTCCAAGACCCTTCAGTGAGTCTTAAAAAGTCTACAAGAATCTTAAGGAGTCTTGAGAAATCATGATCAATCATAGAAGAGTCCTCTAATCAAATCTGAATTCAACCCAAAATGTCTTCACTAAATTTGTATAAATTATATCAAATCTGAAATATTCGAAACGAATTTGGAAGAGTCTTACAAAATTTCTACTTGTCCTAGTTACAGAAAAATTTTCATGAGTTTGACTGTCCAGAAGTGTCTTAAGCCTCAAACAAGCCTTGATCGGTCAGTGAGTCTTAAATAAACCAAAGTATTACAGAGTCTTAAATAAGTATGGGGGAGGATTAAATGAACACTGAAGTGTCTTTGTCAGTTTTGTATTAAGGTCTTATATGAGTCTTAAAAACATTCAAAAGTTCAAAAAGATTCTGATCACGTGACTTGAAGAGCTATGTTCAAGTGTGGCAGAGCAGTAGCGTCAGAAGGTTCTTCCGGATGTATAAAAATTATGAATTGACAACAAACAAGAAAAAAGTTTTCGTATTTAAAAAACTTGAGTCAAGAAGAAACAAATCTCATAATTTTCGTTTTTTTTGTTTTTTTTTTGTATTCAGCACTAGCTGCTTTCTAGGCTATGCGCGCTTGACTGTGTGGAGAGGTCAGATAAGGAACAGAATATCCAAGTGCATCAGGAACTACAAGAAAGAAGAGAGGCAGTGGAAACTTTGAAATCTTCCAATGTACCCCCCACCCTTCCCTCGCCCGCTGTTTTCACCACGATGAAAGAGCCATAAATAGTCAGCAACGAGTTTGAACAATTTTAGCGGGTGTTAAACGAATCTGGAATAAATTTAAATACTTTCAAACAAGTCCGAGGGAATTCGAAGTATTTTTATACAAGCACTGAAGATCAAAAAGTCTTGATTAATAAGAGTGCAGCACTTCCCTCCTCGAAAGGACAACTCGAATGGTATTGTAATGAACTTTCAAAAGTCTCAAATTATTGTCGCCCGGCTGGGATCTAGCAAGCTGAAAATATTTGACAGCATACTTAAGAAGATCTTTTGAGTTTCAATGCCATTATAAAATAGTCAGCACAGTAGCTGGTATAAAAGTACAAATCGTTCAAAGCTACACACACTTCACTCTTATCTGTCCAACTGACTCAATTACCATCGTGAGGACACTCACATGGTCCAAGCACTCAGAAGGAAGGTGAGGGAGGATGACTAATAAATTTGTACACATCCTAAATTGCCGCTCCTAGGATTCCATTACTGTCCTTGTTCAACATCAGAAAAATTTTTCAGCGAATTTTCACGATTAAAATCGGAGGAGTTGACATGAAATAGTGATGCACGCATAGCAACACGAACGCTTTTTCCCTCAATTTCCAATCAAATGGCGATTCTACTCGTTAAAACTCTTAAAATTATGCGTATATAAAATTCCTGACGATCATTGATGGCTACAATGAAAATATCTTCGCAGACAACTTCGCAAAATTACGAGTAGACGGAAGCGTATTTGAGTGCTACTTCTGACAACTTAGGATCCTTGTTAAATAAAATTGTAAGCCACTTAGAGAAAGCGAACACGTTCTGAATCGAATAATAAATACTTCCAGTCAGAAGTGCTTTACAGGAAAAACTATTTCGAAAGCTGCCACATGAGCAAAATAGCTTTTTCGTGAACTTGTGAGCCTAGATCCCTGTACTTGATTTATTCGTTACTCGCCAGAACCACATTTTTATCCGTATCTTTGTGTTTTACGCAATTTTTCGGTCTAAAATAATTCTTTTTAAATGTTAACCCCTCCGGTCAGTTGAAATTCGCTGCCGCTATACAATTTGAACGCGCGGAGAGTAAACAAAGGAATTTTTAATGAAAATGGTTTCTTTTTGCAGTTCCAGTCCTACATTTTACGTAATCAAACGATTGTATTTAATAAATCTGATTACCATTGTTCTCGTATTCATTTGTAGTACCTTTCCGTCATCCAGCTCGAATCGAGTTTTGTTCAATTCGGAGGCCGAATAACTGCCGCTAGACGGTGTATTCAAATTATTATACACTTGTTTTTCATTTCCAAATTTTCATTAATTACCAAAAAAAGGGGAAGTCACTTCGCGTTCATTATGAATATTAAAATTTGTTCTTGGCAAGACAGAGCAAATTATTCAAATTTAATTGTGCTAAACAGGAGATGGAACAATGCCAACCTACAGTCATCGCCGCTTTAAAAATTTTCGGATTTCAAATATTGGTTCGTTTAATTTTGCTCTAGACCTATTATCAGAACTGGAGGGACAGTATTGACAATGCAGAGAGAGAAAAAAATATATTTAAAAAATGTGAAAATCGAAGAACATCCTACCTTTTTGAAAAAGTTTTCATCCGAGTTACTGATAAAAGTCTGTAAAATAATATCGAAAAAACCTTGCTTATATTTAGGTCACATATTAGCAAGACAATTTCGAGTCAAATCGCACAGAATTCGAAAAATGAACTTCACTGATACGTTCAATCTTGACCCGATTGACGAAATAATGGTTACACAGTTTCAGAACACAAAACGGCCATAGCAGCAAAAATTGTCTATTTTCAACCAAGCACAACAAAGGTAATTTCAAAGTGCGCGGAGAGGACATAAATCTGGGAAAAGTTTCACATAAAGCAAGTTGAAGTCTACAAATCGTTGATTCGAGTGAAGCATTTCGTGAATCCGCGACTTATTATCAGTGGTTATTCTAAGCATTTTTTGGAACTGCCGAAAGCAGAATTTATTTATACAACCCATCAGCATCAGTAATATGAAACAGTATATAGGAAGAGATAGGGAGAGGGGTTCATAAGTTTTTAAGCGGAGAATTTAAACTACCCAGAATCACTTTTGAAACTTCTAATTACCATTTTGGAACTACTCAAACAAGGCGGAACTATGCCCTTGTAATTACGCCTGCTTATTACAATCAACCCTTCTCCAAGACGAAGGCAGCCATCGTGGGGAAGTAAGGCTGTAAACCCCCGAGGAGTAAGCGTTTAAGAGTCTTTGGTTTAAATTTCAAAAGATTTCCATTTCCGGCAAAATATAAAAAACTAAAAAATAACACCTTTGGCTTACATATTCTAAATTATAACTGCAAGGGGATAGCAAACGAAAACCGAGTGGTAGAACTCGAGAGAGCCCTCACCAAGGTGAACTGGGACATATGGGACTTTCGGAAACGCACCGTATGGGGGCAGGGCTGACACAGCGTAAATCAGGTAACTTTTTTACTTCTTTTCCAATATAAAAGTCCAGAAAGGGATAGGATCTGTAATTAAAAAAGAGGTATGGCCACTGGTCCACGAAATTAAAACAGTGAGCGAACGAATAGCGGTTGTGAAGCTGACTCTGGGACAGGACGCAAAACTTTCTATTATTCAGTGTTATGCACCCACCTCTGAGAGGCAGACGAAGAGGGAGTTTTACTTGTAAAATTAAAGTAAGGAAAAAAATGCTGGGCCCTTATGGCTGCGATTGGCTGAAGCAGCTGAGCAACAGTCCTCCTCATAACGTCACTGTCAAAAGGTCTATTGCGTTTCAATTTTCATATTATTTACAATGTGAGGGCGCATACGAAAATGGACCACTTGAGCAAAAGTAAAACCTTACAGGAGAAGTGTTTGATTTTTTTTTGGAATTACCATTCTGTTACCTACCAACATTTCAACCGTGAAGGTCCTACACACTACCGCACACTCCCCTAATCCCTTGTCTGTTCTTTTCGGGAAAAAATGCCAGTGTTTTCCAAAGAATTTAAATGTTTGACGATCTCCGCAGAATTTCATCGAAGAACTTTGGGAAAATTCTCCAATGATTTTCAAGGAATTTCATTGGAAATTTTTGGATCCGAGTCCTTCAAGAGGTAAAACAAGCATTCATGCAGCAAGATAAGTTGCCTACATTATGAGATTGAAGGTTCCCAGCGAGGAATGCGAGACTCCCCTACAGCAGGTACATAGGCAACTCATCCTGACAACGGGTAAATGTATTTGCCTGCTCTCGTATTTAAATGAGCAAGAAGAAAATATGTCCAGTTGACTCATGAAAAATTGTTTTCGAACTATTTAATTTTACATAAGAACATACTGTTTCTATTTTGTACTTATTTTGAAATAATAACTTACGACTTGCCTCTCTTAAAACTGCAATATCTCGCTAAATTTTCATGATAGAGGTCTGGAGTTGGTTTTATTCGTTTTCTAAGGGGTATTTACATAAATCTAGCCAGAAAAGTAAAAATCTAAAAATTGGTCAACTGGTCCCTTTTTGTATGCGCCTTCATATCTAAATAAAGAGTTCTTTATGTCACTGAGTTCATTTATGGAGTTCTTTTCCCCATCCTCCTTATCCTTTGGTCTCCACTGTGGACTAATCTTAAATAATTCCAATTTGCTCGTCCGTTACGTCTAATACGGATTTAGTGGGTCGCTAGGTTCATTCCTAAAGCCTTTCCTCCTGCATACCCTTTAGGCTTCACAGGGGGTTCAGTTCTCGCGTCTTTATATTCGCCTAACTGACCGGTTATTGCTGTTGACTGACGTGCTGCTGATGCAGTGCAGTGCAGAGTTCAAGGTTACTGATAAGAGCAAGTGCAAGAGTAGCGTTGAATCTCAAATCTACTGTACTACTCCTGTTACATAGTTCTGCGGAACAGAAAAGGAACTCTGACCCACTCTTGTCCCATCCAAAAAGTGACTACAACTATTAAAAAAAAAAAAAAAAAAAAAAAAAAAAACTTGATAAAATAGAGAGAGTACAGTATAACATGATTTTATACGTATAGTGAACATGAAAATTGATAAAATGGAGGAAAAACACCTTAGACATAAAAAACGAGAAACTGAAATAGTTGAAGATCAGTTCCCTCTACGGAGTTTGAAAGGTAAGGGAGGTAGGAAAGAGATCCAGGGACCCAAAAAACTATTATACAGAGCAGCGATCCAAAAAAACTCTCATTCAGATATAAATAATGTAAAAATTGGAGCAAAATTAATATAAAAAATGAAAGTTAGTCGCCATTTTACCAACGGGGAAAAGGAAACGGGAAAAGAACTGCAGAAATAGATTGCGCAACACTGAAAACATTAACTTGAGAAATAAAATAATTTATATGGGAAGCCTCCCTCAACTGAATCTCAAATTCCAAAAATCAATGTTAATTCCCCGGAGATTTTCAACCCCTTTGATTCGCGAGTAACCCTTCGCCGATTTTACTCAAATTTGACAAAATATATTTTTTTAGTACTTGGAACCGATGTAGAAGACATGGCAACCGAAAATAGAATCGAAAAATAGGGAACACTCT
Source organism: Acanthococcus lagerstroemiae (assembly GCA_031841125.1). Lineage (NCBI taxonomy): Eukaryota > Metazoa > Arthropoda > Insecta > Hemiptera > Eriococcidae > Acanthococcus > Acanthococcus lagerstroemiae. Next base: position 39,704,298 of record CM063110.1, read on the forward strand.
AATCTATAGGTTTTAATGTTTTCCCCAGCTCGGCACCCCAGAACGAAACTCGGATATACTCGTATGAGTTGGAATGTTCTCTCAAATGATGAAACCAGGCTCAGTCCAAAATGTACTCGATGTTGTATTACATCCGTCGGTTAATTTTGCAAAATATGAACCGCTGCACGCGTTGTTTCATTTTCCTTTTTCACTTAAAACACACTCGGCTCTATTAAAACTACAAGCTTACGCTAAGTGAGACAAGGATTTTTCAAATTTTTGAATGGACACCACCTCTACAAATGACAATTCACTCAAACATTCATAGCATCAACTTAAATAACTGATTCCTTCTCGTTTCTATTTACTCCACAAAACTGTTCTCGACACTTTTTTAATTCGGACCTACCAGCTTAAGAAAATCTGGGATGATTCCACCTTATTTATCCTATCCTGCACACCACTGATTCTATATACAATAGGTGCTCGCGAATCATAGCCGGTTTTAATGGGTGGGGGGGGGGAATAATCCTTCCCAATGAACATCCAAAATATAATTCTTGTATACAATTTTTTCGAAAAATTGAAGAATTACTCCCTTGGCTCACAAATGAGGGTTTTTGTCAGTTTTACTGGTCAACACCACGAAATCCACTCCATACAAGAATTCTGGCATCGAGCCTGTTGCAAATTACTACGTGTTTGCGAGAATATTCTTCAATAGTGGCTAAGTAACGTTTCAAGTTTCAATTTAAAATTGAAGTTCGGTTGCAAGAAACAACACCAAGGAAATCGCTTATGATCTCGTTTTGCATCTTCGGCTCTAGAATTACCAACTCATTTCGAGAACTCATCTTAGATTCACTTTTTCTTCCGCTCAAACAGTATAACAGAATAGAAAGTTGTGTCTGAGGTCGGAGCATTCGCGGTTTACGAGCTTGCTAGACTAACAGTGAGATAAAAGTATGCAATTCTCAGCGTCTTCGAAGGTGTTCCGGTAATTAAATTCAAATCCCTTGTTTACCATGACAGAGAGCGTAATTTCGTCAGCTGTGCACGACGTAAGTACACAAGAGTTGTTAGAAACCAAGCCGGATATTTGAAACTATCACAAGCCATGGAGTTTTCGTTACCAGGATCATTTTAGTTTACGCGCCGAGGGCAGTTTATTGACTGCAAAACTTGAGGGCAATGTACGGCGGTGACGTCGTTAGAAAGTATGGGTAAAATGAATTTAGACAAGTACAGGGTGTCTCGAGCGGAACGACTCGATGAAATGTGCGAAATTAATTCAACCAGAAAAATAGATTCTTTTCAGTCTCTCACTTCGACTATTGCGCCCATTTTATGCGACTAAGATATTATTTCCAAATAAGACGTAGTCAAATGTCTATTTCAAAGTTCAAAAACACCTCAAACTGAGCTAAGAACTAAGTGGAGAAAATGAATGCCATAGTTCTACTATCAGCAACCATCAGAGGCGGATTGGAACCTACTAATCTGTCGCGAAAATGCTATTATCGGCTAAATTTTTTGCTTTCATTGACCCTCCTCCATCGGGCGCACTGAAAAGATGAGGAAGCCTCCCCGACAAGTTTGCACTATTGGTTCAAATTGGAAAATCAGTGGTCCTTAGTTGAAAAATTTGAGACCTTCTGAGATGTTTTTTCGACTCAAATCACAGCAGAAAAAATCTCAAACACTTTTTTTTCATTCGCTTCGCTTCCGAAATCCAGAGCTCTCCAGACGAAGAATTTTGGATTTTTCCTCTCCATTCCCTTTTGATAGACACCTGACCACCATATCTTTTTTTCCTCCATAATCCCCTCCAGCCACTACGTTGACCCAGAACTTTCAAATGTACTGGCTCAAATCTTATGAACTGGACCGGCCCACCGGGAAATTTTTCGGCAACACTAACAGTCAATAAGCCCTTGGCTATCATGGACACATTTTGTTAGTTTTTTCAACTTTTTGAAATGAATACCACCACAAACACCAGTAAACCTCCTGCTATGACCACCGAATATATTCCGCCAGGGACAGAAGTCTCCACTGAAGATGTATCCGAATCAACTTTAAGGACCACCCGCGACATGACTTCAGTTTCACTATGTAATTCCAAATAACTTCGGTTATCACACATTTCATTTCAGTAAGAATGTAATACATTTCAAACTTTTTGTCTTGTTTCTGTAGGTTGTTATTGAGAGCGGCGATGTGGTAATGAAACCCTAAGCAATCTCAAGAAATACAAAGTATTATTTGTACCTCTTTCCTAATTCAACATTTATAACTTCTTCAAAAAGAAATTTATTGGTACCTTAGTCATACCTGTAGTTTTCTCCGCACCCATCTTCTTCTTCATATGGGAAAATAGTGTCACAAACCCTAACTGACAGCAAAACATTGAGAATTTGACCTCCCCTTGTGGAAAGCCTTCAGACATAGACTGACTGGAAAAGTAATCACAATACCCTCTCGAGAAAGCGTACACACGACAACTCGGGAAGTAAAAAAAAAACAAAAAAAAAACAACCTAATTTGGAGAAAAAGATTTGAAGATGATTTGCAGTTGATTTCTTCTCTTATCCGAGGTAGTTGTGATGGTGTGAACGAATGGTTCCTTGAGAATAGAAAAAAGAAATCGCTTATTTTTACAAAATAGAAAAACAGAATCCCATTGGCTGCATTCGAATTTAGTCCCGAAAGGGTAATGTCGCAGCCGAAATATTAGTCCGGGAGTGATTCCGAGTTTAGTCCACATAAATAGCCGAGTTTAGTAAGTTCGCGCAAGTGATCGAGTCTAGTCCATGTATAAGCAGTTCAGTTAGATCTCGTTACTTTACAAGCGCCTGCAAGTAGGTACTAGGCTATTCTTTCATCTACAGAGAGGAGATGTAACACTATTGTCGAGCGCGCGCCTGGTATATTTAAAACATATTTCCTGTAAACCACCTTTAAACTGATGGTGGCATCGGATTCAGCGTGAAAAAATAGGCCTAAAAACATATTCGTTCAAAATAAAAGTAGAGGAAATATTGCAGAAACTTTGAGCTTGTTTTTCTCACATAAGTTTTTTTTTTTTTTTTTTTTTAATGCTCAGTGGAATGTGCATCCGACGAGCGCATTATCAGAAAATCAATTTTTCCACAACAAGCCTGGGTATATCAGATCGCATACTTCGCACAACACTGTATTAAACGCTCTCCTCTTTCATTTCTCATTCCTAATCCAAAATCTCCAACTATATTACCTTCTTTTCCTTCATCATCTCTAGCATTCTATCACCCATAATAATAAGATTCTCTTCGCCTCTAACACCCTTCATGAGTCCTTTTGATTCTTCATGCACCTCCTCAATTTCTTCGTCCTCGTGAGTATTAGTAGGCATATACAATTGTACTATTGTTGTAAGTACAGGTTTGGTATTGATTTTTATCAAGATTAACCTTTCACTCCGTTGTTTATAATGTATAACTTTATAACTTATTTGTTCATTCATAACAATTCCCACGCCTGCTTGCCCTTTTATTCCCTTTGTATTTATTATTCTAAAGTTTCCTGACCGAAAATCATTCCTCTCTTTCCACCTTACTTCACTTATTCTAACTATTCCTGGGTCAAACCTCATTTCTCTCTTCCAACTCGATTCAAGCTTCTCATATTCCAATTTCCTATTTTAATTGCACATTTCTTTTTAAAACTTTCCGATGATCATGCTCCTCAAAGTAACTCCCTCCCGGCAATTCGAATGGGGAGCTTTATACGTCCCGCACTAGGCGAAATGCTGGTTACTCCATAAAATGAAGCGAGCCAAATTTACATAAATGGTGGAAATTATTATTCTTCAATATCAAATTACCTAAAAACAGCCCAACTTATCTCCTCAACAATATTATAAGAATGCAGAGCTGGATATCAATTTGAATATTTTAAAATTTAAGTAGACTGTTTTAAAAGATGAAGAAATGGAGGGTAGTTTCAAATGACGATATCAAAGTCAGACCTTGACGTAGAATTTTTTTATACATTTTTTTTTTATTCCTTGATGAATACAGTTCAATTTGAATGAGTTCTTTGTAAAAGAAACTTCACGTTTCTAACCTGAAAATAAATATTAAAGCTCAACATTACGGTCCATTTTACTCTACCAAATACCTTCACTTCATGGACTGGGAAACCCTCGATCCAATTCGATCCGAAAATATATTGAATGGGTTTTATTATTTGAACATCCATCTAACTATTCTGACATCATTCAGCTGCGACCGTTTGCGACATTCAGAGAAAAAGAGGAAATAATGACGAACGATGTGGAACGCAGTACGAGATGTGCGCTGTGGTGTTATGCGCATATCCAGTGTATTGTGGTATCACGGTTATCTGATCTAGATCATTTCAATCATGATCTTGCCCATCTCTACTAAATAGTTACTTGTAGGCTTACTCATGTAAGTAATAGATTCGTTCTATGTGTTCAAACGTTCTGCACTTTTGACATTTTTTCAAAAAAGTTCTCGAAATGGCTGTTATATTTGTACAAGGACAGAGCTGGTTCTCTTTGGTTGGTTTTTCTTTTTGCCACTAGAACTCGGATTCGAGAACTTTTGATTTCTGTTTAGGTCTGCACTTCTAGAACTCACTCAAGGGATAAGTTCTGGAGTCTAGGTTCTCAGTTCTTGTTAGTGTGTTCATTCACCTTTCGTGTTTGATTCAATTTATCTTGGATCAGATGATTTGTGCGTTCTTTTGGATTAAATGTAAATGAGAAAAGTTCCTCAGAACTTAGTTTTTAGTTATTATTTTGTTTTGATTTTTTATTAGAAGTTGATTGAACCCTAACAATTCCAGTTTCGCCCTTTGTTTTGCAAATAGAACGAACCTATTAACTAATATGTTTTTTAAGGGTATTGGGTAGCCTACTCAAAGTAGTCAAGGGGAAAAAATAATAATCTAATATTATTAAAATGTTTCTGTATTTTTTTTTTTTTTTTTTTTTAATGATTACCTACCTTTTCAGTTTTGGCTTCACTTTTAATTTTGAAACAATAATCTTTCAAATTTGTACAACTAGATACTGTGATATTGATCTAAAAATTATGTTGTAGATATAGTCCTGTTTGTATTTTATGATCAAATTCTTGCTTGTTTTTACTGATTCATTTTTCCCTCATAGCTAAGCTTTTAGCAACCTTTAATAAATCAAGTAATGTGGACCACAAGGAAGTGAAGTTGTACAAAAAAATTATCCATTTAAATGAGTCCCATCTAAATTTGTTGCCATTTTTGATTCAAGTTGCGACACATAGTGGGAGATTTCAGAATTTGACGCTGCAAAAGTCAAAAAATAAAGTCTCTGGAATTAGGTGAAAATTAGTCCAGGTGCTCGTTATACTCCTACTACTAAATGTGCACAGTATCGCTACTGTGGTAATCATCTGCTCACCATGGCAACGCGATAAGAGTACTATGTATTATGCTCAACCAGTTGTTATCGTCTGTAGGTTTTTAATGCAAAATAGTGATGTGTATATTTCATTGGAAAGAGAATTTCTTCATCTTTCATGTGGTTTACATTGTTTCATGATTTGATCTAATATATTTTTTTGAAATGAAGACAAAGTATGTAGAATATTTATGTTAATTTGTATTACATTGTGGTCCAGAAGTAGTTTGTACCACACTATGCCAAAATAGTTCTAGCGGCATTAGTTTTATCTAATCATGGGCTTCAAACGTCAATAGGTAGATTTTCCTACAACGTCCAACTTTTGGCAAAAACCAGGTTAAAAGGCCATAAATGATGGTACTGAACTATTTTTTGATAAATTTAGGAAATTCGAGTTTTTCCTCACCTTTCACTCAATCATTTGTAGAGTTGATACCAATGTGTGTCAACAGTGTACTGTAATGCACGATCATTGGCCGAGTTTTATAAAATAAAATAAAAATAATAATTTAAAAAAAAAGACCCCGGCTATTGCTAGGACAAAAATAGGCTTAACGACGAATTCAGAACGTTACAAAATTTATATTTAGACACCTAACTCGATTTTGTCGGAAATTTTGAATCTTCACCCCCCCCCTCCCCTCATATAGGTTTAGGTTATCAGATGGGGTACCCGCATATAAGCTCAAAAATGAATTCAGCGTGTCGAAAAACATAAATCTAGACACCCAACTCAATCTTCTTCAAAAATTTTGTATTTTCATCCCTTTTAAAGGGAGTAGTATGAGACCCGAAAACGAATTCAGCGTCTCAAAAAACAAAAATATTCAGACACTCACTTCGATTCTTTCAGAAATTTTGAATATTCTTCCTCCAATACAGGGGTAAGTTACTAGGTGGGCTAATATAACCTCAAAAACGAATTCAGCGTCTCAAAAACATACATTTAAATATCCAATTCAATTTTTTAAAACATTTTGAATCTTCAACCCCCAATAACGGGGGTGGGTTATCAGATGGGGTGAATATAAGCTAAGAAACGAATTCAGCACCTCAAGAATTATATATTGGGAATGAACTCAGCGAGTCAAAATACCCCTAAATTAATATATTGTTTTTAATAGTTTCACAAATCCGATTTTTGCTGCTTCAAATTTTGAAATCTCCCACTGTGCGACACCCTGTATGTTACTTGTGAAGCGGACCAAGAGGACACCCTGTATATAGGGACTGACCACTGGAAGGAAAGGAAGTGTTTCTAGGTACCATTTAATGTAAAATTTTGACTTGGAACCAATCAAATACTGAAAAAGCCGTGTAATTCGGTTTTGGCCGCCTAGAATCGTGGTTTCGCCCAGTGTGCGTCTTCCGGAAAAATTACACACCTGTTGGAACGCCATTATCAGTAATTAATATTTGAAAAAGCTACATTCCTGGGAAAAGATACGGTTATAGTTTTTCATTGCTTTCAACAGCATTTATCTGTCGTTCTCCTCGGTGCTTTGTGTCGCGATGTTAACGATATATAACCTCACAGAGAGTCTTTTTTTGACTTATTTTTTACGTTTAAGCCGCCTCACCACGGCAAAAGATCACCTAAGAGGAAGACAATCCAACTGATTTTGAAAATCATCATTTTAAAATCAATAACTTTTTTAATACTTCGATTACTGATTTTTCCCCATTAGTTTAAATTTTCTGTAATGTCCTAAAAACACAAGAAACTATACGAAAAATTACTCAAAGAAATTGGTCCGAATCATTTTTCTTTCTTTTGATGTGCTTCGTGTCATCTCCATCCGCTAGAACGCTAAGAAATTCACAACCAAATTTTAACCAAATGACAAGCGGAAACTCTAGCACGAACCAATTTTACGGATATAAGGTAATTCTTTTCTTTATAACTAACGTATAAATTCAAAGGCCGGACAAACGAATAATTTTTTCACACGACCACCAGTCAACGCAATTTTACGCAGGCTGAGCGGGTAAAAATCCTCGCCAATTTCATCGTTATAAATTTATTTGTAATTCGAGGGAAACAGAACTACGACGCCATGCTATGGAAACATACTCTCGACTCATAAAAATCAGCAGATCTGCATTTTGATAACCCTATAATTATCTTCATAAAACCAGGAAAAAAGTTATTAAATTGAAAAAATAAAAACGAAGCGCAGCATTATTAAAAGGAAAGTTAATAATAAAGCGAAACTTTACGAGCAGAAAAAAAATGCATTTTCTTATACGTACGTTACGCTATGAAACTAACAATAATAGGGCGTATAAGAAGTTTGCACGAACTCATGCGAACAAATAAAAATGTCCTATGTCCAATATTTTTAGACCTAACGATTTCGTTTTCCAACAGTTACATTACTTCTTTTTCACACAGGTTAGCGAACGATAACCACGTTGGAGTATCATTTTACTAACACCAGTTATTCCTTTTGACACTTCAGTCGTAGGTATTTCATATTTTTACGTACCTATCTTAATGGTTCCTGACTATACTGGGAAGATCGGAATGCAGTGCTAGAGACGACGAAATTGAAACGACATAATTGGTATTCATAGAACAGCCCGAGCGGATCTGAACGCTTTCAAATTCTACGGGGTTGTTGTAGAGATATGTGATACAAATTCGAAACTTGTAGTGCTTTCCAAGTAGAGCATTTAAGCTTACGAGTATATACAAAAAGGAAGACGAATCAATACATAATTTTCAAACGATAAGATGAATCGATGGATTATGGGATTAATCCGTACTAATCTTCGTGGTAAATTACAAGTCTGCGTCCACCACTCTATCACACTCGAACATCTAAACTACGCATACTGATAGATACATCTCGATCGCAACATTTGCTCACGGACAAAAATAAATCATGCAAGACTGAGCAGGGTAGGGCGCCTAAAAGGTTTACGGTAAAAGAGGGGAGAGACTGAAGAAAACAAAGGTAAATAAGAAAGAAAATGAATGCTTAGTGTTATAGTCCAATCGATTTCCTTCCCCAAAAATTGAATACAACACCTTTTCATTCCAGTGAGGGAGGGGGGGGGGGTCTTTTCAATAATTACGGTTCCCAATTCTATATGGTGTTGTGACGAGCCTCTCCTCTTCAATGTAAATTTTGGTTTAACTTATCTTGTCTGACTACTTTTCCTGCATAGCACGATGCAAGCGTCTAATAACAAATGTCTTTTGTCTCCTGCCTTCCTGCACTTCTTATCCGTGATCTTTTCAAAACCACATTATTATTCTTATTACTATTTGTACGTTTAAACGGTTGCTTTTTCCGGTTGTTAATCCTCACTGACCCAAAGAAAGGTAAAAATAAGGAAAAACGGCGCTTTCGTAAAACAGACAAAATATATTCAGAAACGAACAGAAACGAGGAATAAAAACGGTATAACATGATAAGAATATGATAACATGTACCTTAGGAACTACGTTTTGTAGCGCTCCGCTAAGGCGGGCAGTGTTACCGTAAGATTACGAAAAAAAAGGAGACATTCAGTCGAACACTATTATTATTATTATTCTCATGACTCGCTTTCCTCCATATTGGATTTGCATATTTACACATATTTTTACAATTTTGGTGCATATTTTCGGCATATTATTTATATTGAAGTGAGTGAATAAAATATGCGCATATTTCGATATTTTTGGTGCATAAAAATTGCAGCTCTGATAATGACGATAAATCGAAATATCAGCTTACAATAGTCTTCGCATGTATTACATGCTCATGTGAGTTGTGTGAGACGTGATCACCATGCGTGTATTAAGGTAGGTGAGCTCAATAAGGCCCTAATTTAAGGTATTGGCTCTCCAGACTTTCATGTAAGTGATTTCATGTTTTTCCTTTTTTGTGTTACAGTCGTCGACTGAAATATTTAAAAATTATGGCTAGCTTGAAATTTTTCTATACTGCTCCACGTTCCTCAGATCTTCTAATAAAAATACCCCCTTTTCAAAACTTAATAAGGTCAACGCACCAAAGAAGGTGCTGGGCCTATAACCTAATAACACCCAACCTAATACCTAACAAGCTTGACCTGGAATTCGGTAAATAAAAAGTTAAGCATGGTTCAAATAGAAATTTATGGGTAAGTTATAACTGAAATGATAGTCAATTGATCTTACCCGGTTGGGCCTTATTAGGTTACATAACACTATTTTTCGTGAGTATCGCATACCTCGGTTCCAAATTACTCAAATTTCACTTTTCTGGCGTCGATCGTTAAAGAACTACCACTACAACAACTATACAATCTTCGATTTCTGGATAAATTCCATTTGACTAACACAATACTCGTCAATCCTCCAAATTACACAAAGAACACGTCGGAGCACTTTTACGTTGTTGGAAAATCAGCAATCGGCATATGTCGCACCAGTAGACTAATACCTTGATAAAAACAACTGGACAGTGTTGCTAAATCATGAAGGAACAACTTTACTGTACGTTTTAATGCAGTCTGAATCATAGCAGTCAAGATCGGTACATTGGGCCTTATATTGGGGATCCGGGCCTTATTGGGCACATCTACCTTATGCAATTAAATTAGTCCCCCCCCCCCAAAAAAAAATGTAGTATTATAAACGAAGAAGTATATTTAGCTTTAGTTTATTATCTTAGCGCATTCATAGCAAATGGGGGGGGGGGGTTCATTTATTTTCAGACCTCGATTTCGTTAGACACGCTGTGTATGTGTATTACGAGTTAAGTGCATGGTATGGTACTACTAATTGCGGTACCACATGACATTAACTCGTTTACAAATTTTTTATAACTACAAGTATAAATATAATTCTTGGAGTATAGACCTTTAAATTGGGGGGAGGGGATTCTGATCATTTTTACCCCCCCCCCCCCCCATCGACGCCCATATACACTCCACTGATGATGGCATAACAGCCAAAAGCGCTCTGGACTACAGAAGAAGAAAAAGTGAATTGGCACACCCTACAAATGGAATAGGTGCATTAAAATAGCAGAAAAGGTTGTAAGTCGAGACTTGTTTATACTGTAAAACAGCTCAAAGTGGTATTACTACAATTTGGGATAAAATTCAAAGAGATCAAAATATTTGCTCAATTTTCCGATAAAAGGCCAATGGATGAGCAACTTCAATTTCATAAAAATTGTGTGAGGCGTAATGCAGCCGGTAGTACCATCATGAACTTTTAGCAAAATTCTATCAAAATTTATTTTTAACCACAAGAAAAATCATGCTCAACTTTGAGATGACTGAGCAAGCAATTTGACTTTGGTCAAAGTCAACACATCTTAAATTACTACGTTCATTCGAGTAAAATTTTTTTGTGAAGGCAGCAGTTGCGTGATAATCACATTAATTAATAAATTGGTGCCCAAAAATGAATTATGTAAACAGGTAAGTCTGGATACATACGAAACAAACTTCGGAAAAATAACTGAACTAACTAACAAGCAAAGAAACAACTTTTCTATCGAATTCCCTTATTGCTAACATATGTTTTGCCTACCCCTTTACTTTCAAGCGAATTTGATACGTATACATATTGCTATAAGACCCCGCTCTCGACGGGGAGATGGCCTCGGAGATTATGGGTGGCAGCACAAACGGAGCACAAAAGATTGCGTCCACATTTCTCTTTCCAATCTTTTGTGTAACTCCTTTTTCAAAAACAATTTCTTCGGCACCCCCAAAAATAAACGGAAGGTGGGCAGCACAAACGACGGGGTTTTCAGCACAAATGTAGCACAAACGAATGGCATATATTTCAAGTCCATCGGCGTGGGTGGGGGTGCCGTTGAAATGCACCTGGCACACTTTGTGGCTTTCATCAGGCGAATATCAGGTTCTATGTACCAAGTCTCTTTCTGACCTGATAGATTTTTTACAATTTTTGACTGATAAAAAATCTAGGAAATTCTGACCTCAGATCCGTCATTCTGATACAAGAAAATAAATTACAAATCACTGTACATTTGTCCACAATCTCCACGAGTAAGGAACAATATACTTTCTCGTTCTGCTTGCTAGAATCTCCAATTCGCGAACGACTTATTTGTGCTTCACATAACTGGTTTTAAGAAAAGGATTTGGGTGACCATCCTTCATAACCGTCTAAAATAGGAACTTTCAATAAAAATGTTTCGAAAAATTGAAGAAATTTTGCTCGCTTTGCTTGCAAACAAGTATTTTCATCATTTTTAAAAGTAAACCCCCTAAAATATACCCCACAGAACTGTGGTACCAGGCTTAGTGCTTCATTAACGAAACACAACTTTTTTGAAGCACATTCCCAACCGTGTTCATTCTTCTGACAAACTCGAGAAACTTTATAACTACTGCCGAATGCACACGGAATTCACTCAAAAAATTATGAATTTTCTTTCCCGGCTGTAAGAGTACACGTGAACCGAAACACGAAAATCAAACCAGAGTGTTCGCCAAGCCTGACTTTGTATTAATCCCATTAAAAGAAGTCCCTGTTTTCGTCATATACGGAATCATTGTTAACATAGTTTCATTCCTCTTAATTCATTCGTTCCACGAAGTATAGGAATGAAATATTACAAACATTCGGAGGTGGCATCCCCATAGTCGGGGATACGAGAGTCAAACACGTGTAGCAGAATGTGATTAAGCACACTGCTGAATAATTGTTCGTTCTTCGGTTCATCGTGCGCAAACATTTCTCGTTGTTTACACATCTAATTCTCTTTTTATTACATTTCGCCATAGTCGAGAAGAGCTTCTATTTGAAAAAATATCTCAAAGCGGAGCGATCGCTCTTTTCCAAAACGTTGAGGCTGATACGGTAGACAGAAGAAAATTACCGAAGCGAGCATTCTTTTCGTTTTCAAAATTTCGAACAGCAGAGAAAAGGTCGAAAGGATCAAACCTCGAAATAAATACGGAGGACCAATAGTGCGGATAGACGGGGGATAAAACATACGCATGTTTGAAGAAATATTTCAGACGGAAATATCGGGAACGAGAATGTCTATTAAGATGGAGACCTATTGCCTGGGAATCGGAAAATTCGAACAGATGGTCTAGTTGCCACAAGCACATACAATGAATCGGATGCGTTTTCGGATCGGAGCGGAATTTCGCCTACAGAAGCTTATCCGAGCTTGACAGATTTTACAGGTATACTAAATTCTGAAATATTTTGTACTTTCACAAAAACTGATGAAAATATGAACTCAAAGCGTTAGGGTGATTTCTTGGAAAGTGAGCGATGACGGCACTTTCATGTACAAAACTGACTGGAAATCAAATTATACATACATTCATCGGGTCTTTCAGAATTTCATATGTCAATGATGAAAATCTGTTGAACTATGATTTCTTCATACCCGTGGCATGTTCGAACTAACAGTTGATATACAGGGTGTCTACTGAAACTGAAAGCAGAAACAGGTTGCCATTTGTTGCCCTAATCCAAAAATTACCGTGTGGGATCTTTCACCCACGCCAACGAAAATGGATGCCTCGAGGGACAAAACTAGGAGGGGATTGACACCCCCCCCCCAATAATTTAGCAGTCGGCAAATTCTGAAACTGTTCATATGAATTTTTTATTTCTTAAGAACGTTTGTTTTCTTTTCAGTGAAAAAATATTTTGATTAAAAAATCGGCAAATTTTCAATTTTTTACAAATTTTGTCAGCGAATTTTTAGTTTTCAAAAAATATTTGTCGGTGAATTTTTCTTCTCTCCACCCTCCCAAAACTGAAAGTCAAGTTTCGTCTCTGGATGCCATCAATGACGTCCCTTATGCAACTATTGTACATAGAATACTCAGCATTTGTTTCTTCAACAATGTAATGTATTTTGATTCTTCTATAATCAGAAACCTCTTCTGTGTGTGCTACCTTGGCATGGTGAGGTGGCTTAAAGAAAAACTAAAACCACACAGCAGAGGGAAAACTCCGACAGATAAACTCTGATGGAAACAAGGGGAAACTACATCAGTATTTATCCCTGAAGATGTGTCCCCGCTACAAGAATTTTGATGGGAACTCACGAAGAAAAAATGCCAATCAGGTTAACTATAATCCTTAAAAAAGCAGGAGCAAGCAAATGAAAAGATTATATTACTATAAGTTTACTCACGCATCAAATATTCTAGCAAGGATTTTGATGAAGATAATACAAAATAAAATGGAAAAAAGGTGGGTAAAGATCAGTTTATTCTGACAAGGTAAAGGAACTAGGAAAGTAATTTTACATTTAAGGCTTTTATTAGGAAAGACTGAAAAAAAGGTTAGAATACACATGTACCATTTGTAGTTTTATAAAAAGCTTCTGATAATGTTGAATGGTCAAAAATGTTTCAAATATTGAAGGGGAAAGGAGTCAATTACAAGAAGGAAATAAGAGTAATATGTGAGGGCGCAAACGAAACGGGACCAGTTGACCCGATTTTTTGATTTTTACTTTTCTGGCTAACTATATGTAAAACCCCCTTATAAATCAAATAAAACCAACCCCAGACCTCTATCTTGAAAATTCAGCGAGATATTGCTGTTTTAAGTGGAGCAAGTCAAAATTTATTATTTTAAAAATTTCAAATAAAATACAAAAAGGAAATAGTATGGCTTATAAATTGTTCGAAAACAATCTTCCACAAATACTGGACATATTTTCCTCTTGCCCTTTTAAATGTGAGAGCAGGCAAATACATTCACCCATTGTCAGGATGAGTTGCCTACGTACCTGCTGAAGGGGAGTCTCGCATTTCTCGCTCTTGAGATTTTTCAAGGGTTGCGCAGTAACCCTCAACCCCCCCCCCCCCCCCCAAAAAAAACACCATGCTTTGTTATTATACCTAGACAATATTTTATTACAGTTGTCACCGTGTGCAACAGCAAAAGAGCCTTAGTGAGAATATAAGATCTCTTTTCTCGCAACGTATCAGGAATCACGATAAAAAATTAGCGACAAATTTTCAGAAATTTGGGAAGCTCTGTTAATGCTGAAACTACTCGCCTTTAAGGAAGATGTTTCTAGGTACCATTTAATGTAAAATTTTGACTTGGAACCAATCAAATACTGAAAAAGCCGTGTAATTCGGTTTTGGCCGCCTAGAATCGTGGTTTCGCCCAGTGTGCGTCTTCCGGAAAAATTACACACCTGTTGGAACGCCATTATCAGTAATTAATATTTGAAAAAGCTACATTCCTGGGAAAAGATACGGTTATAGTTTTTCATTGCTTTCAACAGCATTTATCTGTCGTTCTCCTAGGTGCTTTGTGTCGCGATGTTAACGATATATAACCTCACAGAGAGTCTTTTTTTGACTTATTTTTCACGTTTAAGCCGCCTCACCACGGCAAAAGATCACCTAAGAGGAAGACAATCCAACTGATTTTGAAAATCATCATTTTAAAATCAATAACTTTTTTAATACTTCGATTACTGATTTTTCCCCATTAGTTTAAATTTTCTGTAATGTCCTAAAAACACTAGAAACTATACGAAAAATTACTCAAAGAAATTGGTCCGAATCATTTTTCTTTCTTTTGATGTGCTTCGTGTCATCTCCATCCGCTAGAACGCTAAGAAATTCACAACCAAATTTTAACCAAATGACAAGCGGAAACTCTAGCACGAACCAATTTTACGGATATAAGGTAATTCTTTTCTTTATAACTAACGTATAAATTCAAAGGCCGGACAAACGAATAATTTTTTCACACGACCACCAGTCAACGCAATTTTACGCAGGCTGAGCGGATAAAAATCCTCGCCAATTTCATCGTTATAAATTTATTTGTAATTCGAGGGAAACAGAACTACGACGCCATGCTATGGAAACATACTCTCGACTCATAAAAATCAGCATATCTGCATTTTGATAACCCTATAATTATCTTCATAAAACCAGGAAAAAAGTTATTAAATTGAAAAAATAAAAACGAAGCGCAGCATTATTAAAAGGAAAGTTAATAATAAAGCGAAACTTTACGAGCAGAAAAAAATGCATTTTCTTATACGTACGTTACGCTATGAAACTAACAATAATAGGGCGTATAAGAAGTTTGCACGAACTCATGCGAACAAATAAAAATGTCCTATGTCCAATATTTTTAGACCTAACGATTTCGTTTTCCAACAGTTACATTACTTCTTTTTCACACAGGTTAGCGAACGATAACCACGTTGGAGTATCATTTTACTAACACCAGTTATTCCTTTTGACACTTCAATCGTAGGTATTTCATATTTTTACGTACCTATCTTAATGGTTCCTGACTATACTGGGAAGATCGGAATGCAGTGCTAGAGACGACGAAATTGAAACGACATAATTGGTATTCATAGAACAGCCCGAGCGGATCTGAACGCTTTCAAATTCTACGGGGTTGTTGTAGAGATATGTGATACAAATTCGAAACTTGTAGTGCTTTCCAAGTAGAGCATTTAAGCTTACGAGTATATACAAAAAGGAAGACGAATCAATACATAATTTTCAAACGATAAGATGAATCGATGGATTATGGGATTAATCCGTACTAATCTTCGTGATAAATTACAAGTCTGCGTCCACCACTCTATCACACTCGAACATCTAAACTACGCATACTGATAGATACATCTCGATCGCAACATTTGCTCACGGACAAAAATAAATCATGCAAGACTGAGCAGGGTAGGGCGCCTAAAAGGTTTACGGTAAAAGAGGGGAGAGACTGAAGAAAACAAAGGTAAATAAGAAAGAAAATGAATGCTTAGTGTTAGTCCAATCGATTTCCTTCCCCAAAAATTGAATACAACACCTTTTCATTCCAGTGAGGGAGGGAGGGGGGGGGTGTCTTTTCAATAATTACGGTTCCCAATTCTATATGGTGTTGTGACGAGCCTCTCCTCTTCAATGTAAATTTTGGTTTAACTTATCTTGTCTGACTACTTTTCCTGCATAGCACGATGCAAGCGTCTAATAACAAATGTCTTTTGTCTCCTGCCTTCCTGCACTTCTTATCCGTGATCTTTTCAAAACCACATTATTATTCTTATTACTATTTGTACGTTTAAACGGTTGCTTTTTCCGGTTGTTAATCCTCACTGACCCAAAGAAAGGTAAAAATAAGGAAAAACGGCGCTTTCGTAAAACAGACAAAATATATTCAGAAACGAACAGAAACGAGGAATAAAAACGGTATAACATGATAAGAATATGATAACATGTACCTTAGGAACTACGTTTTGTAGCGCTCCGCTAAGGCGGGCAGTGTTACCGTAAGATTACGAAAAAAAAGGAGACATTCAGTCGAACACTATTATTATTATTATTCTCATGACTCGCTTTCCTCCATATTGGATTTGCATATTTACACATATTTTTACAATTTTGGTGCATATTTTCGGCATATTATTTATATTGAAGTGAGTGAATAAAATATGCGCATATTTCGATATTTTTGGTGCATAAAAATTGCAGCTCTGATAATGACGATAAATCGAAATATCAGCTTACAATAGTCTTCGCATGTATTACATGCTCATGTGAGTTGTGTGAGACGTGATCACCATGCGTGTATTAAGGTAGGTGAGCTCAATAAGGCCCTAATTTAAGGTATTGGCTCTCCAGACTTTCATGTAAGTGATTTCATGTTTTTCCTTTTTTGTGTTACAGTCGTCGACTGAAATATTTAAAAATTATGGCTAGCTTGAAATTTTTCTATACTGCTCCACGTTCCTCAGATCTTCTAATAAAAATACCCCCTTTTCAAAACTTAATAAGGTCAACGCACCAAAGAAGGTGCTGGGCCTATAACCTAATAACACCCAACCTAATACCTAACAAGCTTGACCTGGAATTCGGTAAATAAAAAGTTAAGCATGGTTCAAATAGAAATTTATGGGTAAGTTATAACTGAAATGATAGTCAATTGATCTTACCCGGTTGGGCCTTATTAGGTTACATAACACTATTTTTCGTGAGTATCGCATACCTCGGTTCCAAATTACTCAAATTTCACTTTTCTGGCGTCGATCGTTAAAGAACTACCACTACAACAACTATACAATCTTCGATTTCTGGATAAATTCCATTTGACTAACACAATACTCGTCAATCCTCCAAATTACACAAAGAACACGTCGGAGCACTTTTTACGTTGTTGGAAAATCAGCAATCGGCATATGTCGCACCAGTAGACTAATACCTTGATAAAAACAACTGGACAGTGTTGCTAAATCATGAAGGAACAACTTTACTGTACGTTTTAATGCAGTCTGAATCATAGCAGTCAAGATCGGTACATTGGGCCTTATATTGGGGATCCGGGCCTTATTGGGCACATCTACCTTATGCAATTAAATTAGTCCCCCCCCCCCCCCAAAAAAAAATGTAGTATTATAAACGAAGAAGTATATTTAGCTTTAGTTTATTATCTTAGCGCATTCATAGCAAATGGGGGGGGGGGTTCATTTATTTTCAGACCTCGATTTCGTTAGACACGCTGTGTATGTGTATTACGAGTTAAGTGCATGGTATGGTACTACTAATTGCGGTACCACATGACATTAACTCGTTTACAAATTTTTTATAACTACAAGTATAAATATAATTATTGTAGTATTGGCATTTCAATTGGGGGGGGGGGATTCTGATCATTTCTACCCCCCCCCCCCCCATCGACGCTCATATACTCCATTGATGATGGCATAACAGCCAAAAGCGCTCTGGACTACAGAAGAAGAAAAAGTGAATTGGCACACCCTACAAATGGAATAGGTGCATTAAAATAGCAGAAAAGGTTGTAAGTCGAGACTTGTTTATACTGTAAAACAGCTCAAAGTGGTATTATTACAATTTGGGATAAAATTTAAAGAGATCAAAATATTTGCTCAATTTTCCGATAAAAGGCCAATGGATGAACAACTTCAATTTCATAAAAATTGTGTGAGGCGTAATGCAGCCGGTAGTACCATCATGAACTTTTAGCAAAATTCTATCAAAATTTATTTTTAACGACAAGAAAAATTATGCTCAACTTTGAGATGACTGAGCAAGCAATTTGACTTTGGTTAAAGTCAACACATCTTAAATTATTACGTTCATTCGAGTAAAATTTTTTTGGGAAGGCAGCAATTGCGCGATAACCACATTAATTAATAAATTCGTGCCCAAAAATGAATTATGTAAACAGGTAAGTCTGGATACATACGAAACAAACTTCCGAAAAATAACTGAACTAATTAACAAGCAAAGAAACAACTTTTCTATCGCATTCCCTTATTGCTAACATATGTTTTGCCTACCCCTTTACTTTCAAGCGAATTTGATACGTATACACATTGCTATAAGACCCCTCTCTCGACGGGGAGATAGCCTAGGAGATTATGTGTGGCAGCACAAACGGAGCACAAACGATTGCGCCCACATTTCTTCTTTCAATCCTTTGTGTAACCTCTTTTTCAAAAACAATTTCTTCGGCACCCCCAAAAATAAACGGAAAGTATGCAGCACAAACGACGAGGTTTTCAGCACAAACGTAGCACAAACGAATGGCATATATTTCAAGTCCATCGGCGTGGGTGGGGGTGCCGTGGAAATGCACCTGGCACACTTTGTGGCTTTCATCAGGCGAATGTCAGGTTCTATGTACCAAGTCTCTCTTTCTGACCTGATAGATTTTTTACAATTTTTGACTAATAAAAAATCAAGGAAATTCTGACCTCAGATTCGTCATTCTGATACAAAAAAATAAATTACAAATCACTGTACATTTGTCCACAATCTCCACGAGTAAGGAACAATATACTTTCTCGTTCGGCTAGCTAGAATCTCCAAATCGCGAACGACTTATTCGTGCTTCACATAACCGGTTTTAAGAAGAGGATTTGGGTGACCATTCTTCATAACTGTCTAAAATAGGAACTTTCAATAAAAATGTTTCGAAAAATTGAAATTTTGCTCGCTTTGCTTGCAAACAAGTATTTTCATCATTTTTAAAGGTAAACCCCCTAAAATATACCCCATAGAACTGTGGTACCAGGCTTAGTGCTTCATTAACGAAACACAACTTTTTTGAAGCACATTCCTAACCGCGTTCATTCTTCTGACAAACTCGAGAAACTTTATAACTACTGCCGAATGCACACGGAATTCACTCAAAAAATTATGAATTTTCTTTTCCGGCTGTAAGAGTGAACCGAAACACGAAAAACAAACCAGTGTGTTCGCCAAGCCTGACTTTGTATTAATCCCATCAAAAGAAGTCCCTGTTTTCGTCATATACCGAATCATTGTTAACATAGTTTCATTCCTCTTAATTCATTCGTTCCACGAAGTATAGGAATGAAATATTACAAACATTCAGAGGTGGCATCCCCAAAGTCGGGGATACGAGAGTAAGTTAAACACGTGTAGCAGAATGTGATTAAGCACATTGCTGAATAATTGTTCGTTCTTCGGATCATCGTGCGCAAACATTTCTCGTTGTTTGCACATCTAATTCTCTTTTTATTACATTTCGCCATAGACGAGAAGAGCTTCCTATTTGAAAAAATATCTCAAAGCGGAGCGATCGCTCTTTTCCAAAACGTTGAGGCTGATACGGTAAACAGAAGAAAATTACCGAAGCGAGCATTCTTTTCGTTTTCAAAATTTCGAACAGCAGAGAAAAGGTCGAAAGGATGGAACCTCGAAATAAATATGGAGGACCAATAGTGCGGATAAGCGGTGGATAAAATATACGCATGTTTGAAAGTATTTCAGACGGAAATGTCTTCACCGGTATTTACAATCGGGAACGAGAATGTATATTAAGATGGAGACCTATTGCCTGGGAATCGGAAAATTCGAACAGATGGTCTAGTTGCCACAGGCACATACAATGAATCGGATGCGTTTTCGGATCGGAGCGGAACTTCGCCTACAGAAAGCTTATCCGAGCTTGACAGATTTTACAGGTATACTAAATTCGGAAATATTTTGTACTTTCACGAAAACTGATGAAAATATGGACTCAAAGCGTTAGGGTGATGTCTTGGAAAGTGAGCGATGACGGCACTTTCGTGTACAAAACTGACTGGGAATCAAATTATACATACATTCATCGGGTCTTTCAAAATTTCATAAGTCAGTGATGAAAATCTGTTGAACTATGATTTCTTCATACCCGTGGCATGTTCGAACTTACAGTTGAAATACAGGGTGTCTACTGAAACGGAAAGCAGAAACAGATTGCCATTTGGTTGCCCTATTCCAAAAATTACCGTGTGGGTTCTTTCACCCACGCCAACGAAAATGGATGCCTCGAGGGACAAAACTAGGAGGGGATTTACCCCCCCCCCCAATAATTTAGCAGTCGAAGGTATCAAAGAGAACACAATCGACAAGGAACATATTAGTTAAGAAATCTTGAAATAAGAATATGAATTTACCCATAATTATTCAAACAACAGTTCTACTTAATTAATTCATCCAAGAAAACCCTGGAAAAATGAGAAAATTTGAAAAAATCTATCAACATATTCATTCGAGGTTATTCGCATTTTTATTAATCTGACAACAACCAACAACAAACTATAGACGCATACAGACTAGACACTACAGACAATAGTAGGACAACACTCCTCTATTTGTGGCCTCAGGTAAAAAAAATGTTGTCGATTTCACCAGTTTAAAAAAAATTATTTAAAAAGAGAAAGCGTGCAGCACCAAGCAGCCAAAATCTTAAATCACATTCTCTGTCCAGTTCTATTAAGTATAGATATGTCTGTAAAATATATCTATAAAACTTGATAGACACGTCAGTTTTATTAATTTTAATTCTATTTGATACGAACAATGTACTAAGGGTATCTTCTAAGTGTTCTCTTCAGGGGGGTGGTTACCAAATTTCTTTTTTTTTTCTACTCTGCTTTAACTTAGATAGCCGACATCTCCTAAAGGTTGAGGAGAGGTTCAATGGGAGAACTGCTCTCCATTTGGACAGTGTGAAAAGGGAAAATAGTGTTGACTAACATTCATCGAAAGAATATCTATGTACTTCCAAGTTCCTCTTGCAACATGCGGTGTAGAGTACCTGGAAACATCCGAACATGGACATATTTAGTCTTTCCATGCTCGATGATTCAAAATTCACTATGCAGAAAGTTTCGCCCATCGAATTGTGAGTCGTCGGGCACCAAAGCGACCGAAAATGGCGGTTGTCAACACTCGGGTGTTTCTAGGTATCCTACATGCGGTAAGCTGCGGCTGTATTTCTTTTGTGATGCATCATCACCATTCGCCTCCATTAATTTGCAACAACTTCAGAGAAGTATAGATATTATATCCTTAGTACAGTGTTCTAATCAAATATCGATGATGGTGGGGCGTATAGTGGTGCACGCACTCCAAATTGGATTGAATGAAACAAGGATCCACTCTGTCTTGTATATATATGTGTATGCACCGCAACACCTCTGTTAT
Organism: Acanthococcus lagerstroemiae; assembly: GCA_031841125.1. NCBI lineage: Eukaryota > Metazoa > Arthropoda > Insecta > Hemiptera > Eriococcidae > Acanthococcus > Acanthococcus lagerstroemiae. The sequence goes on from CM063110.1 coordinate 39,726,169, forward strand.
GTCCACATTTTAATCTTGCCTCAGTAAATACCATTTTTTTTTTAAATTCGCTCTAAGTTAAGGTTCTCCTTTTTTCTTTTTAGTTTAGTGTCTTAGCACTGGGTAACACAGGCTGCATGTTAAGTTCTAGTAAAAACACAGAATTAGTACAGCCCTTCTTCTTCCTTTTCTGAATATATACTATTCATAGGAACCCGTGAAATACTGTCGACATTCACAGAAGTATTGACATATTGTCATTTTTCAAGTTTTTGTATCCAAATATTTTGAACACCGTTGTATTGAAGACAAATCATATAAGAATTGCAATAACAACTTAATTTATACAAAGATTATTCAGCCTAAACCATTTGTAGAATAGACATGTCAATGCAAATCTCAATTGTACCACTGTGGTGTAATTTTTAATACACTGCTGTTACTACAATATTGATTAAGTAATGTAGGTACTTTTATACTTGTCATGTCAACTGAACGCGTGTAATTCGCTGCATACTACAATGTTTATAGTTACCTATGTAGATATGTCAATACATGTGGATACTTTTTGACTTAAAATGTTCACTGCATTTTACACACACTGAACACTTGTTCATCATTTTGTCTAGGGAAATGAATAATATATAGTTGACAGTAAACAGAGCATCCCCGATCTGCAAAATCAGCGTCAAAAGACACTCTTGACACTCTTTTTGAATCAAAATAGTGTCAGTCCCTGACAATCACGTAGGCTCCGCCCACTTATATAGGAGAATTGATCGGTCAAAAGCGTGTCAAGAAGTCAAAAATGCGTCGGAGTGCTCCGATTGGTTGAATGATTGTCAAAATGTCAAAATACCATGTTAAAATTCGCAAAATTGACGCAGGTTAAAATTATGTCAACCCTTGCAGATCGGGTCAACACTCTGTTATGTGCACTGCACACGAAAATGTGCACTGAAAATGTCCTGTATTTCAATAGGCTACTAACATTTTAGTCGATATTTCCATATGCAAGTGTTTCACTCACGGGAATGTCCTGACTTCGATAATGGGCATTTTAATTGATGTTATCATAAGCACAGGATCTGCAGAAACGCAACAGGATATCGTCTACTGGTTTACTTGAAACCTGCTTTTCATTCTCTATCTTCAGTCAACAAACAGTCTAGGATTCGAAGTAAACGGACGAGACAACCAACCAGAATACAAAATATTTAGTTAGGTATTGGGAAAATTCAATCAGTTTTCGCTTTTCATAAGTTATATCTCCCCTATTATGGCGCGTGCGAACTAGCGATCAACATAACTTCCAAGAATTCATAGGGCTTTTTATCCTTTCATTAAAAAGTAAAAACGTACTTACAGATTACTCGTCCAAGAACCATATCGAACACAGACTGCCACACTGTCATGAGTTTACACGTTCTCGCACTTTTGCTAATTGCGTCAACCGAAATAAAAAACTGCATTTTGTTCTTACGCGTCAACCGAAAAGGAAAACTGCAGTTTATTTTTACGCGTTAACCGAAACAGAAAACTGCATGCATATTTTACTTCTGCACAGAACATGAACAACATACAACCGATACCAAAATGAACTGACCAGTGACGACTGGGCGAACGTGAACGTTAAGCCGAAACAAGTAGTATCGAAGATACAAAAGCCAGTACATACTTGTAGATAAGAGTCAATCAGCACGTTTGAACGTTACGCCTAGAGCAGAGCCGAATTCTTATCCTCTATTCTAACTGAATCTGAATGAGCCAATGAACGCACTGGTTTTTCAGTGTCACTGGGTGCACTGCGCAGCGTTCTTTTTACTTATCCATAGCAAACAGTTACTTATATCTATTATTTTCTATTTATTACTCATTAGCCGTTATGCGTGACGTCTGACGCGACTGTTCATTGTGTATTCGTATTCGGTCCCATTCTTTCAAGGCTCTGTAAACTTCTTATGGGTGTGCTCGTCCGGTCCATTTTGATCCTTACTTTTCCGATAATACGCAAACGCTTCACAGGGCGCGTCCCGAGCAACAGTTGAGAGTTGAGACTTTTGATATATTGCATTGGGAATAAAAAGATAAAAATGGTGGACGCAGTGTTGTCATCTCTCACAAGTTTCTGAAAACTCTCAGAATTTTCCACAAAGCACTAACCTATAAATTTTCATGAAATACTCATTTTTTTGTGCTTAATTCTATTCAAATGATCTCGATGAAACAAAATTTTTTTCATAGATTGTTTGAAAGTACATAGCAAAACTTTAATTTTTCTTTTATTATTATGTAATACTGTAATTGTTTCTGCCCAACGTACAAAATCCCACAAGTTACCCGGGTAACTAAAGGGGAACAAATGTAATCTGAGGGTAACCGAGGGTAACATATGGGTAACTTTTCTGCCGCGGGGTAACTAATTGCGTAGTATCCCCATCCCGCCAGTTACCCGGGTAACTGTATTCTGAAGGTAATTAGAGGGTAACAAATAGGTAACTTTCCCGCAGGTAACTGGGTGACTAGAGGGTAACTGATTGGGCATCAGGTGTGTGTTATCGCTACATGAAAAAGTCCAAAAAATATGTTTATTTTTATTAATAACTAATAAAGAATCAATTTATAATGGTATTCTGGCACATAAAGAAAAATGTTAACTCCAATGTACTTATTCCTGTGATACAGATACAACTAAATATTACTGTACCTTCCACCCATTGAGTATCAGATTACTGAAAATACATATGAGGAGCGATTTTCCGAAACGGACTCCGTCCACTTTTGCATTTTTTACAGGAGGCGATAAAAACTTGGTACACGAAGTTATGAGATTTAAAAATCTTGGGTGATGGACTGGTTGCCTAGTAGAACACTTACTGGAATACCTTTCGTTTAAATATTTCGTTTTTGTCGCGCCATGTGTTCGTGAATGCGTCAAGAAGTTGGGTACTTGGACAGAGGCCGTTTTGGAATGATTTTTTATACTGAATTCGGAAGCAGAATGTTAAGTGGTGAATGTTTAAAAATCATTTCAAAACGGCATGTATCCTTCTGACGAAAAGAGCCTCGAACACAGTGGAATGTTGTAAAATTGATTATTCAGCAAAATCGAAGTAAAAATCCACTAAATTGACGTTTTAACGTATCAAGAAATTTATTTATCAGTAAAATTTAAATTTTATGTTTCAAAAAGTATCAAAGTACAGGCAAAAATAAAAGAAACTACTCGAGACGTCGTTTCTTTGAGGTGGCTTCAGGCTTTTCAGTATTTTGTCTTTTAACGGATGCCTTCTTTGCTGCTGGTGTTTCAGTAAGTTCAGGTTCTACAGCAACTTTTGGTTTTGCAACAACTTTTCATTGTGAAGTTGGGTGTTTCCGAAGGGTTTGGTGCAGTACGTTTTTTAGGAGAATCCTTGGGCTTAACGAGTTTGGTTTTTTTAGATGATGATGATTTTAAATCGATAGCGTGTGTCAGATCGTCTTTCTTCGCAGATGGTTTATTCAATTCAGTTTATCCACGCTTTCCGTTAAACCCATCAGTCCAATTAATTTGAGTACGTCTTTTTTTCTTTCTGTTGAAACGGATGTTTGTGATGGCAATAGTTCCGGTTTTCTGGCTACGAACTTTGGAATTTTTGGTTTCAACAAATTATGGGAAGTACTATTTCCGGAGAACAAGTTACCAACATGAACAGTTCCTTGCTGACGAACGTATGAATAAACCATCTACGATTTTATTACATTTCCAACTGGTTCACAGACTTGAGAGATATTCGTGACAGAGTTTTGAAATCGAATACCTGCCAGTCATCACCATACACGAATACTGTTCCGAAATTTTCATATATCTGGTGATACTGAGCCGGTGACTTGATCACAGGAATTTTCCGCAAGATTTTCTTTCAAGACGTGTGTAGCTGTGTACGTTTCTGTATGCTGATACGTGGCTGATCGCACACTGCGGATACTGCAAATTCCGTACTAATTAACCCTTTCTATGTATTTGCGAATAGAGTATCGTCTGCTTTGTTTTCGTTAACGTTCAATCAGTTGATATTTACGAGAAAAGAGACATTATTAATATTTTTAAAGAAATCTCCAGGAAAAAATTTGTCTCCGTGCACTTATATAAAAAAAAATATTGTACAGTACGAGTGGGCCAAAAACGCGTTTACAGTAGCGTAGCCAGACTTGGTATGAAGGGAGGGGGTTCGTTTCACTTTTGCAACATTACACGTGTAATACTTACTATTACAAGAATAAATTTTAATTTTTTCACATTTACGGTTGATGCCGGGAGGGGTGTCAGACCCCCCCCCCCTCGGTGGCTACGCCCCTGCGCGTTTACGCTTGTTCTGTTGCAGAACTCGGCAGAACTCGCGTTAACGCTCTTTTTCCCCACTAGTACCGTAATTTTGGATTAAGGCCATTTTGGAACAACTTTTTTTTTTTTGTGAAATACTTTTGGCTTTCTATAGAGGTTTAAATTAAACGCTACAAATAGGTAGTTTGATGATGTAGGTATGTGCCTGACAGTATATCCTCCACCAGATGACGCCAAAAAACGAGATTCGAAAAAAATGGACAGAGTCCGTTTTGGAAAATCGCTCCTCATATAAAAATAAGGACACTTAAAACAAGTTAATAAAAGAAAAATTGTTTTTAATTTTGTTAAAACCCCCAAAAATTAATGTTTGTTATCTCACGAATTTTGGGATCAGATCCGGATGTCAGCCAATAAAACGGAAATTTCACTTCTGAGAGAAGACATATACATTATATACCTATATATTCGACTTGACGTGGAAAAAGAAGGTGAGGAAATTGGGATCTTTTACGTCATTTTGTTCAAATATATCATCGGATTTTGAATTTGGGGACACAAAATCTAAAATTGTAATTATTTTTGCTTTTAAATTCAGTTATTTTCATACACATGTACATCGTCTAGAATCCAATAATTAAATTTCCTCCTCTGTCGCTTCATAGTGTGCTCGAAGACAACTTAAAATGGGTAAAATGGACAAATGGACTAAACCTGAAAAAGCGATATAAGGTTTTTAGTCACTGATTTCAATCATTGTATCAAATTTTTGTTACGAAATACAACTTGAATCCTCAAAATCTAAATCTCATCTTACAGTTTTCTCATTTTGAATATTTATCTTTATTTTTATAAAATTTAAATGAAAAAATGTCTCGTTATGTAAGTTTATTGTTAGAAAAATTGTGACAATAGGAGTACAAAGTTGCAGATGGAAACGGAAAACGATTTTCATTTCGCCTCACAGGAAGTCGAAAGAAAACTTAAGACGGTTACAATTGACTCGACCATGAGAATCGAGGGGGAAATGTATCAAAATTAGGGATCTTGGTCGCTGATTCCACGTATTATTGTACCTACAATACTGTCTCGGATTGGACTCTTTAAATCCTGTTTTATTTGCAATTATTTTATTTTACCGACTTTTCGGAGAAAAGGGAGGTATTTATATTAGGCACATATATATTTCATTTATCTTCTGAGAGAAGAATACACTGAAAATATTTTCACTTCAGATGGTATCTTTATACACGCCATGAAACACTCGGCGTGTGAACTATGAAACCTACAAGAAATGAACAAAAAATGTACCTTTAAAGAAAGAAATCTCCAAACGGGCAGTTGGTTAAATGATAAAATAAAATCAGGATAATCAAAACTTCAAATTTAAAGCTTGAAAAACGTTATGAGATATTTCAATTACAGTTGTTTTGAAACTGAATTCATCTTCCTCATCAGGCATCATTAAAATTTAAGAAAATGCGATGCTTCTCAGATAAAGTCTGAATTTTAGAAACTCAAATCGGAGTAGGATCAAACAAATGATCAAAATAATAAGTGACTTAATCCCTATGCTATTTCTACAGTTCTTTAATTTTGTAATCACTAACTAATATAAAAATTTTAAAATCGCTACTTTTATCATAAGATTTGAATTTCGGAGGTTCAGTTCGGGGTCAGATCAGAAATTTGATGCATCATTCGAAATTAACAGCAAAAAGAAATACGTTCTTAATTTCTTTGGCCGAGTCGATCTTGCCTATTACAATTTCTCTTTTAAACTACAGCCTGGTGTAGAGGATTAAAAAGTTCAGATTTCCTCTTAGTATTTGTATTTTACTAGACACAAGCTTTCCAACGGGTAGAATTTCTGTTTTGATAGTCAAATCAAAGCTGGATCGAAATTTTGATGGATCACTCGCAATCAGTAAAACCCAAGAAACTTCTGTTTCGATACTTTGTTCTTTGTCCAATGTGTTCTCCCAAATGTATTTAAAATCAGCGCCTATTCTAATCTTTTTTTATAAGCTGCCCAAATCAGAAAACTGCCGGTTTTATCACAACTTTTCTTTGTTTCTCTCCTATACAATCTATATATGTATGTAATTTCAATTACATTTATGTGATGCTCTGACTCGAAAGTTTTTAAAAATAACTACCCATGACAAAAAGATTTTACCCCCCCCCCCCCAAAAAAAAAAAAAAAATCTATATGCGATCATGATACTAAAGGTGAACAACGATACGAACCCGGGTTAGGGTTTTGAGGATGAGTCATAATTCGTCGTGTATAAGCAGCTGTTTAACGCATATTTTGACAAGTTGAAACTCGTCGCATTGCATTGGTCATAATCAAGGGATTCTCAGTAGATAGTAGAGGTAGTAGGTACTGTACCTTACGGGTGTGAGTTCTGAGTTGATTTTTATTGATTTTTTCCGTTAAACGTAACACAGTTGCCTTTTGGAACTGCCCAAACTTTTTTGCAGACGCTTAACAAAATTTTGGTACAGCCCAATATGGTCAGCATTCGGTTCTGCCCCCTAGAATAGGCGTTGTTTAAAATTTCCATATTGATGGATCTTTTCCTGACTTCCTTTTCGAGGGGAGAAGGGGAGAGAATCGATTAGATCGATTTGATCACTTAAGAAATTAGACTTCAGTACTTCAACATTCAAGATTCTTCTTGGTTTTACTATGAAGAGGTTAGAATCAAAACAGACATTTGCCATTTTACTCCAAATGCGCAAATAGGCAAAACACGGTACGCGGGTGCAGAAATATCCCTTGCTGCTCCGTGAATAGGTGGTAAGTATCTAGTGTTTGTGGGAAATCCGACTGCTGTGAAATCGACCGTGCGAAAAGGGTTGCAGTCGCTTAAATTGAAGGGGATATTTGGCAAGCGTCATTTTTGATTCTCACTTGGCTATTGCATCGTGAAAATTGTTCTCCACAGTCGATGTGAAACGTGAAGAAAAGTAAACGCACCAATGGAATGTGCTTTAGAACGAAAATATGTACATACCATACCATGCTGGATTAACTAAATAAAATTTCTATCACGACGAATGAAAATGTTAGAATAAATACATAAATAAATAAATAAAATGGAAAACAAAGTTAAGGTGCTAGCTGACAGAGCAAAAAAAGTACTATGTACCTACAAGATAGATGGTGATGACAAGAAACTCTAAGAAACAAGATATTTGTAATAAAATCATCTGTGATGTACACAATGAGAATCAAAATAACTAGTGATTATCGACATTGACGGACTGTTTCATCTAAATATTTTTATGAACATTAACTATAGGTATATTAATTAGTGATTATCGATAATCACTAACAGCGCGTAGTAAAAGTTGAAAAAATATTTCTCGCGTCGTCGAAAAGGTAAAAAAGAAAGATTTGGTCATTATTTGTACAGGGTAAATCATCCATTTTTGGCCAGGGTACCATCTTTAGCCAGATTTCTCATAAATTAGCTAGCAAATGAGGACTGGATAACACTGGGAATGTGATTTTTGCACTATGAAGTCAAAGAAAACTGCCGAGTGTATGGTGGGTTGTACTTTCAAATTTACGTCACCCATTATTCTTTTTAAAAAGATTGATCTGTGGCGGACTTCAAAATTTCAGTGATTTCTTATCAAAACTCTTAAGAATCCAGCAATTGGAAAAATTGTCATACGAACACTCCCAGGCGGTAATTGCACCAGGCAATGTATTTTTCTAATCAATAGTATTAGTAACGCATTTTGATTGAAAAATTGGTTTTTACTCTGTTTTTCATTAATTAAAAGGCATGGCCAAGTGAGGGTCTCGAATTTAATGACATCACCATCTTTGGCCAGCAACATGGATATAGTGCTAATCCATTTTTGGCCACCCTTTGTTATGAACGAGTTAGAAAAGCTGAAGATTTCTCATAAAATTCACAAGATTCTTCGTCATGTCACTACTAAAGTGTCGCACAAAAAAGAAGAAGAAATAGCAATAATTTTTTAAGCAATTTACGAATAAGAAATGACGCATCAGAAATGTGAGATTTGTTTTTATGATACTACAATGCATTGAAACCTGGGAAATCTGATATTGCGTCTGATAATTATCAACTTTCACTACAAGCTGCTAGCGATTATCGATAATCACTAGTTGATGTACGCAATACCTATAGTTAATGTTCATAAAAATATTTAAATTATCAACTTTAACTGAAACAGTCCGTCAATGTCGATAATCACTAGTTATTGTCGACATTCCCTGAATTATCGACTTTCACTGTAACATACATAGTCACAGATGCTTTCACCACAAATATCTTCTTTCTCATCATGACCATCTCGTGGTATTTTTTTTGCTTCATCATCTTGTCCCTACCCCTTGTTTTCCATTTTTTCTCTTTTGGCAAGTGTTGGTTTGGATTCAAACCTCTTCATATGTTGAGCCAACAACCCGTTAAGACAATCAATCAGCCGCTAATGAAATTAATGGGTAAACTTTGGGAGTCAAGGGGTATAAGTAGTTAAGTATAACGGAACAGTTGAGTTGAAAGAAATTTTGAGCAGCCAGGAGGAAGTGTAGGTTAAATTTTCATACTAATTTTGCTACTGACACCAGAACCAAAGGGAGAGTAATGAGCAACTGCTCAAGATCAAGATAGTCGAGATTACAACCTAATACATTGTTCATATTGTGGGCATAACTTCCATGCAATCCACAGACATATAGAATTCACATAAACAGTATTTTATTTGCAGAATTTTAGGGTCAATTCACTGAATTGTGCAGTTGTGTTACTAGAACCCCTTTTTGCCTATCACCAGCTGCAATTGTAATGGTTTGTAATGGTAATTTAACTTCTTTCTGATAAAAATTAGTTATTTCTATTGCTCCGGTCTGAAGGAAAATCGGGGTCCAGCTTATACGCCCGGTCATATATGTACCAGTTCGTGACAGCAAGTTGTCATTCTTATAATTTCCTTTATTTAAATTCAGAGGGGGAAAAACAATACTACTGCCTGCCGGGTCCAGCGCCATTACTTATCCATCATAGACGGGATGTCTAAAAGTCTTCATAATTTCCGCGAAAGGGCATCGAATCTTCTCTTTTTTTCTATGCATTAAAAAAAAAAAAAAAAAAAAACTGAAAGCAAAGATACAGGACTTATAGTAATACATGATTCATTGAACCGTGGAGCCAAACGCCACGGAAGATCGACCTGGACGAAATGAGGGGTTGCCAAGCGGCTAGGCCAGAGAGAGCGTTTAAAATGAAACATCAGCCAAAGTTAAAGTGTACTATTGAACAGAATCTTACATCGTCGGTCAATTTTAAAAGCTTACTACGGTGCGGATTGAGCATTAATGTCAACTCGTTCGCAAGATTGGCATTTGAAGCACATTTTTCAAACTCAAGCAGACAAAGGCAAGCCAACATTTTTGATTGCGGCGAGCAATGTCTCGACACAGCGCCTTTTTGAGAACAGTTAGGCCGAGCAATACGGAGAGGACGTCCGGCGAAAGGAGCATCCATTTTTTCGAGCACGTATATATAATTCACAAAACGACAGGTAGAATAATATTGTATACCAAAGCTTGAGAAAATGGGACGGCGACGGTGGGTACCTTCTGCGTTATTAAAATATGAAAAGTGTCAAAAGCGGATAAATGATGGGTCGACATCAGTTAACGTCGGACACCTAAAAAGAGCAGGACAGGGCATCTGTACGGTAATTTATACGTTTTCGAGATTATCGTAAGATAAATGTGTCGGGAAGAAAAAAATTCGTTTTTGATTAGTTGGTAATTTGCGCGCAGACGGTGCAACTTTTTCCTATCTCTCTCCATAATACAATACCCAAGTCATTTCATCCGATGTAATATTTGTTAGCAGTGATAGGAAGGAAGGAAGGAAAGGATCAAGCCTAACCGCTACCTACTTTCGAGGTACGTAAAACGCGTTCATATTTATCTGGCGCCTGTGAGACAGAATATTCCAATTTTCAATGAAAAGGAGAACTTTTACCGCTTTTGCGTCTATTTTACGCGCATCAAATTCAATACCTATAACTGTGTATCACGTAATATAAATTATTACAAGTACCTACTACCAACTAGAATACCAAATCTTTCAAATGCATGTACGAGCAATAATACCATTTTAGTACGGCTTGAGACACATAAATTTCACAATGAAGATAGAGTGCTTAAATAATTGGGGTTTCAGAAGGAAGAAAAAAATAAACTGATTTGTATACATGTAAATTGCAGATACTGTACACATAGATAGTGTAAAATGTTCTTTTAAGCGTGATGAAAACTTTCAACACTGAAAGAATTTAATGGAACATGATGTTACAAAGTTTCCAAAATAAACGAAAAAAAGGTTGAAATGTTCGAATTAAAAAACTTTTCTCCATGATTTAAAACAATTTTGTAACATGTCTCGGATGGAAAACATAAACGTGAAAACACGCCTCGCAGTTTTACAGATTTGACGTAAATTAGGAGATTATTTTATTTTTTTTTATTTTTCCGAGGTTTTATTCTGTCAATTTTTTTTTTAATTTATTCTATTATTACCGAGCCACGGAGCTACACTCTCGAGCTATGGGCTGGAAAAAGATTGTTGTCTATATGTCGCAGAGGTATCCAGCAGCGGAAATGTAGGTGAGGGTGTTGTTTATGTGCTTGTGGGAGTTGGAGAGAGCCAATATTCGACTGTGGGGGACGTGGTGAGAGTTACGAAGGCAAGTGAGAGGGCATGAGAAGAGGTGGTCCACGGTGAGAGGATCTTCATCTTCACAGTGTGGGCAGTTGGGGGATAAAGGTTAGTGAGAAGATGCGTATGTGTGAGGCATGTATGTCCCATCCTTGGCGGATGATGATAATTTCCTCGCGGCGGAAGGAATGTTGGGACGTTGATCAGAGTACTGGTGTAAGTTTGATTTGTGCGAGCATAACTTCATCTCGAGAGTGAAATTTGATTTCGTAGTTAATGGCGGAATAATATTGTTGCAAATAATGAAAGCGATACGTGCTGACGCATCACAAAACACAGCTACGCAGCTGCAGCTTTCTACATGTAGCAAGAGGAACTGATAAGGGAAAAGTAGACTTTTTTTCTGTAAATTAGTCAACACTATTTCTCAATTCCTCTCACAATCAAAGAGCAGTTCTTTCACTAAAACTCCTGTAGAGTAGTAGATGTAGGGTTGTATAATAAGAAGACAGGTAAAGACAGACACCATTTTTCTTCCAGTTTGTTCCGTAAAACGAGAACTAATCACGCCGTGAGGCTGCGTTCGTTGGCCCCCTCCCTTGGCAAAATTTGCTATTTTTTGACATGGATATATCTATTGGCTGGCCGTCCCGTCCTATTTTTTAGACGTCTCTCACAGGAGAAATAAAGCTCATAACTCCAAGGCCATTTACCAAAAATTTTTATAACACTGTTCTGCAAAATTTCGCTCTTTTTTGCTCAAAGATAAAAATATACGAATCCGGAAGTGTTTTTAACGCTGAATTCAATGCCACAAACCATTTTTCCTAGTACGTCAGAATTTTTCTCAATTTTATGTTAAAGTGTCGAAATACATGAAAAAAGGCTGAAATTACATACTTTTCAGTCTATTGAAAAGCAACTAAAAACCTCACCAAAAAAGTTTTTTGTTTTTTTTTTTTAATGCTGTCGTACTTTCTGATACTTACATAAACAATTTTCCAGCCAATGGTTCATAAACAAATGATTATCCAGAAGATTGGAGATATTCAGATGTAAGCAATTGCTGTAACACAATAATCCTTACCTAAAAGTATTTAACAAATGCTCGTTTTTGATAGCCAATCAACATTATCCATGTTAAATATACGATTCTTAAACTGTATTTTATGCTGAATTCAATGTCGTAAACCATTTTTGGATAGCACCTCAGAATTTTACTTCATTTTAAATTGAAATTTTGAAAAACATGAAAAAAAGTATATACTTTAACCGATACAATAGCAGTTAAAAGACAGGTCAAAATATTTTTTGCACTTGAACTGTAAAGGTTCAGTAACAATAATAAAAACGCAGTTTGTTAGAAGATGCTTTAATGGGTACTTTTCTTCTTTTCTACAAATGTGAATCAGTTTCGTTTTTCAAAGTCCAACAGTAGTCAGCTAACCAGTGTTTAAGACGAAACTTTTTATGTCATTTTGTCAGAGGAGCATTTCATCTTTTCTTGTTATGTCATAAGTTTTGTCTATTTTTTTGTCATGTTGGTTAGCATAGGCTAGTCATTCTACCGAAATCTTGTTACTTTTGTCCCAGCTAGATATCTGGCAATGTATAAACAATAAACAATAGGGTCCTCTATTACTATATAGGTTCAGAGGATAACTTCTTGTATCTTTTTTATTAATTTGAAGTATCGTGCCCCCGCCCCTATTGTGGAAATTCCATTTAAGTGCTCAAAAATTCCTTCATCGTGACTGTCCCTCACCGTGTACTGGTCTATAAAATGTTTTTGTTTTTTTTTAATATTATCGCTGCATGTTTGGATATATAAACCGATGTCCGTGTATAGTTTTTGTGAGTACAGTCAACAAATTGCCAATGCAGTACGTGTTTCAGACTCGATCGGAATCAGTGCAGTCATATTTGAAAACAAGTCCCTTGCTTTTTTCCCTTCACCGTGATCAAATTTGAACCAATCAGAAAACAGACACAGAGCAAATATTTTTGAATGTAAAATAGCCAACCTGAAGTATTTTTATCAGACGGTTGGTGTGTACATATGATTTTTTGCGAATTTTGAATGGATTGCCGCTTAATTTAAGAAAAGTGCTGGAAACAAGAGATTTTACCTACAGAAATTCCTTAAACGTGGCGCATTGTGATGAGTGCTGCAAATGACTCAAAATGTTGATAATCGCAATTAAATATATGGGTTCGTACGAGTACATCAGATTACACTTTATCGTTTCATCAGTTTTTAAAATACCTATGGTCAAAATTGAGAGATCCAGTGAACCTTTATCAATGTTGTGAAGATTTTTTCCAATTTCCATCGCCGTGTCGTCGAGATAGCCATAGGCAAAGTCGAAGTCTCACAGTAATCCATATATCCGTAAACCTTTGAAATGTCTGAGCCGCGTTCCGGAGACCAAAAGGCATGAACGGGAACTCAAACAATCCGAATGGCAGTGTTTTCCAAACAGTGATTTGTCATTATTTAACTTCTGTGATTTTTCAAGTTCTTTGATTCTGGTTGTAAATTTTCTGCATGTTTCTCCTATGTAGGTCATGTCACAGGGTTCACAGTCCAGTCTGTATACTCCGCTACTGTTGTTTCTGTCCTTTGTTTCTGTTTTGTCATTGCTTATTTGTTTGATCAGAGGCGGTCTGTTTTTAATTCCGAGTTTTATTATGTTGTATTGATTGAAGATTTTCTGTATTTTGTACGCGTGTCCCCCTGTGAATGGTATTGCTCCTGCGTATTTGTCTGTTTTTGTGGTTGTTGGTTCAGTGTCTGTGCTTTTTGATGGTGTTAGTTTGTTAATTATTCTCTCTACTGTTTGTGGTTGGTATTTGTTTAAATTTGTTGATCTCTGTTGTTCTGAGGTTGTTGTCGTTTAGTATGTTGACTGCTCTGTGGCAGTAGTTGTGTAGTACAGCCATTTTGTGTTTTTGATGGTGGAATGAGAGTCTTTGGGTATTATTGCGTCTGTGTGAGTGGGTTTTCTGTAAATGTTGTACTATGTATCCCGTTGTCTTTTATTTGTATTGTAAGGTCAATGTAGTTGATGGTCTTGTTACCATTTTCCATTGTGAACTTTATGTTGTTGTTTATGCTGTTTTTCTCCGGTTCCTGTCCAGATTATTAATATGTCGTCTACGTATCTTGTCCATAGCTTTATGTTTTTCTTGGGTTTGCTGCTGTTTAGTAGGTCGTTTTCAAAGTTGTTCATGTATATTTCGGCTAGAATGGGTGACAGTTGTGACCCCATTGCTAGACTTTCTGTTTGTTCGTAATATTTGTTGTTGAACCGACAGTAATTTTGGTGAAATTTTTTTTTTTTGTGATGTTTGCGTATGCAGTTTCTTCTGTTTTGTTTTTGTACTTGTTGTTTGTCAGTATTGTTATTAGTTCTTGTTTTGGTATGTTCCCGAACATGTTTGTTACGTCCAGTGATACTAGTTTGTCGTCGTTGTTTAGTGTTATTGTGTCCGGTTTGTCTTTTAGTTGTAATGTGTTCTTTATACTGTAATCTGTTTTGAAGTTGTAGTGTTCTTTCATGAATTTGACTATTATTTTTGCAAGTTTGTAGCTTGGTGATTGTATGCTGTTGATTAGTGGTCTTATTGGTCTGTCTTGTTTGTGTAGTTATATGAGGACTTCGTTTCTCTCCTTCTATTCTTAATGTGGCTTTAACTATGTCCTTTATATAAATTTAAAATAACTTGTCTTTCTTTAAATTTTATATTCCTAGCTTTTTTAGAATATCAAACATTTTATGCCATTTAACATTGTCAAAAGCTTTTTCAGTATCAATGAATGCCATATATGTATCCTACCCCTTTTTGAGTCTTCCATCTACAATTAATCTCCAAGCTAACAGTGCTTACCTAGTACCTCTACTTTGATTTTTCTATATATATATATATATATATATATATATATATATATATATAATATATATATATATATATGTTTATATATGTACACCTTAATTTTGTGGGAAGAAAATCTCAGAAACTATTGAATCAATTGATTCCAAATTTTGGTATATTATGGAGAAGTACTTGAAGTTGTTAAAATAAGCTTTTGAAGGCAATCGGTCGAGCCGTTCGTGAGTTTTCCTTGAGGACAAAATTTGTGGCAAAAAAATCTCAGGAACTATCGAATCATTTGATTCCAAATTTTGGTACATTATAGAGAAGTACTCGAAGTTGTATTGGTGAAAGTTTGATGACAATCGGTTGAGTCGTTCACGAGTTTCCTCAATTTAAGTTCAGCATAAGAAGCGCAAGGCGACTTATGTACTCGATGTTGTTTGGGATTTAATTTATACGAAATCAAATTTTGATAGCCGCGTAGTTTTGTTGTATTATACAAATGTTTCGGTCTTACACGTTTCCGCCTTGAATGTATCGATTTCAAATTTATACGAACTCTAATTTTGATAGCCGGGTAGTTTTATATTTTTATAATACTATTCCCTGTCGAGAGTTGCGTTTTTTAAAACGTGAATGGCCTTAAACATTTCAGCCGAATACCACTAGTCCTTGTCGACATTTGCGTTTTTTTAAAAACGTTAACGACTTAAAACGTGTCGACAGTGTCTTGATTTCGCGAGGAACGAGCGAAGCGAGTTCCGAGTGCTTTTCGGCCGAAGGCCGAAAAGTCGTAAATTCACTTCGGAAGTCAAGCAGTTTTTTAATTCAATACTTCTCATTGTTCATCATCTTTCCATAATATTTAGATTGTCGTATTTTCGAAGAAATAATTGTTCGAAGCGTTACAACAAATTATGTTCGATATTTTCACCTTTTAGCATCACTCTTTTTAAAGTCTCTTGTTTTCCATAATTTATTAAAGTCTTGGCACTTCTTATTATAAATATACATCTATTTGTCAGGATTATGATTCAGCTGGGTTCCACATTTGGAATAATCATGGTGCCGACATGTTGGATACTAATTGGTCGACCATGTTGGTCGAACTAATTGGTCGCATCATGTTGGTCGCTCACAAGGTTCGACCGACTTAGTCTGACTGTCGAAAAAAGTTGTTGTGACTTCCAAAAAAAAATTGTTGACTTCAAAAAAAATGGCCCCATAATAACTTGTGGTCGATCTACAAATGTGCGAATCCCTTCAATTTCTATCAACGTTACTCTTTCGCGCATCATTTTGCAGAAGCAGATCACAGAAGTTACAGTGAGTTCACGGGTCTGTCTCTCAGCAAGAGCCGTCCGTACAAGAGCGTCGCTTGGATGTGATCGGTTACAAGCTGTTGTGCTGGATACGAGGAAGCGAATTTGTTTCTGGTTATCTTAGGGGCGGCCCACAATTTAGCCTATTAATCATTTTATATTTATTATGTATTTTTCAACAAAAGTTATGTCTTCTGCTGCATTTCGTTCGTATAATTTATCTGACATTTTTCAATCATATTGCTTTTATGATTAAAATTGTTAATGTTTACAAATTGTATTCAATGTTCCTCTTCTAATAAATAATAAAAAAAATAAAAAAAAAAAGTCGACCAAAAAAAAAAGTTGTCCCAAAACAAAGTTGTCGACCAACTTTGCGTACATGCGTCGATCACAGTGTACAACGGCAGTCGACCAACTTGACGTGAACCAATTCAGCTGGTATCTCATCATCCACTTCTGGAGCTTTCCCTTTCCTTAAATCTCTCAATGCTTTGTCAAATTCACCTCTTAAAATTGAGTATCCCCTCTCATCTTCTTCCACATCTTCCTCCCTCTCTATTCTTATCTCTTCATCCTCATAGAAGAAGGTGTAAGGTAGGGGTGCTCCTTATCAACAGTATTAATTAATCTGTACATAGAGTGGGCCACAAAAGAAATAAAATGAAAATTTGAAGCAGGTGTCACCACCATACATGGAGAGCGAGTAAAGATTCTCAGGTTTGCAAATGATATTGTCGTATTAGCTGAAATGAGTATTGATTCGGAAAACATTTTAAATGGAATGGAGGAGATTTTGAGTATAGAATAAATAAAAATAATAAACTAAAGTAATGGTAATAAGTAATCGAAGCTTAAATATAGATATTGGGCAGGAAAAGATTGAGGAAGTAAACGAATTTAGCTATTTAGGGAGTAAAATAACAAAAGATGGAAGGAGTAAAAGGGATATTAGTAGTAGAATAGCACAAGCCAAATTAGCATTTTATCGAAAAAGTAATCTTTTCAAATCAAAAATAAATCTGGAAATCAAAAAATTGTTCTTGAAAACTTGTTTGGAGTGCAGCCTTGTATGAATGTGAAACTTGGACCATAGGAAAACCAGAGGAGAGAAGGTTCGAAGGTCTTGAGATGTGGTGCTGTAAGCGAATGCTTAGCATCAAATGGATGAATAAGGTAAAAACGGAGGAAGTACTAAACAGAGTAGGAGGTAAAATGGATATTTGGAATTGTCTGAAGAGAAAGAGAGATAAACTAATAGGACATAATTTGAGGCACCCAGGAATATCACTGCTGCTAGAAGGAAGGATGGAAGAAAAAAATTGGGTATGTCGGCAAAGCTTCCAGTATGTTCAACAGATAATCAAGGATGTCAAATGTAAGTGTTATTACGGAATGAAAGAACTTGCACAAGATAGGGAGAAATGGAGAGCTGCACCAAACCGGTCGTAAAACTGATAACCTATCATCATCATTATCTAACAACGCCGCAGGGCTGTAGCCCGTAGCAATAGAGGAAGGCACAGCTTTCGGATTTGGCAAATTAGCAATTTCAGGAAATTGGCAATTTCACGCACGTCAAGAGGTTTTTCTTTTTCTTTTTTACTTAACAACTGAAAAATATGTTTGATTCTAGCTTCCTCAATGAAATTGCTTCACTAGGGTTCTGCGACGCCCACGCATACGATATGTTGCCGTTGTGTGTCACACTTTTCAAGCGATCTTATCAATTTCGTATTCGTTTGTAATCGCTGTGTTTCGGAGAGGTGTGAATTTATACCCTCAGGGCATTCGTAGACTTTGCTCCAAAACTGAGAACGTTTATTTTTTGAGGTCACCAAGATTCCTAATCCGGATGAAAGTCGACGTGAGATATTTACAGAGAAAAGGTGACGGAATCACAAAGAACGTAAATAAAAGGTCTATTTCGTCGAGCCGACGAGTGTAAGCCTATGTATAGTGTATTCGTTTATCCTCTTACAGGATTACCTTTGTCAAGCAAATTCGTAGTTTGGACTGCTGTGTTAAAGTAAAGCGAGGTATAAAGAAGTTAAACTTTCGTATTTATTCCAACAATTCAGGGGTCGAAATTTCCGGCCCAGTTGTACGTTCCGACAACGTATGCGATCCGTCCGCAATTGATATTATTCTCTAAAGGAAGCTCAATGTGTCATTTATGAAATCGGCTCGGCAGTTACTTCGGTCAGCTGGAAGAATCTGTAGCCGCAAGCCTGTCAGTCTTTACCACCACGATAGAATATGTTTCAGATCCCTCTCTGAAAAGGGTATCTAATCACGAAATTAAATGTTTCAAACAATTTCGACTGCAAATCTCGACCTTACTTCGAAGTTTTATGATATGTGAAGACAGAAATCAGGATACATTGTTACACTCAAAATAGTTGACGCCATTTTGCAATTTGACGAGATTGTGCAAATGCCAATGGAATCCCCATATCTTTAACGAAAACACGTCAGTCGTGTAGCCTGAGATATATTTCGAAAGGCAGATCCGGTACTGGAATTCTCCGGAAAACAGATTTGATGGTGTTGACCCTCAAAAGTGATACAAAAAAAAACTAATCTGGCAGCGAAACGAGCAAGAGTTTTTCAATTTATCAGAGAATTTCAACGAATAAAATTTTGACAGTTAAGAAGAAAGCAAAGATTGGCACAAATTTCCTTTTAAAAACGGCTACGTCCAGAAGGAATAAAACTAAGGTCTCGAAAACGCCGGTCGAAGCGATCAGAAAAGTATTCGGCCTCATCGTTCTAAAATGAAACATTCAGTGGAGGAGTCTCACCTCATGCGAACATTTGCAGACGAAATACAGCGCCAAAAAAAGAAAACAACAGGTGTTGAATTTTTTTACTGAAAGTACCTATAGAAAAGTTACTGGATCCAATTAGGAAAGAAAAGCAGATGCTTTCCCATTACTGATGATGACGTCAAATTCTGAGTACGTATTCCCATGTAGGCACACGTGCTGTCGCATTTCGAAAATAGTTGTAAAAGAAAATTATTTTTAAAGGCGATAAAAGTCTCCCTCTCCGCTTCTAGAAGAGGTGCTCGGTTCAGGTTACTGCAGCACAGAGTCTCGAATTTTCGGCAAAACCGTCTGTATTTTTCGCTGTAAGTTTTTTCATTCATAGCGTCTTTAGTTAGATTGAATTAAAACTGGAATGAAATTGGGTTGGTATAAGTGAAACTGAAATGAAACTGTCGGCCTTATTTTACCTTTTCGCGGTTTTGCTTTCACGCGTACATCTAAACAATTGTTGAATTTTTTCATTTTAGTTGTAAACTTTCCACTTTACAAAATTTCGATTTCCACTCTCTTAATAGATAGCATTAATTTTCTCTCAATTATTTCTTTAACACTTTCTTGCCGCACCTTTTATTCGTCTTACGTTTTATTCTTCTACAGTTTCAAGCAGTTATTCAGATTATTTCCTAATCTTTTCATCATTTAAATCGAAATTTTCAATTATAATACAGCTAAGCGAGCGAAGTATGGTAGCTTATAGTACTCGTTTTTCCGGCATCATCCTTTATTCATTTTTTACTCTGCCCTCCCTAGCAGAAAAATTCTGAATCAAGCATGGGCAGTAAGAGCCGAAAATTGACAAAAACGACCAAGAGTAACTAAATTCAAACAAAGAGATGAACTGGAACCAATCACTGGATAGCCTTCCTTACTTGAAAAATGTTTAAGCTAGTCTCATTCTTCTCCGAACTTTTCTCATTCTCTCAAATTCCTTTCCCAATTTTACCTCTAATTTTTACAGGTGCTCTTTTCTGCCGGGCGCATAGGGGCCTCCGCCTCACTGGCCCCTCATGTAAAATTCAATTCTGCCTCCCCCTTGGAGTGCCCTTTGCATATAACAATTCAAATCAATAAATATCCCTTCAAAAAGAGTTGAAAGAAAAAATTCGTGTGGACTTTAGCTAGAATTTTTGAAATCGACTCCAGCTTTAGTTCCAATTAATAACTTTTATCGAAGTTTGGCAAACAATTTTTGTCAGGTTTCGACTCCAAGTCCGGCAAAAAATTCTTTGATGGCTCCGCCTTCTCCAGAAAAGTGGTTTTAGCTGTAGTTTTAAATATTTTTTTTTGAGGCGCAGAGAGGAGATCAAAAAGACGTGATCAAAGGAGGAACGGGGACCGGGAGATATAGAAGGGCCGAAGACGAAGTTGAAGCCGCAGTCAGAAATTAGCTACAGCTCCGGCTCCAGCTCAAGCTCTGACTCAAATTCTATAAATTGACATCGGTACCAGCAAAGAAGTTTTACCTGACTTCGGCTTCGGTTTCTGCTCCCTCAATAACATTTATTGATCTCCGATTAACAATCTTCATCAGGCTTCTGGCTTCCAACTACGGCAAAAAATTCTTGATAGCTTCACCTCCGCCAAAAACGTAGTTTTCTCTGGCTTCAGTTATTTTCAAGGGGAGCGGGAAGGTTATAGAGATGCGGAGGAGAGGTTAAAGGGTAAAGCTGGAAATGAAGTGTGAGTCGGAGACAGAAATTGGCTCCAGCTCCGACTCCGGCTAAAATTCTAGAAATTGGCACTGACTCCGGCAAATAATTTTTATACGTGTTCCGCAAAAAATTCTACATCGCTCTGGCTCCGCCGAAAATATGATTTTTTCTTCGGCTCTCCCGAAGACATGGTTCTGGCTCCGGCTCCACCAAAAATGTAGTTTTCCTCTGGTCTGGTTATTTTTAAGAGGGCAATGTGGAAGGAGAGATTGAAGAGCCGGATTCCTAACTTCAAGTCAGAACTGGAGCCTAGAAATTGACTCCATCAGTTCTCGGCTTTACTCCTGTTCTAGTGAAATTCGAAAACCGGCTTTGACTTGGGCCCCGATAAATAATTATTTTCGGACTGCAGGCTCCAGCTTCAATAAATAATTTATTCGGGTCCCGCCTCTAGTTTCGGAAATCTTGGAAAATGATCTGCTTCGACTTCTGCTCAGAGTTCTTGCTGTTGGAATTCGTATCGTGCTTTCAAGGTACATTGCACGAGTGTCATGAACTCATTAAGTTTGACATCTTATCAGTCGAAATGAACACTGTCATTCTTCATTTCCAAAAGGACCAAATGGTTCCTCGCTTATCTCTCGCTTCGAATGTCACGCAAACTATATTACTCGTTTAGAGATTGCGTTTGGCTCGGTTCTGAGCAGGAACCGTATTGCTAGAACTTATGGAATTTTCATAAGCACTACGAGTGCCCCATCGAATGTTCAATTTTCAAGGTGATTATATTCATTTTCGAAATTAAAATTCATTTTGAGTTCAAATTGGAAATCGAGGCTCGTTTTAGTTCAAAGTTTAAAATGTTATTTGCACGAAGGCAAAAAAATGAAAGGAAGACCTTTTATCATTTTCCACGAACTTTAAATTTGAGTCCGAGAAAAAAAGTCAGAATAACTAATCACGCGATAAATTTTGAATTAATGTTCGCACGAATACCGAACCTTTTTTTCAACGTTTATAAGAAAAAAGAGATGAAAAGTGACAGACCGGTAAAAAGGCTTGTCAAGGTTCTTTCTCTTAATGTAGGTGCGCTCGATTGCAACCTTAAATAGGGGAAGGCTGTTCTTTGACAATATGGTTCATAATAACATTAGCATGCTGCGCGCAAACCTACAACTAAAATTTCCGACCTCGAAAGTTGGCAGGAGACTAAGCGAGTAAATGCATTCCCAAGGTAGGGTTTTAAATCATGCTCCAAGTCATGTGAGCAACTCGATCTTAACCAGCATGTGTAAGTACGGGAGAATCTAGAAAGTCTGGTGTAAAATAGGCTTCGGCCTCGTAAGTACATAGCAGCTTTTCGGGTAAGCAAATGCTCGTTTTTCGAAGAAATCAATTAAGTTCAAAGCCCGCGTCCGTGCACACAAAATTCATTTCTGGCACAACGGAAACAACAGTCCTAAATCATTAAAAAATGTTTAAAAATAAACAAAAGTTGGATAATTTGCTGACTAGCAATCCAAACGCTGTCATACAGTTACCAAGAATGTTCTGTTCATTAGAAGAAGAAAAAAGGGTTTTCTTATCGTTCACATACAGACGGTTTCTGCACTACTTTTTCACATTCTTTCAGGCCCGTAGCGAAACCATTTTAAAGCAGGGGATCACTTTTCCACGGAAAAACTCGGGATAAGACTGCCAATGTCAGGCTCAAAAACAAGGAAAAGCCAAAACAGAAGCACAGGGAAAGTCTCGCATTTCTGCTAGAGTTGGGAGGGCAACTACCAGTTCAGAAGGAATTCCTCCCGACGCAACAGGCTAGCATATTTCTTCAATATTTTATCAACTTGAAACACTAGGATAACTTTAAATGAAAGGAGAATACTTAAATGGGAAAACAACAAATTAAAAATTCATGCACTCAAATGCACGAATGGTGGAATACTTGAATCAAAATACGTTTGATTCGCACTTGAATCAGATAATTTATCACTTACAATGAAATGCGAATAACAATGGCCTTATTGATATCAGTGGTGGATCCACGGAATCATTCTGGGAGGAGCAATTCAAAATATGTAAAAATACTTTTATCATCACCCCTCCTTTCAAGTACTTATTAGGACGGTTCAAAAAAAGTTTTTCTTTTCGAATGTGTTGCTGTTCTAGTTGGTGTATAACACTGAATTTTGAAAACAATAATTTTCAGAGGTCAATGCACTCGGTTATACTTTTGGAGAAAGGTAAACTTAATGTATCATGATTTTCAGCAACAAAATAAACACAAATCGGTCGATTCGATTACCGGATACGATAAATTCATTTTCGAAATTATTTTAGCCCTTTCCTCTTCCTCGAAGGCTCCTACGAGTCGAAAGCTAAGAATTACAGATTCGTCTTTTAAGTACATTGAAAAACAGATTCAGGTTGTTTCAACAGTAATCCCCACTCGTTCTGATTCATAGGAAGCTGAGGCATGAAACACTCTAATAAAATCAAGTTTAATCAAATTTGCAGGGTCGTTCATTGCCTAATTTCAAAAATGGAATCCGATCCGATTTTTTACATTTTTATTTTGTCGATGCGGGTTGTAATGCATGATATTCACTTTTCTCCAAAATGGAACCGAGTTCGTTAACCTATACACATTTCCCCCCAGAAATTTTGTGTGTATGGGTACTTCGTCCTTCAACAAATGAAGTAACATTTTTTTTTTGGCTCAAAACAGTTTTTTTAGTAAAACTCGATTTTTAGGATTTTTTGAAGTAAAAATGCAAAATACAAGAAACGACTGATTCTCACTACTATTGGCTACAATAGTTTAATTCTGATTCATTACTTTTTGACGGATTTTGGTTACATTTAATCACTTATAGTCGAAGTTGATCAGATTTGATTGTTTTTTGTTGTAGGTATATGATCAAACTGGTGTCATTATTGAGCGTTTTTGATAATTTTTTGGTTTTTATTTTAATCAACTTTTGTCCGATTTGGTTACATCTATTAATTCAGGTTTGATGTAGGTCGAACTTTTTCATCAAATTTAAAAGTTTTTGATCAATGTTGACCAAATTTGGTAGTCTTTGGTATTTTACATTCCGATTTTGTGTATAGGTTGAGACTATTTTCATCAAATTTAGTCAGTTTTGGAAATATTTTGTCGTTTTTAGTAATTTTAGATGACAGTGGGCTTCTCTTGAATGATTTTGACCAGATTTTATTGGACTGTTTCATTTTTAATCGATTTTGATATTTTTCTTAAATCATGTTTGAAAAAAAAGCTGGATTTACGAACCGCGACAAGATGGGCTACGGCTCTGGAGCACCTAGGTGGAATGACATACTTGGCAAAATAAGATGAAACTGTCGTCGGCATATCGTATGTTGTTAATTATGATGCCATTCACTTTCAGTTTTCCGTCATCTTCCTCCAGCGCTTTTTCGAACATAGCTTCTGCGTATAAATTGAAGAGGAGAGGAGACCGTACACATCCTTGCCAAACCCCTTTTCTGATTTCCACTTCTTCCGACGTCATGCTTTCTATTCTCATTTCCGCAGTCTGGTTCCAATACAGTTCGCTTATCAAGCGTAAATATCGTTTCAATCCACTAGTATTGACTTTAGTATCTCCATGAGTTTATCATGGTGAATCAGTCCAATAAGTAAATGAAAATTTCCACAATGTATTTCATACCTTTAAGGTGAAACACACAATTTGTTCTACTACCGAATAGTTATTCTCAGTTCCCCTTCCCCTCTCATATAGCAGGATACAAAACCTCAATTAAATAGCCGTTCTCAAAAAGGGCTATTGCGCTATTCGATTATCAAAAACCAGTTCATCGCCCAAAACAGTCACACATGTTAGGAAACGAAGACTTTTCTTTATAATTTTCGACGTATCCGCTTGCTAATGGTACACACGACTGATATTTTTGTGGCACTTGGGAAATCAAAGTTCCAATTTTGGCTGCAATAATGGATTAGTTTTGGATTTGCTGACTAGTGAGCCGCACTCCATTGTGTGAGTAGTTTTTCAGCAATCATACCTTTGGTGTGTCGCAGCACTATTTGTTAATGGTCTCCTTATTTAACGTTCACTGTGTTACATATTTTGACATTGGTACAGCTTTTTCTGCTACTGGTCCCTTCAATCTGAATTGCTATTGATGGCCCTTGTATTTTTCAGTTCATTCCCCCTTCCCTAGATAAACAGATTCCGACTGTGCTCGACTTGTCATTCTTGGATGTGTTAGTTTGTATGTACGGTAGCCTGTCGATGGATAGATCATAGTTTTTATATGTAGCTATCTATGCTGTTTGTTTTTGTTTTTATTATTATTATCATTATTAAAGTAATATTTAAAAGATTTGTAATACATTTTGGATAATAAAGTCACCATCCCTTCGTCAAATTGTAAAAGCTCTATTAGTTTCTCGGTTTTCGACTTCGTGTTTCCATGAAACGTATGATATATTTTAAACTGCCACACTTTCGAATTTGGAGTCAAAATGGCACTAAGAACGAAATCAACGATTCTACAAAATACAAGCCTAGCATTGATAGACATAACGAGTTACACAGAAACCGTCTCGTGCTACACAGTTCTGAACTTGGAGTCGAAATGTATTACAAATGGAATACAGGTACGGCTTCATGAAACTTTTGTTTCCCTCGCAGAGCCACAATTTAGAACTTGGAACTGGCTAAATACCAAAAGTGAACTCAACGACCTGGAACTTCCCCAGAGTTGAACTCGGGTGAAGTACGTCTCTAGACCGATCATTGAAAAGCGCTCCTCCGCTTCAGAAACGCTTAATCCAATTCTTCTGAGAAAATCGGATTTTTTCTCGGTTTTGTCATTCATTTTTTCCTGGACTCAGGTAGAATATGCCTCTAGACCAATCACTGAAAAGCACCACTTCAACAAACGCTTAATCCAATTTTTCTGTGAAAATCGGATTTTTTCTCTATTGTATCATTCTTTATTTTCATTTTTTCCCCTCCTTCCACATCTCCCTTTTGTGTATTTAATATTTCTAGACATTTCTTCCAACTGAGTACCCTAAAATCATGGGTCCTTTGGCTCCTAATGTTAAATCTGGCGTTGACCACGCATAATCAAAAGTGACCAGAAACGAACAAAAACTACCAGATACAACTTACAAGTGACAAGGAAAATAAGAGGAAAACACGAAAAAAAAGCTTTCCAACTATCCTTTTTTTCCGATTGGTTGCTGGAATTTCCAAACTTTTCTGCATAATTTCACAACCGAGAGAATACGACATTCCCGAAGCCTCCCATGGCCCTGACCACGAAATACCGCAAACGACCACAACTCATACCACTAACTTACACCCCAAACTGATTTGAAATTAATTACAACAAACCAAAGACAACAATAAAAAGCATTCTCCGAGACAACCAAATTAGACTAAAATTGATCTAGGATCCCCTGTGATCCGAAAAACAGGTCACATATAGACTGTAGAAGAGGTAGGTGCCCCCTTCTAAAATTTCAAGGAACTCAGCCATCAGAAAATTTCAATTCTTGCAAGTAAGCATAGGAGGTAATACTCCAAAATAATAGCCTATTTGGTCTACATTTTGATAGACAGTACTCGTTTTTCCGGCATCATCCTTTCTTCATTTTTTACTCTGCTCTCCCTCTCAGAAAAATTCTGAATCAAGCATGGGCAGTAAGAGCCGAAAATTGACAAAAACGACCAAGAGTAACTAAATCCAAACAGAGAGATGAACTGGAACCAATCACTGGATAGCCTTCCTTACTTGAAAAATGTTTAAGCTAGTCTCATTCTTTTCCAAACTTTTCTCATTCTCTCAGATTCCTTTCCCAATTTTACCTCTAATTTTTACAGGTGCTCTTTTCTGCCGGGCGCATACGGGCCCCCGCCTCACTGGCCCCTCGTGTAAAATTCAATTCTGCCTCCCCCTTGGAGTACCCTTTGCATATAACAATTCAAATCAATAAATATCCCTTCAAAAAGAGCTGAAAAAAAATCGTGTGGACTTTGGCTAGAATTTTTGAAATCGACTCCAGCTCCAGTTCCAATTAATAACTTTTATCGAAGTTTGGCAAACAATTTTTGTCAGGCTTCGACTCCAAGTCCGGCAAAAAATTCTTTGATGGCTCCGCCTTCTCCAGAAAAGTGGTTTTAGCTGTAGTTTAAAAATTTTTTTTTTGAGGCGCAGAGAGGAGATCAAAAAGACGTGGTCAAAGGAGGAACGGGGAACGGGAGATATAGAAGGGCCGGAGACGAAGTTGAAGCCGCAGTCAGAAATTAGCTCCAGCTCCGGCTCCAGCTCAAGCTCTGACTCAAATTCTATAAATTGACATCGGTACCAGCAAAGAATTTTTACCTGACTTCGGCTTCGGTTTCTGCTCCCTCAATAACATTTATTGATCTCCGATTAACAATCTTCATCAGGCTTCTGGCTTCCAACTACGGCAAAAAATTCTTGATAGCTTCACCTCCGCCAAAAACGTAGTTTTCTCCGGCTTCAGTTATTTTCAAGGGGAACGGGAAGGTTATAGAGATGCGGAGGAGAGGTTAAAGGGTAAAGCTGGAAATGAAGTGTGAGTCGGAGACAGAAATTGGCTCCAGCTCCGACTCCGGCTAAAATTCTAGAAATTGGCACTGACTCCGGCAAATAATTTTCATACATGTTCCGCAAAAAATTCTACATCGCTCTGGCTCCGCCGAAAATATGATTTTTTCTTCGGCTCTCCCGAAGACATGGTTCTGGCTCCGGCTCCACCAAAAATGTAGTTTTCCTCTGGTCTGGTTATTTTTAAGAGGGCAATGTGGAAGGAGAGATTGAAGAGCCGGAGTCCTAACTTCAAGTCAGAACTGGAGCCTAGAAATTGACTCCATCAGTTCTCGGCTTTACTCCTGTTCTAGTGAAATTCGAAAACCGGCTTTGACTTGAAATAATTATTTTCGGACTGCAGGCTCCAGCTTCAATAAATAATTTATTCGGGTCCCGCCTCTGGTTTCGGAAATCTTGGAAAATGATCTGCTTCGACTACTGCTCAGAGTTCCTGCTGTTGGAATTCGTATCGTGCTTTCAAGGTACATTGCACGAGTGTCATGAACTCATTAAGTTTGACATCTTATCAGTCGAAATGAACACTGTCATTCTTCATTTCCAAAAGGACCAAATGGTTCCTCGCTTATCTCTCGCTTCGAATGTCACGCAAACTATATTACTCGTTTAGAGATTGCGTTTGGCTCGGTTCTGAGCAGGAACCGTATTGCTAGAACTTATCGAATTTTCATAAGCACTACGAATGCCCCATCGAATGTTCAATTTTCCAGATGATTATATTCATTTTCGAAATTAAAATTCATTTTGAGTTCAAATTGGAAATCGAGGCTCGTGTTAGTTCAAAGTTTAAAATGTTATTCGCACGAAGGCAAAAAAATGAAAGGAAGACCTTTTATCATTTTCCACGAACTTTAAATTCGAGTCCGAGAAAAAAAGTCAGAATAACTAATCACGCGATAAATTTTGAATTAATGTTCGCACGAATACCGAACCTTTTTTTCAACGTTTATAAGAAAAAATAGATGAAAAGTGACAGACCGGTAAAAAGGCTTGTCAAGGTTCTTTCTCTTAATGTAGGTGCGCTCGATTGCAACCTTAAATAGGGGAAGGCTGTTCTTTGACAATATGGTTCATAATAACATTAGCATGCTGCGCGCAAACCTGCAACTAAAATTTCCGAACTCGAAAGTTGGCAGGAGACTAAGCGAGTAAATGCATTCCCAAGGTAGGGTTTTAAATCATGCTCCAAGTCATGTGAGCAACTCGATCTTAACCAACATGTGTAAGTACGGGAGAATCTAGAAAGCCTGGTGTAAAATAGGCTTCGGCCTCGTAAGTACATGGCAGCTTTTCGGGTAAGCAAATCATCGAGTTAGGTGTCCTAAGGGAAACTGGAGTAGTCTAGGTAATTTGAATGACCAACTCGAAGAAGAGGTTCAGTTGTACTGTATGCACTATGAATCATTTCAAGTGCTCATAAATTTTCAGTTCTTTTACTTGATGTAAGAGTCGTTTTTCGAAGAAATCAATTAAGTTCAAAGCCCGCGTCCGTGCACACAAAATTCATTTCCGGCACAACGGAAACAACAGTCCTAAATCATTAAAAAATGTTTAAAAATAAACAAAAGTTGGATAATTTGCTGACTAGCAATCCAAACGCTGTCATACAGTTACCAAGAATGTTCTGTTCATTAGAAGAAGAAAAAAGGGTTTTCTTATCGTTCACACACAGACGGTTTCTGCACTACTTTTTCACATTCTTTCAGGCCCGTAGCGAAACCATTTTAAAGCAGGGGATCACTTTTCCACGGAAAAACTCGGGATAAGATTGCCAATGTCAGGCTCAAAAACAAGAAAAAGCCAAAACAGAAGCAAAGGGAAAGTCTCGCATTTCTGCCAGAGGTGGAAGGGCAACTACCAGTTCAGAAGGAATTCCTCCCGACGCAACAGGATAGCATCTTTTTTCAATATTTTATCAACTTGAAACACTAGGATAACTTTAAATGAAAGGAGAATACTTAAATGGGAAAACAACAAATTAAAAATTCATGCACTCAAATGCACGAATGGTGGAATACTTGAATCAAAATACATTTGATTCGCACTTGAATCAGATAATTTATCACTTACAATGAAATGCGAATAACAATGGCCTTATTGATATCAATGGTGGATCCACGGAATCATTCTGGGAGGAGCAATTCAAAATATGTAAAAATACTTTTATCATCACCCCTCCTTCCTTTCAAGTACTTATTAGGACGGTTCAAAAAAAGTTTTTCTTTTCGAATGTATTGCTGTTCTAGTTGGTGTATAACACTGAATTTTTAAAACAAAAATTTTCAGAGGTCAATGCACTCGGTTATACTTTTGGAGAAAGGTAAACTTAATGTATCATGATTTTCAGCAACAAAATAAACACAAATCGGTCGATTCGATTTCCGGATACGATAAATTCATTTTCGAAATTATTTTAGCCCTTTCCTCTTCCTCGAAGGCTCCTACGAGTCGAAAGCTAAGAATTACAGATTCGTCTTTTAAGTACATTGAAAAACAGATTCAGGTTGTTTCAACAGTAATCCCCACTCGTTCTGATTCATAGGAAGCTGAGGCATGAAACACTCTAATAAAATCAAGTTTAATCAAATTTGCAGGGTCGTTCATTGCCTAATTTCAAAAATGGGATCCGATCCGATTTTTTACATTTTTATTTTGTCGATGCGGGTTGTAATGCATGATATTCACTTTTCTCCAAAATGGAACCGAGTTCGTTAACCTATACACATTTCCCCCCAGAAATTTTGTGTGTATGGGTACTTCGTCCTTCAACAAATGAAGTAACATTTTTTTTTTTGGCTCAAAACAGTTTTTTTAGTAAAACTCGATTTTTAGGATTTTTTGAAGTAAAAATGCAAAATACAAGAAACGACTGATTCTCACTACTATTGGCTACAATAGTTTAATTCTGATTCATTACTTTTTGACGGATTTTGGTTACATTTGATCACTTATAGTCGAAGTTGATCAGATTTGATTGTTTTTTGTTGTAGGTATATGATCAAACTGGTGTCATTATTGAGCGTTTTTGATAATTTTTTGGTTTTTATTTTAATCAACTTTTGTCCGATTTGGTTACATTTATTGATTCAGGTTTGATGTAGGTCGAACTTTTTCATCAAATTTAAAAGTTTTTGATCAATGTTGGCCAAATTTGGTAGTCTTTGGTATTTTACATTCCGATTTTGTTACGTTGGTGGCATTTAATGTAGTGTGTATAGGTTGAGACTATTTTCATCAAATTTAGTCAGTTTTGGAAATATTTTGTCGTTTTTAGTAATTTTAGATGACAGTGGGCTTCTTTTGAATGGTTTTGACCAGATTTTATTGGACTGTTTCATTTTTAATCGATTTTGATATTTTTCTTAAATCATGTTTGAAAAAAACAGCTGGATTTACGAACCGCGACAAATGGGCTACGGCTCTGGAGCACCTAGGTGGAATGACATACTTGGCAAAATAAGATGAAAAAGGGAAAACACCCTGTTTTAGAACACCCTGCTTCCTTCTTTCTCCTTTATAAAAATAACTGAAATTTCTGTGATTCCGCTGCATCGGGAAACAGAAGTTTTTTGTTTGTCTACTAAACGTTCACATCTCGTGCAGAATTAAACACCAAAATAAAATGCTGAATAGAAAACACGCGTTTTCGGTCCGTTTTTTGCAAAACTGAACATTTCTCATTGGATCTCATTCGAGAAAAACCGATACATTTCAGTTTCCTCCACGTCCTCTTTCTGATTTTTTTCATTTACTCTCCTTTTTCTACGACTGGAAAAAGGCCTGAAAAATGGCCACTTATTTAGAATAAAAGTTTCTTACCTGATTAGTGACGTCTTGTTTTTAATTAGGTTGGGAAGTTTTTCAATTAAATTCTGCTCTGCACTGTAATTTATTGTTTTAGAAGCGAATTTGCCATCAATCTGTGGGCATAAAACAGCTCGTATTAACCTTTCGATTTCCTGAATTCGACCGCCCGTAACTCGGAAAATAAAAAGTAAAAGCTACAAGAAGAATGAAAAAAAGAAAAGTTAGTTAATAGGGTGGCGTCATCAATGCCTGTTTGCAGCCATACTACACTGTGTCCGTGATTTGTTCAGCTTCCAGGTAATTTGAGCTAACAGACGAAAGACAATATTGACCGCAGATCGAGGTTTTGAGAAACCTTTGGAAGTCTAGGATTCTGAGAACCGAAATAAAGCACCTGAAAAGTTTTATCGAACCGGCTTTCTTCGATTTTGATTCATTAATTGTAAAACGAATAAGACCCGCGTTCCCAATCAAAAAATTACTGAAATGGCGTCAGTTTTGGCTCTTAAGAACTTTCAGTCAAATGAGGGGAAAATAGCAAACCGAGAATACCATATTATTTTGTCGCTTCTTAAGTTTTCCCTACCCTTGGCCTCAATTTTCTTGATTTCTGTTCACGAGGCCCTCGCCCTTCACCAACCAGGAAAACTGAAATGCGTCGTATAAAATTTTCCTTGACGATAGTTTCAAAATAAAATTTCCATCTGCTTCCAGAAAATAGACGTTCCAGTTTCGTCAAGTTCGTAATGCGCATTAGAGTTTCTCCGAGTATATAGCAGATAGCATTGAAATTATTTCCAGTAAATGACGGTTAATACTGGAATTTCCCCAGTATATAATTCATTCATTCATTTGTGTGTGAGGTGGCGCTACATGCACCGAGCGCTCAGACTTTGCAGTCCATTGCACTATTCCTCAAGTTGCTGTTAAGGATCAGCTCAGTAGCCTCACTTTTATAGCCAAAGTGAGAATTTTACTTAGCTCTATCCCTTTAACTTCACTGGGTGCTAGATATTCTAGCCCCAATGCTTCGTGTCTTGTCCCGGCTATTGCTGGGCACCGACATATGATATGGATCGAGGTTTCTTCCTCTTCTCCACAGTACCTACAGGAGCCGCTTCTTACCACTCCTATTTTATACCACATGTGTTTTGTGGCCCCATGACCAATTTAGTAGTCCGACCATGAGCCTAGCATGTTTCCTGTCAAGCCCTAATAGGAACTTGGCATACTTACTGGGGATGTCCCCTATCAGTGTTTTACTGACGTTCATGCCACTGGCCGACCGCCAGTGCATTTCCGTCTGCTTGCTTATCCAAGCCTTTACTTTGGATTTTATGACGCTGTATGCTACAGGAAGACACGGCCTGGGCGTTGCCAGTTCCTTTTTGGTGCCCTCCTTCGCCAGCTTGCCAGCGATTCTGTTCCCTTTTATGCCGCAGTGTCCCGGTGTCCATAGTACGGCGACCCGGTTCTCCTGAGCAAGGGTGTATAGTTTGTTAACACACTCCGCCACTACTAGGGATGTAGTTTGGTGTGACGATAGTACTTTGATAGCTGATTGGCTGTCTGTACAGATATAGATCTGCTTATTAACAAGGCCCTTCTGCTGGCTTCTCTCAATGGCCACCGTGATCGCCATTATCTCCGCTTGGAGGATAGTGACGCTCTCGCCCAGTGCCACTGAACAGTTGCCAGCGCCTTTTGCATTCGTGATTCCGATTCCTGCACCTTGGTCATTCTTAGAGGCATCTGCAAACCACACATTCTCCTCTTTTCCTAGAATGCTTGGCCACCTTTTTTCCCAAGCCTCCCGTGTGGGTATTAGCGCACGGTATGGCTTGTCAAAGAAGTGTTCCATCGCAATTCTATCCTTTGGCATCCCAAAGCATTTGTCTATCGTCCTGGCCATCTCCCATATCCTTCCGTGGCCTGTCTTATGGGCCCGAAGGTTTGGTTGACCCAGACGATGAGCCCCCATTATCGCCGCTGCTTCTATAGCAGTGTGAAGTGGTGGCAAGTTCAGGAGCCTTTCTAGTGCCTTTGTCGGCACCGTACTCATTGCCCCCGTTGTCATCACGCACGCGAGCCTTTGCAGGTGGTCTAGTTCCTCTCTGACGTTGGTCAGGTGGACCCGGCCTCACCACACAATGGCCGCATATGTGATTCTGGGGCGTATTACACCGGTATATATCCAGTGCATCATTTTGGGAGAGAGTCCCCAGGTCCTGCCGACATAGGTGCGGCAAGCCCAAAGAGCCTCAATCCCTTTTTTTATTTTATCTGAAACGTGATCCCTCCAGGAGAGTTTTTCATCAAGATATACTCCTAAGTACTTCACCTTTCCTGTGAGGGCTAACGGTCTTCCCTTGTATTGCACCTTGATCAACTCCTTGCCTTTCCTTTTACGAGTGAAAAGAGTGATCTCCGTTTTGTCCGGGTTTATCAATAACCCTTTTTTCGCACACCATTTTTCCACACATCGGAGTCCCCACTGCGTTATCTCCGCGATGGTTCCCGGAAATTTGCCGGTTACCACCACAACCAAATCGTCAGCGTAGCCCTGTGTGTATATTTTTTGCCCATTTAAGTCCTCCAGCAAGCTGTCCACCACCAGGCTCCACAGTAGGGGAGAGAGTACTCCTCCTTGTGGGCAGCCCCTGATGGTAGTTGCATGGATCCGTTCTTGTTGGTATGTTACCCGGATCTCCCTGCCTTTTAGCATAGATACAATCCAGTTTATTAAGCTTTCCTTCACTTCCCTTTCCCTCAGGGCTGTTTCTATGGATTCATGAGAGGTCGCGTCAAACGCTCCCTGTATATCCATGAATGTTGCCAGGACATAATCTCCGCCAGTCATCCCTCTCTCGATTGCTGTAACAAGTGAGTGCAGTGATGACTCTACTGATTTGCCTGCCCTATATGCATGCTGGTTCTCATTTAGTGGGAATCTTTTCAGGGTAACCTCTCTTAGGTGCCTGTCTATCAGCCTTTCCAAGGTTTTTAGCATGAATGATCAGAGACTTATCGGCCTGTAGGATTTGGCCTTGCAGGGGTCTCTGCCTGGTTTAGGCAAAAACACCACTCTCACACCCCTCCACGATTTTGGAATGTGCCCTAGGGCTAATGATGCCCTGAGGACCCTAATGAACGTTCCCATTATGGTCTCTAGTCCTGTCTGTAAGCAGACTGGATAGATTCCATCTGGGCCCGGTGCTTTGTACGGCGAGAATGTGTTTACCGCCCAACATACCCTGTCTGGTGTAACCACCTCCTTCGCCGTTTCCCAATCTGTTCCTTTTCGCACACTGTCGGCTCCTGGTAGCGGCTGTGTGTTTTCCATAATTTTTGCTCCCGGAAACCACCCGTCGGGAGTTCGAGCGGCCCCTCTGCCACCCACCTTTCCTTACTGAGAAGTTTTTGCAGGCGTGCCGTCTCCGGTACCTTTTCTATAGATTCGCAGAAACGTCTCCACCCCACTGTTTTGGCTTGCTTTACCGCCTTTTTATATGCTTTTTGGGCCTCATGATATAATTCCCAGTGAGCCGGTGTATTATTTTTCAGTGCAGCCCTCAGCCTTCTTCGAGTGTCTTTCCTACGTTTCCCCAACTCTGCTGTCCACCAGATGGTTTTACGTAATTTTATTATCTTAGGTTCACAGTTCTTCTCGTAGGCGTCCCTGAGTGCACCATCCAGTATGTTGGCTTGTGCTTCCAGGTCGTCCACGTTCTGAATCCGTTGCCAGTTGTAACTTGTCAGTCTTTCTAAGTCATTCTTAAAGCCTCCCCAGTTTGTTTTCCTAGGGTTCCTAATAGCTCTTTGTTCCTCCTTAGGTGCCCGGATCTGGTATTGGATGTATCGGTGATCCGATAAAGACGGTTCGTCCAACACTCTCCATCCCTGGACTCGGTCCCTAAGTTTGGAATTACAGAGTGTTATGTCTATAACTTCTTGCCTTACTTTTGTGACAAACGTTGGTTTGCTTCCCTCATTTAGAACAAGCAGATCCTGTGTCGCAAGGTAGTCTACTAGCCCTTTCCCTCTCGGATTTGTGCCTGTACTCCCCCAGATAGTATGGTGCGAGTTGGCATCGCATCCGACAAGAAGGTCCAGCTTTTCCCTCACACAGTGTTCTACCAGTTCCCTGAGCTCATCAGTTGGGGGAGGGTCCCGAGAGTCGGATGGAAAATATGCTGAGCATATTACTATCTTCTTCTTGTTCCCTTTCTCCTCATATTCCAAAGTGGCCGCCACAAGATCCCGTAGGGTAAATCCCGGTATTGCTATGCAGCTCACTTGATATGTAAATATCGCTGCACGTGGTCTTCCTGCATTTTTTGCATAAATGAGATGCCCCTGTGCCATTTGTATGCCTCTCACTTGTTCCCGATGATACCATGGTTCCTGTAACAGGCATATATTTGTTTGCCCCTTTTGCAGCCTCCTGCTCAGTAGGTAACAGGCTGCTTTGCATTGGTGCAGATTAATTTGCAATACCCTTATCATTCCGTGTATAGCTTTTCTCTGTTATCCTCAGACTGTCACCT
The DNA here is from genome assembly GCA_031841125.1 of Acanthococcus lagerstroemiae. Lineage (NCBI taxonomy): Eukaryota > Metazoa > Arthropoda > Insecta > Hemiptera > Eriococcidae > Acanthococcus > Acanthococcus lagerstroemiae. Next base: position 39,761,865 of record CM063110.1, read on the forward strand.
TGACATCAACCAGGCGGTCCAGGAAAAACAGCTTGTTGCCCTTTCTTCTCAGGTACTTCACTGACTCCTCGTCGATACCCACCGCCAGAAGTGTACCTTTCGGTTCCTCCCTGCAATGGGCAACGTACCAGGACCCAGCAGACAGCCCCTGATTCTGCAGCTCCAGTCTCTTTAGGAGCACTTGCGCTGTTCGCCCGCTTGTAGGCAGCCAGACCGACGCGCTGGTCAGCTTCGGCAGACCCTCCCAGGGTGCGACTTTGAGAGTTTCCTCCCCCAGTCGCACCCCGCTGGCGAGCCCCGCCAGGAAGCGTTCCCGGCTCGTCTGGTCTGCGCATACCACCTGCAGTGTTCCTTGATACAGCGTTATTTGTTTGATGTTCGGTAACGCCGTTTCCGGTAGTTCCCAAAGCATCTCACGAATAACGCCTTTGGCGTCCTTTGCTTCCTCGGCCGTCAGAGTGGTCTTCGGGTAGCCGTCCCGAAAGATGGCCACCTTATGTCCCTCCTCCGCCGCCGCCGAAGCATAGGTCGTCGTCCTACTCTTTTTTGACGCTGCCTTCTCGGGTCCCGTCGACGGGGTTTCCCGCGGTCTCTTGCCTGACAATGGAGTTCCCGCAGAGGTTCCCTTTTCAGGTGTGCCCTCCTTGGTTCCTCCACCGTCCTCCTGCTGTCTCTGCTTCTCACGCTGCGCCTTCCTTTTCTGCGCTCCTGTACGTTTTCTTCTTTCCTCTTCTGTTATTTTGGCGACGGATCCCTGGTTCCCTGGTCCGCCCGCTTGTGTCCCTGCTTCACCGGATCCACCCGTAGATGTCTCCGGTTCCGCTGGTCCAACCGTGGGTGTCCCTGGTTCCCTGGTCTCCGTCTCCATCTTCTCGCCCAGTGTCACTCGGTCCATCACTTCTGACAGCCCTTCCGCTGCACGCTTCTCTCCAGTGTCCCTGCGGGTCCGGCTTTCGTTAGCCCCAGCAGGTCCGCTTTCCTACTTAAAAAAAAAAGAGATTTTGTTTCTTCCATACAGTTCCCACGAGTACCAGAGAAATATATCGTCCACCGTGGCAGAGCTCCGAGTACCACGGCAAGCTTACTTACTGAGGGAGGTCAGCCGGTATCCCTCAGGTTCCTATTCGCGACTGTTTTAGCCCAACAGCCATGCATCCCTTCGGCATAGGTAACACCAACCTTGGGATTGGGCCCGTAGCTGTACTGAGATACAGGCTACGGAAAGAAGGGGGTAGGCAACTCATCGTCTGTCGTACACGGGTCACCCGACGCTGGTGACGGCCCTCACTGCTACATACCCGATTTTGAGAGGGGAGCAGCTTTGCCGTCTATGCCACACGACCATTCTGACTTTACGTCGTCGGGTCTTTCTTTCGCATCCAACGTCGGGTTCCCCGCCTAGCGCACAGATTCCGAGCGCGGGACGTGCTTAACTATAGGGACTGAAAGAAGTTAAGACACTAGCGTAAGGTCCTCGGGTGCGCCACGCCCGTACTTGCCAGCTGCAAGCCCTTGAGGTTCCCTTTTAGTCGCCTTTTACGACAGGCAGGGTTACCGTGGGAATATTCTGCTACCCGTCCCCACACGGGGTCCAGTATATAATGGTTACCATCAGGATTTTTCCAAGTACTACATGACATTCAGAATCAGAGTTTTCTCTAATATATGACGGTTAGCATTAGAATTTTTCTTAGTACATGGTGGTCAACATTTTCATTTTTCCTGAACTAGAACGGTTAGGATTTTCATTTTTTCCTCAGTGCTTAATGATTAGTTCTTTTCATCTTTCCAAGTATATAACAGGTAACATTCTTATTTTCCTCAACACAGAATGAGCATTTCCACTTTTCTGTGTTGTATACATACATTAAGATGTTCTTTATTTTAAAGATTTTCAAATTCTAGACGAGACACCCCTCCCGTTTTTCCTTATAATGTAAAAGCAACGTCATCCAATTTTCAGTTTCTTCAAATAATATTAATCCGTGCCTCACGAGTCTCAAGTTTACTGTGTAATTTACATTAGGATTTTCCAAGAAATACTTCATCAACCAAAAAGCACATTACCGAAGAGAATAAGAAGACTGCAGAAAACATGTCCTCTTTTATTTTAATTTACTCTCAACCCGAGCCCTGGAATCCGCCCTTTCGAGCATTACCTCAGAGAAGTCAGGGAGGCTGTTAGGGCTGTCTTAATCCTCTTCCCTTCTTGCTGAAAAACCGGCCCAGGTCGAAATGTAGCGTGTTGCTACATGGGCTCGAACCCTGAACCTCCGGATTCCGAGACCAGCGCACTATCCACTCGGCCAACCAGACCATGTCCTAGCAGTAGATGAAATTCTGGATTTTTTTCAAAAAATAAAGTCACTTTTCGGATCAAAATAAAATTTTTGGTGAATTTTTGTATTTAGAATACCAGAAAAACTCAATTTTGAAAAAGAAAAATTACACTGAAATAAAACCAACACTTTCAAACAAAATTTTAACCTTAATTCTAAAATCTAATCTTGAAATTTCGATATAAGCTTTTTCCCGGTATTTAGGGAGAAAAAGGCCGCCGTAGGGCCAACATGCTATTGCTAAGACTTCATAAAACTAAATACAGCATAACTGTTTCTAGACCAGTCTTATACGCCAATTCTTAATCAGTTCTTAAATTTTGTTTCAAGGTTTTTTGGTCCCTTAAACAGCCTTTTGAAACCAAAAAATGCAAAATTTAAACTTTAAGAGACTTACATTCAGATTCTAAGGTAGTATTCGGGATCAGTGCAAAGATCTGGAAAAAAATAAGTATTCTACGTTTGCGGTATTATGAGATGTAAATTTTCATATTTTTAGTTTTTTACCCGTCACTGAACAAAGGCTAACATCAAAATTTTAAGGTCAAATTCAAATTTTAGAATCAGTGCAAGATATTTTTCTTCAGTGGGGTCAAAAGTGTAAAATAGAGCTTCTCTTTATACAAACCCCCTGTTCATCAGAAGCGACAGCAAGCATAAGATTTTTGAATAATTGTATCTATTGTAATTAGTTCTTCTGACATTTGAGGAGCGCTTTTCCAAAACGGCTTAAGTCAATCGAACCTAATTTTTCAGGAGACACAAAAATGTTGTTACAGCTGCGTAAATGGTGATGGGAAACATTTGAATCCCGGCTGTGGCAACACTGATCCGTCCTACATATGACACCGGTAAAAGTTTTCCCCTCCAACGCTCCTAGTAAACGCTGTAGAACGGTAAAGGAGGTCACCTACCTGACTTAAACCGTTTTGGAAAACCCAAATTGCTGGAACGATTGAAAATAGATTGAAAATAAAGCGTCCTGAACGTAAAATTGTTTTTATTAATCGTTTAATAACATGGACAACGCGTACGTATTATTTTTTCTATAGATCTATTACAATAGTTTATGACGCAAACAACTGACTTAAGCTGTTTTGGAAAAACTTTTAGATTCTTTCGACGAGAACACTCGTATAACTAGATTGTCCGTTGTGATAAAAATGTTTGTATCAAGGGAAACGATGTAGTACCACTTCTAGAACATAGTTTCGTTATAATCTCGATTTTCACAAAAATTGACTTAAGCCGTTTTGGAAAAGCGCTCCTCATTTATTATTGACCAATTTTAATACATCTTATAGATAATACTTAATATGGGTATTATAAATAAACTATGCTGCGGATATCATCGTACTTTTCTTACGAATTTTTCAGTAGTAAATAATTCAACTACCCGTTCTAAAATTATACAACGAAAGTATTTATGGTCCTTCGGTAGCGGAGGACCATAAATATTATTTTATTTCACGTTAGGTATTCTAAGAAATATCAAAAAGTGGCCAATAATGAATATCAGAGGGACATGTAGTTTAGGTAGCCAACAATAAACAATTACTCGCATTTCATAATCTGATGCTTGCAGTCGCTTCCACCCCCCCCCCCCCAATTATGAAAAATCAAAATCTTACCGAAAAACTGGTCTATTTGTATAAATAGATTTTAATTTTTAGGGGTACTGAATAAATTCTTAAGCATTTCGAAAATAAACCAAGAAAACACGAAAAATTGTATTTTGGGCCCTTGTAGAAGCTAATTGAGGATGTGGGTGCAAAAAGGGCGGAAACTTACTTTCCGCCCTTTTTCATGTTATTGCAGAAACTGAAGCGCTGAAGCCTCCTCTTTGAAACAAGTCCAGTCCCAGCCCTCTAGAGTGCCTAGTCGTCAAGATAATCGAATGTAAACGAGTGAAAGTCGAGAAATTGATATGCTCTATGTAGGTATACTGTGATTACTCGGGAATGTTTCATGATATTGTGATATTGTACCGGGTTTACTCTTATTCCCGGTGTTTGTTTTTCGACAATAAGTTAGTAGATGATTAGACCTTTTCCATTGACTTGTGATTTGAAAAACATTATGATTTTATTTTTAAGTATCCGACAAAGTGAAAAATATAATCTCTTGAAATTTTGTTCTTGACATGCATTCAAAAAGTATCGTTTTTTATTCTCTTTCTTATTTTTTCAGGTTTAAGGTCTTAAAACTTCGAAAATACTAGTATCCTATCTACGTAAAGGGACAATAAAAAGTTGATAATATGAAAAATCGATAATATGAAAATGAGCGGACGAGATATCCTCATTCAATTCCGATTATAAAAAGAAATACTGAACGAACGTCGTGAAGTTTTAATTATGCTTGCTCTTCCGGCTTACCACTACCGGAAAAATAATGTCTAGCGCTGATATAATGCATTATATTCGCTAAAACCACAACATGAAACTTCAAACGGGTTTTTTTCGGTTTGCACTTTTTACGTTTCCGCCCTTTTTGCACCCACATCCTCAATTATTTACAGAAAAATTGAAGATGTGATCTTTAAACCCGGGTTTCAACTTAGGAAAGAAGGTTTGTCCAGAAAAGTTAGCCCCCATTCACTCGAACTAAATAAAGTGACAATTTGTTGGACAGGTGGTCCATCTATCGTTCTTAAACAGAGGTGAAACTATAGGGGGGGGGGGTGTTGAAACCCCCCAATAATTTGGCAGTCGGCAAATTTTGAAACTGTTCATTTGAAATTTTTCATTTTTTATGAATGTTTGTTTGTTTGTTTTTTCAATTACAAAACATTTCGATTAAAGAATCGGCAAATTTTTAAATTTTTTTTAATTTTGTCAGCGAATTTTTGGTTTAAAAAAAATTTGTCGGCCAATTTTTCTTCTCCACCTCACCAATCTGAAAGTCAAATTTCGTTTCTGAAAATGGAGTAAGTACTCTGGACTCCTGTCAGACTAGTCAGTCAAAAGCCGAAGGTTTCAAGCTGAGTATCGAACGTTATCTGAAAGGTTGAAACAAAGCTGAAATGTGGAAGACCTTTTGAAAATGTGAAAGTCGGTAAGCTACTGACGTTGAGTTTCGAATTTCAATGACTATTCTGTTTTTATTAGATTCTCTGTTTGACCTAGGGCCTGAAATTTGAGAAACTTGAACATTTCATTAAAATTAAAAGTTGAAAGCAAAAGACTTATTTTCCAATATCACAAGCTGAATCCAATAGCAACTATTCTATTGTTTCATTTACGGGCTTTGGTCCTGGTGAATATATAGGAGGGAAATTTATTCTGGAACAAAAGTCAAAACACCATGTGTTTTTCCCATAAGAACGGAAGGGAGCATGTGGCACGGATTCCCCTACTCTGATCGACCTGAAACTTGGTATGTTTTCTAGGAACCAATTCAGGAGACGAATCAGAGGAACCTTAGATAAAATAGATCGCCAAGAGTAAATAACGATCACCTTGAAATGCGTGAAGGAAGTTGTGTGTTCCTCTTCAGTATTCCTAACAACCTGACATCCTTTCAGCTTAACCTCCCAGACTAGGGTTTACTCATGTGCGCAAATGTGAGTGCTTGGGGGATAAGGTTCCGAACTGCATTTGCAGGAACGAAACTATTGGGGGGGGGAGGCCACTCCCAATAATTTGACAGTTGGCAAATTTCTAAACTGTTCATTTGAATTTTTCATTTCCTATATAAGAACATTTGTTTGTTTTTTGATTAAAAACTGGACAAATTTTCAAATTAAAAAAAAATTCTGTCGGCGAATTTTTAGTTTTCAAAAAATATTTGTCGGTAAATCTTCCTTCTCCATCCCCCCCCCCCAAACTGAATGTCAAGTTTCGTCTTTGTTCTTCACCCTACAAATTTACAGCGCCAGTTCAAAAACTGAGGTTTATTCCTACTAAATTAAAGGTCATACATCAAAGGACGGTAAACAAAGGGATCATCTAAATTACAAATTATTGGGATTCCGAATCCGACCTTAGAACTCATGAATTTGCATTTTTGGGATTTTCTAAGAGTCCCAATAGGCTTAAATCAAAATTTTAAAAACTGATTTGGAATTAACGTATAAAACTGACCGAGAAACAATTACCTATATACAATCAATGTTTTTAAAGTCTTAGTATTAGTATTTTGGCTTTCAGTTCTTCATCCAGCATTTTTTATTATTAATATTATTTTATTTTTTTAGTAACGTAGCAAAAATTAGTCTGAGAAAGTCAAGTTGCCTTCATTTCTGGGTAAAAATTGTTTTGTTTTTTTCGAAATGGAGTTGTTTGATTTCTTAAATTCAAAAATTCACGAAAACTTTCATTTTGAACTAAGGAATTTTATTATTTAAAAAAATTCAAAATTTCATATGCTTTTAGCTTATGTTACCATAGTCTTTTTTTTTCTTTCTGTAAAATTATTTTTGGTTGATGAAGTGTTTTTCTTGTGTAAATTACATATTAAGCTTCAAGGTTTGTAGGGCACGAGTTAATATTCAAAAACATAGAAAGTTGGGTAACGTTACTTTCATATATTAAGGAAAAACTTGAGGGGGCGTCTTGTTCAAATTTCAAAAATTTACAAAGTAAAGGGCAATTCAAATGTACATGCATAAATCGTACTTGGTAGTGGTGTCAGAACGGATGGTATAGAATGCCAGTTGTAACTCCCTGCCCCCCCCCCCAAAAAAAAAACCTCAGCAAGATGATAGAATTATTTAGAAACAAGATATTTACAAGATTTTTCGCTTGTCAATTCAATTTTCATAAGCGAGCACCTTCAATAAGAAGAAAGAAAGAAAAAAAAAGGTTTCCCGACGCCATTGATAACCAGAAACCCAAGAACACCAAAATCAAGAAGGCAGTTTTAGGGTAAGGAAAAAAATAGAAGAAGAAAAAAGTGTACGAGTTATGGGAGTCATTCGCATTCACCGGCGTTCGACCTTTACAAACACTAATGAAAGCAATTTTTCGGGCTCCTGAAATCGCACATTTCAACGCTCACATTTTTCGCTTCTTTCTTCTTTACTTCTACCGGAAAAGCAATTTTTTAAATTACTTCATGTCTGCAGTTACAGTTGGTACGAATGTTAACCCAGTATTCAACCTCTTTACTTACTGAGCCAGTAAATGCGAGTCGTAACTCAGGTATATCTTCTTCCGCTCTGCTGTTTACAGCACATAAACTGGAGAACACGAAACACTCGGTTCGATTCTCGTCGGAGTCTCTCAATCAGATACGAGTTTTTAAGTAATTAAAACGGCCCAAGCCCTTCGCTAACCAAAAAAAGTCGCTTTAGTACATCCTTGTGGATTTACTTCCCCTTAAATTTTTTAAAATAGACTTCAAGTTTTACCAATATAAATTCTAATGTGCTCATGTACTCTTCGAAAGCTACCACCAAGTAACAGGTCTGCAGCCTGATCACCGTATGTCAACTGATTACTTTTCAGATGATTTTATCCGTCACTGTTGTATCCACATACTCACAAGGCCCCTCTGATTCTCATGATAGGCGACCAGGTCACAAAAGCACCTCAATCCCTACGAGACTTTGAAGACACGAGTCTGTAGCACTATTTTACGTCATTTTACTAAAATTATCAAACGTTCCCCTTCGGAGTTTCAAGGCAACCTCCCACGTTTAAAGGAATAACTATCACTCCGTAAACTTTCTTCTAATTTGCTAAAGCACCCTGAGAAGAATCGGAGGTGTGCGTTTGAAACTCTAGTTTCAGTCAAAATCTCGGAGATAGGTGGGGGCTGGTACACGATGGAATGAACTGAAAATCTAAGCAAACGAGAATAATTTTTAAACTAATACTTCTTCAAGTGCACTGCCCATAGACGGAGAGTGTAGCTCCGTGGCTCGATAATAATTAATTAATTAACTAAAAAAAAAAAAAAGTTGAGATTAAAATTTGTCAGAGAGCAGAGAGATCAAAATATTTTTTCATTTTCCCCCCCTTTTCTTTGATTCTTTGGGCGCGAAATTTGCAGTTTTACCTCAAGTTTAATCTTTTGAAAAGTGGTTGCCTCCTTTTTCTCCCCGAAGCAGTGGTCACACTGTGGGCCTAGAAACAGAAGTAGAGAAAATTGAAAAAGAAATACCTTAATGTAATACTTATGGATCATTCTATGTCAGTTCAACCAGTTTTTACATTACTTGGTTCAACTTGGATAAATTTATTACTAAGATTCTAGCCTCTTACTAAATCCTCTTTACAAAATGATTTGCTTCCAAATTATTGACGGCAATGCCATAACAGTTCGTTTTGGCACTTGACCCCTTCGATTTTACCAAACTGGCAAGGAAGGCTTTAGAGTATCTCAGTGTCCTGCCTGTGAGACCTTGGATGTAGATGTCTACAATCATGTTTTGTATTACAACACTTTTTCACATTTCTGTTCAAATTTTGGGACATTTCGAATTTCCGATAACCAAAATACACGCGTACATTAGACTCTGTCAAATTTTCCACAAATTATAGCCAAAGGCCTCGTCAACTTCTTGTCAAAACTTGACTAAAGTAATTTTTTGTTGAACTCAAGTAGCGAATATAATGCATCAAAAAGTTTTAGTAAAATGAAAACATCAGACGGAAGACTGATTAGTATTGGCAGTCAAGTTACTATAATGATCAACATGTATGCTGTAAATTAATTAATGTGAGAAGTAATAACGTATTAGGAAGTAACGTAGCCGCAACCTACATTCAGCAAAAGGAGCTGGTAAGTTGATTTTTTTCGCTGGAAGTCAACACTGTTTCTCTTTCAACGGCGTCCAACTAGGGAGCAATTCTCACACTGAACCTCCTGTCAAGGAGGCCGAAGGAGATGTAGATTATATAAAATGATACACTACAGAAGAGAAGACATTTGACCACTAGCCAAAGAAGAGAGAAGGCCAAGAGAAATGTTCTTAGTACATTGTTGTAATAAAATATAATTTTAATACAAGAGTTATAATTTTGCTGGAGTTTTAGATTTATTTATGGCACATATCAAACATTTTCAGCAATCTGAACGAAGGGTTTTACGTACACAATAATAGGTAACTCAAAATTCTAGTTCAATACCATAACCACTAGGTCAACTAGAAGTTGTTTCTCATAAAATATGATACACAAAAAAAGTTTTAGGTACAATAAGTCCCATTTCAAGCTACTATATTGCCCCAGAGGGATAAAACCCTATTAGGTTGGTGGAGACCTTCAGTCTCTTTACCATAGTGTGGTAGGACGTATACGGCGATGCACGCATGCCAAAGTGGCCCTTGAGACACAGGAACCTCGGCCTTGGAAACTACCCTTTCGAGTATCGCATCAGTGGCCGGAGGGACGCTTTGAGGCCGGCCTGAGCCTCCATTTCGCCGTTCCACTTCCGGTGCGCGCTGTCCTGCAAGGCCATCATAGGGTCCCCTACTGACCGAGGTTAACGCTCACCCAGCATTAACCTGGAATTTTGGTGCACCACATATTCACTCACCCCTTACCTCCTCCCTCTTCGTACATGTGGCGACGCAGGCAAGTGGTGACGGCGGGCGAGCGCGCTGGGGGGGTCCGCAGCAGCTGCGGCAGCTGTTCTAGGATGGTACAGATGGTGTGGGCCGAACTTTGTCCGTCGGCCCTCTGCCTCGACCACTCTGTCTGCATCTTCTTCTTCAATGTCCATGTTGGAGTCTGAGTGAAATTGGTAAATGCTGCACGTAGGGTGTGCCAATTCACAATTTCTTCTTTCTGTAGTCCAGAGCGCTTTATGGCATCTTCAGTGGATTACCCCTGAAGTGGCATAACAGCCGAAAGCGCTCTGGACTACAGAAGAAAGAAATTGTCAATTAGCACAACCTACATACAGAATTTTTCTTCAAGTCTCTTTACCATAATGCACATTATAAAGAATAATTATTTTTATCTTAAACGAGAAATTACGCTGACCAACTTTTGGCAAAGAGTGAGCAGGACCTTCGACAGTAATTTGTGAAAATTTTGTTCGAATCTAAACACGTAGTTTGGAAACTATAAATCTCAAATTTGAAATTTTTCCAAAATTAATTTAAGAAATTGAAAGAAACTTTAAGCCACAAAACATGATTTAGGACATCTAGGAATTGACCAAAAGACCTAGTGCATCTTTACATGTACCTACACAGATTTTGTCACAAAGTATAACAAAAAATTAATCAAGTTATCAAGTATTTTAAAAGTAGCAATTTTGAAACAATTCTATAACTCGAAGCTGAATGGAAATTTTTCCAAAAGAGATTTTATACACGTTCTACTGGAACATATCAAGGCCTTCCTTGCCAGTTTGATCAAAATCGAAGGGATCAAAGGCCAAAAATATTAATTTTTTGGCCAAATTACGATGGAATTGCCATTAATAATTTAGCCTAAATAATTTTGGAAGAGGTTCGGTAGGAGGTTAGAATTATAGTGAATAATAAAATGATTCAAACTGAACCAGGAAACGTCAAAACGTGCCAAATTTTTCTTTTCAAGACTATCGTATGTACTACATATTATTTAGGGTCTTGGTCGAAATGAGTCATCCCCCAGGAAATTCTTGGTACGCTAAGTCGGACCAACGAACAACAAAAGATGTAGTGGCGTAGCCCAGGAGGGGTCTGCGATTTCGTCAAATAGTGGTTTTTCTAATTTTAATACTCCCTCTGATACCCCCTCCCCTTTGGTCAAGACAAGACCACCAACTTCGAACACTAGGTTAGCTACTAAAAGGATGAGGTTAATACTTCAACGTTGCATACAATAGTTGTGACTGAAAAAATTTTCTCTCCCATAAAACAGGAGCTCGAGGTCATACCTTTGAAATTTCAAATGGAAAGGTACCAAGCAAAATACCCAAATACGGTTTTTCCGGGTTGCCGCTGGTTCCAAATATCACGCCAGATTTTCGATTAGATTCAAATTCCAAACTCAAAATTTTTAAAAATTGGGCATAACTGACTTGATTTTAAAAACTGAGTCAACTGTGGAAATCGGATGACATTCAAAATCAGCAATCAGGGAAAATCCTATTCCGACACTTTCCTTGATTTTTAAGACCAATTTAATTTTTCCAATTTGTTTTCAAATATCGGGCCCTCATTAGAATCTGATTAAAAATCTACTGCGATATTCGGAAGGCTTCTATTCAACACACAGTTCAATTTTTCAAACCAAGTCAATTCTGCTCATTTTTTCAACTGAGTGAGGCCTAAATCGTGTTCCGATTAAAAATCTGATACGATATCCGGAATCAACGACCAGAAAATTCCAGTTTTGAAACTATACTCGATACTTTTCTATTTGAAATTTCAAAGTTGATACACCCCCAGCCTTCCTCTTACGGGACAGATAATTTTTTTCTGTACAACTTCGCATACTAAAAATAACCTATACGGGGGGGGGGGGGTGCATCTCGACAGTAATCCAGAAGATACATATAATGTACTACGGGTAGTTCAGAGCAAAAAGTGGTCAAGTTGCACTTCAGTTACAATTCCCCACCCCTTCGGGTAATTGTGCGCATGGGTAGGGTAATTGTGCGCATGTTGAATTGAAATATTGAAATCGTACAAACGTTTATTTACTACTCATTTTGATAAATTTACCAACCTACACTATTTTCTATATGATTTTCGCGGTTGACAATAGTCACAGATGTAGACGGAAGCAGTTTCAGTGTTGGTGCATTTCTTGTGTGCCCATGAGTGGCATACGTTGCAACAGAACCACAACTCACTCTTACCAAATTCGCCACAAATATTACAGGTTTCCTCTAGATCAGATTCTTCCTCGTTATTGGAGTCATCTTGTAGCGGCACAACCATATCATCTATTTCGAACGAATCACTCTCAGGAAGCTGCACCTTTGCCTCGCCACGTTTTTTTCTAGTTGTTTTCAGTTCCTTTGATGACAAATTCAATTTCCGTTTAGCTTGCGTTAGCTCCTTTTTTTTCACGTTCTTCGCGGTTTTTTTTTGGGGGCAATTTTAGCTTTTTCTAGCTGGGGGGTGGAGGTCAAAATTTCGGAATGCAATTTCATTTTTTGGCGAGTTTTCTGTCCTGTCTGGGTGGAATGGCCTGCGGTGCCTGGCACTGGTTCGGAATGGCCTGAGGTGCCTGGCACTAGTTTGGGATGGCCCGAGGTACTTGTCGCTGGTTGGTAATCTTCACTGGTGAATTTATTAGAGTCTAAAGGCCAAATTCCTGCCGATGCAAAACCAGTTTTTGCTTTATCCATTGTGGCTACCTTGTCGTACGCCTTAGCAAGAAGTGCAGCTAGATCGTATTCTGTTATCTTCTCATGATTGGATGCATTGATTTTGGAATCGCACAGACGGTACAGCTTATCTTTTAAGGGACCAAAAAACGTCAAGTCGAGAGGTTGAAGCCGATGCGAGGTATGTGGAGGTAGTGATACAACATGAATAAAATTACTTCGGCAAAATTCAGTGGCCTCAATGGAAATATGGCTACCATGATTGTCGAGAACAAGCAATACTGGATCATCTTCCGAAGCTTTCACAAAACGCTGGAAGTGTTTTAACCAGGCAACAAATAAAACTTCATTGGTCCAACCATTTTTCGAACAACGGTAAATCGATTCAGGCGGGCCATTTTTTTCAAGCAAAGGTGTCATTCTTACTCTCGAATATATTAACATCGGCGATAGGTACAATCCTGAAGCACTCATGCAAAAAACTGCAGTTACTGTTTCGACCACGTTCAGCGGAAGTAGCGGAGCCAATTCTTTTTTCGCCTTTTTGACCATAGACTTTCGGGCTTTTCTTTGGGACAGTTGTATTTCCGAGCTCTGATTGGAATACCATCTTCTTTAACTTTTCTTACAGCTACAGGTGAATTCTCTTCCTTCCAACTGTTCCGGTTAGATATCCTAGTATAATTTCGTGGCATCTAAGAAAAAAAAGAACTCGTCAAGATATAATAAGAGATGCGCACAATTACCCCGTCACAACAAATTGTGATTCAATTTTTTTTTTTTTTAACCGGCCTAATCAAATTGAGAAACAGAGAGTGCAAAATGTGTGTCAAAGTGTACCCTTCTAGAAATGAATGACAAAAAAATTTAATATTCAAAATTATTTACTTATCACCTTATTTTCGATGACTGAATTCTTACATCAATAAACGCAGTTTTAGACATTCGACGATTTCTTTCTCAAAACCATTTATTTTTGGCTGTTGACCTAAACTATTCTTATTATATGTTCGGAGGTACACTTTGTTGCTTTTACTTTTTTTTTAACGATTGTCGTTTCGTTCAGATTGACGTGCGCACAATTACCCGCTGCGCACAATTCCCCCACCTTCCCCTAATATAGGCGAGGCGCTCTGTGAAAAGGTACCACATGTCGGAAAAGTGAATTTTTCCCTACAGCGCAAAGTGTGTTTTCCAAGTCGGAAATTCCGTTTTTGGATTTCAACGAAAACTGCTTCTAGATACACCTGGCCACAGTGCACAGTAGAAAGTAGTCGTCTAGGACGTGACGTTTCAAGTTTACAAACGAATTACAATCTACAGGCTGGTGTTCAGAAAAGGTACCAAAATTCGCTTCGATCTGGTATTATCACTACAGCAGCGCATAATAATTATTATCTCGTTACCGATGAGGTCATTGTTTTTAAATGTGTGACCTTGCAGAACTTCGTTTTCGGACACATCATAGTTTTTTAAAATCAACCCTGTACTTGTTCTTCGTACGGACAGTCATCTTCAAAATTGTATTCCTCTGCGTACATGCATCGACTACTTGTGAACCTTGCAGGATGTTTTGGTACATGTTCGCAGGATATCATAACAAAATTTGAGACGGATTAGCGCAGCGTAGACACCAAGACATCGATTTTTTTATTGTATTTTTCTGTTTTACAACTTTAAACGCATTTTTCTCAAAATCAAGATTTCACATCTTCAAACTACAGCTGCTTTTATTTCACTCTGTGTATTCAAGCTAGAAACTCAATTTTTTTGTAAACTGCGGGTACATTTATGCTCTATCAGATTTTACCAAAAACTCAAAAACAAGTTCTCCGACGTATGGTACCTTTTCACAGTACCTCGCAATCTGACAGACCATATACTAACCAAAACATGAACTGAATAAAATTGTTATACTGAGACGCTCATATTCACTCTTTTCAGACTTTTGGGAATTTCATCTTGCAAACCATAACAGATACCCGCCTCAGGAACGCACCGGAAGGGAAAATGAACGAGCACGTGAGGCTTCACTTTTATTAGTTGGCTAAACCGCGGTCAGTTTGAAAATTGATTCATCATTTAGCAACCGCGAAGAAGGGAAAACCTTTCATAATTTTTGCTTGATTGGGCTCACATATTGGTTATTGACCGCAGAGCTCGTGCGTTTGAACTGATACCACGTTGCGGAGGAAAAACATATCAACATACCCCGTTTTCCCCTCTGCCCAATTAAATTTTTCAATTCCGACAAGGAAAATAGAAAAAAGGTCAATTACCGTCGTAATATCGCACTTACCGTTTCACTGCGAATTTGTGAGCGTTGAGCTTAATGAATTTTCGATGCGGACGGGCGTTCCCGAGGGGTGTCACATTAAACGATTTTTCTTATACACCTGTCACGTTTGTATTTACCGTTTATTTTCACGTAACCGCGGTAAATTCTGACATCCGAGTTTTTCCTCGCCGTCGCTAATGTTTTTCCGACCGAGCGTCCGCAAGTGATATTAATTTTCGATGAAATTTTATTTTTTCAGCGTTCCTCGAAACGTAATTTTCGATTTTCGCCGTTTATGGTCGGAAAAAGTAGAGTGGTGACATGTCCCGGGGTCGTGACAGTAATCGTATTCTAAACGTCCGATAAATGCGTTAACGGAAAGAGATGTAACTTCGCCACGTGGCAACCTAACCAGCTGTTCCTTTCACTTATTAACATACACTATGCTCGTTCCCCATTTGCGCCACTTTTCTAGTATCCAGAACAACACGAGTCTCTGTATGGTCAAGTGGTAGCGTGCCCACTTCGCAATCCTTACGTCTCTGTTAGAGTCCCACCAACGCCAGAAAGTTAGTGATATTCGAAAACCCCCACTAAAATCCTAGCAAGCACAGTGACTAGTGACTACAGTATCAATCGACATGGAAACACAGCGCGTCCTGTAACCCACACCTGTTCACGCAACCAAGGCATTACAATCGCAGGGCGTGCTACCACCAGATCAGAAAGATTGGTACTGTGCGTGTGCACGTCGTGGAGAGCTTATTCAACGTCATGAAACATGTGGCTAGTGAGCAGTGGCGTGCGGTGAGTATTCCTAGGAGGTAAGCGATAAGCGTAGACGTGGACTAAAAATCAAAATAAAAGTATGAAACATGCTACTACAAAACGGCATTGATGAAATTATTCAAATTGTCGTCTCCCTGTGTAGGGTCATTCCATATGCATTTATTCTTTTCTGTGACGAATAATAGACACAGGGACGTACCACCGAAGAGTTTTTCCCGTCAGGGGGGGGGGCGAAAGTTGTTTGACTCGACTGAAAATTCCCTAACATCAAAGCAAAAATAAACCTTTGACTTATTGAATTTTCTCAACTTTTCAACTCAATTCCCAAGTATCACAGGAAAAAAAACCTTTTGACTGTTGAATTTACCCAACTGCTGAGTGAAAAATTCCTGCGGTGGAAGCCCCCCCCCCCTGGTACATCCTTGAATAGACATGGCCAACAAAGCAGTTTTCCACCATCCTCACAATCGGTTAACCACAAAATGTTTTCATACTCGATTGACAATTTGGAGAGCACTCACAAAACATATCACAAACCACTACTGTTTTGAGACTTTTGGCCACTCACATTTTTTTGTGAGTGTTCATCATTTTAAAATAGTATGTGCGAAGTGATCACTCAGCATTAGTTCACGTCGTGTGATTACTGAGTGATGTTCACAAATGCAGTGGCCTCACTGTCAATCGAGTATTGCGATACGTGGAAATATCCAGTAAAAATCGAACCACCTTTCTGTTGCTTAGTTTTCAAAAACGGGAATTCCGGTATCGGCTTACCACCATTAATACATTCTAATTGTTTATTAAAAGTAAATCGGGATTCGGGAAGAAGGTTTTTCAATAAGATCCCGAGTGCGCAATTTGTGGGCAAAAAAAAAATTGCAGCATTTGAACACGAATGCATTGATTCGTACATATTATATAGAACATTGATCACGTTTCACTGCCAACTTTAACGTTTGATTAGCCATAAGCGATATTAAAATCGCTTACAAAACGCACAGTTTTCGTCGCGTTAAACATGCTAGTGTGTGTTTGTGTTGGTCAACAACCCAGAGGTGAAGCGTAAGTCGTGTATACGTTTACGTGTAATTGAACATGAACAATAAGCGATTTTCGGATCGCTACCCTGATACGAATAAATACGAATATGTACAACATAATTGCCGAACAGTGAACGCTTCTGTTTCAACTGTCTCCTCAACCACCGACAGACGGCGCCAAACTACCCCGACTAACCTACCCCAGGGAGTCGCATGTCAGAAACTACAACCGCTAACATCCGGCATCAGATATGGCGCCACAAGAAGACTGCAAGAAATCTTAGAATCGATATCCTTGAAGCTATTAGCTTCAATTTTTAGGTGGTGGTGGAAGTACACCCAAATGACCTTAAAAATGAGTTCAGTGTACCCGTAAACCATGCTGACATTCACGATTGCATTAATCTTTTTGAGAGCCTCATCTTTAACCACACCACGTCTTCTAAATCAATTTTTTTTTTTGGGGGGGGGGAGATATATACACTAGGACGAAAAAGACATAAGAGAGAACAGTACTTTTGGGTACAACGAATTTATTTACACAATACTTTTCCATTTTTAATGGCAAAATGAGCCTAATAGCCTTTTTCCTTGCCGGAAAACTTCACACCGTTTGTGAAACTCCTTAAGAATTTTCTTCGTTTAAATTTTGCTGGAGACCGAAATTTTACACCTAAATACTTCATTTTTCGTGTAAAAAAAAAAAAAAAAAAAAAAAAAAAAAAAGTAAGTAAGTGCCATTCTAGTTCTTGGGATATTTTGCATCACCTACTCTCTCATTCGTTGACTATTATATGACGTCTTCGCACTCATAGATCGCCTTATATAGCCACAAGATCTCGCAATGTTTGACAAGAAGTTCAGTGGAAGAACTGGTTTCTGGTTGGATTGCGTGAAATCGGGAAACAGTGTTGACTTAACAGAAAAAAACTGATTTCCCTGTTACATTAGTTCCTGTTACTGCATGCGGTGAGCTGTGGCTGCGTTGTTTCGCGATGCTTCATCATTTCCCGCTTCAATTAATCAGCATCAGCACTTATTTCACTAGCCATAGCGAACATCATTTTTTTCTTTAACCTGTTTCTCAGTTAACGAACACAGTGGCGTAGTCAGGGGTCTGGACCCCCCTCCATGCGACTTCGTCAAATAGAGGTTTTTCTAAATTTAGCACCTTCTCTAACACCCTCTCCTCCTTTGGCCAAGACCAGACACCACCTCTCCCAACACCAGTGATGGCTAAGCCACTGAACTGACATTCTACGAGTATATAGGTACATACACGTATAAACTACGCACAAGAGCTAACAATCTCAACATTAGATAGTGTCTTCATTCAAAATCGTACTAGTACTACCGCGTGTGTTTTTTTTTTATTCATTCGAAAATTTCAACTATATGTATGAAATATATTGCAGCCCAAAACATTTTACTTAAAACAGACGAAACTTTCAATATTCAAATTCAAATAAGACTCCAACGAGCTTTTGTACAACCGTCTTGAACTACATAGTATGATATAGGAAATAAGTTGTCCAAATTATACCCCGCATTTAAATGTATAGAAATTGAGACTTAGTATGTTCCTAATGCTACGGATCCTTTTGTTCAAAAGGCTGTCTGTCTGAAGCAGTGGCGGTAAGTATGGTGGTGCTCACAAATTGGAGCACTACATGAGAGTGCTTACATAAAATAATTATCATTTTATCGTAATTATCTTGGAACATAATATGTTGCGTTTGCCATTTTAAATCGAAAAATATAATTTTATTTTCTTGCTGTTTGAGTTTTAACCCCTTTTTTAAATTTTTATGCCACTGTGTTAGAATGAACTCCGAGTGCTACATGGGAAAATTCCAAGAGGCCGCGCCTGGTCTAAAGACTACACGAAATGTGCTACAAAGTACGCACTTGAAATAAGGATGATACCCTTTCAAATTTCAACTGACATAGCTGGTACATGGAAGTCCTGGTAAGTGGCCATGATAGAAGGAATGACTGCATTGAAATCAGAATTGATTTTATCATCCCTTCCAAATAATTAACATAGGTAGTACCCAGGGATTCTCGTAAGTGACTATGATGGAAGAGATGATTTCATGAGATGTAGTAAGCGGCCATAATAGAAGAGAGAATTGTGCAAGACTATGCTGACCGCTGACTACTTAAATAAGTACTGACAAAGTAATTATATAGTCAATGGTGCAGACTAGTTTTAGCAGAGGGAATGAATTATGCACTGCAAGACCCAGGAGACAGTTGCAACAGTCTACAACTTGAGCTCAGATATATGTATAAGAAGCCTATCGTTGTTTCCACACTTATTAAGCATTAGAGGTTCAATAAAATTAACAAAAACCTTCATTTTTATATTGAAAGGGATCAATATCAACTTTACAAAATTAACATGACAAATATCTTTATTTTATTAATAATGTTATCAAAGCTTCAGAACTCAAGTTACATCCTTTAAAAAAAAAGAAAAACCTGAATTTATTGAATTACTGATATTAACAAAACTATCCCCTAGAGTACCTACACTCTCTTTACCCTGCATATTACATACAACGTACACATACATTTTTGTACACAGGTCTCTATCATTTCCCTATTTCTTGGTCAATTAACTCATTAATTTCCATATTTTTTGCTATGAGTGTTTCTTTTCTTTCATTTGCTCAGTATTTTTCGTCTGGTATGTCATTTTTCTGTTCCAAATGAATTTAAACCTCAAATAAAATTATAACAGCTTCATCCACACCTTATTTGACTTGAACACAGTAATAATGATATTCTATTAACTCTCACTCCTCGCTTGCTGAGAACCAAATAACTTGTCTACATTCGAGCATTGCTTTATATAGCTCACGGCTCCTACGGTTATGCAGGAGGTTCCGTGGGAAAACTGTTGTTTGGTTGGCTGGCGTGAAATGGAGAAACAGTGTTGACTTGCATACAACGGGAAAATTTACTGCGTATCTCACTTCAGTTACATCGCAACTTTGTCTTTCATGTCACAGTTTTGCCCTGGTTCGAAAACAAAATTATTTCACTACATTTTTTGTTCTTTTTTATTCTGAACACGAATTAGTTTTTCATTTTCTCTTTCCATCATTTTAATAGAAATAAAAAAAAAATCAAAATTTTACACAGTTTCTTACAAGTTTTCAATAAAGTTCAAAATTTCATATAAATTCACTATTCTATCAAATTTTATGAAATTTTAGGAACGAAGAAATATTCTTCCCTTTTGCCTCAATCAGTATACAGTTGTTCTATTCTTCCTTTTTCTTTTCTTTTCCGTTTCGTTTTTTGTTTTTCAACCCTACACCTTGCACTGTTTCTACATTTTTGTTTCTGCTGTCAGATCTGTTTCTCAGTGAGCCACCAATCTTCGAACTCTACACCAACAATCTCTCAGTAAGTTTCTGCTTCAACTGGTTCCCCATCTGGAAGAGAGAAATTCCAATATCCACGACGGATAAGCAATCTGATAGAAATGCAGACAGGCAAGCGAGCAGAAAAATATAATCACGTAGGTAAAACAGCCAAACAGCCAAGCAAGAACTTGGACATAGAGAGATAAGAAGACACTGAAGGTAAGAAGAGTGGATTCATCTATTGACAGATGGGTCGACTGACTAACTGAGTAACAGCTTAAGTAGCAAACTGTCAGTAGGGTAGACAGATGAGCTACACATAAAAGAGTCAGGTAGGAAAACAGAGATAGTGTCGACCGGAGCAACGGAAGTGTTATTCTATAGGATTGTGGATCGCGGACAAAGAGTGAGAATGGTGACCTCCAGTTTGTTCATTAGAGCTTTAGGGCTTTACAACTTGAATTTTAACCAAAAATTGGGTTTATCGGAATTTGTAGCTGAATTTTGTTTTCCCAGACTAATGAGAGTAACTCCACCTTCAAGGGTGTTAAACGCTCATATCATCACCTATAAACAAAAAGCTATTCCTTCCTAGAATAATACTGGTTTGCCAAATGTTTCGTAAAATATAGTGTTCTTTTCCCAAAGGTACAATTTGCAGCATTCAGGAAATGCGGTATCGAATCAATCGTTCAGTGGGAGTTTAAAACGTGTAGTTAGCATCCATGACCGATTAAGTACATTAGGTAGGATCCAAGATACATCGTGCTGTATCAGGAGGAAATTAATGCGACATTAACGACGAAGTAGATTAGAGAGAATATGGATTCGCACTGCTGCTGTAAAAACACTGGATTTTCGCGCTACTTTCGAAGAGAATACGGTCAGTTTTGTTCGGTATAAATTCGGGCAAAAAGAATCCGCTGTCACGTCCACATGCTTTCCGGCACCAGTAATGAAATATTGCGTTTTCACATTGCGAGGAAATTTTAATATCCGCATTTCAAAACTGTGCAAGTTACATCGGCTCAGGAAGCAGCTCGTCGTGTTTTGTTTCAACAACCAGACTACTAAGTAGCAAGTCTTACCGGCTGTACAGTCGGTGATACATGACTACATGAGTTGGCAGGCTCATTTTAATTAAAACAAATTTTTTAGAAAACCGAGTGAAATGTATTGCTGCACGCCTCTGCTACGCAAAGCATCTGCCCTTGACTCAAAACAAGTCGCAGTTGCATTGCAGAATTTATGCGAGGTGCTGTTTTTATTTTCAGCCACCATCTAATCCAATTAATTTTGAAAATAGGAAAATATATTCATCTACGTTTTTGTGGGGTAAATGTGTTTGCGGTGCTCTGGTAATAAAACGCAAAGGAGAGTTCTCCGAGCAAGACTGGTTTTCGCGTTCCATCAGAAGTAGAACTAGAAAAGCGAAAAATACCAGTATATAAAATGAATTTACATACAAATTGCTATAAAGAGTTCCTTTGTCACATTTCCATAAAAGAAGAACTCAGTGGGACATTCAAATTCAGGAGTTGCTCAAGAAAAATAAAAAATATAACGCTGAATTTCCTCACAAGAAATTTAAAACCCGAATGAATTTACATACACGCTTCACACATACGCATCTTCTCACTAACCTGTATCCCCTCAACTGCCCGCACTGTGAAGATGAAGACCCTCTCACTGAGGGACCACGCCCTCCCTCACCTGCCTTCGTAACTCTCACCACGTCCCCCATAGTCGAATTTTGGCCCTCTCCAACTCCCACGCACACATAAACAACACCCTCACATACCTCTGCAACATATGGACAACAACCTTTCCCTGGCCCATAGCCCGAGAGTGTAGCTCCGTGGTTCATTAATAATAAAATAAGATTAAAAAAGTTATTTTTTTCGAAAAATTGGTTCACATTAGAGTAACAATAAAGTACCTACGTAGAATTTTGAAAGAAACAGTATTAGAGGTCAATACATTTGATTTTACTTGTAGACAAAAGTGACCTTCATACATTACAATCCACAGCAAGAAAATAAAAATATTGAAAAAACTTCTATATGGTTTTTGGAAACACTGAATTCTTCCTTAAAATTATATTGGTTCTCTTCCCCACTTCAAAGATTAGTTTAATTATTTTAGCAAAGACAAACTGGTTAATTTGAAAGACCAAAATTCAAATTTGGAGACCAAAATCGGTATCAGATCAAAAATTCAATGAAGTTTTTGCTCAGTGGCACCAAGAAACCGCTATTACAGTTCAGTTTTTTCGGCTAATTCAAAGTGCCCATTAAAAAAAAAGAAATCAAATTGCTGCCCCAAATTAGAGGTCGGATCAAAAATCTGATTGCATTTTTTAGTCCAGCAACTCAAACTATCCCAATTTCTACATGTTTCTAGATGTATTTCCATTTAAAATTCTAAAGTTGAAGACACGTTCCAGCCCTCGCCCTCCTTTGGAAGGGGAGGGGGAGCTACTTTCATTTTAGAATAAACTATAATTAGTCCTTGAAGGAGACCGCTTGTCTTATCTAGATCCGATTTCGCAATTAAAAAAGTGGGGGACTTCACAGATTATAGACAAAAGTCTAGCCATCTCTTTGTCAAAACTTGCCATGGGTGATTTCGTTTACTAGAGAAATAAGTTTACTACAATGGAAAAAAAAATACTACAACGATAAACATGGTGAATAAAGTTCAGCAGTCTAAGTGATAATTTGTCCCTCAAGGCTCAAAATTCGGGATTTGTAGTTTCGTTATGACTATCGTAGGGTCAATCCGATTTGGAGGCAAATCCAAAATAGCTAGTTTTGCTACAGATGGAAATGAAAATATCACATCAAGGGCATTACTGACAAAATTAGAATTGATCAACAAGATATTTAAGAGAAAAGAAAGAAAAAAAAAACCATTGAACCCAGAATTAAATACATACAGTGTTTCATTTGATGCAGCATGAAATTACCTTTCCAATGATTCCAAAATATTATTTTAAAGAAAAATTAGGTTACTGACCCGACAACATTATGGAATGTAATGTACAGTGTGCCCACTAAGAGTTATTCTCATACGAGTATACTCTGTGTTCCTGTTGACCCAGAAACTTCAATTTCTCGCCAATGTAATATTTTCAATATTTTTTCATCTGCTACATGGAATTTTGCGTACAGTCAACCGATCTCAGTGTTAAAAAAACAAACGATGGCTAAGAAACCGACAATCATTTCTACAATATCTAATTAAGTTTGCCATGCGTAGCTTTATACACCAACCATGAACGACAATATACACCGATGAGCTAAAATATTGAAAATAAGTATTTGCACATTCAATATGCAAGATAGGTGAATGATCATAGTCTCAGATTGCAGCCTACAATATATGACCTTTCACCTAGGGGAAAAGAAAAAACTGAGATCCAACCTACCAATAGAACGTAAAATATAAAGCTTTTCGAGGAGGACCAATCCGCACGTTGTTAAAAGGCTTCCATTTTTGACTATACTATATTTTAGACGGTAGAATGGGCTTATAACATTCGGTAACCTCCTTTTTCGAATGGTCCAAAAAATTTCGGCCGGAAATTATACACAAATCTTTAATTTTGATGTCTGGCCTACAGACTAATGAATTAGAATTCCTCTTAGGGTAGTAGAATTAAATTGGTAGCTTTGGTAAATTTTTAAATCCTTCAAAAAATGCTTCCTTACTTTTTTCACGATACTACAGATTACAAGTATTAGGGAGTCCGGTCAGGGACGTACCGATAGGGGGTAGGGAGGGCAACTTACCCCCCCCCCCCGCCCGTAGGAATTTTTCACCCAGCAGTTGAGAAAATTTACCACTTCAGTCAGGAGGAGTTGGAAAAATCCAACAAGTCAAAAGTTCTTTTTTAAATTTATTTTTTGCTAGCTTTAACACTTGGGAATGGACTTGAGAAGTTGGGAAAATCTAAAGAATTTCTTTTTTGCTTTGATATTTGGGAATTTTGAGTTGAGTCATCAGTTGAAAAAATCCAGTAAGTCAATCAAAAGTTTTTTTTTATTCGATGCTTTGACACTTGGGAATTTTGAGTTGAGTCAGTTCGGACTTTTACAATTTTTGCCCCCCCCCCTGGGAAACCTCTTTGGTATGTCCCTGAGTCCGGTTGAGTTGGTAAATATACGAAAAATCATCTGTTTATGCGTTTTATACATATACATGATCGAAAATAAATAAATATGCCTTGTATTCTATCAGTTGCACTCTTATCGTTGCAATACAGTGGTTTCGTACACAATCAGAGCAGGCAAAAACCTACGGAATTGTAGCTATACCAATAATTTAGAAAAGCTACAATAGCCTCACACAGAGTGTGACAATTTCTACGAAGACTTTTCAGATGCTCTCAATGGTCGACAGTACTGCAGCTGATACAAAAATACGTACGTACAGAGGTCGAAAGGCGAATGCGTAATGCGACGATCGAGTGATGAAAATTCAAATTTCTCGACAGTTTCCCAATTTTTGCCCCCCCTCCCCCAAGAAAAACTTTTCGGTGCGTCCCTGATTGTAAGCATACTGCTAATTCGCCTGCTTTGAAAGAGGAAATGAGGGATAACAGCTGTGTCTCACCAATTCTTATTTATGGGGCACAAACATGGACCATAACTAAGAACATCGAATAAAAAATATAGATGATCTATCCTTAACATTAGAATAAAAGGCAAAACTAAAATACAAACAATAAAAAAAAAGGCTAAAAGACAATACTGGATACAATAGACACATTAAGGGGAAATATAAGGAACTGACCGGGGTAACACTTTTCCGTGGACAGAGGGGTAAAACAGGGTGACCTGTCTCCAATTCTATTCAGTGCGGCGCTGGAAGAAGTAATGAGGGAGATGAACTAGGAAAACAAAGGACTTTGATAAAAAATGGAAATAGACAGAATTGCGGACGATATCTCATTGATTGCGGGATCAAAAGAAGAGTTGAAGGACATGATAATCGAACTGGAGAGAGGAGGGGAGAAAGCAGGGCTTAACATTAACACGGACAAAACAAAAATTAAACCAAACGAAAATGGGGAAACTCTGGCTTATAATGGGAAAAAGACAGAGCTGGTACAGAAAATTAAATATTTAGGACAAATGATCTCATTTAATAAAACTAAAAACTTGGAACTCGATACGAGAATAACCAACTCATGGAAAACATTCTGATCTTTGAAAACAGTTTTCAAAGGTATTTTTTCGAGGAGACAAAAAGGGGAAATCCTGAACAGCTGTGTCTTCCCCAACCTATTGTATGGGTATCAGACCTGGTCGCTCACCAAAAAAGAAGAAAAAAAAATAAAGACCAATTAAAATAATACGGAAAGAGCAGTTCTGGGTATTAAGAGGAGGGATAAGAAAAAAAAATTCGAAAGAAAAAATATGCTCAAGTACAATCTTTACTTCCTACACGCGATAAGAAGGCTGAAGTGGGATTAAGCGGAACACCTGGCTAGGACTGATAACAACAGATGGGTAAAATTAACCTAGGACTAGTTTCTGAAGGGGCAGAAAAAAGGTAAACAAAGAACCAGACTGAGGGATGAGTTTGACAAAATGTTTAAACACCGGAACTATCAAAGCACTGCATGGTGTCCTGAGAGAGGACTTTGCCTAGCAGAGGGCAACTTAACCTCTAAGGTTAAGAAGTTATAAAAAAAATAAATTTTAAAAAAACATATTGAATTGAATACTGAATTATTCTTGACATTTATACACGTTTCTGTAGCCTTATAAAATGTCATTCCCCTCTCCGAAAACACTCGAGAAATGGAAATATTATAAAAAAGAATAAACTGGCGTTTCCAAGTCTCTGGCCTTCCTCCACCCCAAAGAAAATGCCTTTGCTACGACTTCGACAGTAGCTTGGTTTCTTCTACACCATCATACGAAGAGACCATAAAGGGATAAAACTTAAAACTGGACTTTAATTCGCCGATAAAAAAATAATTAACGTAGTCGTGCAAGCCGACGAAGACCGTTAAAGCTCGCATTTAAACGCACACGCCGACTCATCGGTATCGCTTTAGTGGCTGTTAAAAAGGCCAAGATATTGATGCATAAACTTTCAAATAATACTTACAACCGTAAAAAATTCACATTTGTGTATATATATACACATATGTGAACACAGCATGTACAAAATCGAGTTCCAAAAAAGAGCAATATGAGGCTAACTCTCGTACCCGTTACGATGGACAGCATTGACTGGTCCCAGTGGCTGTTATTAACTCGTGAAAAGTTCAATTACCGCCTGAATTATACACCGCAGAGTATTTGCGTTAGCTTAAGGACATACCAGAAAAGCGTGTTTATTAGAATCGTTATTAATTGTAGCGAAGTATTAGCAATTTATGACCAACTGCTGCTACAACCCCCGAGAGGATTACCAGCACTTGATATCCACGTCCGCTATCCCATTTATGTATGGCCAGCTTCGGGTATACATCCTGCCACAATAGAGTACGCGTAAAAAGCGACACATTTTCAACAAATTCGTTACAAATTGTCTTCCACTTACCCCAAACGTTCAACAGTTATGACGTAAACAAATTACTGTTTCTAAAATTTCAACCACCCGCGAATAATGGGCATTCGTTTCGTTTCGGAATTTGCCCGAAGCCGGAATTAATCTTCGGGGGGAGGGTGAGTTACATGGTGGTAAAGTCGAGTTCAGTGGAAAAACGGTCTAATGCGGTCATATTCAAAGATTGCTAATTTTAGGTTCAGTTGCAGGGTCTTAGTGAAGGCAAATTTTTTGAAAGGGGTAAAGACTTGAAAATGCCAGCTCAATATTTTCGAAGTACCTACTCGTAAAATCTTTGAAGGGGAAAGGCTGTGGAGTTTTGAATTTAGGGGAGGTGGTGACGTCTTCTAAGGCTATCTGCAATCAAGCTTCAATATCGAAGAATAAATCATTTGTTGAAATTTCTAATCGAATGTTTGAAATTATTTTGAAAAAAAAATCAGAAAATTTTGTAGAGGATTTCAAAATTAGCTGAATACATAGTACGACGGAATTGGAAGCGGAAATAGGCAAATTTTGTACGAGAGAATTTTCAGTTATTATGTAGTTCCCGCAATCCCTAGTGTGACTCCGTTCCTCGGGCTGAACACTTTCCAAAAAAAAAAAGTATTTCTACGGAAGTTCGAAAAATATCAGCCCGAAGCGGAAACTCATCAAACAATTCTCGTTAAATTCTTCACAAAATAACATCTTCAGGACTGATATGGGGGCGGAGGCTCAAATTCGAGGATATCAATAAGTACAAGTATCTTCTTTACAAAAACATCGTGGAATTCATTTCTCTACCATTTAATCCTGCAGGTTTTTCGGAAATTGTACGAGAAAAAGAAGTGTCAAGTCCGGACCGCAGCGAGGGCATTCGAAATTAAGAAAACGATGGTTTGTAGAAAAAGCGCGCGTAGTAAAACAATCGAATAGCAGAAGTAATTCTTAATGCGTTATATAAACTGCGACAGAGCTGTAACTGAACTATGATTAAACTGTAGCAGAACTAAGATTGCACTATATCTAAACTGATGTCCTACCTGACCGATCCAGGCGGAAAAAAGGAGAATGAGTCAAGAGAATAATACTAATACTAATAATAATAATAATAAGAAGAAGAAGAAGAAGAACGTGGTACTGAAAAGGTCACGCACCAGATGTAGGTACAGAAATGCAGGAGACAAAAGAGGTTTATGAGACGTTTGCATTGTGCAACACAGGATATAACCAGGCAGGACGATTTCATTCGCGAGGAGAGGATCCCCGCCATCCTAATCGGCGGGGAGGAGCTGATGATCGAAGATATCAGTTAACTTAACATGGGTATCATATCTTTTGACTATAGCAGTTCGACACTAATCAGTAAACTGTTGCACGCATAACTCATGGTCACTGGAGAGAGCTGAAAATTGGTATAATTTTTGACATCCGCCATACGAAAAATTTATAGTGCCTATAGCGATGTCCGTAAGAATCCGAGAATGAGAAAAGCAATCAAATTGCAGCAAGTCATTCAATCAAGTTTTGCAATTCAAACATAAGCAAAGGAGCACTACTTCACTCTAGTTTGGGTGTAAAAACTACAATTAATTTTAATGACTAGTGAAGGTGTTGACGCCTAAAAGGCTTCAATGCAGCGTAAACCTGTGTACTACTTCACATTTTTTAGGCTCGGTCCAGGACCGTAGCCAGCCATCTGTGGTAGGGGTGCTGACTGTTTACCAGGGGGGGGGGGCTTAAGGATACACATAGTACGAGTGTATAATATGAAGATTTATACAAGGCAGTGGTTCAGCCAAGGGGGAGGCGAAGGGGTTAATGCCCCCTAAGGCACCTGAAATTGAATGTAAAATATTTTATTTTTTATTTTATTTATTTAGGGTCCCTCCAACAGCCGAAGCCAATTATAGGAGGGACCGTGGCAAACATGAGCAATTTATCGCCTTTAAAACACGTTTTTTCGAAACATTTTCGCTCGAGCCATTTTCATAAAATGGTCCTCTAATATCGGCAATTTATAAAAAATACCTCAATCTTCGACTTTTTCGCTCTTGAAAATCTTACTCCCCCCCCCCCCGGGAAAATCCTGATTACACCACAGATATAAACCAAACATTCTGGGTGGAAATAGCAAATTTACAGTTTTACACTAAAGGCATTAAATTTGGTCCCAAAATTCATAATCAAAACTGGTGATTCAACTTCCCGACAACCCATTGAAAAAAGAAATTGGATATATCGCGTGAAAAAAGATTACCACTTTTACAACGATCAATTTTTCGAACTTTTGGAATTAGAAAAATAATTTTATTTCTGTGGACTTATCAAGTTATAAGTTCTCAGGCAGCCATTCAGGCTTTTAGCTATCGATATTCAATGTGAACTGGAACGCGAGTCTACTCCTGTGTTTGAGAACGACAAACACACGATTCGTCTACCTATCTTTCAAAGCAAAATTATTGTTGCCAAGTGTATAAACATTAAAATGCAGTGGAAAGGAAAGTTTTGAACAAAACTAGCGTGGAAAATATAGAAATTCGTTATTTTTTTCACGAAACTTTGCCAGGGGGGCTCCGGCACTCCCTAGCAACCCTCTGGCTACGGGCCTGTTTCGGTCACTGAACTCATTTTCGATAACCATTATTTGACTCCAATCAGCAAACTATGGCACATCATGCAGTTATATGCTCGTTGTCTCCTGAACATATGTCAACGTTACTCGCTCGTTTTGCATCACATGTAACATATTATAGCTGACTCAGTGCCACACCAATTTTTTGCTGCACTATCAGTTCATAACCTGCCCACAGCCTAATGGTCCAACTGAGAATGGTCCAACTGAGAAGTTCTGAACACCAATATCTAGTTGCAATTCCATAACTTTATTACATCATATCTCTTTCTAAGATATGTAAACCTGAGAAATGATACCCGTACTGAACTTCTTGACATTCTCAGATGCAACCACCACCCATACTACCTATTACTCACTAGACATGCCACAGTTTGCTGAATGGAATGAAGTTATTCTGAAAAGTGTGTTCAGCGACAATTTAAACCAAAACATAATTATATCCATATTGCGTTTATTGCCATCTTCATCTTCACCTAATTTACCGATTAGGATTAAATCGTTCTGACTTATGAATAAAGACCGG
The DNA here is from genome assembly GCA_031841125.1 of Acanthococcus lagerstroemiae. NCBI lineage: Eukaryota > Metazoa > Arthropoda > Insecta > Hemiptera > Eriococcidae > Acanthococcus > Acanthococcus lagerstroemiae. The sequence continues at coordinate 39,791,622 of CM063110.1, forward strand.
AAGTTCTGGTGTCATAAAAAATAGCAGTTTCGAAATTAAAAACAGTGATTTTGACATTTTTCTGGTCGTATAAATACCATTTTTGACACAAAAAATTTAAACATATTGAATTTTTTAATTTTTTTTCAATATCACGGTGAAGGTTTGGGTTTCCTCCTCTTTCCTTTCGTATCACTGTAAAAACCAGGCGGTGTGCACAGTGGCACACCTGTTCACGTAAATTTTATAAATTTGAAAAAGGCGATATCATACGTTTGAAAAGTGGCACACTGAATCAAAACGTCCGGTTCCACCGGTGTTTTGTGTTTATTTAACCTATTATATTTCATATTATCTACTCGTAATTTTTATGAAGTTTTTACTCGTTTCATAAATAATTCATTTTTCATTATTTTCGTGGATTCCTATATCACCTCGCCGGATTGCAAATATGTTGGAACCTTACTTTTTCTAATCAATTCCTAGCTAAAATGAACCGTAGTTTTACTCGTAGAGATGTAGAGTAGTAAAAAAGCCTTCAAGAATATGAAAAATCTACTTTCTAACAATACACGGAGTCTGAAGATAGGACAGGATATGACCCAATGTTATATTTATTTAATTTTATTACACAGCATCGAAACAGCTACTTTCACAAAGAAATAATTAAATAGATAGGCAGCCGTGGAAATATTGATACATAGAAGAATGCTTAAAACACCACGAACTGCTAAAAAGAAAAATGAAGATGTGCTGAAGGAAGCTGGAACAACAAGAATCCTATGTAATATTGTTAAAGTAGAAAGATCATCTACTTAGGCCACACCATCAGAGGTAAAAAATACTACCCTTCTCAGCTAACATTACAAGGAAAAATAGATGCGAGGGAAAACGGAGCAGAGGACCCCCCTTCTCCCCGTAGGTACCACAATTTTCAACTTATAACCAACTGAATTCTGTAAATTTAAACAGACCTCAGCCAATATCTCGATTCGATAATAACTTCAGATAATGAAGGTTTTGAAAGTAGTAATAATAAAGTCATTACTGGCACTGGTGAAACATATAGACATAAATTTCTAAGTGTGGTATCTACGGGAATAAGGAAAGAAAAAATTTCAGAGATGGGTTTATGGAAATGCAGAGAACCGGGTCCGGGAGTAATCAACATTCCTAAAAATCGGTAGAAAAATATCAAATTTCCAATGCTTTCCTCCATAATATCCATTATACGTTCATATACTATGGCCCGCAATTAGCCTTTACGAATTAAAACCTAATGTATCCACGCACGTGCTGTAACAGCTTTGCTGTGTTACAAATGTGAGTGCGTGGAACAACTTTGTTACTCATTAATTATAAATATTTATTTTTTCACGCGTTCGTTTTACTTCCTCAAAAAAATGAAAGAAAATTCAAAAAATTCTGCTGCAAATCGAATTGAGATGATTAGAGGTGCCCAGCGATATCTTATGGAGAAGGAAAGTAAGGGAATGTAGTTTCACGTTATCATCACTACTCCTGCTAGCCCATCAGGTATATGTCAATATAAGGGGTCGTTGGGAGTCATTTCTAACTCCTAATTTTCGGTACTTTGAGGGATGTTACGAGAAGAAGTTAGCCTTTTTATGAAGAATTTAATGAACAGCACTTTTTATTTGGTTCCTGCCTCAAATTAATATTTCTCCAGAATTCTGGGGAAAAGTTGTTAGGAAGCCAGCCAGCCCCAACAACTTTGCGAAGAAAAATCATTTATGGAAAAACTAAGTATTCCAGTTTCAACTTTTTTAACTGCTAGTACGTACTTAAAGCTACAAATCTGATTTTTCAACGGCAAGCGGGAACTCTGAACTACCACCAACATCCGAATACTAAAAAATAAGGAAGCATTCTTGTCTGCATCCAGTCAAAAATGATGAAGGTACCAAATACATATGATCGAATCTGACCAAAATGGACAAACAAGTACAAAAGCAACCTAAATAACCATACCAGAAATGATTAAAACGAGTAATATGTTCAAAATTGATCAACAAAGATCGAAAACATCTTCAGCCAAACAAGCCAACAACTGGAAAGTTCGTCTCGGTTTTTAAAGAATGAGTACAATTTCTTTTTTGGGGGAGGAAGAAGGGAGAGAGGAAGCTAACTATTTTTCCTTCCTTTTTTTTTCTCAGTTTCTCTATCTTCTGTTTTTCCTTTTTCTTTTAGTTTTTCCAGGTTCCTCTTTTCAGCCGAGTACCCCATGGTTATTCTCTCTTTGACCTGCAGTAAAAAATCCGGTTCTGCTATACTGACATTTCAGCAACTAGCAAGTCAACCATATATCACCAACGTTTTAACAGCCGATCTAAGCATTATAGCCCAGTATAATAAGCCATTTGAGAACGAATTTATAAATTTTCGTTAGAAATATCAAACCGGAGGATACTCGCAAATCAACATGGCCTCCCATTATTCATTTCTAGTTCCCTTGGTCAGTGGGAGTGCTTGGACACGCTTTAGTGAAAACAAAATTGGTGGTAATAACTGAATTTCCATAAATATGTGTTTAGGTATTTTAGAATTTTGCCAGGATTTGATAAGAAAATTTAGGAAAGAGGATATTCGCAACTGCTTTTGGAGCCAAATGTAAACTTTTATATATATAACACTGTTCCTCGACAAAAGTACTAACGCACACAGTTGAAACTATAATGAAACATCCAAGTCAGATTTAATCTAAATGTCTGAAACTGGCTAACGAAGAAGTCACTTGACCAGTAGCAAGCAACAGGCTTAATTTAATGGCGATACTTATTACTGGTCACCACAAAGCGTCTCATCGATCACCAATAGTCAGCAAGAAAGTTGTCATAAGTAGGATTCTGGATGCTCACTACAAGGAAATTATGATATCTTGGCGCTCACCAATGTTGGTCAAATTACGTATCCAGAAAAATTGGTTAAAAGTTTTTCCACCTTCCAAATGTAAAAAAAAAAAAGAAAAAAGAATGTATTTAGTAATGGATGATATTTTACCGATGAATATGACAGTCCTTCCGCAAAGCCAAGTGCTGGACGTATTTCCAAGTAAAATAATCGGGGTACTACACATAGTTATTAACGCAACTTGAAACGAGTTTTACCTCCCTCCCCCCTCTGATCCTTTCAAAACGAGTAGAATCTGTCAAAGGATAGAACTGCCTAATCTTAATATGCAAATGAATCTGGCCGTTAACAAGCACCTATACCAAGGCTTATCCATGAACAAATGCTGTACATGGTGGAAGAGAAAATTTAAGAAAAATAAAATAGAATGAAATTTATAAAAAACTAAGATGATCCCCGAAAAATAAACTTTCACCGGACTAGGCGTAATGAACGACCTGAGCAGCATCTGGGCCGCTTTTGGGTCGCTCAGTTCTGCAAAATTGCAAGCACGACTAACGTATACCGAAATTGGCGACAAACTTTAATTAATACCCGTCAACCCTGGACCAGTATAATAGTTGGTACAGTTAATTACATAAATATATCATACATCTTTTTGTTCGCTTTATAAACAGTATTTATTGCCGTCATCGCAGCCGTAGATAACGTGCGACGAATTCGCCTCATCATTTCATCAACCCCACTGGGTACACAATTTTATTTCATCTCAGAATGCAGATACGGAGCGAAAGATATATACTATAATGTATGATCGGGTCTGCGACTTAGAAAAGAATAATCACCACCTGGGGTAGTGTACTTTCTTCAAGTTTCGTGTTTCCTTCAAAACTTACTCGTGTAAATTTAGTAGCTGATATTAAAATGACGTAGAATTCTCACTTATATTTATTGCTCTTTCATTCGATATGGAGTATCAGAAGTCGCTTTCACGACTTCTCGTATAAAAGGGAGTTACCTTGTAGCTTACACACCGTAACCGTCTTCGGAACACAAAAGATAAGCCATCGCTAGTGTTGAACTGCTTTGCTAACATCATTGCTGGGGCTCCGTTAAGACGAGTTTGGTTTGAACCCCCTTGGATTCACTAGAATCATTCTATATTCAATCGCCTTACCAGACCCTTAAATCCTCGCATTTTTTCGAATGTTGAAGATCACTTACTTTCAGTGTCGGGCAAATTGTATTCAAATACCGAAGACTGAATACAATGCAGTAGTCTTGAAAGTATTCACAAATACACCAAGCCACTATCTCTAACATGAAAGGACTTGAAAAACTTACTTACTGTGAACTGATAACAAGGGAAAACAATATTCCATCTCCAATCAACATTCGCAATCAGAAATGAGAGATACAGATATGCACGAACCTAAGTTTCAAAGAAGATAACGCACAAGTAAGTCACACCACACAAGAAATGTAACTGATTGTAAAATTGAATTACACAACACAATTTTCTTCTAGTATTCTGTACTAGGAACAAGAAGAGTGAAAACCAGTTCTCAGTTCGGAACTTATCAGTTGATCAGCTCTTATCAGGTATACCGTTGTTGCTTCAAAGCGACACAAGATGCGCCAGTGTGCGGCATTTTTGTGTCCGCAATTGACCAGGTTCGCTAGTGTCAACCTCCTACAAAGGTGATCAAGGTTGACATTCCCATAAGAAGACGTGTAAAGTTGGTATTCTTTAAAGCTTCTGTAATTTCTTGAGTCTTATAACATGTCAAATTAAAGCTTGAAGTCTCTAGTTCATGATGAAAGGTAATTTATTGCACTTTATATTCGCTCTAGTTGAATGAATAAGTTGATTAACAAATTATTGTTTTTCTAATGGAAGTTTACCATTGGTACAAAACGCGCTTGTAAAAGCAACTAATACATGGAAAATGGAGCCGTTTTAAGTTCATGAGCCGCAAGAAAACATTTTATTGACTAGAAAAAGCGAATTTGCAAGTTATATGCATTCTTATGGTGATAACGTCCATGATCACCTTTGCAGCGCAGGGCTACCAACTTCAGAAACTCTGCGTTACACCGCCTATAAATGAAGTGCAAATATTACACTATACAATAATTTAAGCTTTTTTTTTCTTTTTAAATAATGACATGAGGATATAATATGATTATTTATGTATTTTCAACCAAGAATTAAATTTTTTAATTACTTATAGTTCATTTTCCCCCTTCGCCTATCTTAAATGGGAATTCCAGTGTATCATCAAGATGATAATACTGATCGAACAACTATGCATGTGTTGCATTGTTGTTCAGTATTGTTATCAATTGTAGCTATTTGTGGACGACAAAAAGTAATAAAAAGGGAAAATTTTGATAAAATTTTAATTTTGAATATGGGAAACGAGAGATTCTCAGAAAAATGGTTACCTCACACTATCGTGTTCAGCATTCAAAATACAGCTAAAATCATATATATAATCTCATCCCATGTTTTCTATGCGGTTATGTCTGTATTGATAAACATCTTAAATACCTATGACCTGCCAGGAAGAAAAGGACCTGTGCGCAAAAAAATCATTTTGTGATAACAACAACTGTCTTTGACTAATCTTTGACCACTCTTTCGCGTGGTGTTGTCGAAGAAATTCTAAAAAATTTTCCCAACCTGCTGTAAGTCTTCAAAGTTGAGTATCCCGAAACGTGAAAACGTTATCAATTTTGTTTATCCGCTCTCCTGTAAAGTTTACATTTTTGCGCACAAGTCCTTTTCTTCCTGGCAGGTCACATCCTATTGATATTCATTTGATATTCTGAGTTATCTGTGACTACTGATTACTATCACTATCAATAACTGTTGGGTATCAATAATTATCAATAGCTATCGATAACTATCAATAACTATTGATAACTCTTGATAACTTTTGCATCTTTACTCTTTGTATGTTTAAACGGTTGCTTTTTCGGTTGTTAATCCTCACTGACCCAAAGAAAGGTAAAATTAAGGAAAAACGGCGCTTTCGTAAAACAGACAAAAATATATTCAGAAACGAACAGAAACGAGAATAAAAACGGTGTAACATGATAAGAATATGATAACATGTACCTTAGGAACTACGTTTTGTAGCGCTCCGCTAAGGCGGGCAGTGTTACCGTAAGATTACAAAAAAAAAGGAGACATTCAGTCGAACACTCTTTACACTACTACACTGGTTGTACAAGTATTTCACACATACAGATGGCAAACGCACTTGTGTTTCTTTGCTAATGATACTGATGGACCATTTTCCCATGTTTGAATTTTTCTAGTATCAAGATTCAACATTAATATTTTTTCTGATCATATGATATTCATGTACCTACTACCTATCAATATTTTTCTCCAATAGTGTTGAAACAAAAATATATATGTATTATTTGTAATATACTCGTAATATACAGCAATATTTTTTCCAGATCGAGTGATGTGGAGCAGAGTCTGTATCATAGGATATGGACGCTGTTAAGCAAAAAATGCCCAAACGACATTTGTTGACAAAATGAGTTATTATATAGTATTGCTGGAAAGAGCGTAAAAAGTAGAATTTTTCAAAATTGGGCCCCCATTCAAAAATGTGTACCCACGTTGAAAATAGCTTAGCTATGTCCGTAAACCGGCATTATTCATTGGCTTTTAATGTTACATTTTCTCAAAAAAACAGATTTTGTCGCTTGAGTATTTTTTGCTTGACAGCGTCCATATATTCCTCTATCATTTTATAAGTCCGTATTCTATACTCATGAGTTCAAATTCCAAAAAGTAGGTGTTGATTTTTTTTTGGAAACTTGATACATCGATATTTTTTTAAATGTCAGAAATATTGATATTTACGACATTATTTGACGTCAGTGCTCATCACTAATGCTGAAGGGCATACAAATTTGCAAGCAAATGAATAGTTTTGCATGTTCAGAACAGATGGGAGGATGTGGGCAGTTGTATGGGAAACTTGGGCGGCGAGACCATTTGGCTCTAGTTCAAGGTGAAGTGTAACATGCGCACAGTGAAAATGAGCAGTAATGGAAAATTTCGAGATCAAATGCGAAATGAGCGATAAAATTTGGGGTATAAACGTTGCTTTATTTCTGGACAAGAATTTCTCCATTTTTGGTCTTCAAATGGTCATTTTCAGAATGGAAAAAAGTTGGATCTAAATTATTGAAAGCTAGATTTGTAAATTAAACGTCTACCCTTTAAGTGCTAAACATAACCGTTCGAGACGAAAAAGTGCAAAATTTGATCCTACATATAAAGGAAATAAAGCACCGTTGCTTTTTCTCTATAAGCAGGATCAGAATACCGCCATATTTGATCTTTGAATATTCATTTTCAGAATGGAAAAAGGAGTTCAATAGAAATTTAACGACTAGATTAGTAATTTACGCGAAAGATTAGCCAAAAAACAGATATTTTTATGGGCATCTCATCAGCGTGCATAAACTATGAAAATTTGAAAAACTGATAAGACATGAAATCACCATTCGAAAACTCTCGCAGCTGATCTTCATATTACAGTTGGGGAATGAGAAATAAATCTGATTACGGAATCCGAATTAATTGCTGAAAATGATTCAAATTACGGGATTATAGATCGTTGAAGGGAAAAAACCGGATCAGGGATCATAGATCATTGATGAAAAAATAATATTTGGATTAAGAATGATAGACTAGCCCAGAAAAAGTAGTCAGGATCAACTTTCCAGATCATTTTCATTTTTCTCAATAAATCCGTAAAAAATTCCTAAGCTTTAAGAAATTCTGAAATATTGATGATTCATACTTTATTATCGATTATATTTTGGACTTTTCGAAATCACTGATAATTCAAAATTTGAAAATGATCCTAATATCTGTAGTCCGGATGCTGAGAAAAAAATTACACGAATCACGGATCGAAAATCTTTTGATCCGGATCGCTTGACTCAGATGCATCTAAACGATGAGTTGTCTCCTGTCGAAAATTCGATCACCGATAGGATAAAATGAAGTAGCGACAAAGGAATATTATATGGTGCGCGATTACAGACATGATAATAAATTAAATGGCGCAATGCGCACTTTTCTATCTTTAATATAGTTTCGAAGATACAGGGTTTCAAATTAGACAATTTATATTCTTCTCAAGTGGGAAAACTTGAACGGCTTTCTTTCACTACAAATTTAGGTACGGAAGTGAATAGAAGGGGGCCAGGCTTGCAACGCGACCACTTCTCCATAGGGGCCACGCTAATTCCAGGTGGGACAACTTTATGCAAACTTGCTAATTTCACGCTTAAAATCAAAATAAGTCCTTGACTTTCTGGTAAGAGAAGCAAACCGTCGGCTCAGAAGAAAATGCCTCTACCGCTACGGATCTGAAGAAGGGATTTCCAAAATTCTGGAGGGAGGGTAACTAATCCAAAAATTTGTAAAAACTTGAGAACGTAAGAGTCAAAAGTAGAACGATGTGATATATGGAATCATTCATAAATAAAATATAATTCAAATTCATGAAGACTAAAGAACCTAATATATAAAATGATGATTGAAAGAAAGTTACTTTATTTATGTTATCACCAATTTTTTATACTTTCAATAAGACTTGTAGTTACCGATCTCAACAAATGTGCTATCTACAAAATATTTTGAAAATTGTAACTTTATTTTTCAAATATTAAGGGTCAAAAGATACAGGCTCAAGCTCAAATTTTATATGAATAAATTGTACAAAGCAGAGAACCAAGATAAATACCAATATAGACATTTATTTTCAACGTTTTGAATCAGCGACCTAGAAGACATATAAATTGAATGCTATAAGATAAGAACTACTCCAATATTCCTCTAGCCCCCCCCCCCTCGAAGCACTATATGAGGTCAGATATAAAAATCACACTCGAAATTGGATTCAATAGTATTAAAAATCTTCAAGTCAAGAATCATAGCGACAAAATTACTAAAATTAGCTCCACCTATCGCCCCCTCGGAGGCCACCCTGGAGTTCAGATTCACGAATCAATGACAAAATTGAATACAGTAACTTTTAAAACTTATAAATCAAATACCACATCCGACAATGACCAAAATTTGGATCAAACTCTCTTGGGTACCACTCTGGGGGGTTAAATCCAAGAAGCAATGCCAAAGTTGAATTCAGAGTCCTTGAAAACTTATACTCACATCTTCAGCTTGTATGACAGCTCGACCCTTTGCAGTTACATATAAGGCAACCATTCGAACATTCAACTCCAGTAAGTTGCATTGTTCGGTGCCACGGTCAAGATCGTCACGACTCAGACAGTATTTTTTAAGTCCAAACAATACTACGCTTGAATGAATTTCGAATGAATTCGCACGCTAGGCAATAAATTACACTTCTCATCAATTTTCTACTTGAGAAAGAAGAGAAATGGTCACGAAGATTTCATATCACGTTTTTACAAAGTCACTCGGTTCATTCATCATGTAACAAACGCTACTTCATTCGCCTCCACTGAGCACCAAATTGTGTAATAAAACAAGCGCGCAGCTCGCTTTATTAAAACCGTCAACATCAAAGGGGTTCAAATTCATAAGTGTCACTTTTTGTTGTTGTTTTTATTTGCTTCAAACAGCGACATGCTTTTTCTCATTCCAGTTTTTTGTTAATTAGTTCAGTTTAATGCTTGAAATAAGATCTCATTGTAGAAATTTAGCCGAATGACGGTAATGAACTCATTTGGATCACTCATTGTTTCTGATTCTGTATGCCCTAGGTAGAGGTCCCTGTGAGCCTCCATGGCAAAGACAACGGGTAGATACAAATTTTTCTTCATTAACATCAAATTAGTGTTCGAATGTGCAACTTAGTGTGAATGTGTTTCAGACACTCCATTAACCTTAATTGGGTTTGTATTTCGGTGAGCACCCGGATTGGTTGGAGTTGAGCAAGTCGTTCAAACTGTTAAAAGTTCATAAAATTCAAAGGTCGCATCAATATATCGCACTGTATCTAACAGTACGTCTATCATAATTTTTCGCAAACGTTTAGTTACTGTTTCAGTTCAGAGGCTCTTAACTCTCGGAAATGAGAATAATTAACGCTCCATTATGCCTCGGTATTTTTTAGTTCGTATTTTTTGTACTTTTTTTAACATTGATTTTCTGACGCAGGAATGTACGCTGGGAAAGAAGGACCAATAATGAAACACACATCGTGAATCATTATCTTCTGAGACGTCTAAATTTGGGATATTAATGTGCGAGTTTGACACAGGTAGGTCATTCTACTACAGCAAGTAGCTGTAATAAGAGGTGATAATATGACGGGGTTGACTCTTCCGAAAAATTAGTTAAGCATGGTCCGTAAAATTGTGGGTAAACTCATCCTCAAATGAAAGTTGTGCACAGCTCTGATGCATTTGCTTGTGACTTTTGAATTCTTTAACGATTATCTAATAAGCTTTCTGAGCATCCGCTGGCTAATGAAGTTCGAACATTATACACCAGCAATGTTAAAGTAATTTCTTGAATTAGAGAAGTCTCCGTCCACAACTCTAATTTTCATGATCACAGAAACTGATAAAAACGATGGAAAAAATTGCTAATACGTTTCAGGATCTACGATATTCCCTTATGATGTTCCCAAGCGGATTAAGGAAAAAGGTACATCCCTTATTACGGGCAGAAAAGCTAAGGGCTCCGGCACATGAGCAACTTTATGCCATGGGAAATATTTTACTACTGAAATTGAAACCGCGTATGGTATAAAGTTACTCGTATGCCAGAATCGTAAGCCACTGTACAGGGTATACGTTACCCTACCCAGGCGACAATGTGGATCCGGCTGTGGTCCAGGCATTCCGGTCAAGTCTCCGGACAGCATACTGAACTTGCCGCCAAGCTTCAGGGCCGGCACTACCAGAGTACCTATAGGTATTCGTGCGGACTAGGTTTTGACCCCCTGGTATGTTGGTGCTAGTTGGATACTGGGCCAGAGAACAGGATCGCTTAAATGCTTTGCTATATGTTATTAGTCTTGGGCTACGGTGCAGTAGTGTTTCGTGCCCGCACTCAAACGTGATTTTCAACTCTGTTATAGGTACCTAGCCAGAGCAGTTCCCGTCCAGCTATCCGTCCACCCAAGCACTGTACATAGTTCATGGCAATTGAGTTAGTAATACACCCGTCACAGCAATTTCGTGAAATTCAACCCGTCCTGACTAATTATCTTTGCACAGTGAAATTCTACGTACCCCTGGCTGCGTTGCGTGTTTTAGGAAATTTCTAATTTTTTCTTTCTCTCCCGTTTTCTTTTATATATCTTTTTTCTTCTTTTTTTTTCCCAGTAAGGTGCCGCCAGAACTCCGAGATTTCTGAAATTTGAACTTCGAACCCTGTTCAGGTTAAAATTTCCGACAAAGAGCCCGTCGCACTTACAACAGAATTCAGAGCTCAGTTGATGGAAACGAGCAGTTTCGTCGCATTATGTATGAATGACGTAAATGGAAAAATACGATGTTGAGAAATTTTCATAATATATCAGCATTTCCTCTTCTAGGGGGAAAATTGATAAGAAGCGTGAGTTTTCAACATACTACGAATCCATTTGGAATTTATTCATGCGTAATATATTTTTGGACTTATAAAGTACCTAGAATACCGTCTGAATCCTGACAATCTTAAACCTCAAGAATCTCTTCAACACGAAGAGTGCTATGGGCAGAATGGTGATTCACTTGAATCTTCTCTTGGGAAACTTTTTGACCATGAAACCAAACAATGCAACTTATTGGAGTTGCACGAATGGTGGCTCGTTACACACTTGCAAGAAGCTGAGCTGTCATACACATTGAAAATGTGACTGTATGCATCTTGCTATGTCTTCCAGAAGAGACATTTGAATTAATTTTATGTTCCCTTTCCCAGGACATCTTCAATGGCGTATAGGCCTAATCATATTTCAGTTTCTCATGAAAATCGGTTTTCCCTTCTCGGTCTTCCTATGAAAAGAGTGATTCTCGGAAAATCAGCATATTTCAGTTACTGCGTAGTATATATAAAAATTGTACATATTTTCAAATTAATGTTTCTTTATGTTGTCATCAAGCATCATCCACTTAGCCACAGACAACTCTATCAAGCATGACTACCCCCCCCCCCCCCGCAAAGTAATAATTCAAATAGAAACCTTAAAATTCCTAGGCCGTGGCTAGTTACCACTGACAAATTTTAATATTCATATTTCAATAATGACGTAAATTAGACAGTTTTCAATGAAAAAAACATGAAAATGTTATTGAAGGGCTTGCGTCAGAATATTATACATATATAATATTACAGCTTTGACTATAACAGTGTACAACATGGGCGTAGCCAGCGAGGGGCAAGGGGGAAATTGTCCCCCTTGGATTTTGAAAAAAAAACACAAGCTTATCTTCAAATATTTAAAGCCAACTGAATAAAATTTGCAGAAAATAGGATGTGCCTCGAGGCCTAGACGCTAGACAACGAAAATGTGTGACTGGCGCCACACTGATAGCAAAGCAGAGACTTGCCCCTGCACAAATTCTACCTTTTTACTCCCCCCCCCCCCGGAAAAAATTCGAGCTACGCCCATGGCGTACAATGCAATTTCCTCCGAGCATTTAGGGGTTACATATTCTTCAAAAATGTTGATACCTATTTCAGTCCCCAGCAGTGATCTCACAAGTTATGAATGATACAGGCGTTTTCCCCCTCGTTGATAGATCGATGATAGCTTTGATGATAGAGGGGTGTATGGCGATGCACGCATGCCAAATTGGCCCCGGGACACTGCACCCCCTATCTCGGAAACGCCCTGAATGGGCTTGCGTCAGAATAAGGGGATAGATATGACTGAATTCTACTTTTTCAAGGTTTCAGAAGAAATTGATCCACTTTTAATAAGCAAAAACTGGATTAAATATGCTGAAATGTCCGTCGGTATGGCTGTCCCTCTAACAATTTTTATTATGATTACTTTTTTCTAAATTTTCAAGTTATATATTAGAACAAACTGGCAAAATAATACTACCCTAGATAAATGAATGAATGAGTTGGTAACGTGGAGATTGCATCTGCACAGCTGAGAGTCAGTGCTGTCAACCTTGAAAATTGTCCCTCGATTTTTTGTCTTTCGGCATGGCCCTTTTTCAACCAATCACAAAACAGGAGTTTCAATAATTTTTCGTCGCAATTAATGGTCAAACTGTGTATTCTTATCAGAGCAATACGGACAGCATATCAAATCCTGTTTTTTTTTTTTTTTGTGATGAGAATCGTGCATTCGCGTATTATTGTCTAAAATTAAGAATAAAAAAAAGGTATCTTTCGGCTGCCTAAAATATCAACATTTTCGAAGAATGACTCTCAAGAGCTTTGATGTAGGTCTAGTCCGCCCATTTGAGGGCATAAGTCTCTGACACATACGTATTTTTAGTTTTTTTTACTTACTTCGGGCGTCGCTGATCTAATGGTTGTGTCAGAAATAATCATAATGATAATGACCAGAAGCATATACTAACAACAATAACACTACAAAAGCCAAAAGTTTGGTTACAGCTTTCCATGTTCTTGCCGCGGATATTTTGTGTTAGCTCTTCCTCATGGCTCACTGATTTTGCGTCGCGTGCTGCTAAATGGCTGTACTGCTTTATATCTTCTGTGAGAACATTATTCGCATAATATACGATGTCTCAAATTCTAATTCATTCCATCGTTCTGAGGAAAAAATTCAGTGAAATTTGTTGAGTTTACGTGTTTTGACATCCTGGGCCGTGGCTTATCACATCTCGACTAGCTGAAGATATTTCAAGGTGAAACAAACTGCAAATATTGTGTTTGGTGAGTATTTATAGAATGAAATGCTCAAAATTACACACAAATCGGCTAACTGAGCCCCAGATACGCAATATCAATAGTTTTCTTAGGTCGTGGTACTTCTTTTCCTGTTCTTAGACCGTGGCGAAGTAAATTTTTGGGAACCACGGCCCAAGAATTTCATTCTATTTCATTCCCTGAATTTATATGATGCTTTTCTTCAGTCATTAAATTTAATGAATGATTTCCAGAGACGAAACCATAGGGGTGTGCTGGTTTAACACCCCCCCCCCCTTATAATTTGGCAGTTGGCAAATTTTGAAACAGTTCATTTGAATTTTTCATTTCTTATATGAATATTTGTTTGTTTGTTGTTGTTTTTTTCAATTAAAAAATACATTGATTAAAAGATCGACAAATTTCTAATTTTTTTTAAATTTTGTCAGCAAATTTTTAGGTTAAAAAAATATTTGTCGGCAAATTTTTCTTCTCCACCTCGAAAATTGAAAGTCGAATTTCGCTTCTTTAGATTGCGATGAGTACCCTGGACTCCTGTCAGTCAAAAGATGAATATTTCAAGCTGAGTATCGAACGTTATCTGAAAAGTTGAAACAAAGCTGAAATGTGGAAGACATTTCGAAAATCTGAAAGTCGGTAGCAAACGTTGAACTGCGAATTTCAATGACTATTTTGTTTTTACTAGATTCTCTGTTTGACCTAGAGACTGAAATTTGAGAAAGTTGAACATGTTGTTCAAATCTAAAAGTTTCAAGCCAAAGACTTATTTTTCGATGTCACAAGCTGAATCCGATAGCAAATGTTGTTTTGTTAAATTTACGGGCTTTGGTCCTGGTGAATATAGGAAATAAATTTATTCTGGAACAGAAGTCAAAACTCCATATGTTTTTCTCATAAGAACGAAAGGGAGCTTGTGGCACGGATTCCCCAAATCCGATCAACCTAAAACTTTGTAAGTTTTTTTTTTTTTTTTTTTTTTGATATTATTGGAACCAATTTAGGAGACGAATCAGAGGAAATGCAGAAAAAAATACCACCAGAGTAAATAATGACCACCTTACTGTGCAAAGAAAGTTGTGTGTTCCTCTCAAGTATTCCTAACATTCTTCCAGCTTATCCTCCCAGACTAGGGTATGCTCATGTGCGCAAATGTGAGTGCTTGGGGAATAAGGTTCCAATCTGCATTTACAGGGACGAAACTACGGGGAGGGGGGTGAAACACCCCCATAATTTAGCAGTCGGCAAATTATGAAAATATTAATTTGAATTTTTCATTTTTTAAGAACGTTTGTTTGTTTTTCAATTTAAAAAAAATATTTTGATTAAAAAATCGGCAAATCTTCATATTTTTAAACAATTTTGTCGGCAAATTTGTAGTTTTCAAAAAAATATTTGTCCGAAAATTTTCCTTTTCCACCCCCCCCCTCCCAAAAAAACAACTAAAAATCAAGCTCCGCCTCTGCCTATTTCTCAAATTTGATGGCTTCATAGATTTTCTAAATATGTTTCAGAATTCATTTCCTACGTAAGTAGATCTGAGGACAAAAACATTTTACATTCTTGACTATAAATACTTAATTTATATTAATTTTGCTCCTTCCTTTGCCCCATTTGTAAATTTATGAGTAATAAAGTCAATGGTGAAATTTCCAACAATGAAAGAGTGTTTGTAAGTTACTACCTAAGACATTCCTGAATCATGGTGCACTGCTATGAGCCACAGCCTTGGAGCGTGGTCCTTTGTTATAAGAGATACGGCCTAAGAATACTAAATTTTTGAAGAGGCCTATCCCCTCAACAATAATAAATGAATTGAGCCTAGTGTTAGAAATCATATTACCGACATGTACATCATTAATGACTCCAAAAAAAAAAAAAAAAAAAAAATGAAACCCCGTTCTATTTTTCGAAATTAACAACACTGAAATATGCTGATTGAGAATCATCCAATTAAAGTGATCCTTACTTTTCGATATTTTATCACGATTGGATCAGATATTTGGGATCCTTCACTCGTTTTAAGAATAATTCAATCAGTCAACGAGTAGGTATTTCAGTTTCACATTGTAAAATGAAATCACTGCAAACCAATTTTCATTTTTCAGCAAATCTCAGAAGCAGTAGCTTTTCATTTATTTTATTCTATTTTTTACTCGCGCAGGCAGGTGAATTTTAAAACTTGAACACAGAAAAGTGTGAGAAGACATTTGCGGTGGTAATCGAAAAACAAAGCTATATTCCTCGTATCTAAAGGATTTTGCACAAAAATCTCGAATTGGCTTTAGATACCTACATACGTTTACGTTGCTCTTCTGTTTTTCAGTTTTGTTTTTTTCTCTCAAAACATTATTTGTTTTCCAGTATTTTCTTTCTTGGTTTGTAGACTACGCTTTCGCGCTCTTTTGCAGGGTTCCATTTAAAGGTCAAAAACCATATACTTTTCCGCCGCGCCTCCTTGATGTCTATTCATCTCGACAATCGGATGAAATTACGTGTACATTCTCAGCATCGTGCACATCGTGAAGCATATAAATTAGATTGACAAATGCCATTCCTGGCACGAAGATTATCCCGCATTTGCGGCGTTATACCTCTAGATTTCTCCAGATTTTATCTCTCCGTATTCTGCATATAAATTCGAGCCTGCTTGCTCCACGCGTGCAATTTTCCTTTTGCGTAGAATTTTTTCGATACGAAAACATTTTTTGATTGCGTTAGGCGATATCGAGTTTTCGGCTCATATATTCGATGGTCAGGTTTCAGACAAGAAATGGTACTTAGTGTTTGTTTACGGGTTCTTCGCTTACGAGTATATTATTACCAACTATACGTAACCCCGACGATGTTATTACAATATTACGTGTTATGATTCTGAATTTCATTTTTAGTGAATACTGAGGAGACTGATACAGAAGAAAAAAAACACCGGGGAAGATGTGTGTCTAATTTAACTTGACCTCCGTCTCTAGATGGAACTTACAAATAGCCTAAACCACTGGGAAGTTTGAAAAAATCAGAAACAGACAAACCAAAAATAGCTTGGACTACTGAGAAGTTTAAGCCATTTTTTTCTCCAAAAAACAATTAATGTTTCATTTGTGCTCCTCACCTTCAGAATTCAGATAAAAATTGGAAGAAAATAACAGATAAGGTTTTGCGGATCTGAACAGTTTTCGAGCGAGTGACATGAATCTTAATGTGTTCTAAAGACAGCCGAATAAGTCTCAATAGAGTCAGACGAATTTTAAATGTCAAATAAGCCTAGACCCCTGACGAATACCAAAAGCAGTTACGTGAATCTTACTCTAGCCCGAATAAAATTTAAAAGTATCTGCTCTGTAAATTTGAAGCTATAAGGGGGAGTGCGCAACTGGGATAAATTTTTTTCTCGATATCAAATTGCCAATAATGGTAATGTTTTGTATTGAGAAGTGTGCATCCGATATAAAGCTCCAACGATAATTTAAAAAAAAAAAAAATTAATTAAATTAAATCTCGAAACTTGAATTAATATTGTAAATATGAATAATTCATTTTCATTCCAATTTCTGGTTCCTGATGATGGGTCCGACTATTTTTCTATTTTGATCTTCACTAAAGAGCTCTGACTTTAGTCTATACAGGGGCGTGACTGAAAAGGTGCCACGGGTGCCCGGTATCGGGGCACCGATCAATTGGGAGGGCCATCAGGGAAAAAAATTGTTTATAAATAATACTCAGTAAAATAAGAATTTTGTACTAATATAAGTTTTATTTTTATTTCTTTGAAATGAAGGGATTGCCCCGGGCGGAAATAGGAGAGGGCTGGGGGCTGAGCCCCCCTAAAATTTTATTTTTTAATTTAATCTTAATACAGTAAGTCTTTTTTACTTTTTCTTGTTTTTTGTTTTTCTTACAAAGGAAGTATTACAGAGAAAAATCAATTTTTATAGTTAGTCTTTTTTTTTGGGGGGGGGGTCATGATTTTTGGATTTTTATTAATTTAATTTAGGCGCTGGGGCTTCAGCCCCCCAAGTTTTCACTCTATTTCCGCCCCTGGGTCAACCTGGAAATTTGGCATCTGGGCGCTAAATGCCCTGTTCTCAACGAATCTCTGGGTCAGTCAATCAGTTTGTTGGTCTGCATATCTGTCTGACAGTCTGTCTGTCTGTGTCAGTCTCTACCTATCAATGTATTTCGGATTGCTGTTTCCCACTCGCTACCATAAAGTAAAATTGAGAGAACCACATACTTAAGACCATGACCTTGGTTTTGATTGTGACGTCACCGAGCTCTTAGCTTACAGGATGCAACATATTATGCCTTTTGTAATCGGTTGCTAATCTTGACTGTGACAATACTTCCAAGGTAGCTGAATTGGCTCACTCTTTCTATTGGTAGACTATTTGGGGTTATATTGGTTGTTTAATATGGTTGGTGGCATCTCATTACCGGCAGCTTGGTCTTAGCCGCGTTGACTTCCATGCCCATGTCTTCATCATCCTGTCTGACAAGAGTCGATGTTTCAAGAACTAGGCTATACAACCTGAACTGCTTCTTTGAGAGTCGATGAAAAAGTAGACGACCATTGAGAGAAAGTAAAGAAAAACTGGCATGCAAGGAAGTTACAGTCGAAATAGTTTGTCAAGTCTTGTCAGCTTGCAGCATTTTTCAATCCATAGGGGTTTAAACGATTTAAAGTTTCTATTGCGATTCCGCTAGATAACTATTATACAGGAGCGAGTTTACTTTACGGAGAATAATTTGACAACTGGAATACTTCCGTGAAGAAGCCGATGAGCATGCTCTGACAGAAATGTCTGTTAGGATGTAGAACCAATTTCATCAGAAAATAATTTGAGTTCGGCTGAAAAGATAAAAAAAGAAAGAAAGAAAGAAAAGAAAAAGGAAAAGTAAGAAAAACCGAAGAAAATTAAAAGCGATACCTCCGGTATATTTCTTGGAATCTGGACAGTATAAAAATTCCTTTTTTCCCGTATAATTTCTGCCATGTGCACTTGGCTGAACAATAAGAAGTAATGACAAAAGATACCAAATATCCCAATCTAATTTTACAACGTTTAATAGGACAACAAATAAAAAAGAAAAGAAAAAAACGCGTCACCATTTTTTTCTTTCTTCGAATATAACGCCCCCGAATTTTTGTATACTTCCTTCACATTCAATCCAATTGTTTCAGTTGGAAGCGTAAAAAGAGAATTGCGTAATTTTCAGTTTCGGTTTTTTGTTCGCCTACCTTACGACAATACCCGGCTGTAGCAACAGAATTTGAAGCATCATTAAAAACAGAGGCCTAAAATGAATTATTAAAATAACTTTTCCACCGTTTGTTTAAATTCACAGAATCTGATTTTGTTGAGCAAGTTTTTGAAACGCAGACTCAGGGTAGGTAGCAAATTCTTTTGAGGGCGGGAGATAGACAGGAAATATACCAACTAAAATCAACAAAATTTAGTTGAAACATAGAAAAAAGTCTTCTTTTTAATGTCCTAATTTTGCCACCAGGTTACCAGAATTTGCTGAGTGCTGACTTTTAGAACCACAATGAGCATGGAGGAGTTTGCAATATCTTTTCTTCGAGGTAGATGGCAGGAATTTGAAAATACCATTTCAATTTTTTCAAAGTGCCAGCTTCCGAGTTCCTCATCTTTGAAGGGAAAGAGGCCACGTTTCCTAAAGCTATATCGTAAATTTCGGAAAATAAATTATTCTCTTAATTTGGAAAACACACTTGTAATATTCGAATGCGAATGAGAAAAGTTTGTAAAGTCCTTCGAAATTTGCTGAAGCGTAACAAATTTGATTCCTCCCCTCTAAGGAATTTTCCTGTATGGGCATCGTTGCACACAAAGACACCTTCGGGATTGAAAGTACTAAAAATTCATCTCGATAATTAATTATAAATGAAGACATTACTGATAAGCGGAGAGAATGACCAACTTCTGGAATTACGATGAAATAAAAGCACAATATGTTCACTTGCGAGCGAAGAATCTTTAAAAGTTGAGAGCGAAACAGCAGGAAAATAACCGTTTTCTGTTCTCATTGCGTCTTATTTCGCGTAAAGTGCAAAATCTTCGGGGACGAAAGGAACAAGGACCTCATTCCTGACTGATGAAGAGCCCAGAAGGCGGGCTCACCATCAGGACACCAACCAACGGCATCCCCACCGAAGCTTCAGGAACAGATGAGTAAGGTAGAAGGAGATAAGGGAAGCCCCGTGGTACTTCGGATACTGCGAGCATCGGTGATGACAGAACCTGGGACCTGATATCGGACTCACTCCAACCACCATTTCGAGGAAGCAACAGGGAAGTGGAGGTGGAAGTCTTTTGAAACCGTCTTACCCATGGAGGTGACCCCCACTGTAGTGAGCGAACTTCCCGCCTTGGAAGTGTACGTCAAAGTGGGGAGATTAGGAAGGAGGTCCGAAGCGGCCGGGGAACTGTTGTTGAATCAAAGGCGACAAGCGACACCTACACAAATAGACACTGTGATTGAAGACAAATTCTTCTAGATTAAGGTTTTATTTTGTAGTATTATAATAATTATAGTATGGTCCGCATATTATATTTATGTATTCAAAAGTGTGCGCTCCCTTCCCTACCCCGCGTTAAACCCAGGGCCGGCTCAAGGCCCGGGCGAGCCGGGTGCTTGCCAGGGACGCTGAACGTCCGAAAGACGATGATCCGCTGAACAAACTTGAGGTGAATTTTTTCTTTACTTATCTTACTTTTACTCATCTTAAGAATTTTGACTGGAAGTTCCTCAGAATAGATGTATAAGAACAACGATATAAATTTACCGCAATGTGTAAGAAGGCAGAAAAAAATTCAAAAAATAATAAGAATCCTTGCCCGGGTGAAGATTTTCCCTTGAACCGGCTCCGGTTAAACCTACTCGAAGGTACGTAAGGCAGTGGAGGGGGAACGTCCCTCTTTTATTTTACCTTGCCCAATAAACGGAGCCACCCGACGATGTTCGGGATTGGCCGCCGGGTAGGGTTATCGCTTCTCGCAGCATGAAAGGAAATAAAGAGACCGAACTCCTGCATGCCCTCATATGACGGGAAAGATCATCTCAAGCAAACTGTAAATCGATGCAGAAGTCGAAACATTTTCCTCATTTGTCGCATTGTGGATTGAGAAATTACTATTCTAGTTAAGCCCAATTACGTTACTTGAAGAAATTGAGATAAGCTACGGAAACAAGGATCCTAAATCTCTAATTTCAAATTAGATTATAATAATTTTGAATCATCGTCGATTTTGACCCCCAAATTATGGATAATAAACGAAATGACCACTGGAGTTGGAACAAGGGCGGAGAGAAGGGAAGACGCAAAGGATTATTTATATAAACGATACAAAGGAACCTCGAGAGGATTCGGAGACAAATCCACGAAATTTTTACAAACTTTTTCCCTAGCAAATTCTGCTTTGAGGGATCAGGGAACCTTGTTTTTCAGGCGCGGATCTCGGCGATTATTGGGGAGGGGGGGGGGTGACAGGAGGAAAAATGCGCAAAGAGCGCTTACGCGTTGAAATTTTTTGCACCGCCCCTCTCCCTTCTCTCATCACCATTAGGAGATGGGTTCCTCCATCCCCCTAGCATCCGCGTCTGTTTGTTACTTGAATTTTCGTATCTAAAAATGAAAAACCTTCCGGTGCGCCTTTGGAAATGATAATTCTTACAGTTTTTTACCTCGAAATCACAACTAATTAGCACAATTGTCAGAAAGCTTGAGTTGAAGTGGAATTTAAAATCATATTCCAGATCCGTGCCGCGAAAACAAAAATTCCAGTGCGGGCTGGGTGACAGAGAAGTAGAAAAAAGTTGTTCAATTTTTGTTTAGTCATTTTCGGAAATCGCGATTTTAAGCTCGGAGACCCAGAAAAATATTTGACAATGTAAGATAAGATTTTATACGGTGAAAAGCGTGGGCCTCAAAAAGTTTCGTCCCGAAGGAATCCCCTTCCCCCTCCCTTTCGTCAGGCTGGCTGGGGTGTATGTAGTAAAAATGCCAACTAAATTACAAAGTTCGCTTTGACAATGCTGACTCAAATATTTTAGTAACTCAAATTTTACTACTTAGGTATTTACATGACTTCGGATGGTAGGAATGCCAGTGAGTCAATATTTAATTATTTATTCACAACTGGTCGCATGGTAGACTTGCTGAGTGGTTCGACCCGTCTTCCCTTCTTCAAACACTTCAGCAGTTTTGAACCACAGACAGTTTTTTTATGAGACTGAAATGTGACCAAGACAAGGTGACGGTAGGGCCAAAAGTCTCTGTTGTCCGAGACACATCATCAACAGTGTTTGGAATGACGGATTCCTCGGCCCTAGCTGAGGAATTGATTTGAAGAAAAAAAAATCTCCAAAAGAGTTTATAATTTTAATAGTCTAATAATCATTCTTAATTGTAAAAATAAAACAAGAACACTCACACACGTGTGCGAACTGTAATGGCGAGCACACAGCAAACTACCGAGGATAGAGCTCTATAAGTTCGTGTGAGTACAATCGTCCGCCATTTTGACGTCAACCTTACCCGTGGATGTCGAATTGATTACGCGGTACGCTCTGCGTAGTCGGATTCGGCATTCACGGGCGTGGTTGGAGTCAAAATGGCGGATGATCGTACTCACACGAAATTATAGAGCTCTACCGAGGATGCTCGGCCTACTCTACAGCGTACGAATGTCGTTTTTCGAAGATGATCAAAGCGGTCGATAGATTGCATGAGTCTAATGCTGTTCGGGAGAATGTATCCTTCGCCTTTGCGGCCAAAGGGGATATTTCAAAGTCCCTACCCCCTCCCCACCAGCCGTACACTCACAACAATACCAGCCTGCAGGACTACCATCACCACAATGTTACTGCAAACCAAGCCCAGCCGGCCATCCTCACCAGCGATCAACCTTCGTGTTCGGTTAAAATCCACTGCAGACCTTGAAAATGAAATTTACAAATTCACGTCGCTACGCTGCCACAGAGTCAACGCCTCCCAACAAGAAATCTTTTCCAATGAAAATACACGACTTAGCCATTGAAAAAAGGAAAGTAAGGCACCGCTGGCTCGGGACGCGCTTCCCAGCTGACAAATCCAGATTCAACTCGTTGGCTGCCCAATTAAAGAAGGAACGTAAAACACAGATTCGAGTCTTTTAAGGCATTTGCCTCGCAACTTTCACCAAATATCACAGTGGCGCGCACTAAAATATGTCAACCATCCCAAGCAGCATGATGCACCGGCAAAATATCATCTCGAGCAGAGGACCACAGAAGATGCGGAAAAAGCGAACGTATTAGCTCATCACCAGGCTGCTGTTTTCCAGACAAATCCTTCTATTGGCGAATCATTCTCTCCTCCTCTTAAATTTCGCCATGACGAAATCAACCTGATGGTCTCTCCCGTATACTTGTATAGCCAAGGAAATTGACCAACTCAAAATTCGCAAGGCGCCAGGATTTGACAACATCACCTCAATTATATTAAAACAGCTTCCGAAGAAAAGCATCGTCATGTTGTGCTATCTTTCCAACGCAGCCCTACGCCTCCGTCACTTCCCAACCCAGTGGAAGAAAGCTCAAGTTATCGTTCTACCCAAATCTGGGACGCTAATCCACGATACAGCCTCGTATCGGTCGATTTCACTACTGCCGACCATTGGAAAAATCTTCGAGAAACTACTCCAAGCCAAAATTGAACCACTCGTATCTCAAAATGGAGTAATTCCAGACTATCAATTCGGCTTCCCAAGGAAACATTCCACAATTGAACAAGTCCACCATGTTGCCGTGAAAATTCGGAATTCGTTTGAGCAGAAAAAGTTCTGCTCTGCCGCTTTCTTGGACATCGCAAATGTTTTCGACAAGGTCTGGCACCACGGTCTCATCAGCAAGCTTCGGGACACTCTTCCATCCAACCTCGCAACCCTTTTGGAATTTTTCCTCAACAGCCGGCCCTTCCGGGTAGGTCGCGACACTAGTCTCTTCCTGGCTCCCTATCCAGGCAAGAGTTCCACAAGGAAGTGTTCTATCACCGCTTCTGCACCTACTATATGCTGCGGATGCTTCAAACCCAAAAGGTACTACCATGGCCATGTTTGCCGACGGCACCGCTATTTTGTTAACAACGACCACATTCGCTGAAGCAAACAACAAATTATGACAAAGCCTGAATCGATACGACCTCTGGACCCAAAAATGGCGCATTAAGATTAATGCAGCCAAATCTAAGCACGTTGTATTCACTTTCAACCATAAATATCTCCTCTATCCAGTCTACCTTGACACTGACGAAATTCCACTTCACCAATCGGCTAAATACCTCGGAATCACCTTAGACTCGAAACTTAATTGGAGTACTCATATCTCTAATAAGAAGACACTAGCGAGCGAACTACTTGGCAAACTCTAGTGGATATTGAACAAGAAATCTCTAATCAACCTCGAAACCAAATGACTGATTACAACTCACCGTGTGGACCTACGGTCTTATGATCTGGGAGTGGCCGCTGAGTCTAACTTGAAGAAACTCATAAGCATGGAAAACAATGCTCTCCGTGCTATGGTTGGAGCTTACCGATTCGAACGTAATCATGACATCAGGAAGGATTTGGATATCCCCTCTCTCGCCGATCTAATTTCAACCCTCACCGCTCGATATAAAAAACGAATCGACAGTTATAGAAACCCGATCGCTGAAAAACTCTACTCCACCAGTCACGAAATCAGAAGGCTCCAAAGGAAACGGTTCAATCAACTTGTTCCTAGCTAATTGTTAAGCTCTTAATGTAACACTGCGGCCGACTCGTAGGAAGGCTCACTGACGCGATGCTCGAAAGGGTAGTTCCTGTGGCCGGGGGTGCGGTGTCATAGGGGCCACTTTGGCATGCGTGCATCGCCATACGTCCCACCACACATTATGACTCGTAGGAAGGAGCCGTTTGCGTGTTTTCAAACCTTTAAAACATAGACGTAAATGTTTTCTAAACAGTCCATCAATAAACTTTAGGGAAAAAGAAAAAAATTGCCGAGCTCCCATAATTTTGTTTAAGACATGTGCGAGAGAATTTGCCGCATGGTTGGCTACATTTTCCAGTTTGCAGACCTCCAAAATTATTGGGGAAGGGTGCTCCACCCCCCCCCCCAATACTTACTCTTCGCGCCGGCCCTGTCGTCAGGCCGGACCATTTCCTAGTACAAAATTCGAGCTGAGAGAATAAAATTTTCCGAAGACCATGAGGGAGAAGTCCTGGCCTGTTGCTGGATGTAGAATTTTTTCAGTTATCTCGAAAACATCTAGAAAGAAATGCACTCCCCTTGATAGAAGGATTTTTCAGTGTGCCTACGAAAAAATACCATTTGGTCGGTTAGACGAATTTCAAGAATAGTACCTGAGAAGATGGACCCTCACTAAGCTCTCTACCTATAACAGAATCCACCCCCCCCCCCCCCCCGAAAACCGTAAGATTACGGAATATCATTTTATTGACCTCATTCGCTGCTTTTCGCTCTCCGGGAAAATAACATTACCGACCAAGTGGTCTCTTTTCCTATATACACTCACATATCAATGGTAACATGCACAAAATGCCTAAGTGACATTTTGGTCAAAAATGAGTTAGTTACAGAAACAATGTGGTAAGCACGTAGGCTATCAGCCTGTATTGATAGCAGAAGGAAATAGTTCACCATTTCAACCTCAGGCAGTGGTATTTAAATGTGTTAAGTGCATCGAAGACTATATTGGTCGAGCGCAGATATTGTAAATGAATGGATAAGGTTTACATGATACTTGATACATTTGGCTTGGCAAACAAATGTATCATCATGCCAAATGAGCTAAGTGCGCTTGAAATTCTGGACATATGTATCAAATGAAATAATTATTTGCGTCGAACGTATCAAGTACGTCTTAATTTGTATGGAAGGGCTATGGAGTGCCATCAATGCAAGTTCATTTTTTTTTTTTTTTACTGGTACATATTGAAGAGTCGGCAAGTCTTATTCCTCTTGTTTGAGGAGTCACATGAATAAAATTGAGTACAGGACCGTGAGCGGAACTTGGTTACATTTTCAAATTGCTCTCTGAAAAATTAGTAAAATGTCACTTAGGCACTTTGTGCATGTCACCATCGATATGTAGATAAGGACAATCGCTACTCAACCATTCCTAGAATCCTTCTTTTAGGGAGTTATACATTTCTTATTCCGTTTTTGAAAATATTGGCAATATTTTTACATTTGGTTGCAGGGCAGGACGTTTTTATTGAAATTCAAATTTCTTTAGCCAGATATAAAATATATTAGCTTTCTTAACTTAGTCGCCAGATTATTTATGTGACTTTTCCAAATTGAATTTCTATCAATGGTTATTCCTAAATATCTGGTTTCGTCTACCCTACTAATTTTTGGACAGTTACAGATAATATTTTTTTGGCATGCAGTTTCATGTATTGTCATGTGTGCTTTTAATTCTCACCTATTTGGGAGCTGAAAACTATAAATCTAGTTTTTTCAGGGTTCAGGAAGAGGGAATTTTTATTTAGCCATATTTTTATTTTTTCTAACTCAGAACCTGATTTTTCGTAAACTTTTTCCCAGCTTTCATCTTCAATAACCATCGCAGTGTCATCTGCAAAAGCGAGCAGGGTACAATTTAGTATACAAGTCATTTACATAAATTAAGAATATGAGTGGGGATAGCGTCGTGCCTTGTGGACAGCTATCTGTTATTTCTCTCTGATCCCTTGTAGTCTCTCTTACTTTTACGAATTGGGTTCTGTTCTGAAGATATGATTTAAACCACACTTTGACTATGTCTGAGATGCCATAATAGTCAATTTTTGAATAAAATATATTATGTCGGAGGATTGTATCAAATGCTTTAGCAGCGCATTTTCTCTTTCGGTCTAAATCTTGGGTTATACAGTCTGTTACCTTTGCAATTGCGTCAGTTGTGCTTTTCTTTCTCTGAAGCCAAATTGATTTTCTGTTAATAAATTTTGGTTTTCTAGGTAATTTCTAACTCTTTTCTTGACAATTTTTCCAGAATTTTTGCTACGTTGGATATTAATGAAATGGGTCTGTAGTTGCTTGGGGTTTCTTTATCCTATGTTTTGTGCACTGGGGAAACTATTGAGCATTTGAAGTGGTCTGGAAAAACACCTGTCTCAAGGCTCCAATTAAATAACCTACTGAGAACTCCAGCTATTTGGTTCTTTATTTCCTTTAGTGTCTTAGTTTGTATGCCATACTCCCGGTGCAGTTTTATTTTTCATTTTTTTTATTATTTCTAGTATTTCTTGTTCTGATGCAGGTGAAAAATGAGTCATTTTTATTTTGTCTGTCCATTTTGGGATTTGCGAATCTTCCCCGTAATTAATGTTTTGTTCTTCACTTTTAATTTTTTTAAGTACTTCCTTTGCTGTGTTTGTAAAAGCTAGGTTCATTAAATTGCTTATTATTTTAGGATCTGTTTGTATACAACCATTTTTATCCTTTATGCTCGCTATTGTTTTACTTTTTTCATTACACGGACTCCCCATTCTTTTAGTGTATCGACATAAAATTCGAATATCGAAATAATATCGATATTTTTGAATTTACTAGTGAGAAAAGGAACCTTAGTGCGCACGGCAATGTTCTACAGAAAGAAAATTCACTGGTCCACTGTTATCACGAATTAAAGTTGCTTTCTGCAGATCGTTACCAATTGAAATATACTTCAATATTGGAGAGAGCACGAATTTGGGGAACTAGCTGAAATAGTGTTGACTCAAATAATCCCTGGGCATCCGTTGTTACCGAACGCCAGTGTTCAGCCGCACAATATACCTACAGTTTTAATAAAAGACGAACGCGTCTTCTTTCTGAAAATGTCCGAAAAATCTTATAGAATCAGAGTCTTAAATTTCGTGAATAATATCCTAGGATTCTAGCCATTACGTCTTTTCCATGTTCTGAATTTTCGTAATTTCAAATTATATTATTATTGTTATGAATCCAAGGTTAATATTTCACCGCTAAAAGGTGGCTGAATTTTTAGGTATGAATTTTATTCACAAATATTTGCTTAAAATTTGAATTAGTAGAATGAGAACTAGAGGAAGTGCGTGTATTATGAACGTAATCATTGTCGTAAGTACAGCATTATGATCAGTGGAATGCGAAGATGTGAATTCATACATCACATGATGAAAAAATTCTTCCAAAAATATCGATACTGGCAGTATAAAATATCGATATTATCGATAGTGAAAAATTTGAAATTTCGACCTCACTAACACAAAGTGGGCCCGAGTTCAAAATAAAACCGGTTTTTCAAATTACCTACACGGTTTTCCTCGGACAACAAAGTGACATATTCTGGTAAGACGTTTGAATTGAGATATAAGTATAATAAATAATAACGCTAATAAATTGTCTCAGATGGAATGAAATGAAACGTGTAATTAGAGACAGGATAATTGTGGCATAAAGTAGGTATTCAACTCTCTGTATATTTCAATCGCCACCATAATGGGTTTAAATACAGTTTTAAAAACAATTTTCTCAACAGATGACAAAGGTGGGTTGCTTTCTAACGACAATATAAATGACAAAAAAACCATATCTCCGCAACAACTGAAAACCTAATAATTAAAAACCGGAAATTGTGGTTATAACTTTTTTTTTTTTGTAGACATAAACATGTTTTGATTACAACATTTTTTAATTCATCTATATTACGATCTTTTAGCGAAGTTTTATTAAGCCGAATAATGCCGAATTAGACACCATTGCCGAAAACAGTGTCGAATACGCCTTTATAATGCAGAAAAGATCCTTTTAGGGCCAAAATGGCCTGTTTAGCACCGACAACGGATCTTCACAATTTCGAATATTTTTTCCTTCAGACACTGGAACTTTGACATTTCTCGCTCAAGATGGTTATGGTATTCATTTATATTTCTAGTTGTTTCTCTCGTCCATTGAAGAACGAAAATATAGTAAAAAGGGTAATAGGTACAGAAAATGCCTATTATGGAGTACGTTCATAATATGGGGTACCTCAATATCTGGGATATTTAAACGAATAAAATTAGGGGGAAATATGGAAAGCATTTGAAGCAACGCTTAATGACTTCCCAAGCAAAACTTTAAAAAAAAAAAACATACACCGAAAGCTATGAAAATTGCCTTGTATAATCACTAGTTACATTTTAAGAAATTGCTGTTTTCGAAGGTATGAAAAAGTGAGTTATATTTACTTCGAATTGTCATTTACGTAGGTATCAATCGTTGGGAAGGATCGGAGAATAATTTAAATGCAAGTATCTACTAAAAGACTTAATTTAATAAAACGTTTCGTAATTTTTACGAATTTTCAGTTGCAGATCCCAGGGGGCCAAGTACTGGTTACAATTTTTAACGCAATAATAGGAAAACAGGAATAAAAATGATGAATTGTACGCTCGTTACATGCCACAAATGTATAATAACGCATCTATATATTCGTCATTAAGTATCCCACATTGGATAAAATATTTTTCCGGGAGCACCCCCGCCCCCACACTCTTGCCAACATAAAAGCAACAGCTAATCAGTATGCACCGTCGCTACTGTAACCCCCCCCCCCAGGGCTGTGCTTAAGGGTACAGAAGACCAAAGCGGTGTTGTTCACGACACGACGCAAGTACCGCCCACCCACCTTTGTCCTAAAAGGTGTGGAGATTGGGCTCTACTCAGCCCTGAAGTACCTAGGGCTGTGGTTCGACGGGAAGTTGTAGTTCCGAGAGCATTTCCGACGGGCAGTTGAGAAGGCGGATCGAGTAGCTGGACAGCTGTCCCGTCTGATGTCGAACCTAGGGGGACCGAGGAAGAAGAGGAGAAAGATGTACGTCAACGTCATCATGTTGGTCCTCCTAAACGGGGCGCCAGTATTTTCCGACGCCATCAAGATTCCATACAGAAGAGTGGAGAAGATCCAGCGAAAAGCCGCGATGAGGTGTGTCAGTGCGTGCCGCACTGTTTCTTCGGAGGCAGTAGGCGTGTTAGCGTGTATACCTCCGATCAAATTCAAAGTCGGCGAAATAGCGGCGGTATATACGCTGCGAAGAAGAAAGCGAAAACGAGCCGGGAAGCACTTCGGGTCAAGCGAGTCATCCAGCAGGACACGCTTCGGAAGTGGAAGGACGCGCTCGCCCATTCGACCAAGGGCAAGCGGATCCGCTGACCTCGATGGATGGGCAGGAACAACTCACGTAGAGCTGAACGTCTACCTGACCCAAGTCCCGAGCTATCACGGGTGCTTCGGCACGTACCTACATCAGATGGCGACAGCACCGAGCCCCGTGTGCGCGTAATGTAATCGAGGGGCGGAGGATCCACCGTGGCACACCCTGTTCGAGTGTGAGGCCTGGAAGCAGGAGAGGCACGGGACGGCCACAACAACGACTGATCCCGGAGGGAGAAGCGATGAAGACGACGGCGTGATCAGCCGTCTCTCGCCGGACACCCTAGTTCCGGAGATGATGAACCGAAGTAGTTGGAACCGGGTGTTGGCCTTTGTCTCGGCCATCATGAAGAGGAAGATACAGACAGAGTGGTCGAGGCAGAGGGCCGGCGACGAACCAAGCTCGGCCCACACCATCGAACGGGACAACTCTGTACCATCCTAGAGAAGAGTTGCTGCAACTGCGCTGCGGATCCCCCAGTAGGGCTTTTACAGACAAATCGAATGAGACCGAAATCATTGTTCTAAAGTCAAAATTGGCGGAGATATTCGCAAAAAAAGATTTTGAGATGTCCAAAAATTTTTCAAGGCTTGATTTCAAATGTTGATTGTGTAAATATGGTTTATCGTAATTAAATGAGGAAAATTTTAATTAAAAGTGAAGATTTCAAATTATATTGGTGCTCGATTGATTTGGAGAATTAATTTCACGCAGGTATTTATAATTTTTTTTCGAAGTTTTTTTCAAATAGTTCCCTAAATTTGACCACCACCTGTTTTTATCATTTCATGAAATTTTTTCATCTGTTTATATCCACTAGTGATGCCGAAAGAATCGAAAAGTCGACAAAAATTGCCAGAAAAAGCAATGACGGATGCTGTCAGATCGTCTCTGTGCGTATGTGCCCAAATATGAGTGCTTGAGGGATAAGGTTCCAATCTGCATTTGCAGGGACGAAACCATTGTGGGAAGGGGGTGAGCCCCACCCCAATAATAAATTTTGTTTATTTCACTACTAACTTGTTACTTTTATTAATTTTGGGGGTGGTCGATATTAGGTGCTTTTTTTTTCAATACCCAAATTTGACACCTTTCCGGAAAGAAATCGGAAAAAATCGAGAAAAAAAACTTGGAGATTGAAATTTATGGGGGTAAAACTAGAATAGTTGGTCTACGTTTCGAGCTATCAACGACCTTTCTACACGATTTTGGGGCTGAGTAATTCGAAATACAAAAATGGTGGTCGATATTCGGTACCTTTACCCTTACTACCTGAAAAATTCATGGTTCTTTTTTCCCACGGACTACAAATAGATCCTAAGAGTGCTAAACGTATTTTCCAAAAAAAATTAATTTCCCTTTTTGATGCCGAAAAACAAAGAAAATCAGGTAGCAAAACGAAAAGTGTGCCGTGTTACATTTGGCACATTTGTTCATGAAGAATCCGTTGGACTAACTGAAAATTACGTGGAAGAATTCGAGTGTCCAAGGTGTCAAAAGTAACCCATCACTTCTTGTATTAATGGTTAATTTATATAGTGTTCGTTATTTTGAATAAAGACAATTCTGACAATGTGCATGACTTATCTATTTGACGATTTTTTAAAGTAAAATAAATTGATGCGCATTTTTAGGATTTTAGGACGTGTTGCGCACTTTTAGGAATCCTGGTCCCCAAGAGTGCGCATTTGACTTTTTCTAAGAAAGTCGTTATTTCTTTTTAATTTAATGGTTTACAATTTTGAAGGGGAAAAAAAAGTAAAAGCCGATAATTTTCTTCATATTACATTAGGATTTTAGCAAGTTTTATATAAAATTGACTGAGCAATGAAATTCCTTCTGATAGATGGGCACTCTTATGATCCTTTCCCCTACACTCGGGAGAAGCGGCAAGCTTCGTAGTCAGTGCCAAGGCAGTTCTTTGTCTGACAAGTTTACTTGTTTTGTCTAAGAAAAAATAGATAATAAATAAGAAAAAAACTTAATGATGGGCAAGGGGGTAAGAAATTTTGAAAAAGGAGCCTTTAAATCTTAGTGCACTGTCACGCGGTTAAAAACTAATTTTAGATCTATATTCATTTTTTGTATCTGTTTCAGCCCTATACATACAGTTAGCTATGGCCAAGAAGAAAACGTCAGCAAATCAAAAACAAACTGGTACCACGAAATTGGGGGAAATGATAAAGATGAAACCAGCTTTAAAAGCTATCCAAAATAAGGAGATGGGTTATGGGTTACCTTAATGCGACGAAAACGTACCATATTCCTCAAACGACACTCGAAAGGTAAACAACATCTACCGTCCGTTCACGTTTTCATGTTTTATTCCAAGTAATGGCAGCTTTAATGGGCTAATGACATTGCAGACATCCAACGCATAGGATGTAAAGAATGGGTTCATGTTGAGCGTGCAGAGTGAGAAGACATCAACTTCAAATGTGACATTTGTATCGAGGGCCTTCACAATTAATATGATTTGAAAATTAAAAATTAGATAGGTACCAAGTATAGATGATTTTATTTTTTACAACTTTTCATTATATGAAGTACCCCATACTAGGATTTACCCAACATTGGGTATCTACATATTATTAAGTACTATCAGTACTCCATATTAGGAGTATTTCTGGTCACTGATGCGATACTCGAAAGGGTAGTTTCCGAGGCCAGGGCTGCGGTGTCTGGGGAGCCACTTCGTCATGCGTGCATCGCCATACGCTCCACCAAACATTACTCCATATTAGGAGCATTTTTTAGGAGAAAATCCTTCAACATTCGAATATTGACGTAATATTTTTTGGGGCAGTTGGGGATTGTTAACTATCCGTTCTGAGATACGTGCTCTCCACTTTCATTCAATTTTTTTTTTTTTTAATTTCTAACTTGAGTATCTCAATAGGCGCACTTTCTCTACATTTGACAAGACAATGAACCTCTATACTGCGAAAAATTAAGAAAAAGATGAAGACCGCAAAAAGCGACGTAACAACGGTGGTTGTAGAACGAAACTGGTCACCCCAATGAG
Source organism: Acanthococcus lagerstroemiae (assembly GCA_031841125.1). Classification (NCBI taxonomy): domain Eukaryota; kingdom Metazoa; phylum Arthropoda; class Insecta; order Hemiptera; family Eriococcidae; genus Acanthococcus; species Acanthococcus lagerstroemiae. Next base: position 39,824,605 of record CM063110.1, read on the forward strand.
AAGCGTGACAAGAAGAGATTAATTTCTTGGAAATTTCAGACTTTATATTTTACATTTGACAAAAAAACAAAAAGAAGACGCATGAATGGGTTGGTCGATACTACCTATGAATGGTGGAATATTGTTGGTCCATATGAATAGTGGGTGGAGCCGTAGGTATACCTGCTTCAAGTCATTCACTTATGCTCAGCTCTTAGAATGCGAGTGAGTCTTTATTCGGTTTTTCCGGCGTGATAACCGAGTGTAAAGATTTCAAAGTTGGCATACGTGCGTTTCGGTAAAATTTTGTGTAATAATGCCGAAAGTTGTCTTTCATCTTATTTCAACAAAAGTACGTATTTTCCCAATATCATCGTTTAAACATCGTATTTTTCCATAGAACGCTCAATTCCACTCAGACATTGATCAATAACAATAAGATGCTAACATAATGGGAGAAGGGTAAATTCACAAGAAAGAATGGGAAGAGAGTTCTATGTGCCCATAAAACAAGTCAAACCGCTGGTGAGCCTTTTGTGTCAGGGGGGGAAGATCACATTTTTGAGAAGACAATTGGAGCAGTGGGAGTGGAGGGGTAATGAATCACCGACGCCATAGGCCAAGAACTAGCAAAAACTTCCAAGGAATTGACAAAAAAATAAAGACCACACTAAAAAAAAATACGAAAAAAGGAGGTAACTGAAACGCCACCTATAATCGGAAAAAGAAGTACAATTTCGCTTTTTTTAGTACTGACAATGGTTTTCCCAGAGCCGAGAACGATATTTATTACGACCATAACTTCCGGTGCTAATAATTCACCGACACCGTCGTAGTCGGGAATATATCCGCAAGCATGTTGACATTTATTCTTCGAATCTTATGCCTCAGAAATGTAACAGAAAATTGCCAGTACACCGAAAAACATCAATTGAAAACACGATTCCAAAAGTTTGAAAATAATTCGAAGTAGCAAATCGCATAGGAGACATCCAGGTCCGATACCAGAATTTCTCTATGACGCGGATTTCACGGTGTGTTTACTCTTAAAGTAATAAATTAAGACACTCATTTATAGACAAATAGAACAAAATTTTTTCAATTTTTCGTAGTTTTTACGTGGAAATTATACATCGAGTCATCATGGGGAGAGGGGCTATGCAGACATCACACCAGTTGAATAACCCTACCGACTTCGTAAATTTCAGGAATCTGACATCAGTGGCGAGAAGCGCTCAACGATAAGAGGGTACATCTACATAACCACATAAATATGTAAACAAATTCAATACATTACCTGAATTAAATAAAAAATTTTATATTTTCAAAAAAGAGTTCGTTTTTACGAGAGAAAACAGAGCCGACTCTAAATCTGAGTACACGATCTGGTGGCACGAAGAGAATTTTCGAACTGAAATGGGAGACCCGAACTACCGAGACGCATGAAAATGCCGGCAGACTGAACGACGAAAACTCGAGTCTGTGCACGTTCAGTCATGAACGCGAACGAAAATTTTTAAATTCGTGGGTGCGTACAAAATCTCGTGTCTCGTGAATTTTGTACCAGTTTGCGCACCGAAATTTGTTTACAGCTTTGATAGGGGTAACGTTTCAGTCACGAGCTCTAATAGCACTCAAATCTGAAAATATTTACGAAAATAAGTACCGCGTGATGTTATACACAGCACACCACCGAAGAGACTTTTTTATGGGGAAGAAGTAGAAAATTTTGTTTCGCCAACTGGAAAATTTTTCGAACTGAGTAACCAATTTTCTAATTAACGAACATTATTGAAATCAAATAAAGAAAAGGCCACGGCTTTTAAAATCTTGTCAACCGCAGATTTTATTGTTCGCACTGGGTCTTCAGTCGTGCTCACGGAAAAACATTTTTAAAATAACGAGACAAGGAAAAACACGGGGTCAACAGCTTAACACTATTGAGATTTCGTATTCTGCTACAACAGCTGATCTCATTTTGCAAACTAAGGACTTGATTTTGTTAAATTACGAAAATTTTAAAATAAACGAGAAAATTTTGCATTTTGCCAACTGCCGATCCGATTGTGCAAATTAAGGAATCATTTGTGTTAACTGAAAAACATTTTTAAAATCAAGAAGCAAAAATAAAAAATTAACACTTGAAATTTTACGTTTTGCCAACAGTCAATATAATTTTGGAAACAAAGGACTTGATTTTGTCATCTAACAAACATTTTTAACATCAATGATAGCGGAAACAAAGGACTTCATTTTGCCACCTAGCAAATATTTTTTAAATCAATGATGGTGCAGGTGATCTCACTTTGTCACATGGCAACCGTTTCAGAAGAAAAAGGATCACTGTTTTAGAAATTGTGAGGCACTCTGTGAAAAAGTACCACACGTCGGAAAATGAATTTTGTATTAGATAGGGTGACTCGGGGTAAAAAGTGGACAAAATTCATATTTTCTCATATTTCTCAAACCATTTTCGAAACTAACACGCTTGAATTCTGTTTATCGCTAGCTCAGGACTTTATTTTACGAGCCGACTAACATTTTAAAACACATCAACAAGAAAGAAGAAAAAAGAGCGTGGGCTAACAATTTTGAAATTTTGCATTTTGCCAGCTGTTGATTTGGTTTGGCCAACTTGACTGTGCCAACTAACAAACATTCTTACAATCATTAAACGAGAAAAAAAGTCCAAGACTCTAAACTTATTTATGGGAATGAAAAACGGAGAAGAACGTAAAATAAGTGCTACCCTGGCATAGTTGGTTTTAAGGGAAAATTTGGGGTATAATCCCCCCCCCCGACCACCCAAATTAGAAAATTTTTCAGAGAAACTCTCGGAAATATTGAGCAAATTTTGTTCGTTTCACTCAGACATGAATGTTTTTCCATCAACTTTTCAGGGTTAACATCATGAAACCCACTGTCACAAAAGAATCCTGATACCGGGCCTGTACCCTGGGGTTAAATGAAAATAAAGTGCAAAAGTCTTTTTTTTACAGTTCTCAAGCTGTTGAACAGTAAAAAGAAGGTTAGAACAAATTTGAATTTAGCTTCAGCTTTATCTCAAGGTGTCTCAAAACTGGCTCCGGTCCCTGTCGTAATTTTTTCCGAACTCTAACTCAGGTAAATATTATTTTTACCAGGCTCCGGTCCCGGAAAAAATTCCTGGAAGTCACGGGCGCAGCCTTTACCAAAAATGCAGTTTTAGACCAGGTTTTTTTATGGGGTGTTAAGAGCAGGGGAGGTCAAATAGGGTGAGAAGGGGAAAGGGGGAGGTTTAAGTGCCGGAGTCCAAGTTGCAGGGGAGCTAGAAATTTAATCTGATTCCGGCTGCAACAAATAAATGTTTCCAGAACCCGGTTCAGGCAAACAAATTATGAAGTTCATAGTATTTCTAAATTTTGATTTTCAGCTATTTTTTTATTATTAAAATTATTTAAAATAATTGAAAATATTAATTTAATAATTAATAAAATAATAATTATTATGATTATTGTAATTTGGTTTAAAATTTTATTTATTAAAATTATATTTAAAGAATTTGGATTTTGAAAATTAAATAAAAGTCATGAGATGCAATGAAATAACGCAGGACTCACAACACATTGATATATTAGGCTGCGAAAACGCACAGATTTTCCGAGAAATGATAGCTACTGTATTCGAAAACAAGTTCACGCCGAAGTCAGTCCGTTGATGGTCTAAGACGCAAGGAAGAATGAGGTATGTAAGATAGGTAAAATATAGACTTGGGAGTCAACTGGCATCTTTGGGGAGCTGTATGTGGTGGGATTCCAAGTAGTCACCAATTAAATCTAATTATTATATTACTATTTTTCCTTTTTTTTCTCTCGCTTTCTCTTCTTTTTCTGTTTTTTTTTTCTCGGGTTTATATTAAGATTATTCTTGTAATAATTCTAAGCATCTGGCCTCTGTAATTGGCCCTATCGGGCTGTTGAGGCCAACCTGTTAAAATAAAATAAAATAAAGTTGCCTAAAAATTTCGAGGCAGCATTTCCAAAACTTCCGGAAGAACCATAAGTCACATTTAGATATGGGATGTATAAATGACGAGATATGACGTACAAATGTGTAAACGATAGGCACTTATCTGGGATAAGAATCTCATTTCGGACGGCTGCATTTCTCCAGCCCCCGGAACTACCCTTCGATGATTACTGTACAGGAGGCTGATGTACAAACAGTGGAATATGCAATACAAACATGTACAAAGGCAGTACAAATAAATGGCAGTGGCTTGAGACGACAAATCTAATTTCGGGGGCTGCATTTTCACAGAACCCCGGTAATATCCCCCCCCCCCCATGATGACTGTAGGGAGATTCGGGTACAAGCGACGGAATATGCTGTACAGACGAATGTCACTATTCCAGGATCGAAATTCCAATTGCGGGGGCTCTCGTTTCTCCAGTCCCCGTATTGAAAATAAATTGTATATGCCCAGGCACAGGGGTAGATGTACAAATGAAGGTATGTGCTATACCAAGTGCACAGTAGGGCGGGGCGAAAAACATGAAGTCCGAATTTGAAAATACAATAGGATAGAAGAAACTGTACCTATTTTATTTTTGATTTCAAATTTTGGGCGTTCCACCGGGCGTTCTACTATTCAAAAATACATAATATTTATTCTGAAATCGGGGAAGGTACGATGAAAGTGTTGTACCGAGTAACAACAATCACATTTTGAATTTTTTATATCGACTTGAGCACTTCACTATTCATATTTTCCAAAATCGAGGCAGTTTGGAAAGAAAATTGAGGATTGAAACCTTCATGAGAAAAGGAAAATAAAAAATAAATAAATAAAATGGGGGCGTTCTTACTTGATATCGGGGTCATTCTAGAAACTGGGAATATTAAGGTAGTATTTCTTATTTTGTTAGACTCCCCCCCCCCCCATAATACTTAATTTATATCAGAGTCTAACAAAATCTCGAAACCAAAAAATAGGACTTCTGCAGGACCTTCAGCAAAACTTTTTCAAAATAATAACGTACTATCCCCCCATCCCGAAAAAAGGGGTTTTTCAAAATCCTGTTACAAAAATAAGTTTGAAAAAAATATAGCATAACAGAAGTACTTACTCATGATTTTTTTTTTCAATAACTGTTCATTTATTGGCGTTCAAATTCAATGTTTGATTTTCGCTCGAGTGATACGAGTTTCAAATTTGAAAAAAAAAGTAGGACCTTCAACTTAAAAGCAATACTTTTGCAGGACTCCAGTGCCTTACAGCAAAAAGCAGTACTTTTCATGACTAGAAGGACCGTTAGACACCCCGTATATGTAGTAGAGGATATTCGACAAGTTTACAGAACAGGAGCATCAAAATTTAGGGACGGTAGTTTATACGTAGGTAGTAGAGAGAATATTCAACAAGTTTACAGAACAGGAGCATCAAAATTTAAGGAAGGAGGAGGACTTTTGTCCACGACGATGGACATCTTGTCCGTGGCGAAAGCACTCATCCACGACTACGGACATAACAGCTCCAAAAATTTATTTTTCCAGGGAATTTTTGAAAATTGTACTATCGCATGTTCAGGGGAACAAAACTGTACCAATATTGTCATATGTTGTTTTGAAAGATATACATATTATATATAAGGCACATACCTTTGCATCAGTTAAAGATGCCACGACAATGAATTGGAAACCCTGGATAACAGAACTTTACGCCATCCCTTCAGGAAATATGAAGTCACTAACAGCAAATTGAACTCATTAACATATTTTTTCAATCTTTCTTAATAATAATAATACCAAAACTACTTTACTCGGATAAAATTACTTGATCCCTACGCGTTTTCCATTCAAAAAATTGTAATTATCCTGTCTGATGCATTGAATCAGTGAAATTTGTTGCAGATGTTATTGTGTAACCCAAAATACCCCCCCTCCTTCTTCAAAAGAATTCGAAAATTAGGGTTTATAATTTGCTGGTAATAAAATATTCTAGTTTTCTGGAAAATGACTTATCAAGTATTTTTCTTCCTTCAAATCAGAATCCAGATTTTATAGGAATGCGTTATTTTTGGAAAAATTTAGGGTCTGGTAAGTCTGGTAAAGAGCGAGTATACATGAGTTGACATAAGGCACATGATAAAATACGGGCATTGCTGATATAGTACTCATCTTGCCTAATTGGGGTTTCAGTTCTAAAATTTTCAAATTCGGCATCCATGAAAAAGCCCTACTTTAGTGCACAAATGGTGAACAGTTTTATGGTTCAAGTCATGTTATTTGATCACGTAGTCAACAATTACCTACGGGGTCACATTATTTATTCCCTTCGGTTAACGATCATTCAAGGGTTATCATCAGGGATGTCCTGGTGGGGGGGGGGCAACTGATCCCCTTCTCCTCCCTATAGGAATTTTTCACTCAGCGGTTGGGAAAATTTACCATTTCAACAAGATGAATTGTTTTTTGTTTTTTTTTGCTTCAATACTTTGAAATAGAGTGGAGAAGTTGGGCAACCCCAGCTTCGGTACGTCCAGCGGCGGCCCGAGCTGAGAACGCCGGTGGCTAAACTACACTGCCGCACCACTAGTGCAAGTGAAGTGACACACTCAACTGTGCGGGTTTCCTTCATGCCATAGTGCGGCCAATCCCTGTATGACCTATCAAATTAAAGCGATCTTTTCCAAATATCTGTCATCTATACATTTTTTTCTCTCACTGATGAATAATTATAAAAATTAAAATAAGAAATAATGTACAGAAGCATTGATAGTTCAAAAGAATTTCATTTTCAATCAGTGAGTTCCCAAATATATACAAGTTTCATTAAGTATGCGAAAGGAAATGTAAAAATCAATCCTAGTTTTAAATTGTATTAATAACTGTGAATTAGATAAATATATCGTATGTTATCTAGACATTTATTTTTCTAGCTTTAGCTGCCGTAAACTCATCAATGGCATTAGAGAAATCAATTTTCTCGGCCACATCTTTTTCAATTGATAAACGCTCCTGCCCCATCGTGCTTCTCAGATAATTTTTAATACTTTTCAATTCGAAGGAACGTTCAGCGCCCGCGGACGTCACTGGAATAGTGCAGAAGATTCGAAGAATGATTTCTAAATTTCCATATGCATCTTTAATTTTGGTTTGGTGAATTAATTGTAAAAAATCGAAGATAGTACATTCGTCCATTTTCTTATCTCCGCATTCTTTAGAAGACAGGAAGCTACTTTAGTAAAACTTCTAAGTTCAAAATATAATTGATCTTCATTGATATCATCTGGGTACTCACGAGCTAATTATTCAACTCTTTCTTTCAGTTCGGTATCTGAAAATTTAATAAGGTCAGCTCCCTGTAGAAAATTGAAATATGAATTAATTTCCTGTATACCTAGTACTGTATTTCCATCTTAAATCTGTCGTTATGGAATCAGTTACTTCAAAAAACTGAACTCTGAATTTTTGAATCGGTGACAGCACTGTTTCCTCCCCTTCATCCAAATCAAGTTTCTTCTTCCTTCGACTTCTTTTTTCAGGAAAATCAGTTGGCAATTTCAACTCTTCGGCAATTATTTTTGCTTCCGAAACAATAATATCAATTTCTTTTGCTAAAGCTGACAATAATCCTTTAAGCATATTTTCGGCAACATACAGCAACACAGAATTCTTTTTGAAGGCATAGGTATATATTTACTCTATTTATAAAATTTAAAATTTCATCCCACATTATAGCTTTACAAATGAAGGTAAGTATAGTGTATCTGGTCGATCAACATTAGGGCTCCAGTCTTCGATTCTTCAGTATCTACTATTTGCATCTTCCGATATCTCATCAAGTGCTTTAAGTATTCTCTTCAAATTATTGCGCACAACATGAACACTCTCATACTTGCTAGACCATTAGGTGTCACAGTGCGCCTTCAGCTTTTGATCATATTTACAAAGAATATCCCAACGTCCAGTGGAGCGAGAAAAGAATGTAAATAATGTTTGAATAGTTCCAAAGAAAGTAATCATCTCTGTAACTTTTTTAGCTGCTCCAACTCTTATTAGATTAAGGTGATGAGTCTGATCAGATACCTTCGTGATGTGTGTTTAATGGATGACGAGTCAATCAATTGACGTCTGGAATGTAAGTCTCCTTGAAGCAAAAGGCTTTCTCTGCTTATGGGTACTCCAGAGAATCACATTTACCAATTACTATCAATGCCAATATCCAAGACGTAGACGCCCAGAATGTACGAGAAAATATAGGGGAGAGTTGCCCAAGTCGGACCACTTTTTCTTTGGAGGCTTTCAACTCAGCCGTCGTTGCACGGAATTTGAAGTGTGGTATATCACTGTAAAGGGCATACACCTGGCTACCTTCGATAAACATTTGAAAACTCCATGATTATTAGGACGCCGTGGAGACAAGTTTTAAGAAAAAGTTCCAGAGGTGGTCCAATTTGAGAGCCGTGCCTTAAGTTGGACCATAGGTTCTAAAGTTGGACCAGGCATAAAAAAAAGGATGAAAAAAGTGTGTAAATGCTGAAAAATTGTATTTAAAAATATGTAGAGTCAATGAAATTAGGCTATAAGTCAAAAATAAACATTAATGGTAATGGTTTAAAAAATATGAGCAGATACAGTGCCCTAATATATGTTATAATCGCAGATGTCAAGTAGCGGGAAAGCAATCTGCCGGTTCTGACGTGAGGTCGTTCCTAAATTAACACCAGAGACATGCTTTACAACAGAGGAGACAAGAATCCATTCCAAATCGGGTTTATCGAGAAAGTGGAAAATTCCGTCTTTTTTGTGCCGTAAAAATTCAAAATAAGCCGAGCCCTTCTTGTTGTTCATGTCTCGTAAACAGCCAATATAATGCTTGGTAGGCACTTTGCCTTCCTGTAAAGAGAATTCCGTTATGTAGTAACCCCCTACAAAAAGTTCGAATTTCTCTTGCTCAATGTCTGAAAACGTTTCCTCATCAGGTGAGTCCGATGCTAGATTAAGAGGAGCAATCTCTTCATCCGAGCTGGATGAATCGTCACTTGAAGGTAGCTTGCGCGGTCGACCTCTTTTTCTCTTAGGCTGAACAGCAGACTTGACAGATCCACTAGTACTTGGGCGAGTATCATCACCAATGTCCCAACATAAACGTTTGCTTGCCAAAGTGGATCTAGAAAAAAAAAATTGAAATTCATCTACTCGACAAATGCTACAGGTAAAAAAAATGATACCTACTTCTTGGGAGCTGATTCTCCGACTCCAGATGCTTTCATAGTTTTTCTGACAGAGGTTGTTTCTGAGATGCGGCCGGACCATTTTTTTCGAGCTTCTCTTTCTCTGTAAACCAAAAGATAGGCCTAAATAAGAAATTTGAACCTAAATAGTTTTGAGCACATAAAATGGATACTCACGCTTTTGTACGCTCGGTTTCTTCCAATTTGTTTTTATAGGGACTCGATGTCAATTCCTTGGCTTCTTGAAGTGGACGTCCTTGCTTTTTCTTACCACTGGAAGTAGTTGGCACTGTGGGTACGGGCGAGATTTGTTGGATTATGTCTTTCACCGATGATGATGTCGGTTGTGGATCTGGCTCCACATCTGCGGCGGCTACATTTACTGCATCCTCATTCACTTCTTCGACATTCACGATTTCAAAATCATCCTCATCATTTTCGGCCTCAGGATCAACATTCATCGCATCCGCAGCAGCATATGCATGTTCTGGGAAACGTAGCATATCAATTGGCCAAATACCAGAACCGCGAAATGCACTCTCAGCATTGCCGAGAAGCGCCGCTTTATAATAGGCCTCTTTGAACAGAGTCGGGATTTGGTAAATGGATATGGTTTTACCAGGATTTTCAATTAACCATCCTTCCTCAGCACTGGCGAGGTATCCTTGAAGAGGACCAAAAAAGGCAACATCCATCAGTTGCAATCGATGGGTGATGTGACTTGGTAACTGGAGCATAACAATACCATTCTCACGACAAAATTTTATTGCTTGCAGATTTTTTGAGTGGGTTGTATGACCGTCAAGAAGAAGAAGAACTGGGCGCTCTGTACTGCAATTAATATGATTCTGAAAATGAAGCAACCATTCCAGAAAAAGTTCTTTGTTGATATAGCCAGTATCTGAAATGCGAACAATACTCCCTCGAGGCTTTCCAATTTCCAGTGCTGAAGGTACCTCTTTCTGGCTCTTATTGCTCATTTTGAAAATGAGCATCGGGGGTACATAATTACCAGTCACGTTGACACAACAAACTGCTGTTGAATTTGTTCCTCTCTCCGCACTTTTCACACCACCGACCTGTCGTTTTCCTTTCTGTCCTACAATTTTCCGCACTGTTTTTTGAACAGTCGAAATCCCGGTCTCATCGACATTAAATACCTGCTCAGGTCCTAAATGAAATCTATTGACAAGCTCGGTCAACTTCTCAAAGAATCCCTCGACTCGTTTTCTCGAAAATCCTTTTATTCTGGCCATTGACGTCAGCTCTGGAGTTCGGAGACTCAGTTCAGGGAACCGTCGCAAGAAGTTGTAGTACCACTCCTTCCCTGCACATTCATTAAACGGATGCTGTCCTGGCTGCATGTGTTCGGCAATATCGAAGGTTAATTCTCTGATTTCAGTAGGTGTTAGTCCGAACATTCGTTCTTCCATCAACAATATATGATTCTTCAGCTCTTCTTCAACTTCTGCAAGTAATGTCGGCGGCCGACCAAAACTTTTCTTACCATTACTGCGAGCATTTTGCTTGTGATAATGCCGTAACAGAGTCGCCTTAGGAACGCCATACAATCTTGCTACTTTATTCACACCTTCCTGTCGATCCAATGCCGCTAAGGCCGGTTCCAAGTCCGCGTCATCCCACTGGCCGTATTTCGTGCGATCTGGTACCTGAATCAAAACAATAGAGATGAAATATCATTACTAGTATCACTGTAAAAAGGTTTACGAAGATATAAAAGTTTATTTTCCTTAAGTCACTGCTTCTACGGCTGTTGAAATATCAAAACTGAAAAATGTTATCCTAAGTTGGACCGGTTCAACTTGCGATACTTCCTTGTTTTCATTTCTTATTGTTCAAAATGCAGAATTACCGAGCTACACATTTTTATTGCATTAGTCCGTGGCCTTGTATGTGACAGAATGCAAATAATGCAAAAATAATGCGATTTTGAGGTGGTCCAACTTAAGAAACAAAATTCGGTCCAATTAACGCAACCACGACTTTTTCGCACAAACATGGCCGTGCAAAGAGATGTATGCGCAGTTAATGTTTTATCTCTGTACAAAAAGATGGTTGAAACAATGACTAAATCAACAATATACTGAGATATTTCATCTACTTACTCTATTTCCAGTCGCCATCAACTTTTCAAAATTTTCAATATGCCGAAAATACACTTTTTCGCAAGGCACCAACTTTCATGCAATTTTTTTCACTAAAAATGATAACACAAAGCCGGTGCTCTGTGAGCAATATCGTTAGACAGCCAGCTATAACTTATCTTAGAACCAAAGCGCTACCTATGGAACGGCTCGAGCAATTAAGGGTGGTCCAACTTATGCACCGGTTCAATATGGGCAACTCTCCCCTACGTTTATTAAAATACTGGAGGGGTCAACTGCCGCACAGCTAAGCGGCCTCCTAAATCAATCACAGATACAAATAAATATGAAAGTCTTTGAAAAGCATTGATGCAGTTTCATGATATTCCGTAACTGAATATTTTTAGTACTTTGTCAATGCTATTTGATCTTTTTCAAGTAAATTTCAGAGTTGTGCGTGTTTTTTTTCGCGCTTCTGTGCTCACAACAGAGTGGCGCGAGCCACAGAAACACACCCTCGGGCCGCCACTGAGTACGTCCCTGGTTATCATACGGTTGCGGTTTTCGATCTGACAACTCTAACCGGTCTAGTTCCAATTTTCGCTGTTTCTTCATTTGGACGCAGTTAAGCGTACGGGTACCAACTAACATTTGTAAACAAAATGAGTTATTAGAATCGTTGGAAAGAGCGTAAAAAGTAGAATTTTTCAAAATTGGGCCCCCGATTAAAAACTATGTACCTACGTTGAAAGAAAAGCTTATCAGTAAACGTTATGTCATATAGTTTCTACATGGCTCTTGAACTTCGAATCACGTGTTTTCAAAAAACAGATTTTGCTGGTGGTTCTCTTACGCTTAACAGCGTCCATTTCTAAACTGCATAGAGCTTTTCCAGTACTCCATATTGCATACTTATTCTCCTGTTACCAAGTTGGTAGGGTATGATAACAGAATTTGATGTACGAAGTGGGCCCGATACTTAAAAACGCCAGAGATCAGAATTTTTTGAGAAAGTTTGAATTCGTTGGCAACGCAAACGTTGCTGAAAGTGTAAGCCGAAAATGAAACAGTTATTTAATGAAATCGATGATAATAGGATAAGACCATGGTGAATGATTGAAAAACAGAAATTTCGAATTACACAGAGAACGGAGAAGGCAGACGAGGTATCATAAAAGGTACGACACGAAACTGAAAACTAACCGGTGCGAACATAAAATTAGGAAATTAGGATTATATGCTTATCATACACTACCAACTTGATAAGACATGCGAATAAGTATGCAATATGGAGTACTGGAAAAGCCCTATGCAGCAGTCGTTTAAGCCTTTACAAAGTCACTTACTGGTAAAGTTCCATCACTTCGTACCATTTCTCGGGCCCAATCCTGCTCCTTATTATCCGAACTGTGAACAAGTCGCCTTTCCACTCACCGAATTGTGAACATGGTCGCATTTCCATTCACTAAACACATTGATTAAAAAAATACCGAGAATATATTCCAACAGTTAAATGAACAAGAATTTAAAAAAATATTTATAACTAACAAAACTTACAAAAATGGGAAAAAAAACAGGTTTTGAACAACGAACACCCGCTACGAAATTATTCGATTGTTCTTATCAAAATAGGTAAACAAAATCTTAAGGAGTTAGGAAAACGTAAACAACAACGAAAGTTCAGGCACACCATCAGCTGAAAAATGTCTTGTGAGTCTCCGATCATGGTTAGGAATAATAAAAAGGAAAAGTTTACTCGGGAACTGGAAAATGTCTCAACATTTTTTTGAACCGAGAACCGCGTAACGATGTAAAACAATTCAAACTTGATACCAATGACTGATCCAATGTACATCGCGAATGAGAAAAACAAAACATCCGTACTAGAGAAACAATAATACAAAAAACGTGATATCTTAAAAACAAAATCTCTTTCAAATACACGACTCCAGCCTTACTGATGATGTATCCACCTCGAGTCTCAATTTTCTTACACTTACAACGAATTCGAGTAATATTCGCGAGTAGGTTGTGTAAATCATAAACGTATAAAAAAAAAAAAAAAACGTAACGTGTTTATTGAATATAACGATCGAGTACTTTTTGATTTGTCGTTTAGCCCATCAATCGCTGTCTGAAAACAAAAAACGAGAAAATGTTAGCGTTAAAACGAGGACTACTAAAGGACGGCATTACAATATCAATAAGGAAACTTTTTCGAAAAGCGTCCTCAACATCGGGCGCAGTTTCAAGGGTGAAAGGGTTTGTTTCCGCAACTTTCACGTCTTTTTCTTCGCCCGGAGAAATACAAATTCGTTCCGATTTCTGACCCGCAGTAATGGAGTTGAACACGCGAACACTGTAACGGAGAGGGCGAATTAAGAAAACGCACACAGTCTTGTTCAGTTCTTCCAGTCAATTTAGAAATTTGCGAACAATCGAGAAGCAATCGCAAGTTAGTGTCAGCTTTCTCGTTCCTAATTTTCCTTGTCAACTGAGGAGACATCCACTCGACTCGAAAGCAACTGCTCGCGCAGAATATTTCGCTTCCGCAATTGTACGTCAACAGACAACAGATCTTTTGAGAAGTTCGATTAAGTACAACTTTAAGAAACTGGCAATGAGGGAGAGGACAGAAGTATTTCTAGGCAATGTTGTGGCGAATCGCGTTGCCTTCATTTCAGGCATACGTAAAACAATTCAACGTAAGAATAAGTTCGAGAGTTTCCAGAACAGTGGCACAGTTGGTCAATCAGGCAGGTCAATCTACACACCAACAGTCCTTGAGGATCTGAGTGGAGCTAACGCCCCCAGAGGGTGAAATTACTCCTCAAACTAGAGAGAATTTCTCGGTAGGTCGGTAAATATTGACTTCATTGGAAGCTGTTTCAAACAAAAAACGTCCCTCGCTCAGTTTTACTCTAAACAGGTTCTTTGAAATCTCTGCGTAACTGCCTCAGAAACGTCGCGAACGGTTGAGGGGGTAAGGGGTGCACGAGAAAATGACCCCCTGTACAATACCAATGCTTAAAAAAGGCCTGATGAGCCAAACAGTTAGACTTTTCGACATTTTCTGAGCAGTGAGGTGGTTGCCAATACTCCCGAACCTGCTGCTCTATCATCCCCAAAATTTTCTACTCCAGTCTTCCCTCGATCCCGACAAACAACACTTCAAACTTCGTGGTCTTCTTTCTACTCCTATCTTCCCCCGATGCCAAGAAACCATATTTCAAACCACGTGTCTTTCTATGGTTCGTCAATTCATGTAAGGGATGATTTCCATTATCCATTACATTTTTGAACGTACCCAGACTTAAGAGTCCAAAATACAACTCCTGCAGGTGAAAACGGCAAAATTAATTGACCTTATACAAAATTCTTTAATAAGTGAGGGTATTTTTGCATATTCTATTCATTTCGAATATTGAATTCACTTCATGATGTCGTTCAGGTTCATGGTCAGGGGTGATAGGAGGATGTTCAGCAACTACTTTTTCCTTCTCCTCTTCACTCTCAGCCCTCGCTTAATAAAGATGTTTATAAAATTTTGTTGCTAGTTCAATAATGCCTGCTCTATTGTACACAGTTGTACCATCACTTGCACTCACTTTAGTAAAGAGGCTTTTTCCTTTGCCAATTCGTTTCGCCTTCTTTTTTATGGGCCATCTCTCTTCTAGTGTTTTGCTACCTATTTTCTCTTTATACGCATTCAAGTCTTTCCTAACCTCTTTTTTGATGAGTTTACTCAGCTCTGTCAATTCAATTTCTTCTCTCGCAATTTTGTTTTGTTTGCTTCTGGGTTTAGCTCTTCTTAGAATGAGTTCTTTGGTCCCTATGCTAATTTTGTCATCCGTACTCAGACTCTTCTTCTGAAAGCCAAACTCATTGGCAGTCTCATGAACGAGTTTTCCCAAAAAGTTGTATAGGCTTTGTGCGCTGTCCATGTCTCGGGCTGACCTTTGGGCACGAGTGTTCTTTATTTTCTAGATTGCCTCTGGAATTTTGTATAAAGGTATTACTTGCTTCAGACTTTTTCCTTTGAGGGGTTGTAAGGAAATCGTAGTTGGCTACTACTGACATATCATTAATTAAGGCATGATCGATCTCATTATAGTAGCTCCACTTGGTGACCTCCAGGACTATCTTCTTTTAGTGTCATTTTTAAAGAAGGTAAACATTAGTTTCAACTCAAGTTTTTCGGCTAGATGAATCAGGTTTCCCCAATTTTTTGTCAGTGTTTCCGAATACAAAGCTCCCCACACAATTTTTGTTTTGAGCTCTCTAGTCCTACCTTGGCATTGAAGTCGCCCATTACAGTTGCATAGTATTCCTTTTCGTTTTCAAAGGTTTGGTCCAAGAGGTCGTAGAACTCTCTTATTTCCCTTTTGTCTGATACAAGTGTAGGGCCAGCATTTCACCTTCAGGAAAGGTCTTCTACACGTTCTTCGTAGTTTTCGCCTAAATGTCAAGGGGGGGGGGGGGGTCAAAATGGCCCCGAATACCATCACATATTGACACAAGGCTGACGGGGAAGAAGAGAATTTGTGACCTGTTATTCCTTATCATAGACTTCAGAAAATGGAAGAAATGTTGATTACTCTCTAACCCATTTCCCAATAATCATACTCATCATCCGCAGAAACTTTTCGTACCCCTCCCCTCGACCTTAGATATACCTTCAGAAATTGTTTTTTTCAATGTTTTTTAGGTGTAAGATGAATCGTTTATGGCGCGATTTTCGAACATTCATTAGTCCGAATAATGAAAATGAGTATCTAGCACTATTGGGAAGTTAACCAAAAGTACCTATGTTGGTAGCCCCGCTTCTACAACAGGGGGATAATGTAACTGGAGTGATCTTTGAACGCCTTTGGCGTGTTATAAAAATCGTTATTGAAAGAAAGTTGGTTGAAATAATTTCAGCAATAGCACTGAGCTATCAGGATAAAAAAGAATTACCCCCCATGGACATTTTTTAAATGAAATTACGTGTAACTGAAAATCGCGATTTTTGATATAGAAGAATAGGGAAGCTGAAATAATCCCCCACACGTTTCCAGTGTGTTGAACGTTACTTAGTTTGTGTTAGTGTGTCACACTAGCGCTACCTAGGCAATGTTACCTTTCCAATTGTGAAGGTCGCCGAATTCATTTTAGAGTTTGTTTTTACTCGGAAATCAGGAAATGAATACATTTCATGAAATACAATATGGGTATCATTTCTTAGGTTTTGGAATCAGTGAATTTGATTTTGACTTTCATTTAGCCCTCCTGTCAACTGAGACAGCTAGGGGCAGGGAAGAAAACAAGAACATGAACACGACAAGAAACACAATATTAGTTATAATTTAAAATTTTTGGGGGACGCTGAATTTAATTTTGGCGTTTATTTGAACATCATTTCAGAATGGTGACAACAGGAGGCAGAAAGAGAAGAAAATATTTCGTAAAATACATATTGAATTGATGAGAACCAAACGGGATCAAGTCCATTTTTCACACTTTTAAGGAGAAGCAAAAAACTGATTTACACAAAAACCAAAAATTTGTCAGAAACATGGTCTAGATCAGTGAAAGGGGACTATGAAAATTGATTTTTAAGGGTATTGCGAAAAAAATTTTCAAGAATACCTCAGATACAATTGCTCAAAGTTTATGGACTTCGCCCCTTTTGGTTCCCAGTGGCGACCAAAACTGAATATTACGGCTGGAAATTGCATAGGACTTCTTTTCACACTAGAGTAGATGATTTTAGAACTGGTCCCATTTCAATTTACTGGGTGTCTACGAAAACTGAAAAGTAAAAATGAAGTACTTTTCCAGGACCCTTTGCAGGACTATAGCCGACATATATTCCATATTTTCCCCGCGTGTGCAACTTTTTATTTGTATCCAATTGTTTTATCCCTTTTACAAATCCCTCTTTTATGCTCCCCCACTTCCCCCCTCCTTGTGAATATAGATCCTGCACTACACTTTGTAATGACCAATCATGAGAATCGCAAAAAATTAATTTCTGAGTACATGTATTAACAAAAATGAAGGACTTCAGATCATTTTTTTTTATTTTAGCACTTTTCAGGACTTTTAGGACTTACTTTCAAAATTCAGGACTTTTCAGTACCTGTAAACACCCTAATTCAATTATTTCTCTGGAAGGGAAATAAATTATAACTTTTTTTTTTTGAAAACTGCAATTTTTGACTCAAAAATAATAAGACGAAGCTAAAAAATGAAATTTTTGGTATAAAAACAAGAAATTTTCGAAAGCGACATAGCCAGAAACTATGTCATCGATGCGCGAGCGAAATTATAACTACGCCAGTCGATCTGCCATGGCGTAATGTCTCAGTTTCCGTCACTAACTCAAAACTGCCCATTTTGGACTTGATCACCTTTTGGTCCTCACCGATTCACTGAGTTTCAGAGGTGCCACTGGCTTCGATTTTGACATGAATTTGACCCTTCTTTCAGGCCGCAGGAATAAGAGAGGGACCACAAAAATGAATATAACAAGAATTAAAATATGCGCATCTTTTCCCGAGTTTTGAGGGTCGTTAAATTAATTTTGACATTTAACTGAACTTTATTTTAAAATTGCAGTACTAAGGGACAGAGGAAGATAAATTTATTTTATAACATGCAATCTTAGATTCCGAGAACCACTGAGTTCGATTTCAACGTTAATTTTTCACTTATTTCAAAATAGCAGGGGACAGGGGAGGGGACACGAAAATGTTTATAATACATCTTACTTTTTCAAAGTTAAAAGTTCAGAACTAATTTTTCGCACTGGTTTGATATAAATGTAATAAAAATGCCAGTAGTGGTTTCATGAGGGGCCGGGGGGGGGTCGGACACCCCTTCAGACCGAAGAAGAAGAAAAAACATTGCGAACTTTGAGTTTTTCTCCTGTTTTTGAGTATCTGCAGCATTCTACAGTTTACAATTTTCATTATGAAACGATTTAATCACATTATGAAACGTCTACTCCCCTCCTCGGATGCCACAATTTTGAAAGGAGGCTCAAATTAACGTAGAACTCGAATTCAGCGACCCCTAGGACATAGAAGAAATTATAAACATACCTCTATCACAATTATTGTCCTGTTTATGCTTGTACCTACTCTTCAGCCACTCAAGTGCTTTAATTTTGAAATGAAAGCTAAAAGAAGGTCAAAATCGAATTCAACGACCTTCGAAACTAAAGACATGATACCTACAACAGAATGGTCCAAAATGTAGCCATTTTCACATGTTTTGCTCTCAGTAGCCAAACGTGTTCCTTTCGATCTGAAAACCCGAGAGCCAATTTTTTTTTTAAATCGAAAAATCGAAGGGGTCTCACTGGGGGAGGGGGTGAGTTCAACAATAGGATTTCCCACAAGGGAATTTGCAATTTTACTTTAGTTTCCAAAACATCGAATTCGGTCAAAAAAAATCGTTTGATCATAAAAATAGTTTTCATTAGTAAAAGGATGGGGGTAAAAAGTATACTTTGAACTCTGAACACTACATACCACAGGAATAGAATAAAAACATGACAACAATTTCTACTAGAATTTCAGAAACGTTAAATCCAGTATGTATGAAATTTTTCGGGTGAAACCCCCATTCTGAAGGCTTTACCGAGGGGGCGGAACTAAAAAAACTAGATAATACGGTCAAATAAGTCGGAAATGGGGATTTTGGAATCGCTGACTTCATTGTTTAGGTTATTTTCACTGCAACCCTTACCAGTATGGATTCCCAGGATGCAGAGGCGAGTAAACTTCAAAATTATTCAACATTCCTTCAAGAACATATACTGACAGTAGGGTTTTTGGAGTCGTTGATTCGTTCTTGAGGCTATTTTGACTGTAACACCGACTAACATGAGTCCACATGGAACAACGGGATGTGGTGGGGCGTATGTCGATGCACGCATGCCAAAGTGGCCCCTGAGACACCGCACCTCCAGCACCGGAAACTACCCTTTCGGGCATCGCATCAGTGCCGAGGGGAACGCTTTGGGCCGGGCCCGAGCCCCCATTTCTCCTGGGTGGAGCAACGGGGACATGAAAACTTTGAAATTATTCAACATAATTATAGGTTCAGGTATGTAGATCGATAATAGGGTTTCCGTGGTTACTAATTCATTTTTTAGGTTACTTCGCTTGTCCCAATCCCCGTGGACCATTCTCAGTGAGGGTTTCTGAAGAAATAACAAATTGCAGATCACATTTTTCGAATAGAATTCAACGAGAGACAGTTTAGGTTATTCTTCTTTCCCGTCGAAATTTTCAAGAAAAACTGATGTTTTTGATACGTTTGGCTCCCTGAGGGAAAATTCCTCACATGGATTACTGAATACTTTCCATAAGATGATTAAGGAGCCACTCTGAAAGATCTTTGATGGAAATTATGTCCAACCACTCCATCTCGGTCTAATTTTCCTGGGCTCGAGTGGGAAAACAAAGGTTCTTGTTCATTTCAATTTAGGACTTGGTTTTTCTCGAATTTTCGTTTCCTGGAAAACTGATTATATAATGTGATATCAGGAAGATTGTATCGACGTTAACTTGATACGATAATGTGCGGGTATTATAAGAATACCAAAAACACATCAAGAGAACCAAACATAAGCGTAATGTCAGAGGAGCTAGGACACCCAATGTGTATTTTTTATGTGTAAAAGATGAAGGGTAAGAGGATTAAAAAATTTTTCACTCACTCGGCTCGAAACCTTCAAAATCACGCTAAACTTACGGAGCCGAATACTGACTCTTGATGCAGTAGAAATCTCATGAAATCTGCCAACGTAAGCTGATTCAAATAGACGGGCATACTTCGCCATTCTAATTGCATACAACGAATACCCAACTATCTAAATCACCCTATTCGCGTATAAAATTGAAGGGTGCGCTCTCTACTGGCACAACGAAATGCAGCTTGCTGATAGGTGAATTTGGTTGAAAAGGTGATCATATGCGAAAAGTGACAAAAAATGTTTTCCGAGAATTTCAAAATAGGACTCTACAGAAAGAAAATAACAGAATGAAAAGTTTTTGTTCTTTTCAGTTTTTCATAAAAAATAATATTTCGAATGATATTTCTCATTTTCTTCGTACATATAGTTAGGGTAAAATACCCATGATTACAGGGACGTAGCTACGGGGAGGGGGCTGAACCCCCTGGCAACGGCCGACAATGTGAAAAAATTTAAATTTATTCTGGTAATAGTAAGTATTACACTTGTAATGTTGTAAAAGTGAAACGACCCCCCCCCCCTCACACACAGTCTGGCTACGCCACTGCATGATCACCTTTTCAACAAATGCACTAGCGCTCATACAGTGTGCTTTATATGGGAATACTTCAGAAACAGGACGATAATCGTTTCGCACATGATCCCACGTAAATAGGAAAGTATGATTTCGCGTCTTCGCATAATTCGTCAATCTGCAATCATTAATACTCACAAATTACCTTTCTGAAACACAGCAACGAGCAGGCCGACGTTGATTCACTGCACGTTCACTTCGTCCTCTTCATTGCATAAAGCAATGATCTTCTCCGTGATACTGCCTTTCTGGTCGAACAATTCAACGTACTTCACATCGGCCTCTTCATTCACGATCTTGATCGTCATAATCCGCTCACCGATCAGCGTCATATCGAAGAACTTTTGACACGCGTTGTCCGACCAGCCCTCGACAGAGACGGGCAACTGGAAAGCGCAATGAATAGCTAGCGGCGGAATGAGCCGCAACTCCTCCGGCAACTGGAACACTTTTTCGTCCGAGCTCATCATACCGTAATCGATGCAAAACAGCATGAAGCCTCTGAAGTCGTCTACCTGCTCGATTTTCGCCCTCAGCCACACGCTGTTTCTCTTCACCGCCACCAGCTGTCCGATTTCAGGGTTCTCCAATTCGTTCGGCTCTGAGGTGCCGAAATGCCGCAGCGACGTCTCGATTATTTTCAGACGTTCACTGTCGCTGACCTTTCGCAGATAGAAGCTGCTTGGCGTGTTCACACACGTCATTACGAACTCGCAGTCCTCGAGCGCGAGCTCTTTCTCAACCTTCGCAGGAATGAGTGCGTCGACTGCCGGCGTCAACCTGAGATCACTTTCGGCGGCTTCGCTTACGCCGTTTGTCGAGGTCATGTCGTAGACACACTCACCAGCATCAGTTTGAGGGAAGGAAGCTTCACGCAGGTCTCCATTTGCAGTAGCCGCCAGTTTCGGGCGTTTTTCTGTTTCGCAGGCGTCGGTGGTCATCAGTACTGGGCGCTTACTGGCGCTCGCTCGAACGACTCTGGTCTCGATACTTTTGGTTTTTACTTTGGCGGTCTCATCGTCGGTAACTTCGGTTGCTGTATCTTTGGCAGATGAGGATTCGTTTTCGATTTCGTTCGACTTTTGAGTCGTCTTGACGCTAGGAATATCAACGGTGGCAGTTTCGGTAGGTGAAGATATTTCGGGCGGGTATTCGTGAGACTCGGTAGCCTGGATGGAAACCGCTGCCGATGGGGAAGACGCGAGGACTTCGCACGCCTCATCCGGTTCGCGGTTAGCTGTCATCAATTCGGCGTTTGGGGCTGCAGCGGGATCGGTTTCGAGGATCACCGCTGAAACAGACGAGGAACACGTGTCAAATTCGCCACTCTCGCTAGATTCGCTGTCAGATTTCACGGAGCTGGTGACGTCGATTACCGAGGTGACGAGATTGGCGGGTAAGGATGACTCCAGGTCTTCAGTCTTACTGGACTCGGTTTCAACACTCGTGGTAATGTCAGTATTGGAAACTCCGATATCAACGTGAGCAGGCGAAGAAGACGGGGAGTCTTTGCTCGCATCATGCTCGCATTCCATTTCCGCGGCAATCTGGTAATCGGAATGCCGAGCAACAAAGTCCGCGGGCGTAAGACCACCGATTTCGATTTCAATACATTCAACTGTCGCGAATGTTTCGTTATCGGAAGCAACAATAGTGCTCGCGGGCGAGGAAGTCTCGAGGTCTTCAGTCTTGCTGGGCTCGTCTTCATCTTTCGTGGTCAGAGTCTTATCACCAGACAGTTCGACAACAGTGTTTGCAGGAGAGGAAACCTTAAGGCATTCGTGCTGATTGGATTTGTTTTCTATATCCGCGGTGGTCGCATTATCAGGAACTTCAATACCACTGCTTTTGGCCAAAGATTCGATCCCTTCGTTCGTGATTGATTGTTTTTCAACATTCGCTAGAGTCTCATTGCAAATTTCGGTAAGTGGTCTCACGGCTGGGAATGACTCAAGGTCTTCAGTTTCGCCGAACTTGGGTTCAACTTTTGCGATAGGAGGCTCGCTATTGAAAACTTCAACAGTGGTCGCGGATGAGGAAGACTCGAAGTCTTCGTTCTCACTGCGCTGATCTTCTACTCTCGCGGCAGGAGTCGAAACTACTATAACATTGTTTGTGGATGAGGAAGACTCCGGATCTTCGTTCTCAACAGGTTTGTTTTCAACGTCCATGTCGTCATCGGAAACTTCGATATCACTGTTCAAGGGCAGGAAAGACTCGAGATTTTCGTTCTCAACAGACTCTGTTTCAGTGATCGTGGCGGAAGTCTTGTCATCTGAAATTTTGACGGGCGAGGAAGACTTGAAGTTTTCAATTTCACTGAGATTGTCTTCGACCTTCACGGCGGTCTTATCAGAAACTTCAGTGCCATTGCTCGTGGGAGAAGAATCGACCTCTGTGTCCTTACTGGATTCTTTTTCAACAGTCGTGAGAGTCTCCTCATTGACACCTTCCTCGATAACTGAATCGGCAGATGTGGAAGATTCCGGGTCTTCGCTCTCACCGGGATCGTTTTCTACGCTTTCAGAGGTCATATTTTCGGGAACTTCATATCCAGTGCTCTCAGGTGAAACGGACTCAATCTCTTCGTATTTGCTGGATTCTATTTCAACAAACGTCGAAGTCTCACCACAAACTTCGGTGATCTGTTTCGCTGCAGGGGGAGACTCGAGGTCTTCATTCACGGGTTTGGCCTCCATAGCTTTTTCGATGGATGTCAGCGCGGACGTATCCAATTCGTTGTCAAAGTCCACTACGATCTTAATGGTGTTTTCGATAACGGTGATAGAAGGATCTTCTTCAATGGCTGGCAACGCGGACGCCTCCAATTCGCTGTCAACGTCCGCAACGATCTCATCGATGATTTCGATAACGGTGATAGGAGGATCTTCTAAGCTAGGTTCTAAACTGTGAGATACGGTGCTAGCGGGTAAGTCAGTATCGCTGAGCGCGTCGATGGAGACGACGTTGGCCGGCGCACCGGACTTAAGGGAAATATTGTAATCGACGCTCGCGGAGGCCTGGTGGTCGACGTCGCCGGATACAGAAAACTCGTCGAACTGGTCTTCTTGGGCGCCGTGCTCGTTCTCCACCGCCTCCACGATGTCCGTCGGCGAGGAGGAGGTCTCGCAGAAACTGGTGTTCAGTACGTCCGACTCGCTGGACGCATCTAGTCGCTCCGGCGTCACGTAGTCTTCAGTGGTCATCGACGATGGAGTCGCGTACTTATCGCTCTCATCTTCGGCGATATTATCGTTCTCATATTCTGCGAATACAGAGGAGAGAGGCAGAGGATCATCATTAGTTATGTGAATACAAGACCACGAGAAAGACGAAGAAACACATAAAGAAACAAACGAATAAATACACACCCAACTGAATTTCCCAACGATCGTTAATTAATTCTAGTACTCCCTCTAATCAACTGTCAGTCCGTTTTTTTAAAACCCAACTATTTTTAGCGAGTACGTAACCGTTATGAATTATTGTCGATATACTCTAACGTAATAATAAGTCAATTTTAAATTAGATAGAAAAGAAAAACACGAAGTAACCAAATTAATATAATCAACTTCGTGTCCCATAGATAGAAGAAACACAAAGTGAAAAAACGAATATAACTTCGTATCCCACAGAACAAATTCCACCAACACAGATACGTTAAAAACATGCAGAATCAAGACTTCATATCCTATACTACAATTATCACACACAAGTACGTTAAAGGCATGCAGAGTCTGATTCTAATTACCGGGGACGTGAACGGGTGTCTTTTCGCACTCGTTAGTCCGTTTCGCAGCAGCAGCCGTGTCGTCAGCGGTCTCGTCAGTCGCAGCTTCGGACGAGCCGTCGACAACGCCGGCCACCGCACCAGTTTTCAAATCCTCCGTCTTGCTCGAATCTCCATTTATCTTCTCCGGAAGTCCACTCTGCGGTTCGATCCTGTCACCGTCGCGCGATTTTTCGACGGCGCTTACGGGGACCGACGCCGCTGGACTCGCGTCCTCGCCGACTCTTGAGTCATCTCCGTATCGACTCACGTTCGGCTTACCGAAGCCGATCAGCTCATCATCGGCTAACGCTTCCTTATATGCTCTTGTATCATCGACCAATTCGTCCGCACCTACGGACTCGCTGGTCGCTGTGAACTCTTCAGTAGCCAAACTATCCAAGTTCGAATCGCCGTTCACGCTGGCATCCGTGATCACCTCGTCGATGCTTTCAGCCGCCTCGAGCGAACTACCAATCTCGGCGACGTCCTCATTCTGGGCAACTTCCGGCAAGTTCAAGACTTCTGCGACGCACGTTTCTTCATTGTAAACCTCGTCCGCTGGCTCAGTTTCGACGTCGTCCTGTGACACCTTCGCGCCGGCTTCCAACAGCTCCAGCGCCAAACTACGACCGTCGTTCGTGTAATTCAGAGCGACCACATTTGTTCCGTCATCTTCCTCGATCAGCTCGCTCACCATAAACGTCGCCTGCGCTAACACCAGGTCATTCAGCTTCTCGGTTATTTCGTCTGACTCTGCAGATACATCCTTTAGCCGGCAGCACTTCGCCAGCGGCGGCAGATTTACCAGGTCTTCCGGTAATGATTTGACTAGACTGACCTCAGACTCGTTGCCGTAATCGATGAATAACACGTGATGTCCGGTTTCCAATTGGCGTAGCACTTTGGCCCGGTACCACAGAGCGTCATCGTCGAACTGCGCCGCCACCAGCTGGCCCTCTTCGGCCGTCGTAAGTTCGTCGAACGTGTCCGCATTCGCCATCTCGTTGGTCATCTCGTCGATCTGCAGTGTCTGGAACTGGATCCAGATCGCGTGCACCGACTGCACGTGACTGAGGCAGACGAATGGTTCGTTGGTCTCTCGCACCGGAGCGGTCAGGTCGGCCTTGCACAAGGTGGTCAACTCGTCGGCCACGTTCGTGCCGTTATCCTGCAGGTCTACGACGGCTGGGTCGCCGTCCTCTTTGATGGTGATGCGGAACACCGTGTTCCCGTCGCATGCCAACTCTGAGAAACGAACGCTGGCCACCTCTGGCCACTGCTGCATCTCAACCGGGAACGGAATGGCGCAATGCTTGGCCAGACGCCGGATCGTTCTTGCCTCGTCCGCCAGGGGACGCACTTCATCAACGACGCTCGAGTTTCCGTAATCGATGAACACAACGGTGGTTGCGTCTTCCGTCACTTCGGTGACAATAGCGCGGTACCATAAGCCGTCCTCGGGGAACTTGGCCGCTACTAGGTCACCGACCACGAACTCAGTAAGCGGAGCTGTGCTCTCGACTTCGGCCAACGCCGCTTCCACTTGCTCGGTGGACGTACTGTCGCTTTGTACGTAGAAGCTTGACGGCGAGTTGATGTGGCTGACTATCACGGAGTCGCCGACGTCGGCCGGCGCCGGGGCACTTTCACGGGCCGTCTTCTTCTGCACTAGCACATCCTCGATCGGCTTGCCGTTAAACTCCAGCATAACGGGCATCGGTTGGACGCCGCTCAGGATGTAGATCGAGTATGTTCCTTCAACGGCTGCGGACACGAACTCGACAAATAACTCGTCCAGCTCGGCGGCGTTCTCCGGCAGCGGGGTCAACGTGCAGCAAGTGGCGAACGCGGGCACCGATTTCAGTTCGTTCGGTAGGGTACGGAACTCCGTACACGGTGACTCGTTTCCATAGTCAATGAATTGCACTACCTTCACTCCGTCTTCTTCGATTCGGGTCACAACCGCGCGATACCACTGCTCGTCGTCGACGAACTGGCCGGCGACCACGTCATTGATTGCCGGTTCCGCCACTTCCCACTCAGCGGCCGATTGCAGCTTCTCGATCAGCGCGAACAGATCGTCTTCGCGTTCGCAATCCTGCACGAAGAACGCCTTTAGAGAGTTGGCGTGCGTGACGACCACCTCGTGTGATTTCCATTTGGCGACGCCCTCGTTGACGAACAAGTCGCTCAGACTGGTACCGTCTACCTTCAGATCGATGAACTTTTTATCGCCTTTGATGAACTCTAGCTTGGCCATCACTTCGGCGCCTTGGGCCACGTCTTCGCGGAATCGTTGAATCGCGTCCGCTTCCCAGCTTTCGCCGGCCGGCTGTAGATTCAGGCTGCAGCCAATGATGTAGTTGCTCGTGTCCATGGTGAACACCCTCGGCAATCTCTTTAGTCGGGCCGACGTCAGGGTAAATCCAAAATCGACGGCGAATATCTCGTCTTTCTGGGTGACGCGAGCGCGGTACCATTTGCAGTCGACCGAGTTCTGAGCGGCGACGAGTTGCGGACCCGCTGATCCGATCAACGGCAAGACCTTCTTCAGCGACGACTGAAGGCTGTCTTGCATCCGGGTTACTTTTTCGAGGTCGTCTGACTTGCGGACAAAGAAGTCTTCGGGTGTGTCGACATGGCAGACGATGACGCGCTTCTCGGTATCCAGCTGCCATCCGTCGAACGCCTCGTGCGAGGCCGCAGAGCGATCGCCGTCGTCGGCGGGTGGTATGACGGAGCCGCAGTTGGTCTCGACAGCGAACTCGGCTAGCGTCTTGCCGGTACTCTCGCACTTCAAATCGACCAGCCACTCGTTCGGACCGGTGCTTTCAAACGTTGCCGCGAACACAGTATCTTGAACGGCGTCACTGATAGGGGTTAGATCTTCGGCGGTGAATTGCACGAGGCACGACACGCCGATGCAGTGCGCGGGAGACGCGAAGAATTTCTTGTCTAGCGGTCGGATCGAAATCAGCTCTTCGACCGGTTCCGTGTTGCCATAATCAATGTAGAATACTTCTTGGCATTCGGGGCCGATTGGTTTACACCTGTGAAGCAGTCACAGCAAAGGTTAAAACAAAACGAGTCAAGAGTAAATAGCGACCATATTACGGCGAGGATGCTTTAACGTAAGCTGAGAGCAATTTCCCCAGACTGACAATTTCTGGATTCTATTCACACTTGATTCAATTTCACATACAGCAGCAAAGAACATACAGATCTACCCATTTTGTCCCTTTCAACTCCCGTTAGTAAGCCAGTGGGGATATAGCTCGATCAGATTCACTTAACAGTTTCTACAGCTTCCATTCAAAAAACTGTACCATTAATCGGTGTTCGAACACGTTTACTGAAATCACTACAGTGCAGTGCACACAAGAATGAAACGAAAAGAAATGTCTGAATTTGACGGCAGATCTGAAGAGCAATTATCATTCTCGTATAACAATAACAGGAGCAACGTTTCTTTAGAAAATAATACTCAGGAAAGAGTATTTAGGTTCCACCCCAGGAACCAAAACGTCGAGAGGTTTCAAACATGTACTAATTATGACTTTTTCACTAGAACTCAGCTTTTTCAATTTGTCGAAAATTCCAAGACTTCCAGATCTTCAAAATTCCTCTAGCTATGAACATTCTCTAAAACTTCCAGACAAGTTCGAGACTATTCATTACTTTTCGAGACTCGTTTTCAACTATTCCAGTTGTCAACTTTTCCACTTATTTAAATCTTGACCGGTTCGAAACAATTTGAAACAAGTCTGTTAGCCTTAAATAAATCTGAAGTAATTGCAACCTCTTTGGATGAGTGTTAAAAGTCTTCAACGAACCCAGAGGAGTCTCAAATAAGTTTCAAACAGTCTGGTAGCGTCTGAAAGAATCTAAAAGTCCTTGAGAAGTTAGAAATCGTCTTAAACCCAACTGAGTTTTAAAAAGTCTGAAATGAGTTTAACTCAGTTTCGAATTGTCTCAAGCAATTCATTTTTCTTCACTGAAAAATAATAGTTACCTAGAGAAGAGATAATTGTAAAGCACTGATGATCGGTCAACACCCGAAAACATTCAGCAATACACCTGTACTACTTTAGTGAAATAAAGGTACTTCTTTCCACGATAAGGCTCAAAAGTCTGGATGTGTTTTGAAACATTCTAATGAATAAATTTATAAGTCTTGAAGAATATAAAAAAGGTCTACAGTCTCATAGAAGTTTGAATAAATTGTAAAACGTCTCACGTAAATCTAAAAAAAAGTCTGGCACAGGTCTGAAACAGCGTCAAACTAGGTTACAGCATTCTTGAAATATCTTGAGCATGTTTGGAAAACTCAAAGAAGTCTGAATGAGTCTAAAGCCCATTTGGATGAGTACTGAGAAGTTTAAAATTATTCTACGGTAGTCTTGAACAGTTCTTAAATGGACTCGCAACAAATCTGGAGGAGTTTCCAAGGACGTATCTTAATAAACAAGACTGGAAGTATAGAACAATTTCAAACATGTCTGAAAGTCTAACAGAAGTGTAAATGAATCTTTAAAAATCTTCAATGAATCTGAAACAGTTGTAAACTAGTCTGGATTAGCGCCCAACAAATGTATGAGTGTTATAAAGTATCTTGAATATGTTTAGAATCTTCAAGAGTCTAAATCGTGTCTGGAAGTTCAAAATAGTTCGAAAGCATCCTCCATGAGTCTTAAAGAAATCTGAGAGATACTTAAATAGATCTGAAACAGCCTTAACCAACATGAAAGATGTTTCAAACACTCAAAGGGTCGTAAAGATCAGTAAAATGGGTAATTTTAATGAGACCGAGAATAATCCAAAATGAGTCCTGAAGCGTTGAATCTAAATGTTCACAACTTAACTGCGAGACACTTAGGAAGTCGTGAAGAGTCCACAACAAGTCTGAAAAGTTCATGAAAGATTTTCAATTAAGCCACGAAGAATCCAGACAAGTTTCACAATCTCACGTCCATCATCAAAATTCAAAAATTCCATCTCCTCGTTCTACCCTTGCGTACACTGCACGGTAACGAAGTCACGACTCACTATTTCGAATTTTCAAAACCCTTTTCAATAGTTCCTCACCGAACCCACTCGCAAAACAAAATTCCAGTCGCTCTGCTCTCACGTACCCGCCTGAGATCTGTTCACAGAATCCTACTTTTATCACTTTCTTCTCGTGTACCAATTCACGGACACTGAAATAAACAAGGCCGTTGAATATTTTCTTTTACGACAAGGGAGAAAAGTAAACACGTTCGATACACAGTCCTCACTTGATCCACAAAAATATGGGAAGGTGAAGCAATCCGAACTAGATGACCTACCTATACCAAGTTTCGAATCTGCCAGACTTGGCGGCGTAGAACTGGTCCGCTTCCACGGCGACCTTCTCTTGTTCTCCGGCCTCGTAAAATTCGGCCAACTGAGTGTCCTGGTCCAGAATGTACGTTTCATCGGCCACTCGCTGAAGATACACTTTCTCTTTGGTTACATGAGATACGACGACGCTCTCATTACATTTGAGCACCGGTAGTGGACATAACATAGGTATTGTTTCTTCAATGGCTACCGGATATGGTAGACGTGAACCATTGACGTCGAACACGTGTACTTGTAATCTGCGGAACATAAAAACGTCATCATTGTAAACCTATTCCGCGAATTCTTACTCATATCGCTAGTTCAGTTTGTGGCTTCCCTTGGTGTACAACGTACCGGCTCACAATAAAAATAAAGTTAGCCATACGCACATGGATTAACTAATCATCTTCCAATACTAATACTCTTTTCCAATACAGGGTTCCACCACACATTCTGAAATTTCGGACGTGTCTCTAACTCACGCTGATCAGTCTCGGAAGCAACAAAATCAGAAAACAAAATCCCAACCAGCTGTTACAACTGCAACTTACTTATTGTCAACAACATCCATGACACGGATCATAAAGTCAGAATCGGCAATCGCGTTCGCGAATCCCTCCTCATCTTCGAACGAGTCACCTTCGAACAAGGAACACTCTACGATTTGCGAGCTGTATATCATCAGATTTTCGGGTAGAACTTTAATCTAAATCAAGCACAACTCATTAGGTAACACGGGTAAGTTCCTCAACTGGATCCAATCAGTAAGAACTGAAATCGTGCAGCTTGAAAATAAATTACCAAATCGAAAGCGACATCGTTTTCATCTCCGTAGTCGATGTACCAAACGTGAGCGGTTTGAGCAGTCGGATCTGTGCTCAAAATCAAAGCTCGGTAGTAGGACTCGTCCTCGGAACGGGCGAGACAGAATTCACCTTCTATTATTTGCTCTACTGGTACTGGTATCAAGCCCTGTTGAAAAATACAAGTCGGTCGATTAATCGCTGCATGCTGCAAGAAGCCTCGCACACACATGAGTTAAGAATACAGAAAGTACGGCGATTAGCAAGATACGCAGTCAAATAGCTGACTACAACAGACGACAAGGTTACACAACAATCCAATCCCACATTTCACAGCAACATGCTACGAAGTTACGAATACCGTGCGTAGTTCTTGCGAAGCAAGTATGAAGTGTAACTGATAGCTTCAGCCCAACTTTCCTCCAACCAACAAAATATTTAAGAGTAAGTAAAAAGAGAGACACGAAGTAGCAACACGTTGTTGAGATTACAGAGTCGTTCAAATTCATCAAGATTCGACAAAATGTACCAAGGCTTACAGACTAATTTATTAAGATCTGCGGTCTAACCCCCTCTAAGAGATCAGTTCCACTTGGTTTTTGCCCCTACCCCCCTACCGGCTCGATGCAGAATAGCTTGCTTTTCATCAATCTATTTAGGATAGACTTGTCAGTGTGTTTGTCAGACCCTGGTGTTTCTTCTGATAGTACCAGGGGCAGTCGGTAGAATGTTCGTAGTATGAAAGGCTACGTTTCGATTTTTTATGCAGATATTTTACCTTCAAAAATAAACAAGGAACAGATAGGCAGACAGAGAATATTACAGACGTCAAAATACGTATTAGATACAAACGGAAACAGACGGACAGATAGATAAAGATACACTTCGGCTATCTAACGGAGAAGCTTATAGAGCCGAAAAAATAGAAGTTGAGATCCGTGCTTCACACAAAGACAAAGATACATTGAATCTAAGATGTAGACATTGCCTTTCACTCTGCGTTTCTCGGGGCCTGATACTACCTTTTGGCAGTCAACTGGTTCGCTGGCACCCTCGTTCTCCCTGTAAGCTAAGGTAACCGATCTGCCACGCTATTTCTCGAATTTGAGCAAGTGAACCTCTGGTGTTTTTGTCGGCAGAACGGTAGAAGCAAACTCTTAGCTTCTACAACCTACAGAAAAGAAGAAACATTAAGACTCACAGGACTCATCAAAAATCGATTAGAACTCAAGAAACTCATTAAGGCTCTTTCAAGAGTTTGTTCACAAACGGTAAGACCCTGTATTTGAGACTCACAAAAATGTACAGATTTTACTAAACTGTCCACACTCATTGCGAATAAGTGTAAGACTAGGTGAACTTCAGCAAAGACAATACAAGACTATTAAGATTGAGATTTCAAGACCTAGTAAAGGCTCATCAAGACTCGTTATGACTCTGCTGCGAGTCATTATACCACGTTTGAAACCCCGTACAAAACCACTGAGGGTCGATTAGATTTTAGTAAGACACATAGATCAGCTAGAACTCTACAGTAATCCGAGCTGGACTAAACTCATCAATGCATTAATTGGTGAGTTGAAATCAACACCATTTCCAATTTTTTCAATGGAATGAGATAACTAGTTGAAATGAACTGACTAACTTGTTTCAATTTACCACCTCATGCCAGTTGTTCAGTTAATATACTACAAAAACCGGAGTTAGGCAAAACTCATCCATGAGTTGGTTAATGAGATGAGGTACTCGTAAAATCGATTTCAAATCTTTTCCTTGAACAAGATGAAAAGTTGACACAAACTAGCCACTCATTTCAACTCATAAACTTGGGCCAGTTGTTTTGACAATTATTTTCTTCAAGATCTCTGGTTTACATTCCATCAATTTAACTCAATACTGCCCCTCTCCCATTGTTCAACTCATGCCCCTACTAAAATTATATGACCTGAAGGAGGGGGTAAGTTATCCAATTAGTTTGTTATGATCCTGAAATTTTGATAAATCTCATCTAAATATGATTATTACTGAATGAGTTAATGAGCTAGATGAATTGACAATTCACAAACTGAGTTATTAATAAGTCGAATTAATTCAGAATGACGTTATCATTTGACCAAAAGCTGATGACTGATATGAGTTAATCACTTATTGACTCACTTCGTGAGTTGAACGAAATAGCAACTGAAATCTTTGAGCAAACTCATCTCATAAGTGAGTTACCATGAAATAAATTGCAACTCTCGAGTAAACTAAAGTCAATTCATTTTAAAATAAGTTTTGTCTACTTTTGGCCAAATCTTTCCAACATCCACTCAGACTCGATGAAGACTCATGACGACTCACTGTAACTCATCAAGAGTCTCACAGGACTAATTAAGAGGCTCCTTCAAAACTGATCAGTCTGTGTCTTTGCGTTAATATTTCTGGTATCGATTGATTGCCGTTTTTCCTTTTTTTTTATGCTTCAGGCGGAGCGATATTTCCGTTCCATTTGATTCTTGTGGGGGAGGGGGGGGGGTGGATGAATAAAAGCATAATCAAATGTATGAAAAAAAATTGAACGAAAACTAAATATTGTATATGCACCAAAGTCAAATAAGTTTCTTTCCTACGAACTGATAAGAATGATAATGGTTCAAGATTTCATGAGGTTTCAACATGAAAATTTACCACTGTTTTACTTCACAATTTTTACACGGTTCCTGGATATTTTCCCATATACATTTTCCCGAACAACAATTTCCTGAATCGAAAAATACTCGAAAACTTTGTTCACGAAAGATCGAAATTCCAAATGAATCTTCCCCCGAAAGGACAACAGCCCGATTAAGTATTTCCAAGATACATCAAACGATCCTACCGAAGGAGCAGCAGTTGCACTCTTCCGAGAGCCGATCAAATTTCAGCTAAAAAGAGAACGCCGCGGAAAAACTAGTAGTATAAATCAAACGAAAGGCAGTTCACCCACAGCAGCCGCCATTGCGACTCCTGCGTACGGGGTTACAAAGCGTATCATCGGGAGTACTGAGTCAATTACCTGAACAAGAGACCCTAATGAAAAGCATTCGGAGGACGCGACGGAAGAATTTACCACCGAATGCAATAAGATTATCCCACTTAGATGACATACCAAACCGCTACAGAAGAATCTTTCGAGCAAACAATTCTTGCTGCATAACTTAGGGCCACCAGAATCACTGACAGGTGATGAAGAGAAAGTGGAGGAAGATGAACAAGAGGATAGCTGCGGACTACCATCACATATCTGAGTACTTGACAGCATTACCCCACAATTCAAATATGTATACTCGTATTATGATATATGAAAATGAATAAAGCTTCGAAAGTGTTTTCGGAATTAATAATACTCGGGAAATTGTCTTTCGGGAAAACGTATTCGAGAAAATGTTCAGATACTTTTTTACACGTAAGAATGGAAGCACGTATAATTTTCGACGGCAGAACTCCGCATTCACTTCTACAGAAAGAGAAACAACGTTTCTCATTTTTGAATACAGTCAATTATAACGAAGTGTCAATGCAATCTTCAAGCAGCAATTACAATATAAAATCTCCCGAAGAAAACAGCTGTGACCGATAAAAGCGAAACATTCAAACCAACAAACCTGGGGTATCATCATCAGTTGTTCGATAGTTTGACGTATCAGCTCCACTTTCGGAGGATCAATGTGAACGAAGAATTTCTTGGACGATTCCACGTGTCCGGGGTAAACTGTTAAAATCTGGTGACGGAAGATATCGATTTCGTACAGCTCTTCGCCTGCGAAAATCCATTTTGCATTACGGTCAACAACTTTCGCTGCTAAATCGGTGTAAAAATACTTGGAACACAATATACTCGTTCACTCACTCTGCAAAACCGACTTCTTAGCCGCCACACCAGCGGCTACCAGAAGGTCGCCGACATCTTGACCATTTTCGTCCGTCAGATTGACCAACCAAGTTTTCGAATTCTTTTCTTCGGCATCGCAGGCGACAAACGTCAATGAGTACTTGTCTTTATTGAAATATGGCTCCAAATCGCCGGCCGGCGGCCACGCCGTATTCTCGTTCAGCGTCGAAATGTTATGCAAGCCGCAGGACGTCGCCTGCACCGGCACCACGCAGTGATCTTGGCTCACCGCCCAGACTTGATCTTTTCGGACTAGAGAACTGTTGCCATAATCGACGAAATTCACTAAGACTCCTGCAAACATACACGATACCATATTATACGTCGCGATTACCGACGAAAACAAGTTCCGATAACTGGTGATGAACTCCCAGTTTCAAAAGGATCTCAGAACATGAACTTAAAACGTCGCGTCTCCTTTCGTGTCAACTGGTAACCAGAGGCGAATCTAAGACTAGCGATTTGACATTGACCACGTGGCTGCTCATCACTCGACTAGTCGAAACAGACACCAGTGAGGGCAATAATAATAATAATAGAGTATATTTTAATTCCCTCTGTCACAGCCGGTTGGCCAATTACGACAGAGGGGGTAAAGCGGATCACGCATAATTAAACGGTCGCCTTCATAGAAAAATGGGACAGATTCTTTAGTCTGGAATCTGTCATTGTAAACAACACAATCATAATGTAACATTAGTTAGTGAAAATCACCTCTCCATAATGCGTACAACTTATCAAGTAATGACAAAATACTTCACCTCCAGGTCTTCCGTGTATAACTCGGGCGCGGTAAATAACGTTGTCACTATCTCTAGCGACGATGCAATCGTCAGTTGACAAAGTAGTGATGTCCAGACGTTCTCTCTTCGGATACGCGGTTTGAATAGATTCCATCAGCATACGGAATTCATTGTCTTCAGCAGGTATCACATAGAATTGAGCAGGATTTATAAACCAAGACACTGCCACTTCGAGCTGCTGTCCAGGCTGGTGTTCGTAGGCGACGAACTGAGCTCCTTTTTCGAACGCCGGTTCGAGCGTGACCGCAGGGGCACTGAAAATGAAAGAAAAAAAGAAAACGGTCATCATCGTAGGCTATTCCGCACTCATTGATCTCGATGAATCAAATGAACCAAAAAGAGCACCAACCTCGAGCCGAAGCTACCACCAGAATCGTAACTCCTCGACTTGAATCCGCTATCGCTTCGGCCTCCCCTGTCAGGCTTCTCCCACGGTTTCGAGCCGAATGTATCGTCCCGCCTCTGGTACGGTTTGCGATCGTTATCGCGGTTATTATTCCACCTACTTTCTCCGTCGGTCTTGTTACCTGACGTCCAATCATCAGTCTTCGCTTCAGAATTCCACGAGTCTTGCCGCTTCTGGTACGGCTTGCGATCGCTATCGCGGTTACTACTCCAGTTACTTTCTCCGTCGGTCTTGTTACTCGACGTCCAATCATCAGTCTTCGCTTCAGAGTTCCACGACGAGTCTTCCCGCTTCTGATATGGTTTTCGACCGCCTCCGTCGCCATCGCGATTGTTCCAACTACTTCCTCTATCACGATTACCCGACTCCGAATCCTCTCGCCTTTGATACGGTCTTCGACCGCCGCCGTCATCTCGATGACTCCAGTTGCTTCCGCCATCTCGGTTACCGGACTTCCATGCATCCTCTTTCGAATCGGAATCTTCTCGTCTTTGATATGGTTTCCGGCCACCGCCGTCATCTCGACTCCAGTTACTTCCGCCGTCTCGGTTACCGGACTTCCATGCATCCTCTTTCGAGTCGGAATCCTCTCGTCTTTGATACGGTTTCCGGCCACCTCCATCATTATCGCGATTGTGCCAGTTACTACCGCCGCCACTATCCTTCGTACTCCACGAATCCTCCCGCGGTTTGTACGGTCTTCTTCCTTCTCCGCTTTCGTTATCACGGTTCTGCCATCTGTTCTCACCGCCTCTTCGGTCTTCTCCTGGTTTGAAGTATGGCTCGTCGCCACGCGGAGGATATCGATCTTTCTTCGAATCGGCCCAAAAGTCGTCTTGTTTGGGGGTCGTTGCCGCGACGTCATCCGTTTCATCAACGTCATTACGTTCTCTCCACTTCGAATTGGAATTAGAGTCCGCGTAGTTGTTTCTGGAGAAACGTTGACCGTCTCGGCTGTCCTCCCTGAAAAGAGAATAAGAATATTGTGATGTGACACATAAATCACACAGCGCGCGGCCGGGGTCAGAACATTCGAGGGACATCTCTGTTAGTTCGTTTTCTTTCTTCGACAGTGACGTATTAACTGTTTGTTTAGCTTTTGATGAGTACTAAAAATTTTACATCCCGAGGAATCGATGAAAAATGTTTTCGAAAAATTGTCGTAAGAGCCCCTCGGATATGTTATTCAAAGAGTCTTGAACAGTCTTTACAGAGTTTTAATCAGTCCGACAGAGTCTCAATTGATCTCAACGGTTTCCGTGAGCCTTCAAGAGTCTTACTAATTACTTCTATTGAGGTTTAGCGAGTACTCTAGGTATTCACTTCCACTCTAATTTACCAAAATACACTGAGTTACTCTCTTCAGTGAAGTAGTTAAGCTGAAAACGGACAGGGGAGCGAACCTTCTTGATATGAAAAAATTCAGAAAATAAAGGTCAAGCCGAGTGAACGGTGGTAGTGACGCTTCAGGTTACTAGGGCCAATACAAAAAAATTAAAATATTCTACGAGAAAGAAAACTTGTAACACATCAGTGATAAAGTTTCATCTTGCATGCAATTCGAAAAAAAAAACCACTGCAACTTTCTGACCAGATGCACAAAGGGGAAAAAAAAAACACGAGTCAAAATCCGAATTTCCAACAGCTCATTTCAGTTTGCCTGATACGTCAGATTGTTATAGCCTTCGTTCTAATCCAATGAGATGGTTAAAATATGAGGCCATGTTATACGCAATCTTGCAATAATATACCGAGCTTGTCATTTCCATTTTAAGAGATAAGCAACACCTGAACACAGCAAGTTACGGTAGTCTTCAACCACCTTAATTATGAGCAGTAAAAATTGGACTTGCTGTTCCTTCTTTTTCTACAGTGGTTGTAAATTTCGAAAATGCACGTTAGTGTGTTTCAATAAAAATAACAAGAAAACGAGTAATCCAAAAGATTCATTATGTTCCAAACTAACTGGAGATCGCTGAATGCCAATTCAGAACCAATACGATTACATTCAGGAAATCTGTCTATCAGGACTGCATGTTTTCAATATCGTATTTCGATAGCCACTGGGTACAACCAAGAATGTGTACAAGGTGTCAACAAGGATGGAAAAATATAAATTTTTGAGTTTTTCCAAACTTTTTTTTTCTCTTCTTTAAACCTTTACAGTATAGACAGTATATATATTCTTGTTTATACTACTAGACGCTATGGTTAAAATGAACTGAAATTTGAAGTTGATTTTTGGGTGAAAGCATTAGGAAGGTATTCACAGATAGTAAAATACGACTCTAGAGAGTGCTGAAGTAAAATTAAACGACGAAAAAAAATTTCCGTGAGCTCATTCTTTGTTTTTTTCCAAACTTCTTAAAAATATTGTTGAGTTTCCTGACTATTTACAAACTTCCTGACCTAGTTTTTGAATTCCTGACTTTTTCCAAATTTTCCAAACCAGTAGACACCTTGGTGTAAGACTATGAATACAGTGATCTAAGATCAAGATCTGCAAATCATTTAAAAATTACAAAATCCAATAATTTTGAGAAAAAAACTCGCAAAGATTATAATCTTGTAATTTTTTAAATCTTTCTAATCATTAAATCATAATTTCTCGTGATTGTTTCGCGAGTTTTCCAGTCGTTACCACGATGGTTTTGATCATCTTATGGTGATCTTAGATCACGACTGTTTTGATCTTTTTGATTTAGAAAACTTGCATAATCTTGACTATCCCAGAATGCAACCAAACTCTTTTCAGTCGTTCATTTCACCGATTTTAGTCATTTCAATCTACATGGTTTCTGGATTATGCGAAAACTAGAGGGTACAGATAAATAGCAAGAATACTCGACCATGGTAACTGACCTTTTGAAAGCGGAAAAATTATCATTGGTAGATCCAGAATTATTTCGTTCTCTCCAATTACCTGAAAACAGAATTGAAAATTACAGTGATGGATACAGTTGTAAAAGCAGGGACGGATTCCCATCACACTTTCCAAAAAAAAAAAAAATCAGTGGAGGCTTCCAAGTAAATTCTTTGGATGACAGAATCTCGATTCCACTAAAAAGTAATTGCATTCTTCAAAAGCCAAGTGAAGAATAGAATCCACTTATTTTTCCATAGTCAACATAGAAACGTGAGAAGAGAGTATTTATCAGAATTTTACTAGAAAGTACTGATGGACACGTGAAAAGTTAAGAAGTACTTTCCATTTAGGAAAAATGAAACAAAAGCGGATACTTCTCATTTCACTTTTCATTTCTTAAAAGTGAATGGTGACATCAACTTCACACCCCAGATTGCTCTAAGTTACTGCATTCTATTATGTGCTTAGGTATGTTCTGAACGAGGTTACCTATTTATCCAACACTGCATGAAAATGGTGAAGCTTATGTTCTGAGAGACAATAATGCTGACTGCTGATCATAGTATCGTTGTATCCAGGTTTTGACATAAACATAAGAGGAGTTATCTGTCAAAAAGGCCCCTGACGAATAGGAATCCCATTTGTCAGGGGCCCTTTTGACAGATAACTCCTCATATGTGTTTTAGGTCTCCTTTTATTGCCCTTTACATGTAACCTTGGGTTAAAATGTTCTGCTATGACAAGGCGAGTGCAAATACAGTCTTCGTGTGGACCGTTCTGATCCCTCAAAACATTTAAAATGATTTTTACTTTTCAACTTTTCTTCACACTCGCTCCATCTA
This sequence comes from Acanthococcus lagerstroemiae, assembly GCA_031841125.1. Taxonomy (NCBI): domain Eukaryota; kingdom Metazoa; phylum Arthropoda; class Insecta; order Hemiptera; family Eriococcidae; genus Acanthococcus; species Acanthococcus lagerstroemiae. The sequence goes on from CM063110.1 coordinate 39,863,999, forward strand.
CTTTTCAGCACTTTTCTGAAATATTTCAATTTTTCTTTTCACATAATTACCTTTTGGGAAATGTGCTTCACTACTAGAAAGCTTTGGGCTACTTTCATTACATGTCTGTGTTTCTCCCCTAGCATTTCACGAGCATACAAACCAAATCACTCGGTCAGGGATGTACTAGGAGAAAAGGGTAAATGAGGACACTGTCCCCTGGATACCTACTCCCTTTCTCACACACAAAAAAATCACTATACATTCTCCAAAGCCTAATTTTACAGTTTACATGTACATACACCTCCCCCCCTCCGATCTTGGAAAAATATTCTTGCTATGTCATAAAACATATGTACTCATTCAATACCATATGCTGATTGCGATCTCGCACTTTGACCCACGCAATCTAATGATTCCCTGCCGTAATTCCTCCCTCTATGTAGTTTTAAGCCGTATCACATTCTGACACCGGAACTCACCTTGTGACGGCTGCCTTGATACCGTTCCTCTAGATCCCGATGAATAGTCGGACGCGGGAGAAGGTTCTTTCGGCGGTGGCGCCGCGAGCTGCAAAAGTATATCCTTGACATTCTGTCTTTTATCGTCGATGAGTTCAACGAGTAATACGTGCGCCGGTAACACGTTCAACACCTTCATCTGGTACGAGTTTCCGTCCACCAAATTGACGAAGTGATCGATCACTGGAGGATTCACAGCGAGGTCGGCGTCCACGTCCGACAAGCGACACTCGATCGCCTGCATCGGGAACTTCGAGATCATTTCATTATTCATGATACGCAGCTTCGAGAAATGAATCTGTCGAAACGGGAAACAGAAAAGAAGATGGTTACAAAATACTCGATTTTCAACTTTTCAGGCATTTTAAATTACGTCAGAATAATGTATTTATCGCTCCGTCAATAATTTCCACAAGCTGATGTTTTCATGTCTTGGATTCGACAGAAAATCATCATAATATGTCTACTTCAGTATCCAACATTAATACACTAGACAAGTTAAAGAACTGGAACTGCGTACCCCTCCCCGTCAAAAGTAGATAGAATGACTGAAACCGACTACGTGTGCAACAGAGTTGACCGCTGACAATATGATTTCCTCTGAGTATATTAAACCTATTTCTTCTCCATGCTATCAATCCTCAACGAGCGAATTCTCAACAATACATTTAAGAAAGTACGTACGTCTTCTTGGTTTCCATAATCGACGAAGAACACGGCCACGTTTCCGTTTGCGTCTGGCTCGTCGATAATCAGGCCACGATACCATTTCTGGTCTTCCGAGTACTGGGCGCAAACAGCCATGTTCTCATTTACGTCCTCCACGTACAGCATTTCTTTATTCTCCGCCATGGTGCAATACTCTTCGACCGATATCATCAGCAGTTCGAGCATACTCTGATTCAGTTCGAGCTGCACGAAAAATCGAATCGGCGATTCTATGTACGAAACTATCACGTCCGTGGTATTGCCTCTGCAAACAAACAAAAACAAAAAAAGATCAAAAAATTGTTAAGGAATCGAAGCAAAGGAAAACGTGTATGTTCACGATCCCGTTGAAAAACATACAGTTGCTACAATTCGAATTATTATTGTGACAGTACAGACCAAAATTTGATCCCCTCGAAGAGAAAAACTTTTCTGGAATTAAAAAGAAGTTTTAACAAAACTAGAGGGTTTAGCCAAAAATCTCTTCGCGGTTCGACCCATTCACCGACATTCAAATTTTTTTCGGTGTTAATTTCTACTCGGCAACGCCTCGCTGCTCGTCTGTCATCAAGTTGGTCTTGTCTCAGATTCTGGAGTTAATTATTTTAGTGGTGAGTAAGGGGGTAGAGTTTTTCTTGGCTCTCGAATCCCAGATCAGAACTTTGAACTCCATTTGGTTCTAGCAAAGGGAGGAAGGAGAGGTCAATCAACAGAGAGACACATAGACATGAAGACACGACACACAGACAAAGGGGGTAGGATACGAAACACCGGAGAATAGGTATCTAGAGGACCGGGTCCTGAATCTTGGCTCTTGGATTTCTGAACTCCATCTGTTTCCAGCAAAGAAAGAAGAAGCCAATCGGCAGACACATGCACCGACATGAAGATGCGACACATAGACAAAAGGGGTAGGATACACAACACCGGAGAACAGACAGAGCGCCGAATTCCTGGCTATCGGCTCCAGTTTGAAATGAGAAAAAGGAGCTGCCTGTATCATGCATATTACAGGGTGTCTGTCAGAATTCAGTTTTGGCATTCCGGGACTTTGTAAGACACTGGGTGTAAAAAAATACCAGGTTTTGCTCAATATATGTATACAACAGTGTTAACCTTTCTCCTACTGTACAGTGCGTGCGTGTATTTGAAGGGTGATAGTTATCGATCTGGACTACATACAAAGCAGTCTTCATGTATTGGGGAAACAGTCCAAGCTTTGGGGAAAAAACTGTGTCCAACATTTGTGAAAAAAATTCCGGGACCTTAGGTAATAGTTAAGTAAATTCCGGAATTTTTCCATGGTTCCAGGACCTACTGTTAGCTTCCGAGACTTTTCCGGGTTTTATGAAACTTTCGGAACTGGTAGACACCCTGATATTAGCAGTTTTTTCATCTGTCTGCTTGTCTATCCAACTGATTTTCATTTTATCCAACAGACAACCAAAGTGTATTTGTCTGAGAGATAAAAAAACTTCCTGTTATCGACTTCTGATCGTCCGACTCTCATCTTTCGATTTCTGTATATGACAGCAAGAAACCCAAAACTTTCGGCTACTGCCCCGCCAAATTTCATATTTATATATCAATTTCATGATATCCTGTAAAAGGAACCCAATAAACGTAATTATATGAGCTTCTCCAAACAAAATTAATAAAGTAGTGATGCAAAATATCAGTAGTTTCGATAGTCGGCAAAAATTACTACCGACAGTATTGATAAAGTTTTTAGACTGACTATTGGTACATCGATAGTACCATTAATACTTTTTTTCTGACAATGCACATTCAGTTCGACACTGAACTGTCAAAATCTCCTGTTATCTGTTAGGCTGATACCTGTTAGCCCCAAGAAGTAATTAGGAGCCACAAGAAAAAATATCGAAATACAATCGGTAGTTCAAAATATGTACTATCAAAGTTTTCCAATAATTCCATTTAACACCATTAACACATCAATGGTGCCAAGAAATCCAAAAAATATCGATATTTCGATAGTATCAATAATCACACATCACTATTCCAAGGACGTTTATAGGTAGCGACTAGTCGCAAAATCAATTTAAACGAAGCGAAAAAGCAGAAGACTTTCTTCAGCTTACGGTTTGTAGTCGTTTGGCTTTCAGTTTTCAGATTTGGTCCTTGACCAGAAACTATTTTTGGCCTCGCAGAAAATCGCTAGGGGCGACGGCAAATATTACGATAAATATAATTCACGTGAAATAAGAAGAAATACCTTTAAAATAGGCATTATCTTTGTTCTCAAAAAGTCACAGCAGAACTTAAAACATGAATATCGACTTTCGAAGAGGGAAGTAACTAATGACTGGTTTTTCGAAGACCGCGTCGAAATCAAAAGATCTCTCAACTTTGTCAGCCAATGACTGTGGAACATTAAAGAATTTTCTGTCGTCATTCCAAGGTTGGCTACACTGAACTCTCAAATATTACCCTAAAATGCAGGAATGTAAAGTTTCTTGAAGTACTTCGATCTTGGGCTTTCAAAGTCAGAATGTAAAAGTTAGAAATCGAATGTCTGGAAGTTTCATTCTAAAAAATTCCTTATTGCTCTTCATGATTTCTCTCCTTGTAGACATATTTCCCTCTCAAAAAAAAGAAAATGGTGTGATCATCGATCAGTAGGCTTGGGCGTTATTCCAAAAAAAATTTCTTATTGCTCTCCATGATTACTCATCTTGTAGACATATGTATGACCCCCCCCCCTTTCAAAAAAAAGTTATGCCCATAGCAAAATTACAGGACTAGAGTTCGCGGAGGAGTTGGGAAAGAATGTGAAGTTATTCGGAAGTTGGAAATCGGAAGTACTTCGATCCGGGCTCTCAAGGCCAGACAGAATCTGTAAGTCGAAAGTTGAATAGCAACAAAAAAAATTTGGAAATTGAAAACTGAACGAGGAATTTTTTTGATTGACTTCACATTTCTGCTAAAATGTTGAAATGGCAGCAATAAAAACCCTACGAGTCAGAAATTATTATTCGACGAAGTCGAGGAAATTTTCCTTTTAAAATACAGGTCACTGAAAAAGAAGTCTTCAATAGGCATTTTCATGAACATTGTCGCCCGTTCTTGAGAAACCCAAAATAGTCTACAATTTTATTGTAAAAGAATCTCCAGTCACAAGCGCAAGACGTCATCATGAAAAATGACAATAATCTGGTACTTCAGGAGAGCGGATCTCCTGTTGGCATCATCCAAATCTCCCACTTGGTCCGCTGACATTACATACTTTAATTTGGGACACATAAGAACTGAGGTTAAGAATTTCATTAACCACTAAACCCCCTCTGCGGGACCCGATTAATCCCACCTCAATATTCAGTGATCTTCTTTACCTGCCATCCGGACTTCAGGTTTATAGCAACAACAAAACTTTTTCCTGCCACAAAATGAAATGCGGAAAACATCGTTACAAGAATCGTTTCAAGTTGAAACATCAATATTCAATATACGTCGAGGATTGAACAATCGGCACGCTTTCTTATCAACGCACGATCCAACATATAAAACTACATCTGCCCGAAATTATCATTCTGTAGGTAGGTATTAGGTACATGCATACTTTCTTTCAACTTTTCTCCATCGAAAAGGTAGATAACATTCATCCTACGAGAACTCGGGCCTATTCTTACACAACTCGGCATGCTCGTGTACATCTTCGTTGAACATCTCCAATGCACGTTTCCATTATGAATTTTGATAATAGTCTAGCACTTTCAACTGGTCTTCAACCACTCGAACACAGAATTAAAGGCTCTTCTTCGACTCGTCGGAACCTTCTACAGGTAGGGGCTACAGCTGAAATCGATTTCAAAAATTAACTTGGCACCTCAGGACACCTTATCATCGATATACTGGAAGCTATAATCCACACTTTTGTGTCGATTTCCAGTAGATTCTTTGGGAGCCGGAATGCATCTAGAAAATCTCATAAATGGGTTCAGCAAATCGAAAAACCACAGATACAGGTTCTCACGTGATCTTTAATTTAATCAACATTGAGTGGAGGACAAGATTTCATCAATAGACCTCCAACAACCCAATTTTAGAGTCCCTGTGTACCTCATACACGTTTTCTTTTTCCTTCGAACAACTTCCTGTCGAGTCTTTTATTACGTTAAAGAATTAATTGGATACAATCACCTTTTTTATGGGAGGGGGTTTATGGGGGGGGGGGAGAATCTGCTTGGAAGATGTTTTAAAAGAAAACTGTATTTCATCTTATGAAGAATCCTACTTCGAATGTCAGCCTCCTTGCGTACCGACTTCATTTCTTTTCAAACTTGGTTACCGAATTAGGGTTGCCAGACGTCCCGGTTTTCCGGGAATGTCCCGATTTTTGACCTAGCGTCCCTCTGTCCCGGAAAAGCTCAGTAGGGACGTCAAAGTCCCGATTTTCAGAAACACTAAGAAATGGAGTAATTTAATAAAACAAATCTACGCTTCAAGCTTCAAAAATTAATCGAAAGCATTGAGCACAATTTAAAACTGAAAAAGATGATGAGCGGAGGAAATCATCTTGTTCTCAGAAATGGTCATAGTTTTTCAAAGCAAATACATAGGAATCATGACAACTTTGAGTTGCTGATGTTTGATCAATATTTACTAGCTATACCATCTCATAATGCTAATGTGGAGCGAGTATTTAGTCTCATGAATATCCAATGGACCAAAGAACGTAATAAGTTATGTGTGTAAACTGTGGAAGCATTGTTACAAATCTGCATTAACTACGATATGTCACGTTTAAATTTTTATAAGTACGCCTACAATAATGAGAAATTGTTATTACAAGTTAAAAGCAGTGACAAGTACACAAAAAAAAAAAAAAACCTGTGACTAGTCTTTTAAAAAAAAATTATTACTCATGGAAGTGAAAATTACTTTATAATTACAAGTAGGCCTAATTATAAGAAACCGCAGTTACTCTTAGTTATAAGACAGGAACAGAAGTTACTTTTATTTATGAGAAATTTCGAACAGAATTACTCATACTTTTAAATAAAGGGATTCAGTTTCAATGAATGTTGTATTACCAGCTGTGTCTACGTGCTGTTCTACTGGTATAATTCATTAGACCATAAAAAACAAACAAAAAAGGTGGAAAAAGATGCACAAAATTTACGAGTATGTTGTTCTAGCACATTGAGAGGTTCCTGTAGGGTTTTTTTTTTGTTTTTCTTTTTTAAATCATTAATTACGAAGATAAAGTCATAGAATAAAATGTTGACAAGTTAGCAAGATTGGGCTCGGAAAGCACAATATTTTTGATATTGAGGGGAAAAAAAGCAATCTTCGGAGAAGGCGTCCAAAAAAAATAGAAAAACTGTCCCGGATTTTACTTTTCCTAATCTGGCAACCCTATACCGAATCTTCATAATATACATAACTTTTTCTCGCAAGAGTGAAAATCGAAGAAAGTGAAAGTAACGTAAATGCCAATTCTGGTACTTTAGAATGTATGCTTTTATGTATCTTTGAGATGCTTATGAAGAGACGTTTAAAATAATAAGCAGTGACGTAGCCTCGTGTGTGTGTAAAGGGGGCCTCCCCTCTTCACGACTTCGTCAAATAATGATATTTCTGATTTCAGCACCTCCTCCCCCTTTAGTCAAGACCAGATCCCCCCTTCAAACATTAGGTTGGCTACGCCACTGTCATAAGACATTAATGTTCACACCTTTCATCACATTTTTGAAAAGATGCAACTTTTTTTTTTAATATTACTCTTTATAAAATGTGCCTATCACGACATTTCCTAAAAAGGAAGTCAATAAATGGTTCCATTAGTCGGATGCCGAACAGAACCAGGATGAATAATCAAAAAATGAAACTAGTGAGCATTCGAATTATTATATTTTCGACTTAAAGAAAATCAGCGAGAGTGGAATTTTTCAACTGTGACCCGGAGCACGCAACCGAGATTACATCTGGCCCTTGTCGCTGATAACCTGAGACTTCAAGGGAGGGGAAGACTTCATAAAAAAACAGCGAACATCTGCAGGGCATTTATCCGAATTCGGCACGAACATTCGTATCAGCGGAATTCACACGCGCACTTCTGGTTGTTGATCATTTCAGTTTTTACCGAGCACGAATTACCTACTCACGATTTTAAAAATGAAATGGTATATATTTATCTCGCATTCTATTGTCTGAGATAGTCGAGTTAGTCAAAGTGCTTCGAAAATTCAAGTTTCCTTCTTCGGGGCTATTCGTAGATATGCCTTGAAAGAAATTCGAGTTTTCGAAATGCAATTCGGCTGACTCATTTATTTCAGCAAACGGAAAACGAATACTTATCGCATTCCTCTAGACCAGACCGTTTTTTTTTCGCTCAAAGTTCAAAGCACAAGTGCACGCTTTCAAGCACGCGACTAAATGATGAGATGGCAACGCAGTAACGTCAACACTTTCGGGTTAAACCGTTTCAACACAGTCGAAACTGACAGTGAACTAACAGTGTACGGATAAGCTGTATTACTGAAAATGGTGCACCAAAGTTCCACCATTAGAGGGGAGCGAGGACAGAATCATGTATCACAGACAGACGGGATCACTGAATACGATTTTGACCTTAATTGGCACTTCATTTCAAAGTTGTGGCACCAAGGGGCAAGAAGAATAAAAAGTTTAAAAATACAATATCGCAATCGTTTTTTAGTCCAGGAGAATTAGAATTTTTGATGGAATTAATTGCAGCACAGCTGAAACTTGGTACGATTGTTTAGTACCCTCTTCGGAAAAGCCCCGTAATTCCCCCCCCCCTCCCCCGGTGTGAGCATCACCCCCAGAGTCCAAAAAGTGCCCCCGAAAACAGTTTTTGGCTTGTATCTAGCTTAAAATTGGGTTATAAGTAAAAATATTCCTTACCAAAATTAAAGAGCGTAAAATTCTCTACAAAAATGATATCAGTTGTTTTTTTTTGTTGTTTTTTTTTTTCGTGAAGCCCATGCCAACCAAGATAATCGGCGTTCAAGATGACACGAGCATGTAAAATGTAAAATAGGAGTAACCTACAACGTACCTGAAATAATCGCGAAAACACATGCCTGGATGCATAGAATGTTACATGATATAATTTTAATTTATTGTCTTTATTATTATAAGAATTCATCTTCATCCGAGTCTACATGTATACAATTTTCTGCGTTTAAACAACCTCCTCTATAAACGCGTGGCTACAAGAGATACCCACTTTACGACAACCACAAGCTCGTGATCCCGATGCGGAAAACTTAAGATCGTGTAAACCCGCTCCAGACCCTTGGAAAATCGACCCTCGTTAACCCTGTCTCAACCCGGTATGTTTCCCCTCCGGCAGCCAATCAGAGCGCTCCATTCGAGGGGAGCCATCAGATTAAGCAATCACAGTGCTTCATTTACCTGTAGCCCTCTCACTACCCGAGCTATACACCGGCGTTGACACCCCCGAGCTACACACCGGCGTTGAGATACCCGAGCTATACACTTTATGTATGTCCTTTGTAGACCCGTCATATAGCACCTCTGTACTCTGTATGCCTCCAAGTATCCCCTTTGTAAACTGTCGTATAGCACCTCTGTATACCCGTTATGTATGCCCTTTGTAGACTCGTCGTACAGCCCTTCCATATCCCCTTCATGAATCCCCTCCGTAAACCTGGGGAGATCCCCTCTTGTAATTCAGATACATATGAGAAGGAATGATGGGCTCTCAGCCAATTTAAAAAAGTTTGAACATCCCTTCTATCATGCTGCACTCGTGATTCCCTCAATTCTTTATGCTGAGCACTCGTTTCTGGTTAACAGTTTGTGAACTTTTCCAAACCTTAGCAAAGATGAAGCATATGACAGGGGCGCTAAGAATCCATTGCTGCAAAACGCTAGAGGTAACACCGCGTCAATGAGTCAGTCCGCCTGCACTCTTCATAATTCGCCATGAGAGTTTGTTCGATTCACGTTTGGATGCTGAAGAGTCGCTCTCTAGCGGCCTACAAAAATGTGGCGCGCTGATTGGTGTATTTGGACGCTACACTAGCGCACCTACAGAAGTGTCCAAACGCCAATAGTCATGTCGCTCCACATCTATTGTCTGTCTTTAATTCGGTTTCTAAAACAAGCTGGCCCATCTAGTATAGGAATTTAAAATTACAGCGTTCAACGCTTGTCGCATGTTGGTGACGAGTTCGGCGTTCGTATACCGCGTACGTTGTAGGTTACTCCATATTTACACGCTAGTGTGATCTTGAACTCCAATTATCTTGGTTGGTATGGGATTCAAGAAAAAAACATAGATATCATTTTTGTAGAGAATTTTACGCTCTTTAATTTTGGTAAGGAATATTTTTACCCATAACTCAATTTTAAGCTAGATACAAGCCTAAGACTGTTTCCGGGGGCACTCTTTGGACTCTGAGGGGTGATGCTCACACCGGGGAAGGGCATCACGGGGCTTTTCCGAAGAGGGTACTAAACAATCGTACCAAGTTTCAGCTGTGCTGCAATTAATTCCATCAAACACCTCTTTTTTAGCTAATTCTCCTGTACTATTTCGGTTTCGAGGACCTCCGATTCAGACACACATCAGCTGATGGCAAGTCAATAAAGTTCTCGATAAAAAGCACCACAGTTTTCGCATTGGAGAGGTTGCGAAGGCAGGGTAATATTTCAGAAAGAGACACGTGGCGCTATTCCAGGCTATCTAACAAGATTTAAGTGTGAAAATAGTTGGCGTTAGTTGACCATTTTATGACGTTTACTGAAAAAAAAACTCGCAACTCGCTTTGCTCGTGGCTCGCAGTCTATAACTGTGGCTCTCTGACAGACAGACAACACCTTTTAGATGACAACTATTTCTAATTCCTTATCACAATTCTTTGAAAATTGAAAGAAGATGCTGAAATTGTTTAAAACGAAGAATGAAGTCACATTCCTTAGAGAAAGTCAATAATACCAACATCGGTTGTTCCAGGCCTAATGACCAATACTCAGAAACAACTTATCAATAATCGAACAAAATTATATGCTTGATTAAATGGCACATCAAATCTCCATGGACTTATTACATTACTGTATGTCACACTACGATTTGAAATTTTTCATTTGGAAATATTCATTTGCTACACTACTTTTTGCAAATTATAGTGAGAAACTACAATGTACAATAGTATTTGAGATGTAAATCATTTTTTCATTCTTTATTTTTTTATTTATCTTTAAGCACACTGGTACAACATCCATCATCATGGTTCTTATAATGCACAGAAGCGGTAGGGGGGAGTCCCTCCCACTGGCCCAAGATTGAGCATATGCCCTTTCTCCCTCGAAATTTTGCTGCTGGCGGCCATCCTCCTCCAAAGAGGCCCTAATTGCTTCGAAAATTCGTCACTCCACCGAGTGTACTTGGTCGTCCTTGTGATCGCTTTTGTCCATATGGCACCCACTCTTCCGTCTTCGTTTTCCACCTACTCTCATTATATTTTATTTCCGAATTCAACCATGGTTTTTTAATTCCTAGCATGCTCCTCTCCATACACTTATGTGTATTTTGTGTCTTTCCTACGTCTTTTTTTATTAAGGACCAGGCTAGGGCGCCGTATGTTAGAACTGGCTGGACGCAGCTATTCTAAATTATAGATTTTGTATTTTGTGGCATTTTACCTTTAAACACATCTTTCAAGCCCCAATATTTTTTTATCCACTTTTTATTCTAGTTTTTAGTTCTTTCCCCCCCTTTTTGTCCTAGGTAGGTAAATTCGTCTTCCCATTGCACTCCAGTCCCTTCTATTTCCACTTTCCTTTCTTTTTGTTCGATAAAATCCTTGATTTCTCCGGTTGATTTCCAGCTCTGTTTTTTCGTTTTCTTTCAAGAGCTCTGCCCCTAGTTCTTCGATTTTTACTTTCAAGTTACTAAGAATTACATCATCGGCGAATCTGAGATTGTTCAAGTGTTCCCCACTGATTTTAATCCCTCCCCCTTTCCAATTTAAACTCCGGAAAATCTCTTCGAGCACACAGTTAAGCAAGTTAGGGGAAAGCGGATCACCCTGTTTTACATCCCTTTCACTTTTAAATTTATCCTCCTTCCTGTCTACAGTTATATAGGCTTCAACATTTTGGTATAGATCTTTTATTGCTTTTACATATTTTTGGTTCACTCCCTGTTTCCTGAGGGCTTCCCACAAAAACCTACGTTTAATGGAATCGAATGCTTTTCCAAAGTTCGCAAGAAGCAAATTAATACTCAAGTTATATTTGTTAGCCTTTTCCTTTAGGCGCACGTAAAATATACCCAGTGGAGTTCTTAATTGAATCACCACAGAATCACTACTCACATTCAGAAACAGAAATGAGCAAGTGAGTTCGTGAAAAATTTCATTCGCGTTAATATTGTTCCAAGTTTTCAAAAAATCATCCTTCGGAAATGGAAGTTTGCATTCACGAACTGAAATCAATCTATGGATGATCAGTTTTCGATAGGTTCTTTTTTTCTCCTGTTTTAATAGACCATTATTTGAAATTATCCTAAATAATTACAGTAGACACTCGATTATCCAACACAATTGGGGAATGGAGACTGTCGGATAACGAAAAAGTCGGATAATACGAATGTGATATTTTTTATGGTTTTTTGATGCGGCAGGCCTGAATAGTGGTAGTAGATTGATAAAGGAAGTACAGAACAGCTATGTTTGAACAAAATTTTATTATAAAATTGCAAAATGCATACAACGTTAGTCGGTATGTTACTGTCGGACAATACGGAGAATTGTCCGATAATCAGAGTGCCGCATAATAGGGAGAAAATTTTTACTGTCGGATAACCGAGTGCCTACTGTACCTTTAATTGAGTTTAATTGACCTGCCTCCAAATAATTGACTTTAATTGACCTTCCGCCAAATAATTGACTTTAATTGACTTAGTTGACCAAGTTCATCTGTTAGATACCCTGTATTCATAAAATACGAAATATCAGGAGGAGAGGGATATAAACATATGGGCAAACATTCGGGGCGACATAAGGTCGGTACGGTTTACCTGCATATACCTGCCAACTAAAAAACCAGAAGGAACACCTAATTCATCCCAGAACCAATACAAGTATAATAAAAATTGTGCAATCTTTTTCAGACATCGAGGCGGTACCAACTAAGAAAGCGATAATATCAAGGTCAATTGCTTCCAATACAAACTGATACAGAGCGAAGGATTCTCGAAAATTCAACCGGTTTTATCGTGCGCAAATGCATATGTTCCAATAAATACAAGCATTATAAGCATAAGTACTCGATTCCATCGAAAATCTACAAGAGAAGCAGCTGTGCGGTGCGCACTAAAACACTCAACCAAACATGAGAAACTTCACGGAAAAGTACTTTTTCATTCTGCATGAGTCACCGTGAGTGGTGCCTCAAGTTTTGAATCAGCAGAGAAGCAAACTATATGACCTAGACTGATGAAATAGGGGTACGATGAGAAATGTTAAAATCAAGAAAAATGTGTTTCTTTGTTGCCCTAGTTACAATCATTCTAAAGAACATCCACAGGAGTCTCAAGTGTCAGGACATCTAGTATCATTTTACTGAAGATACGAATTAACAGTGTTGCTATAGAAGTGGAGATTTTATTGGCGAATTGAAAGATCAGCAGATTTTTAGTTGCGAATCAGACAAGCATGATGTTTTGTAATTGACAATCGTGAATCATGATGGTTCAAGTTATGGTATCCTGAATCGTGATAGTTAATGTTACAGTAATAGATACTGTCAGTGGCGTACCCAGGGGTAGGGTTGAAGGATCTGGAACATCTCCTTCGCGATTTTGTAAAACCAGAATTGAAAATAGAAAATAATAGACTTTTATCGGACCTTTTTACACGCCTGATCACAACTAAAATACCTCCCTTTTCTCCGAAAAGTCGGTAAAAGGTGCGCTTAGGCAAATTTTCTTTTTATTCATTCATCATGAATTTTTTTAATCGCTAAAAGGATTCTCTCTTTCCGAGAATTGACCCATTCTCAAATAATTCACCGTCAAGTTTTTCACAATAGTAACAATACTATACAATTTCCTTATATTTTTATTTTTTACTGGACCAATATTAAAATTATTGAAGTTTTATTTAACTTTTATTGGATTTATTGGACTGGTAGACACCTTGACAATATGTTATTCAAAAGGAGTGCGCACACTGTTGCATGAAATTTATATTGTGGATCTGACATGAACCAGCACCGGGACCAGACGATTCCGACAACATACGAATTCAAATTTTTGAATCCGCATGATGTCGGTTACTGTCCGTAGAAATTAATGAGCGTTCTCAGTTGTGTTTAATGTTCAGTTAATAATTTGATTCCACGCGTTGAAAAGTTGAAATCGGTTTTTAATTTTCCGAATCCAAATCTCATTAATTTTAATTCATTGTTATTGATGGGATGACGCACTATCATTCTTCATCAGATGATGTTTTAGAGTCTTCAATTTGATGCATGATTTCCAAAACAATTTTTGTTCTCAATGACACATAACTTGTATAACAACTAAACAAGTAAGATTTTTTTTGTGATAAGCGGTTAAGGGCAATCTGATAACATTGAGGACCATTGCAGTCAGACCAATGTAATGTACACGCTCTTCCGACAGACTTAACAAAACGTCACTGTTTGTCGATTGATTTCAGCTGTAGTGTACGATTACTCTAGAGTTCTTCCCCTAGGAAAGTTAGTTTTACTTTTTATTTCTCTCAAGCTCATTTTCCCGTACATGTGGTCGAATATAATCACATCGGGACCCACACATTTTATCATGTCCTATAACATCAAAAATCGACTGAGATCTTTGACACAGTAGATAACCTAAAGAAAGCCGGTACGAGGTAATACCTATCCAACTTGAGTTAAGTACGGAAGGAATAATATAAAAAGTCAAGGCTAAAAACCGAATGCGCAAAGATACAAACGTTCAGGCAATGCGGATCATTTACAGAAGTATAGAGCATTACATTCTGAAAGTAAGAAAGCAATAGGCAATGTCAAGAAAAAGAATTTTGAATCATCTTTGGAGGAAAGATAAGCTTCAAATCCCACAAACTTCAAAAAATAATTGGCAAACAAAAAAGGCATCGGTTCTTCCCCTAGAATATTTAATATTTCTCAACATTATTCTAGCCCAAGAAACACTTCAACTTATTTCCCAGATCACTTTTATAATTCTCACATTTTGGTAAAATGCATCGCTGAAAATGACATTTAACATGCATTAAAGAAGATACCTCCACAGAGGAGCATTGCTCCTGATGGTGTACCCCCCCCCCTACTTATATTTATAGAGCATGTAGAGATTTGCTAAAAGACACCACCAGCACAAATATTTAACCTCGTTCTTAGTAAGGCCATAGTTCCGAATATTTCGAAAATCTTAAAAGTTGTGTCAGTGGGAAAAACCACAGATTTGAATGACGTTGTACTTCATAGGCCTATCTCCATCTTATCTGCTCCCAGTCAGATTTTTGAAATGATACTGTGTGATAACTTATTCAAACTGATTAAACACATGATTTGTGACCAACAGGAGTGTGGTTACCAACGTAAAAATTCAATTGCAAAAAATATCGATAGGAGATACCAAACTAATGTGGATACAGATTTTCAAAAGGCCTTCCATAAGGTAGAACATGGCACACTTTCAACACTGCAATCAATTGGTTTTTCTGGTAAGCTAATTGCACTTTTGCAATCATAAGGTGCAATCTCCAAATCATATATAGGCACTTCTGGTGTACCAAAGGGATCAAATCTTGGCCCACTACTTTTTGACCGATTTATCAATGATCTGCCCACCAAATCAATAAATTGTAATGACTTTCTTTACATTGACGACCTAAATCTGTATAAATTAATTAAGGACAGTTCTAACCCAATAAAGCTCCAAGATACCTAACCTACGCTGGCTACTCGGTGCACTCAACGTAACATACTTCTAAATTAATTTTAAAAAATATATTAAAAAAATTGCCAAATAACTCTACTAAAATACAACAACCCATAGTTTCACAACACACTATAGAAGAACATAACCTAGAAAATAAAGTAGGGACCTAGGTGAAGTCCTCGATTCAAAATTATCATTTACTCCTCATTCAAGTCACATAATAACATCTGCTAGATCTTTACGCGACTTCCTTTATAGAAATGCCCATTCATTTCCTAGAACTGATACCCTATTTTATATTTCTCATCAGTAAAATCCAGACTAGAATTTGGATCTATTATGTGGCATATAAAACAACAGAAAAAATACAATCTACAAATTGAAAAAATTCAAGAAGAGTTCTTACGATGTTTATACAGAAACAATTTCAATATTATCCAAATGACCTTACATACAAGGAGTTACTTGATAGCTACCAACTTCAATCATTGGAATTTCGATGAAAAGTAGCCTCGATTTTATTTATAAATGGCATCCTGATTTCACGTATCTCTGATTCACACTTACAAGGCAAAATTAAGATTCATGTTCCACGGTCAGTTAGTCATTCTTCTAATGGCTTTTACCTCTTGTCTTCTAGATCAACAATGCATCAGAACTCCTCAGTTTTGAAAGGATTGGCTTCTTGTTACCAATTCCTCAAAAGATGAACAAGCTTGGACAAATTGAATCTGAAGGGAAGAGACTCGCTGCAAAAAACTTCGCAGCACCCGAGGTAAGTGTGTAAACAGTATAGTTGAAACAGTGAAAGCGTGAACATTTTCGTACCTATATATTGGGAATGTTTAGTTATAAATACATGCATGAATCAGTTGACATGCGTACTCGTGTGTGAGGGGCATGTAAAGGTGTGAGTATGAATGTCCTGTTGGTAACAGGAACCCCTCCAATAATATTACCAATTTCCACACTCAAGTATTTTTGGTTTTGTTTTTGTCTCTCTCTTTTTATTAATTTTTCCAGCTAAAATACTTGTTTGTAATGTAGGTCCCAGTCGTCAACCTGGATCTCATCTGTTAGCAGGGGAAGGTGAAATGTTTGAAATAAAAAAATAAAATAATAACTATGATAACCATAGCCAGAATTTCTAAAGAAGTACACTGTTTAATGGAAAACTTTCTATAGTTCTCTATTTTAAGATACGAAGAAAAGTAGTTTACGTATCGAAAACGACTAACTCCGATTGAAAACGACAAAAACTGACCGAAAGTATTTAACAAGGACAAAGACATGTTGAACTTGATACGGCCAAAAATGATGGAACGGCTACGAATAACCAAATCTGATCATTGGCATGATCAAATGTGATATTACTGACATCATATAACCGGTACTACGACATGTTTCCGACGCGACAATTCTCCGACACAAACTTTTCCGACTAACATTTATACCGACACGATAGAGCTCCGATAACACTCCGACACATTTACTTAGCCAATGCATAGTAATTTTAAAAAGTAGTTAGTTCGAACCCCTTGTACCTGATGCACAACTTCATTCAGTTCAAGTACTCGTAGTAAAAATGTCAGCCGAAATAATCGCAAATAAACTTCATCTAGATGGATACATCTACCTCCGTACGCGAGAACGAAACGGAAGAACCTACTGGGAATGCCGCCGGACTAGAATGAAGGAATGTTCAGCAAGAGCTGTTACAATTGTACGCAGCAGTGATAACCAACTTGAAGTTATTTGAGGTCCGCAGGAGTCACAACACTCTCATCCTCCTAACAGAGAGGAAAGTGCATCGGAGAAATTGGTGGCAAGACTGAAGAGAAAAGCGGAGGAACATCCAAATCAGCGTCCTGCTCAGATGCTTCGCACCGAGTTGCAGGGTGTCTCTGGAGGAGTGCTTAGTAACTTACCGGAGCAATCAGCTCTGGTACGAACTATCCAGCGAGTAAGAAAGAAGAATATGCCTGCCAGCTCTGCATCCCGTCTTCGATTTTTTCCACAAGAAATACATTGGAACACCAGCAAGAGGCACCAGAAGAGTAGCAAGGCCGGGATATCCCCCATCACTGTGGAATCAGTTTGAAACAGCCCTCGCTAAGACACATCGAACAAATAATGTTAGCGAGGGTTGGCATAACCGATTCCGTCAGGTGGTGGGGAAACACCATCCCGATCTATACTCTGCTCTATCTGAATTTCAGAAGCAGCAGGGTTACACCGAGATAGTTATACAGGAGCTCGCTCTAGGAAAGAAGGTCAGAGGCGCCCCACAAAAGAAGTGGCGCGACCTCCAAATTCGTTTGGAGAACATTGCCGCTGATTACGGAAATATCCCAACCTTACAGTATCTACAAAATCTGTCACACAATGTAAATATCGCATAAAATTTTGAAAGTTGATAAAGAAATTTCGTTTCAAGATGAGTCGGAATATTGTCGTGTCGGAAAAATGAATTGTCGGAAGAATGCGGTGTCGGAAAAATGTCGTACAATCCATATAGCCAGCCAAAATGATTTAGAAGAACCAAAAACTACCCGGGAAAACCCCTAACTGGGTCAACCAAATGGCGCTTTGATAACACTAAGCGGCGATTCTTAACATTGGCTTATATAGGGGCGATCGAGACCTGGTAATTTTGATTACGATTCTCAGTTGATAACATTAGTCAGGATCACATCAAGCGGTGTATACTGCAATCAGAAAATAAAATAATTTTCCCCAACCATTTCACTCGCTTTCACAACTCCTGGCATCAAGAACTACATACAAAAATTCTACAGATTTCCATCACTAGCCATTCTATTCGCCCTCGGAGAACCGAGTACTTGAATCTTTCCACATCATGAGCACATAAAACGAAATTATGACCACCATGAGTTACTTACTGCTTGAAATGAATTTTCTGATACTCAGCTGGCTTCATCAGCTTCACTTTATCGAGGATCTTGTTTTTAATATTGACTGGTTTTCCGTTCACAATCATAGACAGTTCGCAGTACTGCTTCAACGGCATTTCAGGCCTCGTAACGTGCATTATCAGACTATCGCCATTTAAAACCAGTTCTCGGAAGATATCTTGAGCTTCTTGAGTCGTCAGCGAGTAGTTATTCAAATTGGCCAAAGTGAATCGAATGGCCATTACTTTCTCTTGCATGAACCTGCAAAATGAGCGTTAAAAATGTTTGTCACCAGATCACGGACATGTACAAAACAGAAGCGAGAACTCACATCGGAGGCATTTTGTAAATTTCATCGAACGACACTATTTCGGAATTGCCAAAATCGACGAAGTACAAATTGGCACCTTCGGCCAACACTGTCGAAACAACAGCTCGACATAAGCTTTCGTCGGCTGAATACCGCCCTAGACAGACGGTGCCGGGTTGCAGGGGATCGGTAAACGGTTCTGGCGGAGTGTCATTTATCATAGCCATCAGTTTGGTAAGTTTATCGTCAATATTTTTCTGAAATAAAAATACGTGGTTACAAATATGCACGGAAAAGACGATAATAAACCATCTAAACTTGAAGCAATCGGTACAAGACAGTGTCTGAACTATTGAGATTAATAGCTATCGGTAGTTACCTTTATCTGAATAGTAAAATTCTGCATTCCGTCTATCACATGTGAAACGTAAACTTCGTGGGTTGAGCCGACTGGTAAAGTATCGAGAATATACTGCTGTTGTACAGCTGGCTGGGGGGTCACCGGTTTGGCCATTCGCAGTCTAGGGCAGTTCACACTCGTCGTATTGTACGGTTGATAAGTTGGTGTAACCGTTGCAGAAGGCTGTGACTGGGGATACGGAAACGATGGCACTGACATCGCTGGCGCAGGTGCAGACAACGTCGGCGATGTTGAAAATCCCGGCGGTGGCACTTGAAATTGATTACTATTGACTTTAACTTCGTACTTATTCTGTATCACCGCTTTCTGCTGTTCAGCTTGAACAAGAGCAACACACCCTTTGTCGGCTAGGCATTTCGTGAACGTGACTCGATTCTTTTTATCGGCCAACGTAATATTGATGATCGGTAGGTTGGAAACGTAGCCGACTAGCGTAACTTCAGTATGGAGGAGTGTGATGCGATTCGCAAATTCGATGTCGTCTTGTGACCACGGCCGACTTCGTATGCAACCGAATAGAATATATTCGACAGCAAGGGGGGTATCGGGTACCTGGGCAAGATGACTGATTGATTCGATACATCGAATTTCGCCAATTTCGACGATCGCTGAAGCGCCAGTATCGATCAATTTCACGAGTAATTTTCTCACCCCTGACGAAGTATCCGAGCAAATGATAAGCGCTCGACGGTATTGTCCGGACGCTGCACAATACGCGAGTACGACTTTGCCGGGCATTAGATCATTGGCCGACTGTGGCAGGCCCAAGCCAGTGTGCAGTTTCTCCGAATATGCATTCAGAATGTTCTCTATAAACTGATACCGTTCGTTGTCCACAACGCCATATACTTTAATTAACGCATCGTCGGCGCTGATACACGTTAAGCGAGCAGGCGTCTGAAACGCCATTTTATTATCTTACTTAGCACTCCGACTGAAGACGAATCTTGAGCTACGCATTTAAATCCGGCGTTATTATTTCTAAACTCACAAATATAATGTAATTCAGCAGTTAATTCTGGTCAACATAATTCACAGTTGAAAGATTGAAATACACCACGGACAACGGAGAAGACAAGAATGCACGCAATTCGAAGCGTTCATGTGTTGATTGCTGGGCGCGAGCCATCGGTGTCGTCGGTGTGTTGTATAAGATCAGTGTCGCCACATTGGTGGTAACAAAATTCTGAATCTGAAAACGTGAAAAAACAATAAAGTCAACTTGGTGAAAGTTACACTGAAGTTCATAGGTGGAGGGTCTTATGGATGTAAAATAAAATACAAATAATTATTCATTCAACATTCAAGCCACCCGATGCGGTGATGAAGTGATCATTGACCTGTGAGCTGTGAGCAGTGATTACTCGAAGATCAGTGTAGCCATTCTAAGCGAAATCGCGGATCGCATTCCAGACAGCGTTGGGCAAGCTGAAAAACGGCTCAGCTCCCGCCATTTTTCCGCCGCCTGGAGCAAGGCTGGAGCCATTCTGAAAAACATGGAAATCAATCAGAAACCAATTAATGCGGCTTCTCGCTTCTGGCTTTCATTTCTGATCATTCGGGAAATAACTTTCGCCTTCTGAGTCGACTTGGCGGATATTAGCTATCGACTTCTGACTGACGTTCAATCCTTGCCAGTCGATGCGCCATGCTGGCGATGCCATTGACTTTTCATTTAACAAAGAACAAACTGAATATGCTATTTTCAGGGATGGAAGAGTGTCGAACACTGAAAAAATGCCTATAGGATCGGCGTTCCGCATTCGGCATTCCTACAAGTGCCTTTCGATCGAATACCGAAAGCGAAACGCAAATGCTTTTTGGCTATTTTTCACATACCAATGCTGAACGCAAATGCTTTTTTGTAACATTCTGTCCTGGCTATTCTTATGCATGGATCCCGACCACCGACACTGAGTCCGAACACAGAGGCGTGGCTGGGGGGAGGGGACGAATGCCCCCCCCCCAAGGCACTTGAAATTGAGTGCAAAATATGCAAAAATGAGCAATTTTTGCTTTTAAAACACGTTTTTTCGAAAAAATTTCGCTCGAGCAGTAATTATACCTTAATTTTCATGAAATAGTCCTCTAATATCGGTGATTTTTTTTAATACCTCAATTTTCGACTTTTTCTCCCTTAAAAATCTTACTCTGCCCCCCCCCCCCCCGCCCTTAGGAAAATCCTGGCTACGCCACTGTCCGAACACCAACCAAGCAGCAGCAAACGTCCGAGTCTTACCCAGGATCTACATCTGTAGATGGCAATACCAAAACAGTAAATGGAAAACCGATCCATTTCAATTCGTTAATGAGTAAATGCCAAGGTTAAGGGGAGTAAAGTCTTAGAACTTAGGCAAATCCACGAGCATATTAATCAGTTTTCAGAGGCTGAGTAAGCTACACACAGAATGGTAAACCAGAATAAAAATACCGGACCAACATGACCAAAACAAATGAATAAATTTGGAGAGCGGAATAAAACGAAAACAGAATGGGGAGACAAAAATAAAGAGCTGCTTACCAGAACAAAAAATCAGAAAAACTAAACGATTTGTGGGCATCCAGAGCGTGACAATTTCATACTGAAATTGAGGGCAAAGTAACTGAATACATCATATGATTACTATGCCCGTAAGCAGAATCATTAACTTTAAGTCCAAAGTCGAAGGCAAAACGTATGAGCGGGACAATTTCTTTGAGCCTAACAGCATTCCTGCATTTAGGCCCTTTTTCTATTATTCGAAACTGATGTCAAAATTTGGTGTAACCGTAGAGTTGTAAACTGACATGATTCGCACTTGCAATAAATTAATATTTCCACGGTTGATCATCAACTCGCTATTTATCTCATTTTCGGTCGAACCAGTTTACAATATTCGGACAGAACACTTGACACGTAGACGAAATCAATATTCACTGAGCTACAACATACAAGGAGATGTATATTTTCCAATAACATTAAACTAAAAATGATATGATACAAAAGTATTACAATGATTATGTCGAAAATGTACGCAATTTAAAAATACGAGAATTACACATGTAACAGTTTTGAGAAGAGATAAAAAAGAAATCACACAGCCGAGAATCTAACGAATAACTGAGAAAGGTTCCACATTTCGTTAATAAAAAATGATCACTGGTTAAATCATACAGTACAAGTAACAGAAATTATCCGAGTTACAGTAACAAACACCGATAGCAAAAATCGATTTTTTGACGGAGTGAATCGATTTAAAATCGATTTTTTCAATCTTACGTCGCTTAGCGTAGTCATCATTGATTATGTTGCTTAGCACGATTTTTCACGTAGATAATTAAACCAATTTTTTTCAAAAGTAAATTGATTTAATCAGTTTACGATTTCTGAAAGAAAAAATCGAATTAAATCGAACCGATGATACGATTTTTTTGCCATCATTAATAATAAAATATTATATCGGTGTCACTACCGACTACCGACGGTATAATGCATTTCAATGTTATAGTACCATAGCGAATAGATTTGTTCTAAATCTGAAATTCAGGACATGTTTACGATTAAAACTTATTTTAAGAATCACGAAATTAATAATCATATGTACATTTTTAACACCGCGAATTTTCGATGTTAATTGCGTTATCACTAAACAAAAATTTCGTTAAAAATACTGTTCTGGGGCATCTAAATTCTAATAAGAAGATTTTTCACTAAGAAAAGAATGCCCTGATAAAGAAAAAAAATGTTCTGATTTTCATGACTGCCAGTCATCTAATGAATCGACTAAGAGAAAACTGGGCCTTTATCTTCACCTTTATTCCGTTTCTAAATTAAATAGTATCTATTACCCCATTAAATGGAATACAAAATCCTTTAATATCTTGCGATTTTCCTCCTATCCTGACGCAGGTCCAATGGGGTAATGCTAGGTTGGGGTGTGGTGTCCCAGGACCAGAATATTTTACGGTAAAATTAAAAAACAAAAAAAAAAAAAAAAAAAAGTCAGAAAAATGATACAATAATTCAAGACCACAATCCTGTCAACCTTGATAGAATACGAGATGAACAAAATTATGAATCCAGTCATTTAAGATTATCTTTATGATATTTTTAATCCTCACGATTTTTCCGCTCTTTTTAATAGTCAGATTGTACGATATTGAGCATCCCTGAAAAGAATACCGACGTATTTTGCATTAATCTAAGCGTTCCTCAAATTCGAATTCATTAAGGCCCCGACTGATTTCCGCAAACGCAGGGCACTCGGACGCGCTTTTGGGCTCTCGTAAAGGCATTCTCTCATGATGGCCGTGAAAGGTTTAAGAACCTGCAAACAAAAGAAATCATAGCGATGCTTTACGACATGTTGCAAGATAGAACTGTAATTTCAGAAGAATTTCAGTACGTACGGTATCGTTCTCCCAACGAGAAGGAATACAAAGAAGGTCTTCTATGGATTTCTTCATGCCGTATAATCTTCTTACGTCTTCGACAGTAGGGTGCCAGGGAAGAATACGGGAGAAAGGTAGAGAGTGGTCCTCAACCAAATAACGATCACCGTCAACTGTCGTGCAGCGTCTATAAAAACAGACAGTTAAGAAACAATTGGTCGACAGTTCACATAAGTTATTAATATACATCTTGGTTAAGTAGGCGAACCACTTCACTTTCCCAACTTGGGCAGAGATTTCCGTCACTTTTGCATACGCTTTTCTGTTTTGGGCTATACTGGTCCACCGTGGGCCCACCATTCTCACAATTTCATCGTGGTCTCCCTCTTTTCCTTTTCCTGCCATAAGGGGTCCATTCTGTTTTATTTATACTCCATTTATTTGTGTTTCCTCTTGAGATGTGCCCTACGTATCCGAGTTTTAATTTTTTAATCCGATAACCAAAATTCTCTAAATTAGTGAGCGTGCTGATTGTTTTGTTTTTAACTTTGTCTTTGTCTTTTTGTTTTAATTCCATTATACTACGTAACATGGCTGATAGTACCTTTCGTAATTTATCGACTTGCCCTTTTGTTAGAGCCCCATATGACAGTATTGGAAGAACACAGGTAATCCTCCATAACTAACGTATATTGTTCTTATTTCTTTGTTGTTTTTTTCTAGTAGCGTGTAGAACTCCTCATACTCTTTTGCTGGTGAGTTAAGAGTTAGGACTTAACATTGGATTACGGTCATACTTATCATTTGCCTAGTTTGAGTTTAAGCACTGCAATACGCTCAGAAATGCCTCTGATTTACATAATGTTGTTTACTAACGTTTGTTTGAGATAAAACCCCACCCCACGGTGTCTCACACTACAGCTCAGGCCTGTGCAGAGGGGGAGGGGGATTCCCCCGGGACCGAGTTTTTTTAGGGGTGCTAAAAAATCTGCGTTTACAAAAAGGGCCCCAAAAACATTGTTTTTCTTCTCTTACCTACTTTTACATCCCCCCAGGGCCCGAATTTCCTCTGCATGGCCCTGGTACAGCTATAATAATAGAAATTACAATTGTTTTTTCTTTTAATCAAAGTTTCCCCGTTACGTTTGTTTCTAAAATACGATTACGTCATACTTAATTTTTTCTAATGCATTTTCTAGTTCTAGAATCTTCGCTTCGTTTGCTAAGACTTGATGTTGCTTTTGTTTTACTTTTACTAATTTCCAGTGTTGAGCCAAGTGACGGAGTCTTGTGGACATAAACCCTACGGCGTCCACCCGGCTTGGGGTGAGAGTTACGAGTATAAAAAAGAATATTCTCCGGTATAATTACACAGATGTTTCACACTTTCAAGAACATTCAGTGAAGAATAATCTGTTTGTAATTTGCACGGATATGACGTTTCTGGATCAGTCACCTGATGGTACTCATATTATTCACAAAAAAAAAAAAAAAAAAAAAACTTCCCGAGTCCAAATTTAGAATCCGAGAAATAAACAGCTCTCCAAGTGTATATACGTTCCCATCTATCAGTAACTCTACCTCTCATCTATTTCTTGCATTTGGACAAAACAACTTCAAGAGTCCAAATGCAGGATCCAACAGCCCAGATATCCACAGCTCTACAACTCTATATATTATTTCAAAGTCTCAGTTTGTTAGCATCTTGTATCTATCTACTAGTTATGAACCTAACTTTCGCCTTCCCTTTTATTAAAAAAAAAAATCTCGAACGCTATTTTCCAGAAATTCTTGAAGAAAAGAGGAATGAATACATTCGTTCGTGTTGACAAGGGAGTTCTAGAAGACACTCAGCCTCCTTGTTTGCTGTCTGAATACATATTTCTAAATCTTGACTCAGATATCTTGATCCGCAGTGTCCTCTCTTCAATGATGTATTTCTTTATAACTAAAATGAAATCTTACTGGTATATTTCGTAGAACACCAGGCCTAATGAATAAATATCGGCCGTCTTGAGAGCCTCGAATGAAAAAGTATTGATAGTAGCAGTAGCGATTTCCGGAGCCATGTATCTTGGGGTGCTTAACATGAGATCGGGCTCCATCTCCATATTGTCTTCGGTACTGAAATATATAAAAACATAAACATGAAGAGATTTTACGATTTAAAAATGTAGAGATGTGCAAGCGTTTTTTTTTTTTTTTTTTTTTTTTTTAAACAACTCTTTCTAGAAAATTTATCAAATTTTGAAGACTTTCGCTTACGAGCTCAGTTCTTGATAATAACGAAGTGTAGCCAAATTCAAATATAACAGATTGTCGAACATCGGTTTCAAATTTTGTCTTGCGAAAAAACGAGGCCCGGGCAGGCCCATAGAGAGCCTCGTCCGGGCCTAGAGCTAGAAGTAAAAGAGGCCCCTCCCCTCATAACAAATTTTAGCGAGGGAAATTTTCTCAGAGACGTTGAACAGAAATTGTATCTCAGTTTTCCGTGATTGAAGCGCAGGTGCAACGAGGCAGTGTATATCCATCGTACTTCTCATTTTTTCTGAGATTTTTTCTTTTCTGCCGGGCCCCCAGCTTTCCCGGGCCTGGGGACAGAATACCCACTTGCCCCTCCCCCCTTTTTTCAGATCTGGACCCGGGAACTAACGTTATCAACAATATCAAAAGAGACTTTAATGATGATGATGATAAGGTTTTCAGTCTTACAATCGGTTTGATGCAGCTCTCTATTTTTCCCTATTTTGTGTAAATTCTTCCATCTCCAAATAACTCTTACATTTGACATCCTCGATTATCTGTTGAACATACTAGAATCTCTGCCGGCCTACCCAGTTATTTCCTTCCACTCTTCCTTCCAGCACGAGTGATATAATTCCCAGGTGCCTCAAGTTATGCCCTATTTTATCTCTCCTCCTCTTCACACAATTCCAAATATCCAATTAACTTCCTACTCTGTTAAGTACTTCCTCATTTCTTACTTTATCCGTCCATTTGATACATATCACCACATCTCAGAAGCTTCGATCCTTCTTTTGGCTCCTGGTCAAGTTCCAACTGATCGGTAAACCCAATTTATGAAATACATATTCACTCACCTGATATGCATTACAGCGATTTCAAAGTTTGAAATCACGCATTCTTTTCGATGATTGATGAGGAAATTCTTCGATGTAATATCACAATGTGCAACTGCGGGGCGTTTTAATGTACCCAGAATCTCGGTGTGCAAGTAAGCAAGAGAAGAGGCGGCCGAGTTCACCAACGCGAAGAACTCGACGTAATTCAGGCGCGTTTTATCCAGATAGTCGTGCAAAGAACCGATTTCGTGGTAATCCGTGTAAATAGCTCTCATTCCAGTACCCAATATGTCAGATGCAATGTAACCTGTATTAAGAACAAGAAGAATATAACCAATCCACCGCAGACACAACTGAACTATAACAATTAGTTGGAGGACTGAACGCATGAAGCAGCTATGCGTCTTTCGGTGAAAATGATTTATCATTACTTCTCGAACAGATATTCATTCAAGACACCATGCCAGACGATCCCAAGTGGAACAACACACAGCTGGTTCTAATTACTCGAAATTCATAATGATTTTAGTACCGAGAACATTATCGTGACGAAGTAATGCAGTTTCGTATACTTTCTTCTCCCTATCCCAACGCTGTTCCTCTGCCGTTGAGAAAACTTTTTCGACTATTTTAGAGGCGTTCCATTCGCCCACATACACTACGGCAAAACGACCATGCCCAAGACAGTGGGACCGCTTGATTTGCCTACTGATTGTAGTTGGAATCTGGAATATTACGTTGATTACTACTTCGTACCAATCTTACGAGTGAATCCACTCGAGACTATTTTTATTGCACAGGATAAGTTATTTGAAAACGGACACACTTTTGGAGTAATGAGTGAATATCTTTCTAAATCATCAGGTAGCCAGCCACATACATGTACTAAAAGAATCGTAGTAAAATAATAAAATATACCAGAAGAGGTTTGGCCGCGCCCGATCCGGAAGAGCTAATGCAGTCCTGCAATATATTATGCGACTTCTGTATCTTGATGTTATACGTTTTTGTTAAATATTTACGAGATTTATTTTCTTTCTTACACCTAAAAAATACCCAACATTAGTTTAAGAATTCACTTGAATTCAGATTTAAAAGTTACTTCACTCCGGACGTACTTACTTAAGAATGAGAAACGTAAACGAAACAATCAGTACACTGAAGAGGACAACCAGCAACGCTATAAGGAGTAAATTATTCTCGAAAAATGAATTCGGCGAAGAAGTATTGGCACGAGGTTTGTAATGCGGAAATAAATCTTTATTGCACAAATCTGTAAAATTGCAACACTTAATAGAGCGACCGTAATACGACGGAACCAAGTCTCCTTTACATTGCAACAAGGCCTGGTCATTCTCCGAAATACAACCGAACGTTCGAACGGGCTCGAATTCCTTTTTATCGACGTTGTATATTTCGTCGACAGCGCTGAAGCACTGTCCACCGGGTCTCAAGAGGCAAGTTCCATTGTCGTCATCTTCGACTCCTGGGCAATTGTTGCAATGACATAGAATACCATCTGGAACATAAATGAATAAAATACTTGATATCTATTAAGTAACTAGGTATATTAACATCGAAAAGTGGCTAAGAACCGCTACGATTCACATGAATTCAGATTGGTATTATTCCAAAAACATTTGTGTGGTACACGCGTCAAATAACAACATAAACCCGAAATAGTTAAAGACATCGAACTGATATTATGAATATTCAAGCAAATGCAACCAGATCAGAAGAGTAATAATGTAAATGGTGACTTTAAGATCTTAAAATCACTTTTCAGACAGAGTATAATATTAATATAAGGCTACCATTTATTAACACGGAAGAAACAGGCGAAATCACGGAGAAGTAGGGACTATCACAATATAAGAAAATATTAAACGAGGGGAAAATACTCCACGGATGAATAATACAATACACACATGAATATGAGGGGACCACAACAAAGAAATTATTTAACGGAAGAAAGGAACATCGCACAATGACTGAAAATGAGCATTAGATTTTAAAACTTTGAAAAATTCTCTGACATGTCTGTGAGAATCCTGAAGAAATCTTGAAGAGTCTTGTTGGATTTGAAGGAAGTCTTAGCAGACCTGATGTAGACTTGGACGAGCCCAGAAGAGAGTTAATGAATCTTGAACTTGTCTAGAAGAGTGTTGAAGATTCTTAATTTCTTTGAAAGAATCTTAATAGTTCTTCAACATGTCTGCAAAACTCGCAAAGAAATTTCGAAGACTTTTTTGGTATCTGAAGGGGGTATTCAGAAGTTTCACCAGACCTGGAATCATTTTGGGTTAATCTGGAAGGGGGTTAAGGAGTCTTCAGCATGTCTAAGATAATCTGAAAGAGTGAACATAATTAGAAGAATCTTGAAGATACTCAAACACACCCACAAGAATCTTGAAGAAGTAATAAAGAATCTGACATAATACTGTATCTGCATGATTATCGCATGACTTCACGTCGCTACAGGCGTACAGGCTTCCGTTCATAGAAATTAAATTTGTGTGTAATCCTCCGTTTGTATTCTGCGATAAATATTGTGCATTCGTATTTTTTCTTCGTTAGTATTCCTCCGTTCTAAGACCCTATTTTCTCCGTACTTAATATTAATTCCCTTAACATAACCGTCAGAAATAAGTTCATACATGTCAAGAGATCAGCAGTATAAGATGCAAAATGTTATCAAGTCCGGAAATGAATACGAACTTCGAAGCGATAAATATAATATAATGAGTCTCGATCTTTAAACAGTGAACCGTACTTACTCATTTCAGTACTAGACAATGCAGCAGAACTTTCATCAAAATTAATTAATTACATCTTTTAATTTTAATTTAAATTATTTCGTTATTTGTTTGGTGTCAGCGTCTAGCGCATAGATAATAGAGTTACAGTATTCGGACTTCCCAGACCGGTGGCGCGCTAGCATCGTGCCTTCCTCCCTTTCCGCACTTCAGGAAATAGTGCCATAGAATTCTTATCAACGTTAGGATACACTGTACGTAAACAATGCCTAGCATCTCATATAATCCTAACGTTGATAAGGTTCTGTTGAACTTGGGAAGTCCGAATGTTTGATTCCAATTTTTCAACTTTAAAGAAAATTTCCAATAAAAAGTTGAAACTGAAACCTCGAAATGGAAAACTGATTCTAAGGATTTTGTATTAAAAAAAAGACTTTAAATTCTTATGAAATAAAGCTTTTTTTCTCAGTCTATATGGAATTTAGGTTTTCACAAGATTATTGACAACAAAGACAACTTCGGCGTTCGGCCTTCGGCTGCATGCAACAACTACGCGATGAAAGAAAGTTACACGCAATGTTACCAACAATTATACGTCACAAAAATTCTCCTCTTTCAGCCTAACATTATTTCTTAATAATTTATTATTCCTGCAATATACTGTAGGAAACTTGTATCTCGTACTCCCTCATCCTTATCAATGAAGAAAATATTTTGTATGTCCTACATCTTAAAATTTGCGTAAATTATTCGAAATCAACGAATATATGATGTAACGCCGTACAACAGTATTTTCCCTTGTACCAGTTGTTCAAGCTGGTTCAACAGTTCAACCAAATGGGCAACGCATTGTAGCCCTGTCTACCCTAGAACACCTCTGGTCTACTTTCGAAGTACAAATGGGCAACAATTGGTCAACTTGAAGTACGCTCTATTGTAGCCCTGTCTACCCTAAAACACCTCTGGTCAACATTTGAGGTACAAGTGGGCAACAACCCAGGAACCACAAAGTTCATAAGAATTTCCAACCAATCAGCAATCAGAGCCCTATTTCTTCCTAGCAGGGATGAGAAGCTTATTGAAAAAACTTCTCTTCCGGCTTCTGGCTTCCATAATTTTAAAAAGCTTCCAGCTTCTGACTTCTTTCAATTTTGTAATTTAAAAACTTCCGGCTTCTGGCTTCTGTTATTTCAAAAAACTTCCAGCTTCCGACTTCTAGCTCCCGAAATTTCACTTTATTTCACCTCTAGCATTTTTTAAGCCCCCCTCCCCCCTCTTCCAAAATAATAAGAAGCACAAAACAAGTTAAAATGAAATAATATATTTAGACTTTGAAGCAACGAGTTTAAGAGCTCTTTTCTTATAAACAATGACTGACAAATTAGGCCAAATGCTGATTCTGAATTGGAACTTGGAAGCCAAAAAGAAGCCGATAAACAAAAGACTTCTCTTCCAGCTTCTGGCTTCCAACTGGAATTGGCTTCCGGCTACCGGCTTCTCGATTTGAGTCAGGATACCTAAAAACTTCCGGCTTCTGCTTCCAGCTTCTTTCACATCCCTGCTTCCTAGTAGTTGCCTTAGTTGCCTCGAGGGCCTCGAGCAACCATTGGGCAACTGTTGAGCAATCACAAATTCCAGACAGCAGTTCCCCTATGGTAGACCTGTCTACCCGATAGTTGAACTGGGCAACACTTGGATTTTTCCTCATCGGGGTTAAGGAGGTAACTCATGTAAATATGCAACAAGAAATGATTTATCAAACTTTGTTCATGTTTTTCATTTTTAATATTAATATACAAGTATCATATTGCATTCATTCAATAAGTTATCAAATTAATAAATCGTTTTCTAATTTTTTTTTCTCAATATTTTTGATTGCCTAGCTATAATACAATCCTCTGAAAATGTTGATTTAGATGTACCCTAAGAATTACATTCATGTTCCTGGATATTTCATAGTTGTGAATCAATGAAGCTGAATTATCTAATAAAGTACTTGCGTAACTTCATGACAACTTTCAGGATTTTGCAATGAGGTTTTTACAGTTTTACAAGATTTAATTGAAATCTTCAATCACTCTCATCATTCCAAGGAAAACACAAGGTTTGTATGATTCTATGAATTTATTTGTGAATAGACTATGGTATTCTGAAAAGGAATTTCATAATGTGACAAAAAATTGTGACTTGCTAAAAATAAAAAAATTCTTGATTTCCTAAAATTGAGGTTATAAACTGAGCACCACTTATAGTTAAACCCTTCTAAATTGTTAATGAATGATAAATAATCAAACTTCTTGTTACTTCGATTTTCTTTTTGTCCATCTGCTTTTATGACTAGATTATTATTATTCAAATTGATACAAACTTGTCTTGTGGAATTTTTATCAATTTTATTATCATTGCTATGTGATAGAACTTCAGATTCAGGTTTTTCAAAAATACCAAAGGTGAATCGTCCATTTTTATCCCGATTAATTTTTATAATATTCAGATTTCTTCCGGGAGGAATATCATATTTTATTAGATATTTATTGATAGTTTGCAAGCTTATATTATATTTTTCCGTGAAAAATTTTTTTGTATCATTTATGAAATCATATTCTCTCATCAATTTGATTAGTGTTGCATGATCCATTTATTTATAAAATTTTTGAGAATGGGAAATGGTAACTGGAATGGAACGGAAAAGGGAAGGGGAAATGGTAAAATGGAATGGAAAGTGGAATGGCAAATGGTAAAAAAAAAAATAGAAAATTTTTTTATATAAATGGTAAATGAAAAATCTTTAGTTACTTCAACTTCAATAGTTAATTCATTTAGCACAGATGTAAAAGGAATGATAAGTTTCAATTTAGAAAATTTAAAATATTATTATGAAAATCAATCAACATCAGATATTGCTAAATCATATATGGACTTGATCAAAGAATTTCATAAAGGAATTAATGAGAAGAATTTTGATGATGAAACTAAAAAGAATTATAGAAAACTTGTTAATGCAATTTTTGCTCCTGCTTGTGAAGCAAGATGTAATAATATACTCTATCAAAATTTATCAAATGATTAATTTAATGAATCTTCTGAGTAATAGCAAACATCTGGAAGAAGAGAAAAATCAATTGAATGAAGAAAATGATAGATTACTTAAAAAATATACTGAAAAATCTCAAATTAAACCTGTTAAATATGATTCTAGTTTGGATATATCTGTAACAACAAAATCATTCAATTTATTACGAGTTTCAGAATTGATGAAAATACAAAAGAAGGTAGATGAAATGAAAATAGATTTTGGTAATAAATTCACAAGAGTTGCTGTCAAAGATTCAGATATCCCATCTAAAGATAAAATAGAAAGAATTTACGCAAAGAATAGTGAGTCAGAAAAATCAGTTATAAATCAAAAACCTAAAAAATCAAAAACTTGAACTTAAAGGTCTAAGTCTATTTTGAACATATTCATTTTCATACCTATTTTAGGAAGATTTTTATGTCTTGGGAGGTTTTTGGAAGGTTTTATGTCTATTTTTTACATACATTTTTACATTTATTTTAGTACGTTCATTTTTACTTACGTTTGTTTTTACATTCATTATTAGTACATTCCTTTTAGTATGTTCATTTTTAGTACATTCATTTTAGTACGTTCATTTTAGTATGTTCATTTTAGTACGTTCATTTTAGTACATTTATTTTTTAGTACATTCATTTTTACGTTCATTTATTTTACATTTGTTTTTAGTACGTTCATTTTTAGGTCTATTTTTTCCTTATTAAATTTCTTTAAGAAAAATATTCTATATAAATAAGAAGAATGAATCTGTCTAAGAAAATTATTTCAATTTGTAAAACAATACCAAATGTTTCATCTATTAATGTTTCAGCTATTGAAGCTGGAGAAGTTCATCTATGTACAAAATGTATGAAATTTAAAAAAAGCGATGACTTTGGGAAAAATCAATATTGGTGTAAATAATGTAAAAATTTAATAATGAAAAAACATAATGATGAATTAAAATTAATTGATAAAGTGTGTGAGTGTGGGAGGAAAGTAAATATAAGAAGTTATAATACTCATCTGAAATCAAAACTTCATAAAAGAAGATTAGATATGGTAAAAGAAAACAAATTTACACTAGTCCTATGAAAAAATAATTTTGTTATAAAAATTTTTCCTATATAAATAAGTAGTGAAAAAACTTCTATACAAAATGAATACTAGAAATCAGATTGTGATAAGTGTTATAAAAAATGAGACTGGAAGACAAGACACAGATATTTCTCAATGGATTCAGTTTTTTAAAGTGCATAATTTCTATGCAAGTGAAACTACAAGACAAATAGAACACTATTTAAGAAAGTATAGAATTCATATAGCTTTCAAAGAAAGAGAAGTAGTAGAAAAATTGAATGAATTATATTTTATATTATTACAAAAATTAACTCAATCTAGATTACTTCGACAAAATAGAATGCAAATCACTTTTACTTTAACAAAGGAAGAAATAAATACATGGCTTACTAGAACTCCATTCCAGTTTGAGAAAAATATTTTTAGTACTGATAAACCAGATCAAAGATATAATCAATTCAAATTTCATAAAGATATATTTAGCTCAAGTAATGAGAATGATGAAGATATATTTGGAGTAAATTAATTTAAAATCAAACCTAAATTTGTAGCTGAGAATTTTGCAAGCAGACACACACAATTTGAAATTGAAAATGAATGGGGAATATAAGACTTGGAAGAGTTCTTAGATATTATGAAAAAACCTATTTTTGGTCTTCTTAAAAAATGGATAAATTTACATAATGGAATCAGAGCTAAATTCTGTGTATCAGCAACTTACAAAAGAAGGGGTAACACTATTGATACTACTCCAATGCATTTACAAACTGAAAATTATATATTTCTCCGTGAATCCAATTTGAATGATATATATAATAATGTTACAGACTATATAATAGGAAGACATGAAAATATAGAGGATAATTTAGAGGGTACTCAATGGGTTTTAATATCAATTGATAGTTTCAGAATTAATATAAATAGGTATGATCCATTGAACGCTGGTTCTTATATTGAACTTCCCAAAATTTTAGCAAAAAAGAAAGCAATTGTGAATATAGAAAATTACGATAATCAGTGTTTTAAATGGCACGTATTAGCTCATTTTCATCCAGTTGATGGGAAGCAACATCCAAATCATGTAACAAAATATAGACAATATGAACATATGATTTTGATAATGATTTTAAAGGAATAAAATTTCCAGTAAAAGTTGAAGATAGGTATTACAAAGTTTGTTAATAGAGTCAATGAAAATAATAAAGTTGAAGGAGGATTCTCAATTAATGTATATCATCATAATAATAGCTATAAAATTTACCCATTATCAATAATAAAAGATGAAAAGAAAAATCATATTGATTTACTATTTTTAAAGGAAAAAGGAAAGACTCATTACTGTTTAATCAAAGATTTATGGAGATTAGTTGGAAAACAAACTACATAAAATTGTAAAAAGAAATATCTTTGTAAAATGTACTTGAACAGTTTTCCTTGTGAAAAGGTATTATTTGATCATAAGAGTTATTGTGGATTGAATAAACCAGCAAAAGTGATTCTACCTGATAAAGCTGACAATATTGTTGAATTTAAAAATTATAAACATTAATGAGGTACATTATATGTGATGAAGTTTATAAATATAACAGAATTGATGCTAGATAGAAACTCGTAAAATAAATCAAGAAATTGAAGAATCCATACAATAATAGAGATCATTATATATAGAAAATTTTAGGAAACATATCTCAAAATTATAAATGATTCAGTTGGTATACACAAATCTGGATTGCTTGGATGTATGTGAAACTACTAAACAAAGTTGAATTATATGATGTAGATATGTTATTAATGTTTGAAAGAGCTAAACGAGGAGGAATATCACAGTGTTCAAATAGATATGCAAAGGGTAATAATAAATATATGGGAAAGAAATTTGATAAAACTAAGGATTATTCAATATTTAGATGCAAATAATTTATATGGATGGGCTATATGTAAACACCTACCATATGGTAGATTTGAATGGAGGAATCCTGAATATTTTAATGCAGAAAGAATTATGAAAATGAAAGATGATCAGAAAATTGGATATCTTCTTGAAGTAGATTTGAAATATCCTGAAAAATTATGGGAAAAACATTCTGATTTACCCTATTGTCCTGAAAATGTAACTGATGATAGACAACTTCCAAAATTATTTACTACATTGTATAATAAGAAGAAGTATGTTCTTCATTATTTAAATCTTAAGCAAGCTCTTAAAGCAGGATTGAAATTGGAAAAAATACATAGGGTTATAAAATTTGATCAATCTGATTGGATGAAGGTATACCTATACTGAAAAGAATACTGAATTAAGACAAAAGGCTAAGAATGATTTTGAAAAGGATTTTTTTAAATTAATGAATAATTCTGTTTTTGGAAGAACAATGAT
Source organism: Acanthococcus lagerstroemiae (assembly GCA_031841125.1). Lineage (NCBI taxonomy): Eukaryota > Metazoa > Arthropoda > Insecta > Hemiptera > Eriococcidae > Acanthococcus > Acanthococcus lagerstroemiae. The sequence goes on from CM063110.1 coordinate 39,899,508, forward strand.
GAATGTTAGAAAGCATGTTGATATAAAATTAATTTCAGAATGTAATAAATATACTAAGTATGTTTCAAAACCAAATTTTGAGAAATCAACATTTTTTGGAAGAAACCTTGCAGCTGTACAAATGAAAAGAACAATGATCAAATTCAACCAACTAATTTATGTGGGAGTAGCTATTTTAGATATTTCAAAAACATTGATGTATGATTTCTATTATAGATTAAAGGAAATATATGGAGATAGAATAAAATTATTATATACTGATACTGATTCATTAATTATTTCTATAAAAACAAAATACTTTTATAAAGATATGAAAGATATGATTGATGAATTTGATAAGTACATCAGATTATAAGAAAGATAATATTTATGGGGTACCACAAGTTGATAAAAAGGTATTAGGTAAGTTTAAAGACGTGATGAATGGGCAAATTTTGGAAGAATTTATTGGACTTGCTTCTAAATTATATTCTAATAAAGTTTTTACATCAAATGATGATGCAATGAAGAAAGCTGAAAGAGTGAAGAAAAGTATTATTAAGAATCAGATAACTCATAATGATTATAAGATATTATGTTTAGAAAAGAAAATAACTAAGACTATTAAACAAAAGATGATAAGGAATACAAGACATAATATTTATACTATTGAACAGAATAAAAGAGGATTAAGTTCATTTGATGATAAAAGATGTTTAGTTGATGAACAAACTGATACATTACCATGGGGTTATTATAATGCAGTATCAAGAGATAAATTTATCCATCTTAATAAAAAGGGAATTATTACAAATTAAAATAGAAAACCTTCCAGAAAATTATAAGATAAACTAAATTGAAGCTACTTTAGATTGTAATGAGAGATAACTTTTTTTATTTACTTACATAATTTATTTCAACATCAGATTCAAAATCAGTATGAGGAATATTTATATCTTTTATTTCATTTTCTATCTTTCTTGACAAGACACTTAGATGAGCAATAATATTTATCATTAATTTACCATATTTTTTTCTTTTATCTTCAGTTAATTGTTGTATTTTATCTGAAAGAGAGGGTCTATTAAAGTTTCATAATTTGATCTTGTTCTAGCAACAGGGTCTTTAAAATATGGTATGATGTTCTCAAAATCAAATTCATCTTCATCAACTATAGAATCTTTATAGACTTCCATTTAGATAGAATAAATTTTTTAATAAGCATAAATTTAATTATCTCATTCTAAATCAACCTCTTGAACAAGATGTTTTAGAAATGATGAGATGCTTTAAGAATTTGAGTTGGTTAAATATGATGATAATAATTTAAAGGATTTTTTTGAAAAATGATTTGAATTTAAAAATAATCAGAAACAATTAGTTGAAAAATGAATGATTTAAGAGAAGAATTAAAAAATTAGGTGTCACTATACCATCTGGATTAGTACTATGATTACTTGGATGTGATTTTCAAGTTTCTTAAATGAATAAAATCTTGAAAATTGAAATAATAGTTCAAGTAATTAAATATAATATAATAACTAACAACAAGATATTATAGGAAATTGAATTGAAAAATAAGATAAAAAAGTTCAAAATATTTGACTTATCCTAAGATGAAGTTGATGTATTGTTCAAATTGTAAAAAGGCAACTGATCATTCATTATATATACATTTAATAAGTCCTCATTATGAAAAAGAGACTAAAACTTGTTTAGAATGTATGTTACAATTGATAAGACAATTAAGAATTAATGAGCGTAACATTATGTGGTATTATTGTGAAAAATGTAAGATAAGGACTAGACATATAAGATTTCATTATGATGAATTAAAATGATTTTATTTTTATGATTACAAAATGATATGTCTAAAAAATGTGAGCAATGGTAGATCTCAACTCCTACATCATGAGAAACACCGAGAGAAAGGTTGAAGTTTAGGGAAAAGTAGAATCTAGTGACAGATGATATACTATATATAGGAACGTAGTAAACATACTTTCTTATAATCATTAAAATTATACTATAAAAAAAAGAAAAATTACCAATTCTAAAAATTGAATAATTTCTAAAATTTAACAAAATACCCATTTTTTTTTTTTTTTTTTTAAACCAAATCTTCACTTTTTCTCAATTTTCTCATTTTTAAAACTGTCTTCAAAAACCTAAAAAATAACCATAAAAATAGTGCTGGTGCATAGTGACGTTCAACAAAATATATAAATTTTTCTACTAAATCTCCATTTTTCTCAATTTTCTCATTTTTAAAACTGTCTTTGAAAACCTAAAAAATGACCCTAAAAATAAGAGAAACCATAGTGACGGTGAACATAAAAAGACTGCACAAAATCATTAAAATATCTACCAGATCTCCACTTCTTTTCAATTTTCTCATTTTTAAAACTGTCTTCAAAAACTTGAAAAATAACCTCAAAAATGGAGGTGGTATACAGTGACGGTGAACATAAGAAGACCATACAGAATCACTAAAGTATATAAATTTTTCTACCAAATTTCCACTTTTTTCAATTTTCTCATTTTTGAAACTGTCTACAAAAACCTAAAAAATCACCCTAAAAATAGGAGAAACTATAGTGACAGTGAACATACAAAGACTACACAAAATCACTAAAATATATACATTTTTCTACCAAATCTCCACTTTTTTTCAATTTTCTCGTTTTTAAAACTGTCTTCAAGAACTTGGAAAATCACTCTAAAAATGGTAGTGTCGTGAAGTGGCGCAGAACATACAAAGCCTATCTACTTATCTAGCCACTGGCTTTCCACATGCTGCAAACTACGCGCTTTGTCGCTCGCGACCATAGGCTTTATCTTGTTTTTCTGTACCCTGCACCCGGGGGATATGGAAGCATGGAGTATTGTAAGACGCCATTTCAAAAAATCAGCAAATTAGTTCGCGTTTTTTGACATTCACCAATGTGTCCATACCAGTGTTGGCACGTAAACTTTAAGTTTACATAGTCTACGTAAGTCTACATGTAGACATACGTAAAGTAAACAACCATTGTTTACGCGTAAACTATGTAAAAAAATGTAAAAAACGACTTTGTTTGCTAAAAAACATTTTATTTTAGTTTATAACCATCGATCCTTCGAAGTTCACATCGGTCAAGCTCACTCAAATAACAACCCGATAGACGCGGGTGTTCCTCAAGGAAGCGTCCTAGGTCCCGTACTTTTCCTGCTCTACACTATGGACATCCCTGAAAGTCCAAATGGCAATGATATCCCTCTTTGCAGACGACACAGCCGTAACAGCACGCAACAAGAACTACGAGATCGCAAACCAAAACCTCCAAAAAGCAATTGACAAAATATCCGCTTGGTCCAAAAGGTGGAAAATCGAACTAAACGAGTCAAAGTCAGTGAAGGTTGATTTCACATTACGTCCGTATCGTCATATCCCCATAATCATCAACCGAGCGAATTATTAGTGATGATACTGATAGTAGCGGAGAAGTGAGAGAATTGAAACTTGAAACTGAAAAACAACGAAGTCTACGGTAAATTTCAAATCTACATGTAGATTTGAAGTCTACATAGTTTACGTTTCACGTAAAAAACGAAGTTTACGCGTAATCTGCCAACACTGGTCCATACAAACGATTACTCACGATGAATTTCATTTTAAAATGGATTAGAAATATAGAAATTACTTACTCTGAGCGTCCTTCTCCCTTCAAAAAAACAATGTTTAGTGAAAAAATGTGCATTGATGCAATGAATATATTATATGTGTACCTATTTAGTTGGGCTCAGACTTGGTGATATTTTTGAATGCTGTGTATTTATATTGAGTAAGTAATACTTCTAGTAATATGGAAATTGTGTTGGTAATTATTTCGCAATTATTGTATTCTCAAATTTCATACAGGTGGTATATAAGTCGGATTTTTAGGGACCCCTCAGGTGACTAGTGTGAATCTGCCCGCTTTTAGCAGGGAATAAGTCGATTGGAAGTTGCATAAATGCTTGTTAAAATGCTTACTTAGCTCTTCAACTGGTAATTTAAATATCCATTCCTGAGATTTGTTCTGGAGCAAAAGGAAATGAATACAAGATCCTGCAAGTTCGTTGTTGGATCTGTTATTTCTGCTGAAGATATATTTGAGAGTTATATATAGGCTTATATGTCCCATATCTTATAAGATATAGTACATTGAACACTTGTTTTACTCGCCAGGGAATGAGGATGATACCATTCGCATTGGTTCTTATTGATGTTAGCACCGAAGAAATTGACATTGTGCTGTGACAGACATCAATAGATATATTTTCTTACAACTGAGTGTCAACTTTCTGGGCTCAGTTATGAATAAGAACAGATACATTATCTTAGGTCTATGGGTCACCCCTCCGAAGTGGTTTTTCAGTAATTTGGGTCTTTGATGAAGTTAGGAGAAACTGTGGAGTTGCCTATACCCGATTGAAATCAGTTGAGTCGCAGTTATGAATGTATTCCCATATAAGAGATTCTTATCACTAATTAGTTTGATAAAGTAGATGCATATTTCCAGCTATTGATGAAAAATTATAAACAAAACGTGTGTTAGTATACTTGTTCAAAACTGTGATGATTTATAATGAATTTTAAATTCTCAGTTGAATACTGCAGAGCCAGTTTTTGAGATTCAATGCATGGTACCTTCAATTGACACACGCTGAATATTTACATACAGTTCTTTGTGTAGCCTACTCTGGTACTCGTTACCAATCCAATGGTAGTACTACTGATTTTATTTCCTCCTATATGAATTGGGATACTGACACATTGTTAACGACAACACTAATCTGAAATGAAAATTGGAACAAGATATAGCGATATTACTATCATCCAAGCATAAGTTTACCTTTTTGTATGCTTCTGCTTCTTTATAATAAGAAGTTCTGCTCATTCTTAGAAGGTAGAGGAGATAGTGAACTTGGTAGTAACTATATATCTTTAGATTGGTAACAGGTACAAATATACAGAAAATTGAATGTAAATACTTTAGAGTAGTAGTAAATGCACGGTAGTCTACAAGTATACATGTATGAAATAATTGTTGTCCTAGGGATTTTTATCTTCTGCGAATTCCCAGATACTAATTTGGTTCTAAGTTCGATGTAATGTTTATTAAAACGTGCGATGTTGTGCGTATTTCTTGACGATATTATGAAATTCATTAAGTGGGAAAGAGGAATTTTAAATATTGCTACAATTGAAAGCTGGAGACTTGTCCTTTTGTCTTCATTGCTACACTGCTCGAAATTTATTTTAATTCTCTCATTTCCACCTTCCTTAAAATTTTGTTATAATATGCAACTGAACCTAGAATAAAAGTTTTATCTAGTTTTCAGTTTGTATACTTACCTATATAATTAATTGCATTTTTACATTTTCAGGAATAACCAAGCAGACCTGAAGAGAAACATCGATGAATATGTGAATGGACAATACCGACAGTATTCAAGTGTATGAAGAATAGTGCTAGTTCTTTTTTGGGGGAATGGGATGGAAAAATTTGCAATTGAAAGTACCTCAAGTTCATAACTTATGTTGAGAATTATAATACTGACTGTAAAGTTAACCGATTTGGTATATTGGGAAATCATCAATAACTAGAGCTCGAATGCTCATGCATATAGTCTCTTGGTACCAAAAAACCTGTCTCATGTGACTCATGACTTACAGGGCCGGCGATCTTTCATTTTCTCACTTGGTGCAAATATAAAACTTCTAAAACAGGAACCCTGAAACACTCCCCCTCCCTCCCAAGAAAACTGAAACGCAAAAACCATCCAATAAACACTGATAGACGTAAGTTTTAAAAAATTGAATTCAAAAAAATGTGAATTTAGAAAATCCAGCCTGGTGCACGTGCTCCAGTGCAACTGGACTTTCGCCGGCTCTGATGACTCAATTTTTGAACAGGTCTCTGAGTGCTGTTGCCGTACTCACTGAAAATTATCGCAATACAAGACATTTTGAGAATTCGCCACCTAGAGTACAGAGGCTAACAAGCTGCCCTGAGGAGTGTGATATTAGCTGAACAAAGTCCTATGAAGTAGTTTAGTATAATGATCATTTCTGGTTTTCTTTTGGTCTTCTGTTTGGACATTCTATAGTTTATTAATTTTTCAATTTTTCTGATTGCATGGTCTTTGATTTTTATTTCACATTTAGCCAATGTATGAACATCCGAGTTCTAATATCACTCTTTAGAAAAAGCTAATATTTTCGAATCTTCGCAGGATTTCTTTCTGTATGGTCTTCTTATCTATAAAAAGCAAAGGTATGAATGAATTACCTCAATAGGATTATGCAAGACTTTCAATTTCAAGTATTTCTTTTATTTATTTTTTCTTACATCTTGAAGTGTGGTTGTTCGCGATTTCCCTCGTATTCGGTTCGCGTTTCTTGTGGGTAATAATTTCAATTTTTGAAATCGAATTTGAATTCAGTGCGTATTTTCGCGGTTTTCCGATTTCGCGTTCGCGTTAATTTACATTAGGCCAGTTCCACTCGGATAGGTTCCTCAAGAGTTCCGGTCGGTGAGTGTTCCATTTTTTATGTATTCAGCAACAGCGAGCCTCCGCCCCATCCTTTATTTCCTGTTGAAATGATGTAACAAATAATATTGATCTATTAATCTTGCCTTCCAATAATTTAATCTTCGCAATTTATTAACGTAAAATAATTTTGAAATTCCAACAATTACGAATTATCTTTATTTTTGTAGAATATGTAAAATATGAATATTTCAGTAACGTCAAACCATTTGTAACTGTTCTTTAATTTTGAATTGATGTATTTAAGTACCAACCTCTCAGTAATGCTGCTTCTAAATGGTAAATAACGAACTCATTTTTTTAAAGTACCTACACCCAGTTTTTTATACCTATTTTAAATCTGTTTCTCCCTGTGGATTGTGCTGTTGCTGGTAGGTGGTGGTGGGTAGATATAAGGTATAATAGATATATAAACTTATTTAGGTTTCCTAGTTGTGATGTGATGTGATTTTGTTTTTTTTAATATTTCAGTTATTTTTTATTATGGTTGAGCAAGCAGTAATAGTGATTTTCACATTTGAATAGTTTTTTTTTGTTTGTTCTGTGAAGTGATTTTCATGTTTGAATCTATTTCGTTTTATGAGAATATTCAACTTTGTTCTACAGAATGATAGTGAGTACATTTTTGATTTGAATTTGTCATAATGTCTGTATATTTCCTCTAAGATAATTTACATTTCCCAGCTTTTTTAGACTGTAATTTCTAATGAATTGAAAAATATTATCATTATCATCGGTCTATTAATCTTTCTCTCTTCCTTTTCTTTAGCTGCGCAGAGCGCAACACTGTTCCCCGTGCAGAAACACATTTGCTATAGTGATGAAGAATAATTTGAACAAATTAACTGATTACGAATCAAGCTGAAAAGGTAAAAGGTTTGTAACTGCACTTCTCCAATTAGCATTAATTAGGTACATACTTGTTTTATGTAAGATATAATGGATATAAATTTGTTTAGAATATATGTAATCGATGTGAACACGATAGCTTAAACATGAATATTGGACAGGAAAAGATTGAGGATGTAAGTGAATTTTGCTATTTAGGGAGTAAAATTACAAAAGATGGAAGGAGTAAAAGGCATATTACGAGTAATAGTAAAATAGTACAAGCCAAATTACTATTTTATCGAAACAGTAATCTTTTCAAATCAAAAGTAAATCTGGAAATCAAAACATTTTGTTCTTGAAAATTAATGTTTGGAATGTAGCCTTGTATGGATGTGAAACGTGGACCATAGGAAAATCAGAGAAGAGAAGGATCATCGAAGCTTTTGAGATGTGGTGCAATAGGCGGATACTTAGCATCAAATGGACGGATAAGAGGCAAGTTATGAGGAAGTAGTGAACAGAGTAGGAGGTAAAATGGATATACTTGGAATTGTCTAAAGAGAAGAAGAGATAAACTAATAGGGCAAAATTTGAGGCATCCACAGGAATAACATCACTGTTGTTAGAAGGAAGAGCGGAGGGAAAGAATTGGGTAAGTCGGGAAAGATTCCAGTATGTTCAACAGATAATCAAGAATGTCAAATGTAAAAGTATTATTACGAAATGAAAGAACTTGCACAAGAAAGGGAGAAATGGAGAGCTGCATCAAACCGGTTGTAAGACTAATAACCTTATCATCATCAAGTGAGGAAAAGGTAAACCCCTGAAAATTTCAGCTCAATCGGATCTACACCATAGTATTTTAAATAAATAAATAAAAATTAACAGGCGGCGCCTTGACACTTCTCCCTTTTCTAATGAAAATACATTAGACTTCGACAGTTTTTAGAAATATTTTGTTTCTAGATTCTCAATGGTGTTAAGATCTCACAAACTTGAACGCTGATACGTTATATGATTAATTGCATTTCCGAATTTAACAATTCAAAATACCCCTATTTTGATATTTCTTCTATAATTATTATTTGAAAGTCCTCCCCATGCCTCTTGGGGGAGGAACTTTTTTCATAGAGCTTAGTCCCTGCAGGTACCGTTTGTCTTATCTTCACCTCCGACTCTGCATTTTTTTTTTTTTTTTCTAAATTTTTTTATTCAGAACTGTACAGATACAATGACTGAGTTTAGTGATACATAGTTGACGAGATAAATCTAGGCGTTAATAGTTACGCAGATTATGGTAGTTTAATATCACGTGTGGTATAAATCTATGCTATGTCCAGCGGCATGCATCTTCGAAGTCGCCGGATTGGGGGGTTCCGACTCTGCAATGAAAAAAAAAATAAAAATAAATAAAATAGCCAATTTGTAAAACGCCTTGCATATATATACCTACTTAAACTCTCATTGAAATCCTGCAAAAAACAAGTTTATAAATACCATGCATAACCTCACATGATGTATCCTTTCACACGGCGATCTACTCTCGCAATTCCATGTAATCATTAGTAAAATCATTAGGGTCTATTTAATAAACGAATCTCGCTCAACATTCGCGCGCACACAGTCATAATGAAGTGTGAGCTGACAACTTACAGCCCGATACGATGGTCCTCTAATTCGTCGACGACAAAGTATATTTTGAAAACAATTTTCGTAGCCAGAATTGCCCGATCCGAAGCCCTCGATCGTATTTTCACCAAATTTCCACTCGATTCTAGCGCTCAAGTACTAGTAAATCGTAGAAAGGAGGCGAATACAGGAAGATTTTTGTAACTCGATACTTACCCTTTTTCACTCGCCTGTGTCGCAGCCCAAACTGACCTTTCAACGTAACCAGCTATTTATTTCGAAGACATCAGACATGTGCATGCGTAGGGTCACATCAAGCGAAAGTTACAAAAGAAAAAGAACAACATAAATAATTCCTTTATGACGGGAAGTGCAATATCGACGAAGTTGCATCACCATTGCTGACATCTGCGACAACCGCAACATAAATAATATCAGAGAAAAAAAAGTAAAATTGGGGATGTGGCGTGCGGCTATCTCGGTGTAGATGCGTGTTAATTCGAAAGGGCTGGAGGCGTGCCCCTCGTAAAACAATATTCAACTTCTTAAATTCCTTTGCAATTTTGGGTTTCATTTAGAGGTGTTTACACGGTCGTAATATTACGCCTGCGTAGAATGTATGTATCCAGATGTTCGCGCGGGCTCTCGGCTTCGAATATCATCGATGAATACCGGCAAATTAGGAGCGTGCGAGACGAATAAATTTTCGATACTTCCGTTCACGTGAAGTGCTCTCGGTGAGACATGACTAATGGATTGTATAAGTAAACCAGTGCAATTAAACCAAAAACGTCGAATAGAGCAAAAAATTCTGGGAGGGTTGGATGATAGTACTGATTAACGTACTAAGAGTACATCCAAATCTGAGCATCCTCAAGCTCCCCAGGTGGCTGAACTTCCCTTCACTTGGTGGAGCGTATGGGGATGCACGCATGCCAGATTGGCTCCCTAGACACCACATCTCCGGCCCCAGAAACTACTTTTTCGAGTATCGTGTTGGTAACCAGAGGCACGTCTTGAGGCTGGCCCGGGCCTCCATTTCGCCTCTCCTTACGTCGAATTCACGCTGTCTTGCCTGGGCCACTATATGGGACACCCTACTGACCGAGGCAACGCTCACCCAGCGTTAACTTGGAATTCGGGGTGACCCATAGCTGGACTGCGCTTCCTTTCTTCACCCCTAACCTCCTCGTCCTGGTACAAGTGGCAACGCAGGGAGGTGGTGACTGTAGGGTGAACCGGGGAGGGGGTCTGCAGCAGCTACAGCAGCTCTGGGGATGGTACAGAGTTAGTTGTGACGAGTGTGGGCCGAGCTTTCTTCGTTGGCCCTCTTCTTCGACCATTCTGTCTCTATCTTCTTTTTTATGATGGCCGAGACAAAGGCCGACCCACGGTTCCATCCGCTTCCACTCCTCAGTGTTTCCGAAACTAAGGTGTCTGGCGCGAGACAGGCCGATGGGATAGATCCTTGTTACCGTCCCACGCTTCTCTTGCTCCCAGGCCTCAAACTCGAATAGTGTATGCCAGGGGTTTTCCTCCGTCCCTCGATCACAGTGCGTGCATACGGGACTCAGCGCTATACTGTCATCCGATGTGAGTAAGGGGTGAGTAAGGGCCGAAGCACCCGTGCCGCTCAGGCCTTAGGTGGAAGTTCCCCATGGGACCTGCCTGTCCACTGATCGAAGTTGCGTATTAGTGCTCGAGTTCAGCTGAACTTCCCTTAAAATCAATTTTTCCAAGAATCCATCAACCATAGGGAAAAGCTTTTCAAACAAAAATTGTTCCTCATTGACTTCTACATGAAGAAAGTCTCTCATAATTTCTTCATAACTGCTTCCAATATGTCGGAAATTGGGATTCTATGTAACCCTTTATTTTGCTATATGTCAGCTTAGGCCTCGTAGAGGGGGAGGGGGAGGGATCGGAAGCACAACAACAGTACCTATCTCAATTTCACTTTTTCTTAATACTAAGTTCGAGAAGTCCTTACAGGAGTCCGTTAAAAGCAAATAACATAAAATAAATAATGCAAGGTTCTGGAGGGGACAAGGAGAGGGAGGACATGAAAACAAGTTGTGCAGTTTTTCACGATCCCTTCTCAGAAATTATGATTTTATGCTCGGCAGTAGATCGAAAATTATGATTTTTCAAATTTTTATTATTTCCAACATTCCACTGTATAGAAAGTACCAGACCTACCTGTAATGAAAAGAAGCCAAGGCTGTGTTTTCTGGCCACCTTGTTTACACCTAGCAAAATTTCCTTCTATATTAAAAAACCTGCGAGGGCGCAAATTCCAACAGCATTTATCAAAATTTTCAAACTCGAAAACTAAATTTTTATTTATTTTCATTTTACAGCCGTTCAACCGTCGTAATATTAGGCTCCGGAGTGCGGGGGACCGTTCTGACGTCGAATGCACCAATTTCCGGGCACTGGCATCCATCGCCTTTTTCCACCATAACCTGTCCATTCCCACGCTTCCCCACAGTATCCCAAATTCCTTCGTAATCTCGTCCCTCCACCTTGTAGGTGGTCCATCGTTTTTTCTTTTTCATTCTCTAGGCGACCATTCTTCTGTCACTTTTCCCCATTTGTCTATGTTCCTCACCATTTGCCCTGCGAATCCTAATTTTGCCTTTTATTCTCTCTCCAATATCTTTCGAGGCCGTCCATTCAATTATTCAGACTTATTCTATCTTTGGAACGTATTCCCATAGTACCACGGAGCATCCTGAAGTGTGTTATCCTCAAACTCTCGTATTATGCCTTAGTCAAAAACCAGGTTTGTGCTCCGTAGGTAAGGGTTGGTATCACACATTGGTCCATTATTTTTATTTTTTTCCTTAGTGGTAAGTTACTTTTTAGCATCGCTCTGTGGGCCCAGAAACTTTTTCAAGCCTTCGCGGTTCTTACCTTCAGTTCCAGTTTCCCTCTATTTTCAAAAGCTACCATTTCCCCTAAATAATTATATTCCTCCACTTTTTCGATTTCTGTACCCCCACCTTTAAGTTTAATTTTCCCTCCTGAGTATTTGACATCAGCTTGGTTTTAGTCAAGTTCATTGACCGTCCCACCCTTCTACTTTCGGTATTGAGTTCTTCTGCCATCTCTAGTAACTCCTCTATTTCATTACTTAGCAACACAATATCAACTGCATATTGTAGGTTATTGATTCATCGACCATTTGAAGGGTGAAGAATCAAAACTCATATTTGCTATTTTACTTCAAGGGCGCAAATAGGCAAAATACTGTACACGGGTGCGGGAATATCTTTGCTGGCCTGTGAACGTGGAGTATGTTATACGTATCGCACATTCATAGGCGCAGCCCCCCTTCTGGCTACATGGCCTGCGTAGTCCATTTTAAGTTTTTTGACTAAACTAGGGGGCTTCGCGCCTCGTCCAACCGCCACAGTCCTCAGTGTTTGGTCTGAAACTTTTGTTCCTGAGTTGAGATTTGCTTTGTGCTTCTTTTGCTCTCCCACTATCAGCGGTCCTCAATCTTCCACCATGAACCCCCTTCCATCCTTTCTTCATCACGAGCCTCCTCCTCCTCCACCACGACCCCGTCGTTGACCATGGTTGCTCTCCGCCTCTACAGTCACACCTCAACTGTCGCAACCCTCCTCAGCCACAAACTCCTGCTCCACAATGGCCATAGTCCTCCACCTATTCTCCCCTGATCACCCTCTTCCATCACGAGCGCCCTGCATTCAGGCCACGTCCTTCGACCACCCCACACCACTGTGGCCTTCATTTTCGTTCACGTACCACACCCACCAAGACCACTTCACCCATCACTACGACCTCCCCAATGGTGGCCTTAGTCCCTCTCTACGGCCTTCCCCTTCTGCGGCTCCATCGCCCTACGGCCTCCTCGCTCAACCACCACGAAGATCCCCTGGTCCTCCAACTAGGAGCTTCCACCATCATGACCAACCCTCCCCCACGAGAACCCTTCCCTTCAAGACCACCTGCCCGGGACCAGAACCTTCGGCACCATGGCCTTCATTCGCCTTCCCGGCCACCTCTCTCACCAAGGACTTCCTCCTCCACCAGGACCTCTTACTCACCGTTACGCCCCACACCACCCAGGGCCTTTATCCCCCTCCTGAGGCCACGCCACCCATGGATCTCCTTCCCATTCTGGAGCTCCCTCCATCATGAACCACCTCCTAGGGGTAGGCTACCCATGGAGAAATAAGTAATTAGTGGGGCAGGGTAGGCGGTCCGCGGTCTCTACTCCCTCCCAATGGCGGCCTTAGTCCCTCTCCACAGCGTTCCCTTCCGCGGCTCTATCGCGCTTCGGCCTCCTCGCTCAACCACCTCGAAGATCCCCTAGTCCTCCAACCAGAAGCTTCCACCACCATGATCACTCCTCCCGCTCAAGAACCCTACCCCTCAAGACCCCTTCTCCGGGACCAGAACCTTCGGCACCATGGCCTTAATTCGCCTTCCCGGCCGCCTCTCTCACCAAGAACTTCCTCCTCCACCAGGACCCCTTCCTCACTATTACCCCCTCACCACTCGGGGCCTTAATGTCCCTCTACAGTCCCCGCCACCATCGTGTTTTTCCTCCCCTTTAAGAGCTGCTCCTCTACCATGAGTACCTCTTACACCCCCGGGCCTTTATCTAGCAAAATCTTACTGCCCCTCTAGGATCCTCACCCACCACTACCTCCTCCTTCCTCAATGGCTAACCTCTCCTACCAAGGTTTTCCTCCGCCACAAGGACCTCTCACCCACCACTACCCCCGGGCTTCATCTCCTTTCAGAGCCCGTCCTCACTATGGCCCTCCAACCCCCTTGAAGATCCCTGACCATCCACCCAGGAGCTCTCACAACCATGACCACCCCTCCCCCCGAGAGCCCTTCTCCCTCAAGACCCTACCTCGCCACCAGCCCCTCCCGCACAACGGCCATTTCTCTCCGAGGTCCTCTCTCTCACCAAGCACTTTCTCCTCCACCAGGTCCTCTTACTCCCACCCCACCCAGGGACTTCATCTCCGTCCACAGCCCACGCCCTTACAGGGGCCCTCTTCCCTCTTCAGGAGCTGCCTTCTCAACCATGAACCCCCTCCTGAGGGTCGGCTACCCCTGGAAAATTGAGCAATTAAGGGGCTGGGTAGGCAACCTTCAGCGACTTGTGATTTTGAAGATGATGGGTAATTATGTCATTTTATGTCAGTTATGTCTTAAAACTTGGAGATCTTTTATGTTAGAACAGATTATGTCCTTGAAATAGCTGATCTGCCCCTGCAATTTTTCTAATTTTTAGGTAGGCAACCCACAGTGCGGTTTTTAGGTAGGGTGGTGGAGGGGGAGGAGTTTTGGTTTTTAATATATAGAGAGCTATGTCATTTTATTTCTTTTGACTTGAGATCTTGGAGATCATGGGTAATTATGTCTTTTTATGTCTTATTATGTCAGTTATGTCTTAAAACTTGAAGATCTTCCATGTTAGAACAGATTATATCCTTGAAAGTAGTTTATCTGCCCCTGCAATTTTCCAAGGGCTCTCCTCCCTCTTCAGGAGCTTCCTCCACAACCGCTACCCCTGAAAAATTGAGTAATTAAGGGGCCGGGAAGGCAACCTGCAGCGACTTGTGATCTTGAAGATTATGGGTAATTATGTCATTTTATATCTTTTTATGTCGCTTATGTCTTAAAACTTGGAGATCTTTTATGTTAGAATAGATTATGTCCTTGAAAGTAGCTGATCTGCCCCTGCAATTTTTCGGATTTTTAGATAGGCAACCCGCAGTGCGTTTTTTCCCCCGGAGGACAATTTTTTGTTGCAGCACATGTCTGAGCCCCGTATACAAGATATGGTGCAACTCTCCTAGGTTTTTATCTTTAGGCTACATGGCATTATTTTGATGGCCAATAATTTTTCCAGGTACTCGCTCTTCTCTTGCATAATATCTCTTTCTCCATATTGTCTTTAAAGGAAATTATATGGTCTAGATATGTCACCTCCTCTGCTATTTGGATAGTTTCTCCTTTAATTTTTATTAGAGAATTTGATTTTTGGGTCGAGAGAAAGATCGTCATTTTTGCGTTAACATTAAGCCCCGTATTTTTACTTGCTTCATAGAATTTATAGGCCATCTTTTGCGGTTCCTGCATATCCTGCAGGTTCCGAAGGCATTTTCCATTTACTTTCATCCTTTTTCCTTCGCGCCCCTTTTCCCAAAATGTTTCCTTTAGGAAACTGTCGAATATGTTGGAGATAAAGGGTCATCTTGTTGTACCCCCTTTTAATTTCGAACTTTCCTTCTATTTTATTTAGTTTTACCCTACCCTTCGAATTACTGTACATCTCCTTCTATATATGTCACCTTTTCTGAGATTTCTCGACGATACAAAGCTGACTTTGATCCACTGTAGATCGACCCCTCTTGAATCTCGCTTGTTCTGTACTTTGATTAAAATCCATTCGTTTCTTGATAATTTTAGAAAAAATCTTGCAAATATTTGAGCTGAGGCTGACAGGTCTATAATTGTTTATTTCTGATTTGTCCTCTTTTTTAAAGAGTAAGACTTTCTGCTTGTTTCCATTGTAATAGTATTTCTTCTTCTTCTACAATCAGATTAAAAAGTAAGGTTAGGGTTGGTGTTAATTCTTCTGAAAATTTTTTTAGAAGTCTTGTTTCCGATTCCATGTATTCCCGATGCTTTATTTGTATTTCATTGTTTTAGAATTGGCAGTTAAATATTTCTTTCTTTGCTTTTTTGATTGCGCCAGATGACTTATAATTGTCTCATACTCGTATATGCATCTTTCCTCGAATCCCTTAACCCGATACGCAATCAATTACCCTCTAGTTATCCGCGGAAAAGTTACCAGTTTGCAGCTCTCAGTTACCCTCAGATTACCCAAGAACCCGTCAGTTACCCTTGGTTCCCCTTTAGTTCCCTGGATAAGTTACCCATTTGCAATCCTCTTTACCCTCAGATTACTCAGAAACCCGGCATTTACGTTCCTCTTTAGTTACCTGGGTAACTGGAGGAATTAGTTACCCTCTAGTTACCCGCGGAAAAGTTACCCATCTGCAACCCTCAGATTACCCAGAAACCCGTCAGTTACCCTTGGTTCCCCTCTAGTTACCCGGGTAACTGGCGGGATTTTGCGCATCGGGAATATCCTGCCTTGCCATCTTTTTTACAGTTTTCCTCAACTCGACTAATTCAGTTTTTCCTCTTAGTGTTTAATGTCCCCTCCCTGTAAGCTCGTTCCTTTTTACACACACTTCTTTGGTCTTCGACGAAATCTTATTATTTGTTTCGCCCAGTGATTAATGGTAGGAAAATTTCGAGGACCCCCGACTCTATTGTTTTACTTAACTTGGCACGCAGTTGCTTTACTCTCTCCAAGTACATATCGAGCCTAACTATAGAAATACTTATTCGGTGTTAATTTAGCTCGAAATAAATTCAACTGAATCGTGTAGCTTACATAACTGACAAGTCATAAGCAGAACACCACAAGAAACCGCAAATAAAACGAGTACATCACGAGCATTAAGAAAATACATGTCCTACCCTAAAATTAGAGAAAATTTTTCAAATCCGAAAATATTTTGATAAAATGTATTTGTAAAAGAGGAGAAAAAAAAAGTAATTTAATCTGTGGCATAAATTTGTACCCGTTTGACAACAGGAAGCGAATACTTAAGCAGCGATTTAAATGACACGATGCAGCCGGTGCTGACATGTTCCCCTTTTCCTTTCGAAAATAGTTACGTCTACCGGAGTTTATTGTCTCCGATGATTCGAGACGCCCGTGAATAAACATTCGAACGATTCCGGGGGCGGACGCGCCACCCCGAGTGTTAATTAGTTGCAATTAGAGAACGTGTCCTGTGACTGACGAATGACGGTCGCGGGTGAAAGAAAAAAAAAATCCGAAACCGGAATGAGGTTAAAATAATATTTACGTGTTCGGATAGGTCGCTTATAGCTTTTTGCAGCCACTTACGTATAAGTAGGTAAAATCGGTATACCAGACGGGAGGGTTGCTATATTGTAAGACGATCAAGTTGAGGTATTTACTCAAAATCAAGCAAACCAGAAGTCAACCAGAAAAAAAGTAGGTAAGAAGATTCTCGTCACATTCGGTGAGCTTTGTCGTTTTGTGTCCTCAAAAAAGGTTCTCAAGGGACGGCAGGACGTGGCTGCTTCGTAGTTTGATGCCGATTGCTGATCGATGTTTGAGTGGTTGATTAACTCTTGCTGATGTTGATATTAAGATCAAATTTTCAAATGTTTTCTTAATATTTATATTCGTACAGTACAGTGGTTTAGCTGGCCTAGTGTTTGAGGGGACGTCCGGTTTTGACCAAAGGGAGAGTGGTGTTGAAGGGGGTGCTAAAATTGGAAAAATCACTACCTACCGAAGTAGCAAAAGTAGGTCCAGACCCCCTCGACTACCTGGCTACGCCACTGGTCCATTAAAATTAGATGTTGAAACAACTTACAAAAAGGAACTCCATACTCCATTGCAAATAATTTTTGTGAAAGAAGCTTCTTTTTAGTAAATCAATTATTTCTGTTCAATCGATCATTGAATTATTTTTATTCAGTCGATTGTTTTCGATTAATCAATAAAAAATATAATTGATTAGCCGAAAGTACCTATTTGATTACTCGAAAATAATTAATGAAACACAATTAATGGATAAATTAAAAATTACAGTTTCGATCCATATTATTTGTTCTTATTTAATTTCGATAATTTTTGATTTTATTTTGACTAATAATTATTTTCGATTCAGTTATTTTTAAACAATCAATTATTTTTGATTAATCAAACGTGCTTAATGAAGTAATTATTCTTGATTTTTGATTAAATAATTATTTTTAATTCATTAATGACGTTTGATTAACTAATTATTTTTGATTACTTGAACGTTTTCTGTAACTCCATTGATAAGGCTGAACGAAGTAAGGGATTTTTCAGACAGAATTTTCATTTACGATGTTCACTTTCCTCATTTTTAGTAGAATAAATGACTTGTCTTCGAGACTGCTCACTTTGCCTGTCTGTATCTTAAGATCTGTCAATCCAAAAATTTTTCTATAAGGTGGACCTCATTTCGCATGTGTTCGAGAAGCCCTATACCAACTTTCGCAGCTCTACCACCTCTTAATGTTGAGATAAACAGTTTTTTTGGAGATAACACCTTTTGGAAAGAAACGTTTCAATTATGAACCGAAGTACAAATGCGGACTACCCACTACAGGAACTACTACTAGCGCTCCTGGAGAATTAATCCAGGAACTTATTACTAGACACTTTAAGAACATTTTCCTACCCAGTTTTTGGTGCTTTAGTTCAATTCTTTAAACGTTGTGTAAAGTTGTTTGTTTTTCACCATGTCATTAACTCACATTGTTAAAATTTTCTGAGCTTATGAATAAGGCAAGTTTTTTTATGCGGTAAAAATTGCGAAATATGTGCATAAAATATGCACTCAAAACCTTAAAAAATGCAAAAAAAAATCCAAAAATGTCCGAAATATGCAAAAATTTTCCTTTTAAAACAAGGCAACATGGGTATCAAAACGCAGGCTTTTTTAAACTAAATCGAATGAAACACACACCTGACTCAAAAAATGAATAACCACAGTAAAATAAAGAAAATAATACAATTTAGAACTTTGATAGTTGTAGCTAGCAGTCCTAGGGCACTTGACAGCGCGAGTGTCCATAAATGAAACCTGCTTCAAGCTTACAGTATGCAGCATGTACTTCAGTCAATATGGGGTAAAAATAAGAAAAATGGCCAAATATGCGCACATGTGAGCTGAAATGTCTAACTTTATGCAAAAATATGCATTTTTCTGTAAATATGGAGAAAGATGCGCAATTAAATTGGGCTCATTTTATTTGGAATTTCATGAAACGCAAAGATAATGTGGATATGCGCAAAAATGATCAATAGGAAAAAGATGCAAATGCATAAAGCAACTTGCCCTACTTATGGAGTTTATCCATTTTAATTATTAAATGTGGAGAAATTGGAAAAAATAAAAGTCGCGAAAAACTCTACTTCTTATGATATCTGTGATATTTGAAAAATATCTACATTTTGTGACGAATTTTTTTGGTGATTTTTTGAATTTTTCAATGTGGTTCATATTTATACCTTGGCCCATATTAGTACCTCAATTTTAAATTTCACAAAAACTGCAGAAGTGGAGGAATTTAGAAAGTTAGAAAAGAAAATTTGATACACGAAACTAGACTGTATGCCTCACGTTTTAACACATTGCTCATGAAAATCGGATTATTTTGAGCCGAATTATTTAGAAAAAAGTTAGGGTGATCCATAATTGTACCTTTTGCTCTAATTTTTTTTATTAATCATTCATTTTTAATTAATCAGTTATTTTTGTTTAATTGAATATTTAGGAGTGATCAAATGTTTTTGATCAATCGATTATTTATTCTTGATTAATGTAAAATAATGGATTTGATAAAAATAATCGATTATACGATTATAATACAACTGAGGTAAACTGACTTTTCCAATCGATCACCCCTTGCACTTTCTTTGAGAGCAGAACATAATGAATTATACTGATTATGAATGTCTTATTTGCATAAAGTTGTCGAAATGGACAAGAAGTGATATAAAACCACCTGACATAAAGGTTTAATCATCTGGACATTTTTTTCTCGACACATTAAGCTTCTCTATCTTCGCTTTATTGTCTTATACAGGGTGTCTAATGAAATGCACCACCTATTTTTATTTGTGACCAGAAAGCCTTGAGATGTGACAAAACAGGCTTCTTATTTGGTAATGTCTAGTTTACTTTTGAGTAACAAAAGTGCCTTTCCCCGTCATTTTGGCCCGCCTCTTGAATTCTAAAGTGGGACTTGGTGGCTTCAGATTTAAAAATGTTCTGCAGCATATAGTATCTACCATCATGGGAAGTGGTATCCCGTGCTCAAAATGTGCACTACTGTTTTGCCCACTAATCCAGCTAATGATGTTTTCGAGTTTTTTTTTTTTTTTTTTTTTTTTGCAAAACATTATTTATTTCATCTACCTTGGTACCTACTATATTCATTCAATATTATTTGAAAGGATAAGTAAAATTCTGTACACAACTCAGATGTAACTCTTTATTAGTACAAGCTCTTCAGTTACCCCTCAACAGATGTTAAAGTGAGTAATCCCGCTAAGTATCCTCTGTGTTACCCCCATGGTCGCCCGCAGAGGGTAGCGGAGCTAGCGACCACTACCTCATAAGATTTTTTTTTGGTGCATAATTAGGGATATTTGTGATTCAGGTAATTAAATCATTCAATAATACGTTTATTAACATTAAAAAAAAAAAATTAAAGTCTTTAGAGGCGAGAACAAGGAACAAGGTACACATACTTAAAACTTCTGCGCATGTTCGTTCATTCAGTTATAAGCCAGTGACTCATGCCCATGTAACTATTCACTAATCTCAATTCAAATACAAAAATCAGGGTTAAATTATGGTCGTTAGCATTTTCTCTTGCTACCTCATCAAAAAATTCTGCGGGCGCCCATGGTTACCCCATGAACTTGCTAGCTCCGCTCACGAGTTCTTTTTATCTAAATACGTACATTAAAGCCCAAAATGTAGTACTTTGTAGTCTCTAGATATTCATCAGGGGTGGAAAGACCCACTAGGTAACCCGCGCAAATTCTTGGTGGTGTGGCACAAATATAGTCTGATGATCCGAAAACTGCGATGTAACATCGTCTCTTTAGTACTTCTTTATGACATGATTCTTCGACATTTCTTTAAGACTCGTATTATGTTTTAGGTTTTTAAACATTTTTCAAGACATATTTTAAGACTCGCTTTACAGATCTTACGGACTCGGTGAATACCTATCCCAGGGGTTGAGACTTTTTAAAGATTTCTTATATTGGTTGATATTTTTTGTCCTTCTTTCAGAATTGCTGAGGTATTTTTTCATAACTATGTTACCTGTTTTAGACTTTTTTAGATTCATTTCATTCTTTATGACATGCATCTAGATGAATTTAGAACTTTTCGTTTCATGTAGGCTTTTTAAATCTTGTTTTAAAATTTTCAAGATTATTTCTGAACATGTTTTGATCACTTCTAAGGGTCTTCGAGATTAGTTCGAAACTATCCCTGACTTTATTGAGATTTTTAAAGACTATTCCTGGCATTATAAGGACTAACTGAGATTTTTTCATATTCATTCAAGATCTTTTGAAACCCGTCCAGACGGGCTTAAGTTACTTTGAGATTCATGGACATTCCTACAATCCTGCTTTAGATTTCTCAAGACTTCTTTAGGACTCTTACGGACATGACAAACTTTTTAAGACTATTCTATGGTTCATTGAGACTTTTGAAATTCTTACATCAAATGCTTATAGAAGCGGATTCAATTGTTTTTAGATTCTCTAAGGTTTTTTTAAACTTATTTGTTTCACTGTCTAGTCGAGTTTTAAGAAAAGTCTTAAATACGTAGATCTATATGAGTGTCTCGGAAAAATCTGAAGCAGTTTGAAAACGTCTCTGCGGAGCATAAAATAATGATATGAAACAAGTCCGAAAAAGCGGTAGAAATAATTTGGAACTATTCTGGACGAGTCTTGAAAAACAAAGTATACTTAACAGAATTAAAAAAATGTATGAGTATATACCCCCCCCCCCCTGATTGAAACAAGTTGATTTTATACCCATTTTACAACTCTTGGCAAATCCTAATGGGTTTTGTGAAAGTCTGGAAGAGACTACAAAAGACTGAGTAGACCATATGGAGTAATAATCTTAAATCCGAAAAGTTTTAGAAATAGTCTTGAACAATTTTGGAAGGGTCCTGAAAAGTAAAATAGTTTGAAAGATTTTCAAAAAAGTGCGAGAATATACTCCCTTCTTCCTCCCTCTTCTTCGGCAAAAAGTTGAAAATACCCATTTTACTGCTTATCTTAGCGAGTCTTAAAGGATCTTATACAATTCTAGAAGAGTCTAGAAAAGTCCTTCTAGAGTCTCAAATAATAATATTGAACAAGAATGAAAAAGTTTAAGAGGTGATCTTGAAGAATTCTGGTCGTTTTAAAGAATGAAACACGATTGAAAGAATTTTCAAAAACTATGGGGAGATATATCTCCCATCCCCTCCTCTCCGAACCAGAAAAAAAAGTTACAAAATACCCATTTTAGTGCTCATCTTAGCGAGTTTTATAGGGTTTAGTAAAAGTCGAAAAGAATCTTAGAAATATCTTTGTTGAGTCAGGAAGAATAATCTTACACAAATACAAAAAACAAAATTTCTGGAAGACTCTTGCCAAATAAAATACGTCTGAAAGGATCTTAAAGAAGTACGGGGATAAATTCCCCTACCTCCGAACTGGGAAAAAATTGAAAATTACTAATTTTTGTGCCTCAAATTAGTGAAAATAAGCAACAAAATTTTTCACTCGCACTGCTCGCAACTATAGTTTTACCAATCAGAGCGTAGTTATAAAATTTCGAGTATATGCTATTTCCCGTCCCCTTCAAAATGTCCCTGTTCATGCTACTGCCCAGTGCCACTTGGTTTTTGCGCTTTTAAAGTCGAAGTACCTGTTAGCAGTGTGAAACTAATTATTATTCCACTTACGTAATATCTTGAAAATTTGAGCTCGATATGATAAAGTTAACGAATCCCCCATCTTATGAGAACATATACTTTGATTTTCGACTGTCAATCAACCACAAAGGACACAAAAATGGAATTACAAGAAAATATATTTCTCCGCATTCAAATTTTCACACGGAAAAAGCAAAAATTGTTTTCTCATAATCATCTGGCTTTTATTTTGAGTCAATAAAGTTTTGCTGATTGTTATTACTTTTCAGAAGAAAATTGAAAATTGCAGAAAATGCCTTAAAAATGATAAATGTTATTTTTCATTTTTTTTTGGGGGGGGGAGGTTAAAGATAGGGAAGGTGAGAGAAATGACAATCATGATGAAAAATATTACTTTTTCAACTTTTTTCCGTGGAGAGGGAGTGAGAGGGGATATTGTCCTGCGATTGTCACGGTAGTGGCCAGCAAAACTGATTTTCTCGGTGACCTGGTTCCACTGCACCCCTGGTACTCATCAACGTTCACGAAAACTGACATCGACGATTGATAATTTCAAAAGTTGGAACGATTTTTGAAATCGGTTACATTTTTGTTTAACATGTACTTCGCGTTCGTGTCAGAGCACGTCTCTGAAAATGTAAATACGCACATCCACATCCACTTGATATTCGGAAATTATTTCGAGCCGGGATGAATGTTCTTCACCCAATGGTGACTTCTGGTAAACGATTCAACGGTTTCATTCGTCGAAATACCGAAATAAGCTCCACACCCGTTACACCCATTTTTTGCTCTCCGAGATAAATTCATCTAGCGATTTGGAATTTCATTTTTATCAGTTTTTCTCGAACGAGGTGGGAAACGTGCGGTGATAAAGTTTTACAACATAGTTCTCGAGTAATTTCGGGTTCTCTTTCGGAGACAATTTTTGTTCGGTGTTGCTGAAAAATCGGTAAAACTGACCGTGAATCGAATAGGTAA
Source organism: Acanthococcus lagerstroemiae (assembly GCA_031841125.1). Classification (NCBI taxonomy): domain Eukaryota; kingdom Metazoa; phylum Arthropoda; class Insecta; order Hemiptera; family Eriococcidae; genus Acanthococcus; species Acanthococcus lagerstroemiae. Next base: position 39,923,112 of record CM063110.1, read on the forward strand.
TTATAAATTCTTTTTCTACATTTGGGCTTATGATTGCAGTTATATCTTGGATTTGCTAGTGACAAAAAAAAGAGAGGGGGTAGAGAAATTCTATTTTCTAAACTGCAACGTGTCAGTTTGAACTGGAAGAGTGTTGAGATGGGTGGCACTTATTTCACCTTTTTTTATTCGATGTTTGCTGCCACAATAAAAAAATGGTATATCTTGGTGCAAAAACCCGACAGCCGAAATTTTTAGCTGATGCGCCGAGGCTTGAAATTCAACATAGGATACTCCATAAAGAAATCTGCAATTTTCCTTTAAAACATCTTACAAGTAGAGTTTTTGAAAATCAAGTAATTCTACTCAAAAAATGTGTTCTTTTATTTAAAAAAAAAAAACTCGACGGAAAATTTTTCGAAAGAAATTGTGTCGGGTGCACACGGACTCCGTAGTTAGGGCGCTAGGGGTCTACTGATAAAATTATGCCGTTCGGATGTTTATCAAACTAATATCACGTGATAAACCTATTTCTATGGTTTTCGGATTCATTGAACCCATTTTCGATGTTTTTCTAGATGCCTCCTTACATCCAAAGAATTTGCAGGAGTTGAACACGTAAGAATTTTTATTAGTAGTTGCCAGTACAATGAATTATAATAAGGTTCTGCAGTTAATACATAGGTGCTATCGATCCGTCATATTTTGTTTGCCAAAAAAATCGTTTCTCCAGTTTACTCAATTTTTTGAACTTTTGATTAGATTTTCGATTTTTATATGAAAATTAACAATAAGTACATTACAAAAAATAATGTAATTCAACTACCAGAACAAAATACTGAAAATTTTTTTACATTCTGTGGTTTCTGACTGGTCTAACTATTTGTTAATATGATAAATATTACCTAATCATCAGAATTGATAAATAATGATTTTCATACATTACTAGACTAAGGTTTGAGCGTACAATCCGAATTGTCAAAGATGTAAAAAAAAAGTTATTTTTGAGATATGATTGATTTTTCAAATTGCTTTCTGCAAAGAAAATTGCGGATTGATTGTACCTATCTGTAACTTAAGCCCCCTAATTATATAGGATTTCTTGAATTACCCAGTTCATTTTTGAGATAATTTTAACTGCAACTCCTATCAGAAGGCTCCACAGGGGGCTACAACTTGAATTATTGAAAGATGTATAAATGAGTGTCATTGATAATAAAAATAGGGTTTCACGAGTCTCTGAGGTCATTTTTGGAGCCACTTCAGCTATGACTCTTAATCAGGTTTCATAGGAAACTGACACCTGATATATTGAAAGTTTAGTATGAGGGCTCCGATTCACCCTGTGGTGCCTATCAGGTAGTAGCCATGGTCAAAATCGAATTCAGCGACCCTTAGAACCTATGAAATGATATAAATATTGCAATTATTTCTAATTCTGATCCTCCGAACCCTCACAGTTATTACAAATTTGAAATTACATACAGCAAAATCAAATTCTGTGACATTGACCCCCCCCCCCCCCCAAGCTGGTATCGTAATTTGACGATTCGTGTTCATAGAAGTTTCAGAAGGTGTACTAGACATATCATTCCTAATGCTGAAAACATAGGGAAAAACAAATTTAAATTGTAGTATCTCAATATGGAGAGGAAGGAGGAGGGAATCATTTCAGAAATTATTAGCAAATGAGAATCTATAGAAAAACGGGTTCGGAGATGGCTTGCATCCCTCTAAAGTCGGTGAAGTCAAAATAATGATGAAAATTCTACGTTTTCCCTCATACGATCTGGGTTAATATATGGCCAAATAAAGTGTTATATTGAACCCAAGTCTGGCAGTTTGAAGGCAGTCATGAAGAAATGATACAAGATTTCCTTGGTGAAGAATTCAATACGAAACAATTTTGTTGGAAAAATCTTTCTTCCTATAGTTGATATTTTCAGAGGTGAAACTGATTTTGGGAGTTTGGGAACTCGAATTCTTGGGTACTTTTAGTACGTTAATCGCTGTGCAAACATTCAATTCCGGGGAAATTTTCTTATGTTTAATTGTACTGATCTACTTATATCAATGATTTTCAATGTGGGGGGCCGCCTCCCTGGGGGCGAGAAGGTATGTAAAGGGGGACGCAGACTGATTGAGTAAGCGCATCACAAACCCGTAAATCGCTTATATGAGAAGCCTTTTTTTACCGCGATCCTATTCTTTTTTATTTATTGGGAGGGGTGGGGGTGAGTAGTTGATTTTAGGCAGTAGGAAGGCGTGATTTTAAAAAATTTTTGGAATCCCTGACTTATATGGTACTTTGAACGGCAAAATAAAAATAAAATTTAGAAATATGTTCTATTTATTACAGGGGCGCAATCAGAACTTTTTTTTTGGTGGGGGCTAAAATTTCGAAAAATCGTTTCCCTCCTTAAATTTTGATGCTCTTGCTTTGTAAACTTGTTTAATATTCTTTACTACATATTAACTAAATATTATTGGATGGCGAGGGAGGGGGGATGAAAAAAAAAAAAAAACTTTACAAAAAATGCCACCTTTAATATTCTTAGTTTCTGGAGAATGAACCATAGTCCGCAGTGAAAGGAGAGTGGTTCCGAACAAAAAGACCACGGAGAATCCCTTTCCCCCACCCACAAAAATTAGGTCTGAGCTGATTTTTACCATCAACCACAAACGATAGCATAAAAACCATAGAAGGCGGAGGAAAGCGGAAGAGAGAAGGACGAAAAATCAATCTACTCTTTTTCAAAATGTGGAAAGAAAATTATTTTTAGGCCCTGTTATATTAGAGAAAATTACGACACTTGGCTAAAAAAGGCATAAAAATTTCCCCGAGTGTTCATTTTTGATACGTAAATTATTTTAAGAAAGAGTCTCCGTGACTTGAATATTTTGAACTTTGTTATCCTCTTAGAAGAACAGGATTCTGCGCACGCAACAAAACATAAGAATCTGAAATTTCAAAATTGAATAAAACTTGCGGTAGGGTCCATTAGGAGGAGAATGAAAACGGAGGGGAACTACTCGCATCTAAACTGAAAATGTTCGTTCATCCCTGATACTAATTGTTGAAATAATTTTGAAATAGTTCGAAATCGAATCCGTAAACAGAGACCACATCAAATGAAAGTGACAACCACTCATAACCATATAATTTGGCGGGGGTACATTGAAATAATACAAAGAAAAATTGGAAGGAAGTTGACTAAAAATAATGGAAAACAACTAGAATCTTACGTACAGAGAAACTGTCTATATCTGCCCAAAATTGACCAAAACGACCGAAAACCTCTGAGTCCAGCCAAAAGTAATCAAAATCCCTAGCACCTTGAAAACATGCCGCAGACGGATCTGCAACCACGGAAAAGCATTTTCACGTTCCGGTTTTAATATCAACGCGACTGCAGTCTGCAGCCATGTTGTTAATAGAAATTTCCATGGAAATGTCAACCACTGAACTGAATTGTCACCATGAAAGAGCACATCATACGGACTGGCTTTGTGTCAGGAGGAGCGGTACGTTACGGTTTTCGAACATGTTGGGGGAGCGAAATGGTTTTCACTCAATTATACCCGTGGCTGGAAGAAAAATTAATTTCCATGGAAATGTCAACCACTGAACTGAACTGTCACCATAAAGAGCCTTGATTTCGATTCTAGCCTCAGAACGCTCAAAAAGAACACTTTTTTCGTTTTATGTGCCAAAGCTCTCGATCAGCGGTTTCTTGTTCGTGATGCTCCAAAGTAACACTCAAAAGTAACGCTCAAGAAGTGACGTCTTTTTCGTTTATGGGCCAAAGCAAAGACATGAAAATTAAAAAAAAAATCAAAAAACTTGAACATGGGTGAAAGCTTGATTTAGTATCTACCTAATTTGGTACCTAGCTATTTTCATGAGCTGTAAATTTGTACGAACCTTCGACGCAACGTAACCGCATCAGGCCATCAGTATCAATTTTTTTCGTTTCAAACTTGATTTTGAAAAAATGTCGAAGAATTTGAGGGAGGGCTATAGCCCCCTAGCTCCCTCCTTAGTTGCGCGCTTAATTTGTTATATATTTGTTTTTGAGACTGTCTCTCTGCATCACTTTTTACTTGTAGTATTCTTCAACTCGGGGAGGACAGGGGACAATATGGTATATTAGAGCTAAAACAAATTCACCTCGGTATCTCTGTCGATTTGAAAAATAATTGAATTCCGGATTTTGAAAATCGTTTTTAATCTTTCGTTTGGTGAAAAAAGAAGGGAAGAGTTCAAATTTACAAATTCGTATTCCGTTTCTGACACCGTATCAAGCCTTCCAACGATACGCGTGAAAGAAATTCTGAATATTTAAATGAGAAAAATGTCAAGTTTTCAGGCTGGAAATGAATTCCGAACGGAAAAAAATTGACATTCGAAATCAGCGCCTGAAAAAAAAAATCAAAAAGCACAAAAGCGGACTTTGGTTTTAATATCTGAGAGGTTAGGGTGTATCCTGTCCAAAAAGTAAATTTTAGTCTTCCTGCTGATAGATTCCACGTATACGTGTATATTTTAAACATTTTCTTGGTGATAAGTCAATCCTTGCGGGAGGGGGGGGGGGCTATCCACTGCCCTTCGCGGAGCCCGTCTACGTTCAAATAGTTCAATTAGTATAGAAATTTGTGGGAGTATTTGCTCCGTATGAAAATAATTGTATTTTCAAACTTTCTGTAATTCTGAGAGGAAGGCTAAATCAATTTTCTCTAGGGAGGAATTAAATCAGTATTCTGAGGGGGCTTAGCCCCTCAGCCCTCAAAATCCGCCTATGAAAAAAGTACCAACGTTCGGCGACCAGAGTCTGACTTGTACCTCCATCGATGCCAAACTCTAAACGCTAATTCTATCGACATTTTTTTCAGCGTCTGGCATCAGTGGTCTCCTTCAGTCCTACTGGGGAAGGCCGGGGAGTAAGAGTTAAAGGGCTATTTAAAATGCTACAAAATGAAAAGAATTCCGTTCAGAGCTCAGAGTCTGTGTGAAAAGAACCCGTACAAATGCTAAGTATCGGACGAAAATTCAAATTCCACCTCTATAGGTGTAATTTCAATGTTCATTTTGTATTAATTGTAGACAATGGCGGGCCACCTAATTGGTCGGAACGGAAAAGAAGCCGAACTATTAGTCGAGGATGACGAATTCGAAGATGAGATGGCCGATCAACTGCAGCAGCCTCAACAGAGAAACGCAGCCAATGCTCGAGAACGAGCCAGAATGAGAGTGCTGAGCAAAGCATTTTGTCGGCTGAAGACCACGCTGCCGTGGGTGCCACCGGACACAAAGCTCTCGAAACTGGATACATTGAGGTTGGCCACCAGCTACATAGCCCATCTTAGAGCAATTCTAAAACTATCAGAGAACGAGGTTCCGGACCCTAGTGTTCAGCCTGTAAATATGGTAAGCGATTGTTGGTCACATCGGCGGTTATTTGAGACTCTCAGTTGGTCCCGAAAATTCGATCCTTGGAATCTCAAAATCATAATGCGCTATCGGATAATGAATTAGCTAAGATAAGCGAAGGGTATTGGCTAGGAATTTGTAGGTATTATCTTTGAGCTATTAATCTACTATACTGACTTGCAAAGGTATCGTACAATGGATTTTACAAAACAAATCCGACCGTCTTATTAGTCTAGGCCAATGATGTGGTGGAACGTATGGCGATGCACGCATGCCAAAGTGGCTCCTATGACACTGCAACCCCGGCCCCGGAAACTACCCTTTCGAGTATCGCATCTGTGGCCGGAGGGACGCTTTGGGACCGGGCCCGAGCCCCCATTTCGCCGTGCCGCTTCCGGTGTGCGCGTCCTGCAAGGGCCACCATGGGGTTCTTTACTGACCGAGGTCCGCGCTTCTTCTTCACTCACCCCTCACCTCCTCGTCTTGGTCCGTGTGGTGACGCAGACAGGTGTCGACGATGGGGGAGTCCTGCCGGGGGGTCCGCAGTGCAGCTGTAGCAGCTCTCTTAGGATGGTACAGAGTGGTCCTGTTCGATAGTGGTGTGAGCCGAGCTTGGTTCGTCGCCGGCCCTCTACCTCGACCATTCCAACTGCATCTTCTTCTTCATGATGACCGAGATAATGGCTGACATCCGGTTCCAACTGCTCCGACTTTTCATCATCTCCGTAACAGGTCAATAAGAAATTTCAAAAGAGAAACACACGAAAGTTTACTAAAAATTACTTGGGATTGTGTACTGATTAGCATACTAAATAGCTCAGCCCCTACCCCGTATGCTAATTTGTAAAGGGGTACACCCAAAAAAAATTTCACAGACATGTCGAGTACAATGGAATACAAGAATATAAACGTCAATTAATACTTATTCCTCACCACATTCTCCACAAACAAGATATCAAGTACTTTTTCGAACTTATCTACTCCAGAAACGTCATAAATGGGGGTTCAAAATAACTCTCTTGAGCTGTACAGATTAATATACGTCTTATGGAAAGAAACGCAGTTTTTAAACTTTTTCCCATCTCTTAGGATTTTGAGGATAGGAGTTCAAATTTTACCAGCACTCGATTTAAATTTTACATGCACTCCATTCCCTGCCTCTTTAGCTTCCCATCACGGGAAATTCTTTATCCCTCCTTAGCTCCTCAGCTTTATTACTGTGTTTGTGAGATCTGGTATATGTTTGTGTTTTGTGTTCAGTGGTTTGGATAGGGGGGGGGGAGAGTTTTTGAATCAATAATGTGTACAAAGGGTCCATCGTAATACCAGTTGTGGCGTACTCCAGAACCTCGAATTCAAATTTGATATCAGTTTTCCTCTAAGTTGAGAATTATGGCATCAAGGACGGGAACCAAAGTCAAATACGTCATGAAAACCAATATAGGTATCAAATATAGGGGTTTCAAGATCGCTGAGTTCATTTTATACAATTTTAACTCTATTTTCATAACTGTTTTATCTGGAAGAGGGAAACAAAGTTAAAAAACGATGAGAAATAGAATGTGCACATCAGCACTTCTAGAGTTTTCGGATTCACTGAATACATTTTCGATGTCAGTTTTTACTTAAATATAGAAATTATGAAAACACATAGGGCAAAGTTAAAAACGTCCAAAAAACACAATGTGCAGGTAACAAATGCTGAATCCAGTTTGTAAATTATTTCGATTCTTTTCGATAATTGTGGCATCTTGAGAGAAGAGGGAGGAATCAACATAGAAAATAACGAAAAATACCGCCAACGTATATTTTTTATGGTTTTTGGAGTGGCTGAATTTATTTTTGATGTCGGTTTTACAACATGGAAGCTATGAGCCCTGGGTGACAACCACAATCAAGAATTTCATGTTACACAAAATGAGTATCAAATACATGATAGACAAGGTCGCTGAAATCGTCTGTATGATAATTTTGATTGTATATTTATAACTGTGACATTGGACGATGGGGCCTGAACTGAATACTGAAGAAAAAATATACATTATATGTTGTTGAAATCTTTCTCGATACCAGATGCACCTCAACTTGAAAACTGTAGCACTGTGCTGGGTGGTGTGGATCCATTTTGTTGTAATATAGTAATTGATGAGTGCAGGGCATGCTCAGCTTGTTAAAACAGAGTCTACAAGTATATGGCTGAGGAATTTTTCGATGAAATACGTATACGTAATATTCAATAAATAATGGTGCAGTATGATGGCCCTTATTTTTGACCATCCGAGATCTCTCCTTCCCTCTCTAGATTGGTTTCAAAAAAATAAAATAAAAATCCTGCAAACTCTCAGGTCGATGGGATAGATGGAGAACGTGCCTTAAGCCTACTTCCTTTCTCTTCTTATGAAAAAATACACCGTTTGACATTTTTAACGAATTCTTTTCTCTCAACCCCTAATTGCATAAAAAAATTCACTATCTCAGATTTCGAAAGTTAATTTGGTATCAAAAGTAAAATAATTTGATTTCCCATTATGGGCTAATCACTTCGAGGGAGGGGTCTGAAAAGAGGGAGAGGAATAATGAAGAACTGAAATTTGATATATGGGTCGATTTATACGTCTTCGAGGTCGCATGAATTCAATTTTGAGGGCACTTTTTATGGTCGATCCGATAGAGTAGCATTTCAGGTGCCGAAATCAACAATTTTTGTCATTTTTCCGAAACAGTAATCGATTTGAGGAAAGTTCTACAAAAGAATTTCTAAATTTTAGTAAAATTAACAAAACTGTAGACACTTTGTGTATTTTGGCTTAGGAAGGGAAAGGGGCTCGAGGTACATCTTCCTTTAACTCGATCAACCTAAATCGTTGCAGGAATCTTTATTTTACTTTGTTGAAACGAATGTATGTGATTTAAGGAGAGGAGTGTAGAGTGGTCCTTTAAGGGAAAAATTTTTCGAAATTTCTTGATTCAACCCCTCCCCTCTCTTTCAGATTGGTTCTAAATTAATTTTAAAAAATCCTCAGGAGGTTTCACCCCAAGAGAAGGGGAACATGTGCCATAAGTTTCCTCCCATACATTGAGTTCTGAATTGTTTTTCTTTTTTTAAATTGCAGTTTTCTCAGCCTTCAGTGACGTTAAAAATAAAAGGGTTCAGTTCTCGTTGGTCTCAGATTTGGTCTAAGGCGTTTCAAGTAAATCGCTGCCATCCATGCGGAGTGGGCTGACAAGAGGTTCAGAATGGATCCAAAAATTTCTGTTTGTTTTCTCGTTATTGAATTTTATTTGTAAGTTTCTAGAATCGCTGAATCTATTTATAAGGCTAGTTTTTGGTTTCGACCTCTTAGGGTGCCACAGAGAGCTGACAAGGAGTTCAAAATGAGTCTGGAAATTTCTGTTTGTTTGCTCGTTATTGAATTTGATTTGTAGGTTTCTAGGGTTGCTGAATCTATTTATGAGGTTAGTTTTTGGTTTCGACTCCGTAGGGTGCCACTGGGGTTGAAATCTTTGGTATTCCTTTGCGATAGTCCACTTATAGAATTTCAAGACCTCTGAATCTGTTTTTGGAGTAATTTTTTTATTTCAAATCCTGTTTGATACCACTGCAGAGGATTGAACCTCCATTTGGGTTATCGATTTTGGATTTACCTCCATAAAGTGACAGTCGAAACGAAGAACGAACCTTGAAACATGGTTAAAAACCCATAAATCGACAACTACTTGAAAAACAGATCAAAAATTGGGGTTCAGCCCCTTTGGGAGCCAAACCCTAAAACTAACCCTAAAACCAGAATCAGTGCGGCTCAATAAACATGTAAATTGAATCCAATATCCAGAAAAATACTCAGTAAATGTTGGACCCAATTTGACCCTCCGTTTCCGATTCCTCTATATAGGAGCTATCAATTCAAACCGCTACAAACCAAATTTGAGCCAAAAAATTACTGAAATGACAATCCAAAATTTGTATCCGTATATTTTTTAGAGATATTACAGGCTGAGAAAAATACAGTTTAGTGAAACAAGTTAAAACCTAATGTGTTTTCTCATAAGAAGGGGAGGGGCTTGCGGCACGTCTTCTCTTTATCCGATCGAGCTGAAACAGGGATTTTTTTAAAAACCAACCTGAGGGGGGGGGGCGTCGCATCATATAAATTAAAAAAAAATCTACTGTGAATAGATAAGGGGCTCTCTACGTGTAATTTGTGTTTTGCTTTTCAGTATATCAGTTCTTGCTCCTTCCTCCCGTGCCACAAATATACGAAGAGTCTAAATTAATGATCATAAAAACAATTTCAGCGACTCTGAATACCTCACATGTTTGGTACCAATATGGTATATAGTACGGTATTCTTGACCGTGGCACCCGCCGCTACCCCCATAATTTCCGAGTAAAACTGCCTTTAAAAATGAATTTAGTGACCCCGGGAACTCTACAAGCGATGGGTACTTTGTATTTCTCTTCTGTTCAATTTGGGCCCTTCCCCTCACCAAATGCCACAGTTATCAAAATCGAGTTGAAATAATGTAGAAAATGAATTCAGTGATCTTGAAACCCCTATATTTGATACTTGTATTGTACTCTATGATATTTTAGACCTTCGGCTCTGCCCTGGTACCACAATATGTTCAACTATGAAGGCAAATGATATTGAAATTGAATTCGGGGTCCTCGAATAGCCCATAACCGATATCCCGATGGAATTATTGTGTAGTGTGTCAGCTCGAAAACCTCCCCTTTTAAATACTGCTGTCCAAAAACACGAGATATCACACGTGTGGTATCCAAGGGGTAGTGACGATGAGAGACTAAAAATTCTTACAAATGGAAAGCTAAGAGGTAGGGAATCGAGTGCTTGTACGTATAAAATTTGATTCGAGTGCTGGTAAAATTTGAATTCCTTTTATCTTCAAAATCTCATGAAATAAGAAAATCTCAAAAAGCTTTTTTTCTGTCCAAAAATACCCGATATCACACGTGTGGTATCCAAGGGTGGTAGCGATGGGAGACTACAGGGCCGAATACACGGAGGGGGAGGGTTAGGGGTCTGCTCCTTGAGTACGTTCATGCGCTTAAAAATTTAGGAAAATGCGGATCTCAGAAACATTAGAAAATAAATTTAGTTTAGAATACTTCATATATTAGGTCAATCCCTCCCCCTCGTCATATTCCTGGATACGGCACTGGGAGACTAAAAATTCCTATTAATGGAAAGTTAAGGAGGTAGGAAATGGAGCGCATGTAAAGTTTGAATCGAATGCTAGTAAAGTATGAATGCTTTTTATCCTCAAAATCTCATGAAATATTTAAAAAATTTCAAAAAGCTTTTTTGCTGTCCAAAAATACCCGATATCACACGTGTGCTATTCAAGGGGTGGTAGCGATGGGAGACTATAAATGCCTACTAATGGAAGGCTAAGGAAGTAGGGAATGGAGCGCATGTAAAATTTGAATTGAGTGCTGATAAAGTTTGAATTCTTTTTATCCTCAGAATCTCATGAAATAAAAAAAATCTCAAAAAGCTCCTTCTTTCCCATAAGGCCTACGTTAAGCCTTGCTACTCGCGAGGATCATTTTGAACACCTGATTCATGATGTTTCTGGAGCAGATACGAAAAAGATACTGGAGACTATGGGAATTTCAGTCGCCTTTGAAATTATTATATTTGGTACTTATATTGTATTTTATGACATTTTGAGTTTGATCCTCGTTCTTGGTGCCACAATTCTCAATTTAAGAGGCAAACGGATATCAAAGCTAAATGCGGGGTTCGAGAATACGCCACAACCGGTGTTCCATGTCATTTTTTTTACATTTTATTAGTTCAAAAACTTTCCCTAATATACTGCCTGTCCAACCCACTGGAATAGACAACCCGATTTCATATGTATGGTATGTAAGGAGTGGTAGCGACGGGGACAAAAATTCCCCGTATTGGAAAGCTCAGAGGAAGAAAATAGAGTGCACGTAAGATTTGAGCTCCAGCTTTCCTAAAAATCCCACGAAATGAGAAAAAAACTTAAAAAGCTGTTTTTTATTTCACAAGAGTTGTGTTGAACTCAGGGACGTACCCGAAGAGTTTTTCCTGGGGGGGGGGGGGAGTGTGAAAGTCCCAGCTGATTCAGCTCAAAATTCCCAAATATCAAAGCAAAAAGAGAAGCCTTTTGACTTGTTGAATTTTCCCAGCTTCTTAACTCAAAATTACGCCCAAATATCAAAGTATCAAAGTAAAAAAAAAACTTTTTGACTTGTTGCAGTTTCCCTACTCTATTGAAATTTCCCAACTCCGCCTGACTGAAATGGTAAATTTTCCTAACTGCTGAGTAAAAAATTTCCTCTAGGGGGAAACTCTCCCCCTCCTCCTTTCGGTACGCTCCTGGTTGAACTGTGCTGCTCAGGAGGATTATTTTAAGCCCCGCCCTGACGTTTCTTAAATATATACTAGAGACCATTATTTTTGTGGAGAATAGTGCATAGAATAATTTTCGGTTGCAAAAAATATTTTGTCTGCTGTCTTATTGTACTCGAGATTTTTGAGAAGGAACGATTTTAGAAGACTCGAATTTCCAGAAAATTTAGCAAAAGGGTGGAGGTGGGAACTTTTAGTACGCTAGTTAGAACACCACTCTTTACAGTTCTCAGTAGACTCTTGCTTGTTACCCCTTTTCCCTTCAAAACCCATTCGAATCTAATATTTGCCCAAACTAACTACATCCATCCCCCCCCCCCGTATCTTACACAAAAATCTGCAAATTTCCAACGCAGTCACCACTATATCATTTTAAAAGGGTATCAAATGATCAAACAGAGCCAACAACGTGAAATTTTTCAAAACTACGCCATTAAAGTGAGCGATGAAAGAAATAACGAAGAAATTATTTAGAAACAATTATGACAGCGTCATAAACTAACTCGAATGAAGAGGTTTCTCTCGAGTATGCGACAGCCTACTCAACTGGATACCTTCATAAATCCACCAAAATTTGGAGTCTGAGAAAGGGGTAACATAATTAATTGTGATAATGATGTTGCGATGTGTTCTTCAAATTTTTGAACATTTTTTATACACGATTGTATTGTCGATTCAAAGCATAAAATTCGTTTCCCAACTAATCCAGCCACGCTTTCGGGTCCGCCGCACGAGCGTGTTGGACGGGTGCCGAGGCAACACACAGGTGGATTCTGTCTTTTCGGCTATGAAAACATTTCCTCGGTTTAAATCAGGAAAGCGGATAGCTGAACTACGAAAATGTATTTCGAAATTTCAACCAACGAAGAACGAAAAATGCAATTTGTGGCGAACGCGTGCCATGTATAGATTTATTAACGTCACCATCAATTATGACGTTCGAGGTTTATATTTTTTTCATACTTTATTTTCTAAGTAAGCTAAAGCACTTACAGTTCGTCGATCAGACATCAAACGTATAGGCTTCCCATTGGACAAAAGTAGTATTTTTCGTAAGCTTACTCTTCCATCGAGTAGAGTGAATTTCACGTTGAAAGAGTATTTCGAAACTCTGATGGAAATAATTATTCGATTTGGAAAATTAGTAATGGTTTAGGTAAATAAGGAAATTAGAGGAAAATGGGATAAAAAATACAGAGCAAACCCATTGCTGGGCCTCTGCTAGAGGGAGGGGGTTACAAATAATGTAACTTAAACTAAAAGGGTTGCAACGTAACCATCATTGTGAGAGGGGGGGGAGAAGGGAAACTCAAAACATTTCAACTCCATTCATTCGTTAGAATACTTGATAAGACAGCGGGTATTAATAATAAAAGATGAATCATAAACAAGCAGTAAAAGCACATAAACGGACAAATAATCTGATAGTCTTCATTAATTTGGCTATGATGAAAAAGTTGATAGACAGTTGGAAAATTCGATAAGTACAAGTACAGGAAAGTATAAAACTTCGAGTTCAAAACCAATAACAAAGCACCAAAGAAAAGACAAGAAATCGACTTAAAAATGTAGGAAACTTAGAAAAGAATCACATCCCTTGGAATGAGAGTAATGTTAATATGAGAAACAAAACAATAAAGGAAAAAAAAAAAGCAAACGTAAACTACAAACTGAAGATCAAAGATAAAATTTCTTTTGAAATAAAAAATAGTAGACAAAAAGTAAATGACAAAGTGACTGCCTAGTGTAACATGAAACCTTGAGGGGAGGGGGGTGTGTCAAAACTGCTATAGAAGGTAGTATCCTAACACAATTCCTCACCACGACCCCCCTGCCAAGTTTTTGAACGGAATTCGAACACCCACAAATCTTTTTTCTAAATATTGAGTAATAAATAAGATATAAAAAAATATGTGTTCAACCAAATATTGTTCTACACCAAATTCTTCATAGAAGTGTCGCTAATTCGTATCCAATCCAAAAACATCACAAAAGGGGAGTCCAAAGTAACCTTCCCGAGCAGCACAGCCTAACACTGGCCTTGCGAAAAGAAAATCAGTTTTTGACATTTTTTCACTTTTCATGGGATTCTAAGAATAGCGGAGGTTCAAATTTTATATTCTATCGATTCTCTACCACAACAGCTTTCCATCCTGGGAATTCCCCCCCCCCCGCCTTCATCTGCCGAATATCAGACATATGGAATCGGGTGGTTTGGAGATTCTTATTTTAGAGTATTTCGGAAGAAGTTTTCAAACTAATCAAGTGTACAAAAATTTTATCGGAACATCAGTTATGACGTAATTCAAAGCTCCGAATTCAACTGTGATATCAGTTTGCTCCTAACTTGAAAACCGTGGTACTAAGAACGGTGGCCGCTATCACAAATCCCCTAAAATACAGCACGAGTATTAAATGTAAGGTATTTTTAAGGTCGCCGAATTCAGTTTTCATAATATTTCAACTTTATTTTCATAACTGCAGTATAGAAGGACGGGTGAAGAGCCAAAATTAAGAATAATGAAAAATACAGTGAACCCATTACTTTTGGGCTTTTTGGAGTCGCTGCATTCATTTCTGATTTCAGTTTGCTCCTGAGTTGAAAACTGGGGCACAAGAAGCGGGGGTCAAAATCAAGACTGTCATGAAATACGCTGTTAGTATTAATTATGGAGTTCTCAAGGTAACTAAATTCAGTTCTCTTATTATTTTGAATCAATTTTAGATAACTGTGACATCTGTGGAAGGAAAGGGGTAAAATTAAAATTGTGAAAAATACAACCTACACTTCTCTTAAGTGATTTCTGGTATCCCTGAATTCACTTTTGAGGTCTGTTTTATTCAAACTTGAATTTTTTTGGACAAGGGGGAGAGGTAGGGGGTCAGAGCCTACGATCGAAAATGGGAGACGGGTGATGAACCAAAATTAAAAATAATGAGAATTAGTGAACCAATCACTTCTATATGCCTTTTGGAGTCGCTGCATTCATTTCTGATTTCAGTTTATTCCGAATCGAAAACTATGTTACAAGAAGCGGCGATCAATGTCAAACTGTCCTAAAATACGCTATTGATATTATTATAAAGTTTTCAAAAGGTAACTGAATTCAGTTCTCGAATTTATTTCTCTCCTCAACTCATAAAAAGATTTCACCGACCTTGAATCTCTTTATTTAATATTCATAATATACTATATTATAATACGACAATTTCGATCGTAGCTCCTACCCCTACCTCAAAATTGTAGGTCTGAATAAAACTGACACCAAAAATAAATTCAGTGATCCATCAGAAACTTTCTAAATATATGCGTATGTTGTGTTTTTCATTGTTTTGAACGTTGGCTTCCCTTCTCTCCCCAAATGCTATAGTTATCGAACATGGAGTTGAATAATTAATTAATTAAATTGAAACCTTTATTAGTGCGTGTAGGTAAATAAAAACTATACATTTCATGTTGTTAACAATACATTAACCTGCTCCTACCGCCACATACCCTGTCTTTGGGCAGAGGCCTCCCTCAGCCTACACCATTCCTTCGTTTCCCATGTCACCACATGGAAGTAAGTATTACGGAAGAACTCGTCAAAATCTTCTCGCCTCCATATCTTTTGCCTGTCTTTACTTCTTTTATGATGCAGTGGCCACCAGAACGTTAGCTGGTATGTTCATGTATTGTCTTTGAAGCGGGCAATGTGCCCCCTCCCCCTCCCCAGTTCTATTTTTGTCTTCTGTTATTAGTAACTATGTCATAATTATATTTAAACTTGTTTTTGACTATCTAATCTTTTTGCTTTATTCCCAACATGGTCTCTCCGTTTTATTCTGGGTAATTTTGATTTTCTTTCTTGTACTTCAATAAGGGACTAGGTTTGGGAGCCATAGGGAATTGAATAAACAATGTACAAGTTGAATTTAGCGGCCTTGAAAACCCTGTATTTAATCCCATGTTGGATTTAATGACATGTTTGATCTCGACCACCACCTGTAGCGCTATAATCTTTAACTTAGGAATGAACTGAAATCGAAATTGAATTTAACCGACGTCCCGGTGGAATTTTGTACACTTTTATCAGCTGGAAAATTCTTCTTTCCTAAACACTCGATTTCACATAGGTCGGCTTCAAAAGGGATAGAAGTGAGGGTGGACAAAAAATTCCCAGTGATGGACAGTCACGGAGATGAAGAATAGAGTGCACGTAAAATTTGAACTCCTCTTTTTCTCAAATTCTATGAAATGAGAAAAAGCTCAAAATCTGATTTTCTCTCAGCGAGGCCTGTGTTAAACTCTGGTACTTTGAAACATCATTTTAATACCCACATATTGCGACGTTTCTGGGGATATACAAAAGAAGTACTACAGACAATTTCTATTGAGAATCTACAGTGTAGAACGATGTTGTTTGAAGAAAAAGAAAAAAAAATAAAGAAAGTGTTGTGCTCCACAGTTTCCGAAATTTTTGGAAAAACCAATTGTGGGAAGGAGTTTGAACTCTTTCAAGAAGGACACCAGCCTCAATAATTTTCACCGAACTCCCGCTTCTTACCCACTTTTTTCGTCTGACGTTCCTTATGTACCCAGATGACATCCTATTAGGGTTATTCTACAATCACCTTTTTTAATTATTGGTTCCAGAGCTGGCCATTCAACTTCCACGTGAATTGGGAAACGCCAACAGCAAAAACCATCAGCAGCGGTGATCCGGCATCGACTAAACAGGAGTGGAGTACTTGCTCAAGATATTCGAGCAGAAAGCCGTTTCCAGAGACAGACTACGGCAGTTACGGTTTTGAAGATTTCGAGTGCGAACAACGTGGCAGACCCGCGAATCACCATCATCGAAGTAATGTCAAAACAAGACGAAAAAACAACCTCAGTTGTTACGAAATAACCAGACCTGTGGCTCATGGCGGCGACGAATTACTGGACTCCAGTTATTATAAATCGTGTAATTACTACGAACAGTGTTGAAATGTGGCACCGAATTTGTCGTTTTAAGTTTTAATTGTAACAAAAAATGTACAAAATGAATATTATTTATTTGCAGTGTAGCATAAGATACCCCCATCATAAGTTGAAAAACAATTTTTTTTTTTTAATGAGCTAAAATAGAAAATGTCTGTTTAGCATGGCACAAAAATGCTGAGTTACTTTCTTTCGATAAAGCTCTGCAAAAATGTTGTCATTTCCGGTTTATGGTGGAGTTTTCTATGGTGCGATACATTTTAGTAAAATGGAAAAAATGGAACTCGGATTCATAATTTTGGGCCTTCAGTTTTAGGTACCAGTGTGTAAGTACGGAGGCATATGTTGTATAAATAATTTGTTATACCTGTTATTAACGAACGAAAATAAATCCATAAAAAAAGAGGAGTCCATGTACTCATTTTTCCGAGTCCAAGTTACTTTGTGTCTAATGAAATTTGGTTATATCAACTTAATTACCTTCTTTTTCTAATTTGCTCTCTTACTTCAGACATCTGCAAGGCTGTTAGGGCTGTCTTAGCCCTCTTCCCTTCTGGTCGAAAAGCCGGACTAGTTCGAAATCTGACGAGTTACTACGTGAGCTCGAACCCGGGACCTCCGGATTCCGAGACCAACGCACTATCCTCTTGGCCAACCAGACCCCTAACTTAATTACCTGGGTACATAGTTTTTTTTCTTTCTTTCTTTCTTTCTTAGAACGCTATAAGCTTGGGTACAGAAATACACTGAGTCCCAACCCAGCGACCGTTCAACCTATTTCCAACTCTTACACCGACGAGATTCTCGGCGCCCCTAGAGACAATTCTCTATATATTTGGGAAAACCATTTTTGTGGGGGGGGGGGACCTCGTACTATAACAAAGGCTCAACCTCGATTTTGCATAACTTTTTTCTGAAATTCAGTTACGCCTGACTCCGTCGTTGGTTTCGAAGCGCTAAGCGCGCGAGTTTGCTTTTAGACCAGGGAACAGCGAGAAGTCGCAGGGTGCCAGATAAGGGCTGTAGGGTTGATGCAATATGATCTGGACACGCTGAGTAACGTCGACAACTTTTTCAGACCACTCCCGCCCGCTGAATTCGAGAAAACGTTTCAAATATGGCATGCCTGATAGCAGATGTGTATTGATTCGAAGGGACAATATTTTGAAGAAGACCAACAGGCGTAATTGACAAAAAAAAAAAAAATAGTCACATTCTTCCGACTTTGCAAACCGTCAAAAAAAAAGCTTTTGACTTTTGGATTTTTAACTGAAAATTCCTAACCGAGACTGAGCTGCCAAAAACAAGCTGTGAAAGCAAAAACGAAAGCTTCCGACTTGTCGAATTTTTTCAACTTTTCATTGTGAAATTGCGGAGTGTAAAAAAAATATCAGTTTCAAAAAATTTGCCGAATTGAGCAAAATGATGCCAAAATTGGCAAACGAGAAATAACTGAGAGGTGTGACACCCCCAACTCCCCTCGCACCAGCCCTGCTGGGAGCGCTAAAAAACGAAGTGGTCCAAGATACAGAGTTTGGCTGGCCGAGTGGATATAGCGCGCTGGTCTCGGAATCCGGAAGTCCTGGGTTGGAGCCCACGTAGCAACTCGCTATATTTCGACCTAGGCCAGTTTTTCGGTAAGAAATGACGAGTGCTGAGACAGCCCTAACAGACTCCCCGACGTTTCTGAGGTAATGCCAGGGCTTGGGTTGAGAGCCAAGATGAAAAGAAATGGTTCCCTCCAGCCACTGATGCGACATTCGAAAAGGTAGTTTCCGGGGTCGGGGGTGCGATGTCTCAGGGGCCACTTTAGAATGCGTGCATCGCTAAGCGTCTCAACAGGCATAAAAAGGTACCACAGCTTCCCCTGTATGTAGTTGCATATTCCTCTTTACACAGTCATTCGTTCCATCACGTTTCGACCGACCGATATGGAAAATGCCAAGCGACGCCGATAATAGACAACTAGAGAAGGCACTTGAATGTGGGTATATGCGTGAACGTGGTCGCTTGGATGACATATCCATGTAAGAATATGTCACTCCATGCAGTAGGCGGACTCTTTCTTTAAGTGTTTTTTTTCCCAATTGTAATTTTTAGTTCTCATTTGCCTACACAAGGTTATAACTGGCAAATTGGAGATCTAATGGAACAGCAATACAGAATTTCGAAGTATCTTGCTCTCTATCGCACTATGACCTGTGATGGTCGAATTGACCAATCCAGCATTCGAAAATCACGATCAGGGACGGCGCGAAAGAAAGAAAAAAAAATGAAAATAAATAAAAATCAATAAAGTGAAAAACAAAACTTTTCTTTTCATTTCTGAATATTTCTTCGACTTAGTCCCAGAATTTTTAGGCACTTAGTAACTAAGATTTCCTATAAGTACTAGCTAAAAAGAATACCACCATCTACCAATTTTCCCGATTTCCCGACTGGATGCCGGACTTTACCAAATTTT
The DNA here is from genome assembly GCA_031841125.1 of Acanthococcus lagerstroemiae. Classification (NCBI taxonomy): domain Eukaryota; kingdom Metazoa; phylum Arthropoda; class Insecta; order Hemiptera; family Eriococcidae; genus Acanthococcus; species Acanthococcus lagerstroemiae. The sequence goes on from CM063110.1 coordinate 39,942,359, forward strand.
GAGTATAATTTCATACATGTCGAAGGGGACAGGGACCCTCGCCAGCAATGATCACGTTCTGGAAACCATTTAAAAATTGAAAAAAATTTCGTATCGTTAGCAGATTCTAAAGATTCTAGGAATATGTAGGTACAGTGGTCCGGAAGCATATTTGATGTTAATTTGAAATCTACCCCCTCCACTCTTCCTGAGAGTTCTGAAGTAGTTACAAAAAAATTGAATCTAACCTGTATGTAAAATTTTGCGACAAATTATTATTATTATTATTTTTTCCTAGAGAGAGAGAGAGAGAGAGAGAAAATATTGTAATTTTCCATATTTCTGTAAAAACGTATGGAAGGAGGCTTAATCTCCCTACCACAAAATAAGCCCCGCCATGATCTTGTGAGTTTTTTCTTTCTGAAATTCTGGGAACCCATACGAATAATTTTCGCCAAATTCCAGCTTATAAAACGATTTTTCTCAATTAGCTAAACTGTACTCAGTTCAACTATCACATTTCTCTTCGATTCCAATTTATTAAAACTATATCAGCGAGTCAGCGTAATTCCAAAAATCCCAGTAGCCCACACAAGAATTAGCATACTTCCCCGACACTATAAGTGAGTGTTGCTACTCGGTAACAATAAAATTCTGTTGTTTACCCTAAGCAGTTAAGTTTTCGAATTAAACTTACATTTCGTTAAATTCGTAGTCAGTATGGGCAATAAGGCTTGAAACTAGATTTATTGCTTTTCGCTTCTCAGACATTGTTTATACGTACGTGTAAGTACAATTTGATCATTAAGATTAGGTCCGATAGTTGAATTTAATGTTCATTCAATCGTTTCGAAACGAACAAATGTCTAATTTTATTACCGCCGATCTCTTTCTAGTAACTTACCCATCAAAAGAAATTATAAATAATGCGCGACGGGAAAACGAAACTGAAGGACCAGCAAATTCGATGTTTTAGGATTTGGAAAGAGTGATTTTTTTTGGGGAGGGGGGGGAGAGATTATCGATTAGTACACACTAGCATACTCCTTTCAATTCAGTAGTCTTGGAAATGACAACCAAGTAGCACATTTTTCTAATACCTACGGTGAGTTCGTTTTTGTCTTGAAAGCAGTAGTGTCGGAGTTTGGGGCAGGAGACACTTGCTTCGCCACTCGTGAAGCTGGAGAAAGGCCATGATATCATCCCCCCCTCCCCATTACAATAAGTGAAACTGCATAAATTGAAAGCTTACTCACACGATACGGCGTATACTGGGCATCCATTTTCCCTCAAACCAGAGAAAAAGAAACTGCCCATTTTCGTCTGAAAAAACTTTGATTACCGTAACCATTGAAGCGGGTGATAAGTAAAGGGATACTAGCAATGAGACTGTAACGTTGAGTAAATTAAATTTAAGTCTCAGTAAAAAGTGTATTGTCTACCATAAAGCGGGGCTACTTTGAACATTTTCCGCTATAGTTTGCCATATTTCGCGTTGGGAGTGTAGTTACACTGACTGTAATGAAAACGTGTTCAAGCCGTGATTTTAAGTCCAGCTCCCTCTGCCAATTTATGTTTTGAAACATCTTACATCTTGCTTATGAAAGTGTATAGCTCAGTATAAGGAATGTGTTCAAAGTTACCTCGGTTGTGGAGCTTCTTTGAACACACTTTTGACATTGGTGTATCTTATTGCTGGCCGTGAACCGAAATTGTGCAGTTTTGACCGACTGACACCGAAAATGGACGACTAACATGGAGAATATTACTACGGTGACGTCATCGCGGAAACTGCTGCTTCGTGATATTTGCTGTCGTTCTAGTTGTTTCTTGTCTGCGCGGATTCATTCCTTGCGGAATATTTTACTCGGTCCAGCTGTGCATCGACTAAATGCGTGGAACGTGTTCGGTAGCCATAAGACATATCCATATGCAGGTAGATACCCTTTACACCCCCCCCCCCTGTTATATATGAGAACTTGACAATGGCAAAAATCAAAATAATGCTCTTTAAGGACGCTACTCACAAAATTTCATAAAAATGTAGAAACAGAGGAGAAATCGATAAACTTTATTGAAGAAGGAGCGTGGTTTGAATCTTGTACAAACATTCAAGTAGACTGGAAGTGTTTCAAAAGTCTCAATCTCTCTCAACTGCCATAACAAGCGAATGTAGCGATGACTCTACTGCCCTACCTATCCTACCTGCCCTGTATGCTCTCATGTTGTGGGAACCTTTACAAGGTAATCGTTTTGAGGTGCCTGTCTACCAGCCTTCCCAAGGTTTTTAGCATGATGAATGATGAGCGACTTATCGGTCAATAGGTATTAGTCTGACAAGAGTCTCTGCCTGGTTTAGTTAGAAACACCACTCTCACATACCACTACGGTTTTAGAATGTGCCGTAGGGCTATTTATGCCCTGAGGACCCTGATGAATGGTCCCATTATGGTCTCTACTCCGGTCTGGAGGCAGACTGGACACATTCCATCTAGGCCCGCTGCTTTGTATTGCGAGAATGTGTTTACCGCCCAGCGTACCCTGTCCGGTGTAACTACCTCCTTCGCCGTCCCTCAGTTCCGCTTTGTGTGCGACTGGCTTCCGGCTGCTCTGCGCTCTGGCTCTGTGTTTTCTATGATATTTTCTCCTGGAAAGCGTGTGTCAATGAGTTCCCCCATTGTCTCTCTCGGGATGGTAGAAAACCCACCTGTCGGAAGTTCGAGCGGCCCCTCTTCCACTTTACTTTCTTTACTCAGAAGATTTGCAGACGTGCCGTTTCCGGTATCTTTTTCATAGATTCGCGGAAACTTTCCCATCCCTCTGTTTTGGTTCGCTCAACTGCTCTTTTATGTGCTTCTTGGGCCGCACGATATGATTTCCAGTAAGCTAGTGTATTATTTTTCAGTGCAGCCCTCAGACTTCGAGTATTTTTCCTGTTTCCCCAGGTCTGCTGTCCACCAGATGGTTTTGTGTGATTTTTATTATCTTGGCCTCAAATTTCCTCTCGTGAGCACCCCTGAGAGCATAATCCAGTATTCTGGCTCCTTGTAAATTACGAGTACTTACACGATTTGTTTGAAGACTCCCGATGCTGAATCAAGTTCAATATTCCATTTTATAGAATTATAGGCACTAAAACTTAGAGTTCCCAAAGTTGGTAGCCCTGCGTATTGAAAAGGTGATCATGTACAATTTTCCATAAGATTACGGCAAGCTTTAAGCGTCTCTAAATCAATTAGAAATTAGTGTCCATTTTGGAGTGTGAGTGAACTTGGTAATATTCCTTTTGTAGGGTGTGCCAATTCACTTTTCCTTCTTCTGTATTCCAGAGCGCTTTCAGCGCTTTCGGCTGTTATGCCATCATCAGTGGAGTACACTGATGATGGCATAACAGCCCTGGAATACAGAAGAAGGAAAAGTGAATTGGCACACCCTACAAAAGGAACAATTAGAAATTGATTTTAAGAAAAATCTCGTCCTACATTTTATTGTATTGTTACTAAACAATAGAATTACATTCAACGCAAGTGGGTGGAATAATTTTGGGCCGTTTTTGCCTTCCTAAGGATAGCAGTATTTCCATTTAAAATTATCCATGATCACCCTTTCAGTTTCACCCGCGTAGGTGATTTTGTAGCGCTCTCTAGTGCAGGTTTTATCGCCTATTCGAATTTCAGAATTTTTATTCCTTTAAAGTTCTTGTCAGTGACGTAGCGTCGGGGGCCTCTACCCAATATTTTTACATAGTCCTCTAATATTGGCAATTTTTAAAAAATACCGCAATTTTCGACTTTTCATCCTTGAAAACCTTATTGTGCCCCCCACCCTTGGAGAACCCCCTGGCTACGCCACTGCTTCTTGTCATAACTCGTTGATGATTTTCTCCACCGTTATTGCAATTCACGCACGCCTCCGTAATTTGAAAATTACCTGGCCTTTATTTCTTTACCTCTCCCTTTCGAACGTCATTTTTTAAGCATTTCTTAGTGATATAGGCACAACTGAATAACGCATATTTCTCTGATCAGCCACTATACCTCTGATACTATCTCCCTACAAAATTGTTTTCTTATCATTCGTCATAGAAGAGGTTCTCAGTAACTAAGTTAACTTCAACCATGTAAAAAACAACTATAAAGCATAAGCTTCAAGAAAAGCAAAAAAATACAGTATTTTTGTTTTTCAAGAGTCCTAGTATAAGTACGTCAAATTATCTTTTCGATATCTTGAATGGAACCTTACGACTTCGGAATTGAACGATCTGAAATAACAATTCGTCTTTTTATGTGAAATCCGATCACGTGTGTTTATCTTACCATCATATGATTGGTTACAAAATGTCAATCAAATATTTTCCCACGATTAAACCTCTTGGTCCCTAAAACATGATGAGCCAGCGCCAGCACAGATGCGTTCACTATGCACGAATATAGATGCAAAGGCTAACAGCTGGTGCGTCTAGTACTGTAGAACTCCAAGTAGTTAATTTAGACGAGAGAGAGAGAACCATTTTATGTCTTCGGTTTGAACTACGATACACATCAGCGATTTTATGACTAGTTCAGTTTTGAAAACGGATCTGAATTTGTCTCGAAAAATTGAGTCGGTCCCACCTGGTCACGATGCCGAAACTCTTCGAAAAATGTTTCTCTTGAATAATATGATGTACAAAATCGTCTATGTAAACGCCATTTATTCTCCATATTCGACTAGGTATGCGTTATGTCCGAAAGTAGTAAAAGAAAAATCGGTCGGGCAATCTATGTTTGACTTATTTTGAGATTTTGTAGAATTTTCATTCGTGCGTATAGTATGGACAGTGGCAAATCCAAGGGGGGGGGGGCTAAAAGGGCCATAGTCCCCTAAAAAAGAATTTTTACTCGCTTTTTTTAGTCTTTTTTCTCCAACATTTACCCCCACCCCCAAAAGTGTAATCCTGGATCCGCGACTGTATAAAATGAAATAAAAAAATTTTTGTTTGCTCTTTTTTTCTCCAACATTTGCCCCCCCCCTCAAAGTGTAATCCTGGATCCGCCACTGAGTATGGAAAAATGATTGAAAAATCAAAAAAACTTGAGTTGCCGATCCCCTATTCTTGCTCAATTTTGGCCTCTGATTACGGTTCGTTTTGTCCGAATCCGGCGGTCGCGCTCCTTTGCGAAGGTACGCTTAATAAATTACGTAAAATGGAGGTACAATTGATCAAAACCTGACTCTAGCTTTATTTTGAAAGCAGTTTTGAAACTACAGAAGGCTTACTAAGAGTTTATAGAAGGCCGAATTTCTTTGTTGAGGGAAAAGCAGCTTATAGCTTATCATTGTAAATAATGTTTTCGAATTTTCTCTTCTATATTTTCTGCATACAAAATATTCAAACCACGCTCTTTTTTCAATAAAGTGTATCGATTTTTCCGCTATGTCTTGATACAATTTTATATCAGAGCCGACGCCGAAGCTCTCCGAAAATTTTTCGCCACGAAACAAGACAGGATGTGGAAATATTCAAAATTACAAAAATTAAGAATTTTCAATTAAAGACTGTTTTTAGAAAGAACTCCTTCCAAGGATCTCACCAGTGGGAAATTTCCGATAGTAGATCGTTGACAAAAGGGACCATCAATAACTCGCAATGACGAGCGTTCAGCCTACTATCACTATACTCATGGGAGTTAAACCACAGACCACCACCAAGTTCCACGGGGGTCTGGGTGAACCCACCAAAGGGGAAACTAGATTTTAAAAAGGCCAGAGATGCCACGTACCAAAAATCAACACAAAAGCATGGTCCATGCCCTATCAAAAAAAAAAAATAACAAGGTATAGAAATGTTCCAAGATCACTTCACTGTAACTCAGAGGGAAATTAAAACAAATAACTATATGGACAAGACAACAAAATTTTAGTGGCCCTCTCCATTCATGCACACACCGCAACATTCCGGCACTCCCCGACTCCCACCACCAATAAGAGAGAGAGAAAAAAACAAAACTAAATGCATCGTGGCATAGACCCCCCCCCCCAAAAAAAAAAAATAAAAATAATAAAATAAAACAAACTCCCGACACCATCCTCGACTAGTTTTCTTGATTGGCCCCCTGCCCCCTTTTCCACGGAGACTGTGAACTGTAGGAATCAGCTACACATTAGCCCTGCGAGTGAGGCGCACAGATCATCGCATGAGGGACGGGGGACAATACACTTCTCGCTTCCCTGTCTCGCACCACACCATCACTTGCAGAGGGAGATACCCTCCTTTTCAGGTTATACAGACAGAGGCGACGAAATTTCGCCTTCACGCGGCTCCCTGTGCCTGTTCCATTAGCCTCGTAGAAAAAGTTTTTTGAAAACGAACGGCGGTTCTTCCAGCGGAAGTATGTTAGTGGGGGAATGCGACGATTAACCATAGCGAATAACTGGACAGTCAAAAATGTAACAAGGGTTCCAGCCAGCAATTAAAAAAAAAAAAAAAAATCTAATAAGGCATACCACCAGCCTGATCACTTGTAATACAAAAAGACAACACAAATTCGATACGGAAAACGCAAGGAAAACTTGGCAGAATTACAAAACGCCTGAAGTGGTCACCAGTAACGTTCAAAACTCTCCAATCCCACCGATCTTTCTTCGCGAACATCGACTATCTTTTTTCGATAACGAAGGAATATCTTGATTAATCTGTGGTTTCTTACCTTTTCTTTTTTCTCAACACTATAGCTGGCTGGTGTGAGAGACCGTGTTACGCACGTTCTGACCACACAAACTTGTCCACGATGCATGTTCGGGGTCGCCGAAAATGAGTTCAAGTCCAGGAAGACTATATGATGTGGTTAACGACTCATCCACGGAGAACTCCGGACATTGCACATCTATTCAAATCACTCGGATGAAGCATGTTGTGACCAATTTTATTGCTAAATACGTTGCTTAAGCCTATGGTATACTGGTGTCAACTCGTACTCAAGGTCTCAATACCATTTTCATGCTTTTGCCAGCTCCGAAAGTCGCGTACTGGCATGCCCTCCTGCTGATGAAAGGCTTCGGCCAGCGTGAGCCGCAGCGAAAAAGTGCCGTGACTCCGAAAGGATGGACTCATCACCCCCGGGTTCGATATATCCTTAAACCCCCTGGTGAATCCGGTGGTAAGGTTATCCCCTATTGCCACTGAATCTTGCTACAACTTCAAGAGAAATTTGTCGTTTTTGTTTTTGCGAAGTATGCCCGTAGCGCGGCAAGACAGCGTGTTGAAGACAAAAACTCATGAAATCATAATTTTGCAGTTAGGTCACTTTGGAAGTGGGCTCCTTAAAAACATATTCGGAAACATTGAGTTTTCGAACACTTTCATCTTCAGAACTATAATTGGCGGATTTTCGGGAATTCAGTCTCCAAATATTATTCCCATTTTCGTCTTCTCTTTACAATATCAGCGGCACCGGGGCTTTTTGGTGGGGGGGGGGGGGAATTAAAAACTTTTAATTTACATCAACAAGCAAAAAAATCTTGTTCCAAGCATTTTAAAATCTATTTCATCTTTTCACAGCTGACAGTTTAAAAAATATTAATTTTTTAGATTCTCCTCACTCACTAGAAATCAGTACGGCCAATCACTACAACAACCATAATGTTCTATTTGAATTAAATGAAAACGGTAACACTAATTATTCAAAAATGACGAGTTGTGTGACTTCGACTTTTGGTATTTCCTCTATAGTCCACATGAATTAGGTTCTAACTAGGAAAAAAATCATAGAAAGCTGAAACTTGGTACATTGGTCTAATTATGTGTCCTGAAAAACCTACTAAAAGTCCCAACGAATCTGGCGCCGGCGTCGTTCTCTAGGGGGCAACAATGGGGCATAAAACTGTTTTTTGCTTATATCTCGTTAAAATTTGAGTTTAGAAAAAAAAAGTTCAAACAAATGTGATAGAGAATAAAAAAAGTACATAAAAAACTATCTTACACATTTCCCTATAGAGTGCGTATTTGTCGAATAAATTAATATCAAACGTTGAGATGTTTCCTCCGTGTATTTGATAGAACTCATTGTAATTGATGCGACGTAGATTTGTACGCATACGAGATTTATTTCAAATGCTCGCAGCAGTGATGGAATGAAGAGAATCACCCCCCTCCCATCTTCCGTGATAAGAGATGTTGGGAAGTGAGCAAGTTCGTGCGAAAAGCAGATTTTCAGTTCTTCGTCGGTTGTCTTCAAGAACGAGATTCTTTGGAAAAGTAAGAGAGAGTCGACAGGTATGACGCTTCCTCCAATACGAATACTGCTGTTGATAGACCCTAATGACTTCACTCTGTTTCCTAATTTTTGATCAAAAAAAAAAAAAAATCAACAATAGGTACCCAATAATCGCTGGTTTTCTCTTTTCTTCTTGTAGTATACATTTTATTTATTAATAAGCAGACAATACATTCGTTTTTTCGTACCTAGTATCTATTGTGGTTGAGTCAGGGGGTAGGTGTTCTCCTTCCCCTGTATCGCCTCGCCCCATTTTTGGACATAGGCCTCTCCGACGTCTGTCCATTTTCTCCGGATGGTTGCTTCCCTTCGCCATAATGACCCTATTTCTTTTTTGAATTCGTCACACCCATGCGTCGCTGGCCTTCCCACCGATCTTTTCCTCCTGTATGGCACCCATTCCTCCACTTACCTTTCTCATCTTCCCTCTCTTTGCCTGCTAATATGTCCCGCGTATTTCCATGTAAGTTTCTTAATGCAATATTCTATCCCTATTAATCCAGTTTTTGCCCTTATTGCTATATTTTTTATTCCATCTTTCCGTTTTTAACACACTTCTCGCCATTGCGTTTTGTGTATGTCCTAATCTATTTATTTCTGTCCTAGTCAAGGCCCAGGTTTGGGCACCATACGTGAGGACTGGACTTGTACAGCTTTCCCCTACCTTTGCTTTTAATTTGTGCCCATTTTCTCCTTATAAATCTCTTCAAGCTGCCAATAGCTTTTCCATCCTTTCATTATTCTCATGTTCAATTTCTTATCCCTTCTATTTTTAAAAGATATTATTTGGCCCAGATATGTTACTTCATCCTTTCTTTTAACTTCTGTTCCCCCAATTGGTACTGCTGTTTCCATCTTCCTATTTGTTAACAATATCGTTTTCTTCCAATTGATTTCCAGTCCCGCCTTTTTGCTTTCTTGATACAACCCTTCTCGTAATTGTTGTATTTCTTCTACTGAATTAGCTATAACCACCACATTGTCCGCGAATCGTAAATTATTTGAATATTCTCCATCTATTCTTATCCCTTTCCCTTCCCAGTTCAATCCCCGGTAAATTTCTTCTAACGTGCTATTAAATAGACTGGGTGCCTTACTCCTCTCTCAATTTTGAATCGTTCCCACACCTTGTCCGTCTTTCTGTAGGCTTCAGTCCCTTTATACATATTTTTGATAATTCTGAAGTATTTTGGGTTTATCCCCTGTTTCTCCAAAGCCCCCCATGGGAAGTTGTGCTCACTGTGTCGAAGGCTTTCTGAAAGTGAATGAAGAGGAGGAAAGTTTCTAGGTTGTATTCGTTAAATTTTTCTATTATTTGGTTTATTACGAAGATGTGAAATGATATACATAGGTACTTGTACCTCTTTTCAATTTTATGTCGGAAAATGTTTTGCCAACCATGCATGGGCGTCGCTGGGGGGGGGGTTGACGGGTAATTTCTAAACCACCCCCCCCAAATTCAAAGGCCAATAATTATATTTATAGGTACTTGCAGTTATAAAAAATCTGTAAACGAATTAGTGCCATGTGATACCGCAATTAATGTAGTATCGTACCAGATACTTAACTCGCGATACACATACACAGAATGTCTAACAAAATCCAAATCTGAAAATAAATGATCTTCACCCTCCCCCCTCTCCCAATTTGCTATGAATGCGCTAAAATAATAAACTAAAGCTAAATATACTTCTTCGTCTATAATACTACATTTTTAGGGGGAAAAACCTAATTTTATTGCATAAGGTAGATGAGCCCGATAAGGCCCGGATCCACAATATAAGGACTAATGTACCGATCTTGACTGCTATACTTTAGACTGCATTAAAACGTACAGCTCCTTCATGATATGGCAACACTGTCCAATTATTTTTATCAAGATATTAGTCCACTGATACGAGATATGCCGGTTGATGATTTTCCAATAACGTAAAAAGTGCTCCGATATGTTTTTTGTGTAACTTGAGGATTAACGAGTATTACGTTAGTGACATGGAATTCATCCAGAAATCAAACATTGGATAGTAATTGTAGAGGTAGTTAGTTAACAAAGTGAAATTTGAGCAATTTGGAACCGAGGTATGCGATACTCACGAAAAATAAAGTTATGTAACCTAATAAGGCCCAACCTGGTAAGATCAATTGATTATCACTTCAGTTATAACTTATTCATAAATTTCTATTTGAACCATGCTGAACTTTCTATTTACCGAATTTCAGGTCAGGCTTATTAGGTATTAGGTTGGGTCTTATTAGGTTATAGGCCCAGCCTTCTTTGGTGCGTTGGCAAAATCAAATTTTGAAAAAGGGGTATTCTTATGAAAAATGTGGAGCAGTATAGAAAAACTTCAGTTTAGCCAATTTTTAAATATTTCAGTCGACGATTATAACACAAAAAATAAGGGAAAACATGAAATCACTTACACAAAAGTCTGGAGAGCCAAGACCTTAAATTAGGGCCTTATTGAGCTCACCTACTTTAATACGCGCATGGTGATTACGTCTCACGCGACTCACAACATGAGCATGTCATACATGCGAAGATTCTTGTGAGCTGATATTTCGATTTATCGTCATTATCAGGGCTGCAATTTTTATGCACAAAAAATAGCGAAATATGCGCATATTTTGTGCGCTGAATTCAGTCTAAATAATATGCCGAAAGTATGCGCCAAAATTGTAAAATTTGCATAAATATGTAAATACAATATGGGTATATCATTTCAAAGGAAAAATAAAGCTGGATACAAGGAGACAATTTTTATCATATTTTAAAATGATCCAGTAAAGTATCTCCTTAAGAGTCCAACCTTCTTTTAATAGGAGATGCACCCAGGAGATAATGCATCTATTCGTAATTTCTTGATGACTGATGAATGTGATGCGAGCAAAGAGAAAGGTTATCTCACGTGCAAAAGAACATATTTTTCTAAAAGCTCTTCTACTGTTTCATCAACCATTAAGTCTTCTCAATTTTTTTGAAGTCGGACATCATTCTCAACACTAAAAAAATAATTTTTTTGGGGAAAAAATAAAAAAATAAGCTGAATTGGTGCAAAATATGCGGTAAATGCCAAAATATGCGAAATATGCAGGATGAAGTGATGCTCATTTGACTCAGAATTCTGTGATTCGTGAAGATCTTTTGAAACTTATACCTATACGCTATAGATAAAAATATGCATCCGCATAAAAATTGCAGCTCTGGTCATTATAATAGAATTTTCCATTTTTAAATTCGCTGTGTTCGGCGACTCTGGGAATGGGTTATGTGTCAAAATCCACTGTGTTAATTTTTCAACATCTGAAGTATCACGCAAAATTCGAGAAGGACGTAGGTTGACATGTTTTTGCTTGAATGTTTCTTGCACCCTGTGTACTCCTCAACTTCTTCACAAATTGCCATAACAACGGGCATACTCAAAATCCATTTTTGAATCACACGTGGCTGTATACCACGATCACGAGTCAATCCTCCTCTGCACCTCTGCTTTTCATGAGTCTCATCAAGGTCTGTTCGATGGTTATATTACTCCAAATACCGACAAAGTAATTCGGATTTCTTATGGTGAAATACTTCGAAAATTCAGTGTAGGTACTCAAAATCACTAATTTTGTCTCGCAGGTGATAGGCATCTTGTAGATAAAAGTGAGCAGTCGTACCGGATGGTAAATGTCCTGCTGGCATGGAAAAATTCAAGCATCTGCTGCACGCACTCAAGAGGCCACGGCCAGTTACCCATTCTTTATGCAGCAACAAATGTTTTTTACCAATGATACCGTTTGGAAATATTGAATCCACAGTTTAGCTGTGGGGCCTCAAGCTTTGACCTCTGGCATATGAGTCTCAAATCATTGCATCAAGTCACTCAAGATCTCACTCAGACATGTAAATTGTTTGACAAAGTAAATAGAAATTAATGTATTCACGCGTGCGCGAGTCTACATTGCGCATATCGATTACAATAAGTTGCATTAAATGTACACATGGAGGAAACTTCTTAACGTTTGATATTCATTTATTCAACGAATACGTACTCTACGGGAAAATGTGTAAGAACATTTTTTGTGTATTTTTTATTCTCTATCACATTTGTTAGAACATTTTTTTTTCCTAAATTCCAATTTTAGTGTGATATAAGGAAAAAACTGTTTTACACCACAGTTTTTGCTCTCTAGGGGACGACGCCGGCACCGGATTCGTTGAGACTTTTAATATGTTGTTCAGGACACTTAACTAGGCCAACGTACCAAGTTTCAGCTTTCTATGATTTTTTTCCCTTTTTGTACTCTTATTTGGGCTAACTGATGTGGACTACTTGGTGTTGTGGGACGTATGGCGATGCACGCATGCCAAAGTGGCCCCTGAGACACCGCACCCCCGGCACCGGAAACTACCCTTTCGGGCATCGCAAGTCCTAAAAAATAATGTAAAATTTAGTGGATGTTTAACGAACTTGGCGTGTTCAGAATGGCCAACATTCATGATTGGGACTGCCAACGCGAAAGAGTCGCCCTCTACAATTTTAGGCACGTTAAAAAAGGGAACTACTGAAACCCTACACATTTTGGAGAAATTTATCAGATTGAAATAAAAATGGTCTCAATGGAAGGGAAATTTTATGTATTACAAATTTTGTTCTATTCATTTTTTCGATAAACGCTTTCGTTTTCATATTTTGAGATTTCTTCATATGCCTGTAAATGAAATATTCCCTTGGATCAGAGTTTCAAGGTAAACGACAACAGCGCGCCATCGCTTTGAGCAGCCCGAATCACAACTATAGTAATAGAGCTCTGTATACTTCATAGTCTGGTCCAGAGAAACATAATTTTTTCACGGCGTTGTTAACGTATTCTTGAACTCGTCCTTCCCCTCCAACTTCAAAATATCCATATATCGATGTGTATTGCCAGTTATGTTTCTTAACATCTTAACTGGACCAGACTTTAAGTACGATTCTCCGCCATTTTGACTTCAACAGTGCCCGTGGATGCCGAATCCGACTATACGGAGCCTACCGCGCAGTCAATTCGGCATCGACAGGCGCGGTTGGATTCAAAATGACGGTCGATTGTACTCTCCTATCTAGAGCTTACTAGTAATCGGCGGCGAAGTTGAAATGAGAACTTCATCTATAATACGAATCTCCCATGAACTTTGACATGTTCACTACAAAAGTATAAATATTTCAGCAATAAATTTATTAAAAAGAGAGGAGGAAAAAAAAAAGGACATCTTATGAATAAAAGGAATATTACTGATTTACATGGTTAATATACCGAAAGTACGCTGATTAATGAACAACGACAGCAACTTTTGTACTAAAATACTAAACACTGTCGCTCACGAATAAGTTAAGTATCAGCTCACTGATGAAATACCATCGGCAATAATTCGTAACAGAATCGACAATGCGTTATTCGTCGACAAAATTATGGGTCATCCTTTACTGATCACATTACATTAGATCTGGTGTAAAGTAACTAGAGAAAAGGATGAGAGAAAACTTGTAATTACGAACACGATTATGATTAGAGAAACAAGTTGAAACTAATTTCACAGATTCTCGCTTGGCGCTTCATGTTTACAAGCGTCCGTATTGTTTTCGCAAATGATTATAGTAAAGCTACGAGGTTTGTACATACTTGCGGTAGTCGATTCAAGTTCAGTCCTGCGGACAAACATTTTCATTATGATTTGAACAATGACAATATCCAGTGTCCTTAAAACAATGTATTAAGAGAACCTTACAACGCACAATTAAACACTTACTTTGACCTGAATGTGATGTTTAATCACAGCGGCACGCAGTATCAGTTGGTGAGAATTTCTTGCGTACTGTTTCCCCATCTGCAACGATTTCTTGAAAGTCGTGCTACGTTGATCGATATCTTTTGCGTACAATATCTGTTATTTATTAATTCATTCATTACATAAACACAGATATTTAGCCGATTCAAAATGAGACTGTGAGTGAACCAAAAAAACCGCATTACCTTGTTGTGAGAATCAATTCGAGCCTGAATCTGCCCGTCCAGAATCAACTGCATTAATTCGTCTTCCAGGTTGTGAACCGAAGTGTTGAACGCTGCAGCCATCTTCCTCATATCAGCTGACAAATAAGGGCTGAAAAAACATAAAAATCCTTGGAACACTACGATCAGAGCGATACAAGAAATTCAACCGGTTAACTCACTCACCTAAAGTACTGTATGAGAGCGCGGTTGCGAATCTGAGAATAAAGGGCAGGAACATGGGGTGCGATGTACATATCGAGGTATAGATTATCCTAAAACGAAATAATGAATTAAAAATTGAACACACAGATGAGAAAACTTGAAATACTAAACGACCTCAATACATAGAAACGACCAGGTACCTTAATATCGTCTAGTAATTTCAGGCAAGTGGCGTATTTCGATTCGTAGAACTTGAATATGATGTCTCGTAGTTGAGGTTCTAGCTCCAAAAACAACTTGAATGAACTGGAACAAACAAATCAAACCTTATGGTAGACGCTTTGAAACTGAAAAGCGGAACTGTTCAAATTACAAACAAGAATCCTGAATGACAACTAAGTCGATTTACGAGAAGTAAAGTACGAGTATCCGAGTGAGTCTATTTCTATTATTAAAGTAGTCAATCAATCAGATCATTTTCATTAGTCACATCGATAAATCAATTAGATCTATCAACAAATAAAAGAATTCCATTATTCACGCAACCGAACCAATCAAAACCTTTTTGCCAGTTATATCACTGCGAGCAAGGCAGGAACCTTCACGTGGTGCCCCTAGACAGCGATGTAACAACATAACAAGCAAGATGCATAAGGTAGAGAATTTGAAGAATTTTGCGGAATATTTCACCCTACTACTGACCTCTTTTGCCACCATCGAGCAGCAACAAAAACAATCAACCTCGGATTTAAAACGGCCCTTTTCAGGGCCACTTTTGACAGTGATCTTGATCAACACGGAAGGTCTGATCAAGGAAAAAGCGACTTTACTGGCCACCATATGTAAAGACAACAACTGTGAGTTATGCGGTCAAGAAACCCACGTAGACAAGAAACAGCCTTCCGTAAAGATAAGCGGAATGAGATACATAGTTGCAGAAATAACACACCCTAAACATGGCAGTGCAAAATCTACACATGGAACAATGTAAATGTAGTCAGGGTTAAAACATCTGCAGAGGCGGAAGTGGAAATTGTTACTATAGAGCTGGAACACTATTTACCATCCACCAGGAAGTACTTCCAAATTTAACAAAGAAAGCTATGGAAATTATTCTTGGAGATTTCAATAGCCACAGTAGCCGGTGGGGATATCAAGAGACTGACCAAAATGGAAAACTAGCAGAGCAGTGGTCAGCTGGCACAGGCTCTTCACGGTGCAAAACTACCAACCTCATTCCACAGCAGAAGACAGAAGAGAGGGTATAATCCTGGCCTGATCTTTGTATCGGAACAAATCAGCAATCAGAGCGAGAAGCAAGTTCTACAGCCTATTTCCCAATCGCAACACAAGGCCAGAACGCTCCAAATTACTGCTGCATTTTTCCGAAGAAGATTCAACTTCAAGAAAGACGAATGAAATGAGCTCAAGATACAACTTGATCAGCGAGTAGCTCAATAAGAAGAAGTACTATCCAACTATGACAAGTTCATCAGAACAGTTCAAGAAGTGTCCACAAAGACAATCCTGCCAAAGTGGCTCCCCAGATACTGCACCCCTGGCCCCAGAAACTACCCTTTCGAGTATCGCATCAGTGACCACAGGGGCGTATCGAGGCTCGCCAGGGCTCCATTTCGCTTTTCCGCTTCAGATTCGCGCTGTCCTGTCAGGGCCGCTATGGGTAACCCTACTGACTGAGGCTACGCAAACCCAGCATTAACCTGGAATTCGGGTGCACCACAGCCGGACGTGCTTACTTCCTTCACACCTCATATCCAGGTCTTGGTACGTGTGGTGACGCAGGAAGGTCGTGACGGCGGGGGAACCCTGCAGGGGGAGAAGATATAGACTATGTGACTGAGGTGCTAAAACCATCGCTACTCTCAACCTGGCAAGGAGGAAGAACCTTAAACCGCCTGGATAGTAGATGTGCAAGGACCAAAGTGAACCTACTCAAATGGAACTTGGCTGAAGACGACAAATGTTACTGTGGAGAAAGACAGGACCACAGTCACCTATTCTAGTAATAGCCTAGCACAGACACGGGTCACAGAAAAAGAACTGTATTGGACAGAGTTGAATGAGAAAGCCAAACTGGTTAAAACTTGGACAGAAAAAATACGACTATTTTATTTTTTATCTTCCATAATTAAAATTGTTTTAATATTATATGTAAGCGTCTTAGACACGATAAGAAGGAAGAAGTTATATTATTCGACAAATAGAATCTTTGAACTAATCAAATCAAGGTACGAGTTGTATTATTCTATTAACTAATTGACCTAGTCAAACAATCATGTCATGTGACCATTCAAATCAGTATCCGTATACGAGTCCTTATTTTGACAAAGTCGAAATTTTTTCAACCCCCCCCCCCCCGTGTTCTGTTGCACGTAAAAACCATGCGTGGCAAGTTTGAGAGTCATCGGACAATTCTGACGCGATCCTCAAGAGGGGTGAAGTTTAACATGTAATTTACGCTAGAGTTATGGTCATTTCAGTCAAACTTGAATACTGAAAAGAGAAAAGGCCTTAGAGATACTATCGCGGCAACCCTCTCCTCTCGAATGTATGTTCTTGTATACATCATCCTGCCTGACTAGTTTCTGCGTAGCACGATGCGAGCTAACAAACGTCTTTCGTCTCCTGCATTCCAGTACTTGATCTTTTCAAAACCTTGTTCTTATCTCTTTTCCCCTCGATCGGCCAGGTAAGACATTCGTTCAGTTTGGTTACAGTTTATCTCTTTAAGCACTCGCAATAAGACTTACATTACCTCTCAATCGATCAACACGCGCGCTTTTGCTACGAACTCTCGTTTCCGTGATTTCAAATGCCTTCGCTCCGGCTTGGATGGAATATTTCTCTCGTATAATTTCCGAAAATCTGCACTATTCGTTAATCAAAATTATTCTGCAGAATTCCACTTATCGATGCAGTGCATGAAACACCTCCATACTCCCTCGCCCCTCAAAGTGAAGCTCCCAAATGGGGGAGGAGATAGAAAAATTAAACTCGAAATAAGGGTTTATTAAAAATTCGGGAAGTCGCTAAATTTGATCTTGGGGGTAAATTTCAGATCCGACCCCTCCTGGTACCACCAGAGGAAATCAATTCAATAAAAAATTGATGGTATTCCGTTAATAGGGTTTCAAGGTCACTGAATTCGATTTTTGGGAGTAATTTTTGCATAACCTTCCTCTCCTTCTTGTTGTCACACCTAGTCCTCTTCGAGATGCCATTCAAGGGGGTTGAAAACTAAAACCAAACCACAAATAAAATTCTCGAGATTAATATCTTTTTCGAATAGGAGAGGTTGGATCCAAAGTTACCTCCAAAATGAACTTCAACACCTCCAAATCTAGCACCATTTCGAATTTTATTTTTCCCACCACTTCTCCCCATTTTAGAGCTTTACTGTGAGGGGATCTGAAGAGGTGTTTCATGCATTGTGTGGGTAGGTGAAATTCTGTAGAATAATTTCGAGCAAAACTAGTATCCCTATCTCCTTTTCTTTTTTTCAGTATTCAAGTTTTACTGAAATGACCCAAAACCTGTCTATAAATTACATGTTTGATTTCACCCCTCCTGGGGGTCAAGTTAAAATCTTCAAACTTGGAACACGTTGTTTTTAGGTGTTATAGAGCAATTCTAAGTGCTGCAAAAAAAAAAAAATCGGATTTTGCCAAAATAAGAATTATTTTCCTGTCCCATGCACCAACTAATCATACATACTCGTAGTTCAATCAAACAACTGAATCAATAAAATAACCCGAACAATTAAGTCAATCCATCAATAAACTGTTTCAACGTTTCAACAAATCACATGAGATCGTCGAATTCAAAAGTGCGATTTTCGTTTTGGAAGTAAGAAGAAGGGCCGATAAAAGTTTCACCGACAGAGGATTCGATTCCATGGTTCTGTATCACACCAGTCTTGTGACTCGAGTTTCCCTCAAGTTGTATTGGCTCAACGTTTTTCTAAATTCCACGGCCCCGAAACAGATGTGATAATGAAACTATACCTGCTTAGAATTACGTTTTTCTGCAACTCGCTACGATCGTACGTCGCCAGGGCGCACAGACCACCGTACATGGCAACGTTATTCGGTGACAAGACTTCTGGAAAATCACAATGGTCGAGGCTTGCTTGCAGAAAATGGCGCGCCGCTGATTTGTATCGGCTGCAGGCCAATTCAGCTATACCAGCCGCACACCTGAGACGGGTAAACGTGACGTTGTTATTCTCTTTACCCTGGAACATAAACGCCGCTTAGAAATCACTCGACTTACAATCTCACGTCAGTATCACAGAGAAGAATAATTACCTCAGCGAACTCGGGGGTTTGTTCAGCTTTACAAACGTAACTAGATACGTGCGTCCAATTTTGCAAGTATAAGCTAACCTGCAAACATACAATAATTACGAAAAACGTCTGTAACCACCACTGCGTTACTAGAAAGACCCTGAGGCATACTCACTTTGATCACATTAATACACATGTTAACAATATGCTTGCCGCTCGTGCAATAATCTCGTGCACGTGAATAACATTTCAGAGCATTGTTCAGGTCTCCACAGTCCAGATAATGGTCACCCAAATCGTCGTGACCTCGACGAATACTCTCCTTAATCGAGTTGCTCTTATAGTTCTTAAGATCGGTATCAAGTTTTTCTAACTTTAACGCCGCTTTCTTATTTCGCATTTCTATCCAAGCTTGATCCAGCTGCGGGTTATCAAGTCCGGCTCGACCACCTCCGGCAACATCAGGGAGAATACTACTGTTGCTACTGAACAAAAGCAGAGGTGTGGACTGAGGCGAAATACCACATAATATACGTATAATTAAGAAGATATTTGACAATCAATCACTCACGCCGTCGATTCCACTAGTTTGGCGTGCAAAGACTGATACATGGCTACGTTGTACGTTTGCATTACATGCGAAATCGCCATTTTCAAAGCTTCCACTCTAAGAGCAGGACAGTGATCAGCAATAAACTGCAGCCTATACAAACGAGCTAGTCCCAGGTAGTTATTGGCGTAGGCTTCCAAATCCTGAAAGCACAATTCCATCCCGTTAGCAAAAAGTAAAATCAGAATCTTTTATCTACTTTTTCAGTGGCGTCTGATCAGAATGTGACTAGATGATAATTCGATAATTTAATGGAAAATATCAAAGGCGAGTATAACGGGTTACTCTTCAGCCGGGGCCAATAACAGTGGTAGAGTAAAACAGAACACCGATCATTTTAGTACGTCGGAACTGATGTAATACAACTGATATTAATGCAGTAGAAGTATATTTAACACGGTCTCGGTATTACGTACCAGATTTGAGTTCTCGACAATATGAGGATGTTCTTCTTCATAGTTATCATGATCTTCCGGGTGAATATCGACCTGCATCGGTTCCAAGGCATTCTGTACATAATACAAGAAAAGCACTGATTAAACAGGAAGTAATGTGAAAGGAACACGAAGATACGGGAAAGAATAAATATTCTATACGCAATACAAGTGCGGACAAATAATTAAAAATATAATTCGTAAATTATGTGAGGAACGGAATGTACCTGATTGGACATTTTCAATTTGGCCGAACAAGAACGTGTTGCACTAGTATTTTATACTTAACAATTGAATGTAGATTATAGTATGTACATCTGAATACTGAACTATCCCGAGATGGAATTATTCCGAGTGTAATATCACGAAACCCAGAAAGAAATTGCCATTTTGGCTAACTTGCTCTAGGAACAAAAACGTCAAAAATTCACATCATGAATTTCATGCTTTATTCAAATTTTTTTTGTTTTTGCAAGCCAACATCAACATTTAACAGCGCGCTCTGATGGAGATTAGCAGTAATGTGACAGTATGCAGTTTAGGTATTTCTGAACATTTTTATTCTCTTAATATTTGCTTTTGTGTCAACACTGATCGTGTCAACAAACAAATATTATCAATTTGAAAAATTGTGATAGATGTAAAGAATTGTGTTTCTTTCGCAAAATTCTGATGTGATTTTCGATTCAGATTTAAAATATTAGCCATTGATTTACCAGTTTAATAATTTACGGGACTATTGCTCCGAATTACAGGTGTAAGTATCAGAGACTACTATTTTCTATACAATTTGTAAGCATTTCCTATTGTAACCGTTGTAAGTAAATACGGCATTGTGCCAGTTCAATGTCCTTAATTTCGAGTACTGGAACTACAGAGTTAGCGAACATCCCTGCTTTAAATTAAACACGGCTGTTACAACGCCGAACTTTCAAATTTACACCATCATTTGTACTTGTGTGTGATGTGATAAACAACAATCGGAACCATCCCTTCCGTGTGTTTGATGTGTGTTCGGTTACGATATTCCGCAGAAAATGAAGATAGCAGTGGTCGGTTGTAGTCACGGCGAGTTGGATAAAATCTACGGACAAGCACAACACATCGAAAACGAGAGAAACATCAAAATAGACTTGCTGATTTGTTGCGGAGATTTCCAAGCCACTCGCAATGAAGCCGATTTACGTTGTATGGCTGTGCCTCCTAAATACTATAATATGGGATCATTTTACAAGTAAGAACCGGATATTTTCCGCAGTATCTCTTCTATATTCGATTTCATTATTGGATAATGAATTGTAATTTTGTGTTCAGGTACTATTCAGGGGGAAAACTGGCTCCAATGCTAACCATATTTATCGGAGGTAATCATGAAGCGTCCAATTATTTACAAGAGCTACCCTACGGTGGATGGGTAGCTCCCCGAATCTATTACCTGGGTTATGCCGGCGTTGTTAATTTCGGTGGCGTGAGGATTGGCGGAATTTCAGGAATCTATAAACCTGTAGATTACATGAAAGGTCATTTTGAGAAGGCACCCTACAGTGAAGACGCAAAAAGGAGTGTTTATCACGTTAGGAATGTGGAAGTTTTCAGAATGAAACAAGTAAGAAGACGAATTCATGAATAGGCTTACTTCGAATGTGGCATTTTCAGTATTCGAAATTGTGGTCTTTCAGTTATCAGATTCACTAGATATAATGATGTCTCACGACTGGCCACGTGAAGTGTATAACTATGGTTCTATTGATGAACTCATTCGTAATAAACCATTTTTCGAGTAAGTACTGATTTAGAATGCCTTCAAAACCTTGCAAATGGGTTTCCAGTGTAGGCTTTCCATGAATGCAAAAAGTTTGTAGGAGCGACATAATGTGTATGTCTGTGCTGAATTATGTTTAGAAACGAAGTAAATGAAAATACGTTGGGTAGTAAACCTTGCGAAGAATTACTGTTTCATCTAAAACCCAAACACTGGTTTTCGGCTCACCTGCATACCAAATTCTGTGCCGTAATACCTCACATTAAAGAAGATGTAAGTAATCAGGCTATATCGGATGACAATGAAATCTGACGTTTTGTTTAGTCAATACGTTTGTTTTTCAACGAAATCCTACAATGTTACCCTGTTCCAACTTTTGCTTACTGCAAAGATGAAGTAGCTCAGGTTATGCGATTCTCTTGTAGTATTTAATAAATTTTTATAGGGATCTGTGCAATCAGAAACGAACTTCATGGCATTGGATAAATGCTTGCCTCGGCGACGTTGGATTGACGTAAGTTGATTATCCATAAACTCGTACCGTTCAAATTGTTCATCGTTGTGCTTATGTTTCCCGTTTGTCCTCGCAGATAATTGATGTACCTAACACCGCGGATTCGTTAGAACTGATGTACGATTTGGAATGGCTGGCCATCCTCCATCTCACTGATCATCTGATGAGCTCGAAAAAGACGAACCAATTTATGCCGGGTCCTTCGTCCTGTGAAAGGTATGTTGCTACTCATTATCCGGGATATCGATACGCGTATCGCATGACAGTAAGACTCACAGTGCATAATTCTTTTACTCCAGGTGGGATTTCATTCCCACTAAAGAAGAGAAGGAATTCATCAAAGAGAAATTTGGACATGACTTACGGATACCGGATCACTTTGTGAGGACAGCACCGCTTTATGAACCCAATAACAGGGGTCGCATTTCTCCTCCGCGGGCCGTAATAAACCCGCAAACAGTTACCTTCTGCGAAAAACTGGGTATTAGAGATCCGTTGACCGGACTGGTTGATGACTATTCCAATTACGACCGTTATTCGTCATCGCCTAGAGCGTTCTCAACTCCGGAGAAGTTCAATCATAACGACTCGACTTACATGTCGTTTAACAACTCCAATACATCCGATAATGCATCGTTTTTTTCCAATCGATCCTCTATGTGCAATAATATTAACACGAGCTCTCCTGCTGCTGATGATACCACACCTAAGAGACTGAAACTTAGTTTACCACCTCCAGTTAACCAGTCTATGGACGATTCTACCGAGTCGGATATTCTGCCTTTTGAAATCGACAGAAACGGTAAGTGGTTTGCTATGATGATGAATTCCTTTCATTTATGCAGACAATGATTCGGTATTTCCTTTTTATGACTTTATAGGTTCAATAGACACAACATCAACACCAGATGTTCAGAAAGTATTCAAACGTCGAAATGCTAGTTTATATGCCAGTGAAGACGAATAATGTGCTGCGAATGTATGGAGATACATGAATGGATGTACTTTCGTCGTGGTTGAACCACTTGACTCATTGTGAGAGCCTTACTCAATACTCATGTATTATTCTAATAGGTTGCTGTGGAACCTGATCATTTATTTTGTATATTTTCAGCTTTTGCGTCTCCTGTTTTGTAAATAATGTACATTCTCATTAAAAAATTTTAACTTAAATACATCAAATTAGCTAGACTAACTGCTGTTTCTGTTTCAAAATGTAAAATGTGGTAATCAGAACATTCAAGTTCAGAATGCTAGAAATCTAGGAACTAGAATACCAAAATCGGAGAGAGGTATGTGTCCCCTGCCTACCTGATACTGACTACTTCGTCTTGCTCGTCGACTTTTAGTAATTGATCCAATAATCCATTCGAAAGTATAACCAAAAGGCTGAATCTTAAGTGACCACAAACCCAAACATACGGAAACCCTAAACTCAACAAACTGAAAACTGAACTGAAACTGCTTTATTTGGTAGCACACAATTACACCTTTATATCTAAGAAATTATACAATCAAGATTTCTTAGCATTGATACTTTCTTCAAGTGCCGCGGCCGGTGGGGGGAACTCCCCCTCTGTCCTTTCCCCTTTTTTTTCTCTACCCGCCCATTTTTGGGCATAAGCCTCCCCTTTTTTCTTCCACACCTTTCTGTCCTGGGTCTGTCTTCTCCATGTTGGGCCAAGCTCTTTTTGGAGTTCTTGGCGCCATCTGGTGGCGGGTCTTCCCACCCTTCTGGTATGCCCGTATGGAGTCCATCCCTCCACCCTTATTTCCCACCTACCATTCCCCTTTCCATCCCCCGTTGCGTGACCCTAAGTCGGTTTACATTGGCTTTTGTCAGTGCCCAGGTCTGTGCTCCATACGTCATTGTTGGCTGCACACAGCTCCTCAGACCTCCGCCTTAGCTCCGATCAGCATTTTGCTTTTGAATATTTCCTTCAACTGCCAAAATTTGTGCCAACCACTTCTGACTCTGTTTGAAATTTCCTTTCTCCCGACGCCCAACAAACACTGTCAGCTAATTCAAAATACTGAATGAGAATCAACAGTTCAACTAAAGTTTTTATTTCTAAAATTCATGCAAAGATTGATTGAAAAGACAACTCAATAGTAGACGAAGAAATTACAAAATAAGGTTCATGGCGTTCTCACACTACCATGGCCGTTTACAATTCCGGGTGCTATGTGTAATAATATATCTGAATTTAGTTTGTGGTACCTTACTCACTTGCTTATGACTAGGGTGAGTTTTGCAAAACACCCAAGTTCGCTCATCTTTCCACAGAAAATAACAATCTTTACATAACTTCTTGGGTTTTCCTTTTGTCATCAAATTCTTAGATGATATAATGGCGTAAGTATCCGGCTTCAAGAAGGTATTCGTTTCCACCACGGATATACCTCTCGTAGCAGTTCCAGTTTGTTTAGTCAAAGTATGAAATTTTGAAGCAGAAGGGCTCAGTTCTTTGAACGTGTTTCGCATTAGGTAACTGCTCGCACGATAGACTGCAGATATGCTCTTCACAACATTCATTATGTATTCAAACGAGTTTCGTTTCTGTAACGTAGAAATAATTATAATGACGCAGGACTTAGCGATACAAAACCGAATGTACATATAGATGTAAAGAGAATACTAACATAGTTATTATCTCGTGAAATCTATGATACAACTTTCATAACGTTGAACAAGCTCAGTCGGCACTTTCCGCAGGCAGGTTCAATGAATAGTCGCAGTCAAGCTGGGTGAAGTTATCAAAGAGAGTGTGATTCAATTATCAGTATCGTGCAAGCTATTTTCATAATTTGACATTTTGCCGTTGTTTCACATTACTGCTAAATGAACTGCGGAATTTTGAAAATCTCACAATTTTTTTTAAATTTCATATTATTTTTTATTGATAAGAAATTCGATTGCCGATGATGATAATATGATGATAATAGGATGATAACCATGTCCCTTGAAAAAAGGACCTTATACTGGTGAAATTAAGAGCCTTCTCCACTCGCAGCTGTGTTTTCAATCTACCTGGTTGTCATGCTCGACACGCGAATCTAAAAAACAATCGCGCATATTGAGAAAAAGAAAAAACTGGAATGTGATGTCAAATTTGTCAGTTTCAATTAAGACGGCAAATAATTTTGTTTCAATTACTTCCATCCAGTTGCGTTCGTTTGGTGTTTAAAAACGGTAAAACTTGACAACATCCTCTACGAATCTGCTTATTGTGAACTACCAACTCCTCTGCGCCCATCATTCTATGAGAGCTTCTTAAAATCATGGCTCCCTCGAAAGGATGCAGCAAACAACCAGCACCGAGTAAGAAAACCGAGAATAAGAAGAAGGAGAAAGTAATCGAAGTAAGTCAGTTCAGTTTCTCAACTACTTATGACGAATGTTTCTTTGACACTAACAGTGTTAGTAAATAGTGGGCTAGTTACCCGTAAGTTACATGTCAATATGTGAAAGTATGATACCAGTGTTCCATTTCTAGGATAAAACATTCGGACTGAAAAACAAGAAAGGGGCCAAACAACAGAAATTCATCCAACAAGTAGAGAAACAGGTTAAATCCGGTGGCGTGCCTCCGCGCAAGCTACCTGATGATCCATCAAAGAAGAAGGAGGAAAAGCAAAAGAAAACTGATGAGTTGAACCTAATTTTTAAACCAGTGCAGAAAGTCGAAAGAGGTTAGCTTCTAAATGAGTAATTTTCACGTCTAAATGATTGGTGGAAATCGAAACGATGAAATAACATACCTATTCATGCTTCAGGAGCTGATCCCAAGTCGATTCTTTGCGCCTTTTTCAAATTCGGACAGTGCACTAAAGGGTCGAAATGCAAATTCTCGCACGATTTGACCGTAGAGCGAAAAGCAGAGAAACGAAGTCTGTACGTCGATATGAGGGATGACGATGGCAACGAAGACACCATGGAGAGTTGGACAGAAGAGAAACTGAAGGAAGTTGTAGAGAAAAAACATGGCGAAATGAATAAAAAAATGCCGACCACAGATATTGTAAGTGAAATATACTGTTTCGTCACTATGAAACGAAAACTTCACGAAAGAGGGCTGTTGAATATGTAGTTTTTCGTATTTTCTGCTGAGTTTTCAATTTTGGAGTTACAACTTTCACGTGAGCATATATAACCTAAAGCTGCGGAGCGTCGTAAAATAATAAAATAAATGGAATAGAGCGTGAGAGAAAAGAAATTTACCTTTTGTGACGTGTGAAAGACGTCATTCTCTAATTCTACATGCTCATTTTCTACTTTTTCGTTGTTCACAGATTTGTAAATATTTTGTGGAAGCTGTTGAAAACAGCAAGTACGGATGGTTTTGGAGTTGTCCGAACGGTTCTACTTGCATATACCGACATGCTCTTCCACCTGGATTTGTTCTTAAAAAAGTAAACGCTACCTTCCGGTTACTACACGTTACAGTAGTCGAAATTCGCTCCATTTCTCTCGTGAGACCTTATTTAACTGTAAATGTATTCGTACCCAGGATAAAAAACAAGAAGAAAAAGGAGATATCGTTTCATTGGAAGAATTAATCGAAAAGGAAAGACAAGCCCTCAGCTCAGCCAACACTACCAAAATCACGTTAGAAACATTTTTGCAATGGAAAAAAAGAAAGCTCAAAGAGAAAAAAGACGCCAAGGAAAAAGAAGAAGAGAAAAAACGGGTCAATTTCAAAGCTGGCCATCATATTGGTGTACGTACAGCAATACCATCCTACTCTAGTCCGATACACAACATATACACCTATTACGGTTATTTTCTCATGATCTTTGCTATCGTTAATAGTTGTCTGGTCGTGAGATGTTTACTTTCAATCCGGAATTGGCTATGGATGATGCATATGATGATGGAGACGAAGCTTTCGATAGCTATTCTAAGAATGAAGAAGAAGAAGATGACACTCAGGTAGTCACGTTGTATTCCCTAATTTAGGGATGCATCGTTTGCCAACTAAGTACTAACTATTCGAGCTATTCTAAATCTAACTGTAATTTTCTTTTATTTCAGTATTTTGATCTTGACATCAATGCACTGGGATTTACCCTGAGTGAAGAAACGGAAATACCTGAAAACCAACGTTAGTATCATCATGAACTGTTGACTGACGTATCGTAATGAAACAATTGACAAAGTCTCTAGATTTGCTGATTGTATCAGAATATCTGTTCTATTAATAGCGTTTTATTTCAGAGAATGGCGTTGGCGATGGAAATGCAGAAAGCACCACTCCTGTCGATAAGAAGCTGTTTGTCGACGATATCGAAGAAGAACTGAAAAAATGCCAACTTGCTGAAGCCGAGCCGAAAACTAATTAATAACGCGAACTTGAGAATTTTCAAGATTTTTATTGTTGATTTTTACTTTGTACAATAGACTGGAGTTGAACTCAGTTCGTTTTTAAAACATCGATAACGTTTACATTCTCGAATACCAACGTATACTAGGAAATTGCTATTAAAATGTTTTATATGTACTTTGGTGTCTTGTGTTTTTCGAGTTTTAAGATGCCGAATTTCATAACAGTTTTAACAACGTGTCGACGGTTGATTTAGCAGATTCGATACAGCCATCGAAATTAGATCTGGTGAAACCATCCCCAGTGACAATTATTGGTGGCTTGCTGCTCAGCACAGCGTGTCCCGGAGTATTTCGAAATGGTGTTACCACCTGGGAGTAATGCCATTTATAGCAAAATACATCTACCGGATCTTTCCACTGGGGAAACAGTTCGCGAACTCGTTGCATTAAAATCAGACTCGCCTCCTGTAAGTCGCAGTGACATTCTCCGAATTCCACCGATGTATGGAAGACCACTGACGAGCAGCTACCACTGATATCCACTTTCTTTTCTTGTATCCCAACATATCTAAATATCTCATCGCGAGGCGTGTAGTTGGCTGCCCACTCAACGTGCAACAAGTGGTTGTAAATTAAAACTAACACAAATCGGGAACTGTATTTGACTTTCTTCAGTTCCGCGTCGATTTCTACGCCCATTTTTTCTTTGAAATTACCTGACAGTTCCAGTAGGTTTGGTACTGGCATTGTCAGTATTACCGCTTTATAAAGCTCTTTCACGCCACTATCGGTTTCTACTTCAACCGTGTCTGGAAGAATATTTAGACTTTTCACAGAATACGACGTACGGACGTTCTGTAATTTTGCTAAGTCGATGAAATGTCGAACGAGAGAACTCATCCCCATTGGAGCCACATAGTGATGCAGGCTATCAGGAAGAGGTCTTAGATTGTCAATGCGGCATGTCAAGGGTCTTATTTTATCACTTTCGAAAAGAGATTTATAAACATCTTCGTTCTGATGAAGCAGCGTGTCGCTGCTCGTGATATATTGAGCTCCGAAGTCGACTGCAGTCTGTGTGTGTTCACTGTGAAACGTCCTCATTCGACCTCCAATTTCTTCTTCTTTCTCCCACAGGTCCGTTACAATGTGCTTGTGTTTGCGTAAGCAGAACCCAATGAGAGAACTGGTGATGCCACCACCCACTAGCAAAGTGTTGCAATTCATAATTTTGCGGGCATCGCCAGTAATATATATTATTTTGTAACGTTTGTAAGACTATGAACGAAAATTCGATACTGTCCGCCGACTACCCCAGTGGAATCTTTTCCACCTTTGTTTTCATGAGTGATAGAATTTGAGTAACCTGTGAAGTATGTAGCAAATTCGGCAATATTGTGGAACTCCCAACGGCTGTGGTTAGTCGACAAGACGATATTCTTAGCGAATGAATGTCACAAAATACGTATAAAAACTGAAATGTTCAGTTTGAAATTTAATTCAAACCTCAAAACCTCAAACCCAATCGACATTCGACGGACGTTTGCTAAGTTCACTAATTTAATTTCACTGTTGTTTGTTTACATGATTTCTTATCTCCCTGTGGGATTATCAGTAATTTGGTAGGTAGCGCATTTTTTGAGTGTGTTGAAAGTTTAAATTACTCTACGTTGCAATATGAACGTTGAAATGAGCAAATTACTGTTTGAAATGAAGAAAATTATGTCGAGATGTTTATAATTAATGGGGACCTCCCTCGCGGAGGTCTCTCATCTGACTGTTTTCATACAGATATGAATGTGAAATAAGATCATTTTCTGGAGAGATACCTGCCCTTATTAATTAAAATGGTCAGTATCGCACCCAACCGCACCTGCTTGGAAATATTTTGAACAAACTTCTGCAGTTTGATATAGCCATCTTCAGATTGATTTGAAATCCATTTCAGGGCGGAAAACTATTCGGACTGTCCGCGCGAAAGAGTCGCTCTCTACAATTTTAAGGACGTGAAAAAAAAGAACTGCTGAAACCCTAGAACCCTGCACATTTTAGAAAAAATGATCAGATTGAAATAAAAATGGTCTCAATGGAAGGGAAATTTTATGTACTACAGATTTTTTTTTTCGGTAAACGCTTTCCTTTTCATAATATTTTGAGATTTCTTCATATGCCTGTAAATGAAATATTTCCCTTGATCCTTTGACTATAGGTATAGTACTGAAGAAGTTAGTATATAGTCAAAGCAGCCTTGATCAGATAGTTACAAGGTAAACGACAGCAGCGCGTCATCGCTTTGAGCAGCCCGAATACGCGTGTCGCATAGTGGATTTACATACGTGATCAAAAATATGTAGTGAACAAATTTTGGCACGTCATTGGCAATTTGTGCGCTGTTAAGCGTAAGGGAACCAACCGACATTTGTAAACAAAATGAGTTGTTTAGTATCGTTGGAAAGAGCGTAAAAAGTAGAATTTGTTAAAATTGGGCCCCCGATTCCAAAGTGTGTACTCACGCTGAAAAAAGTTTATCAGTAAAACGCTATGTCATATAATTTCAACATGGCTCTTGAACTTCGAATCACGTGTTCTCAAAAAAAAAAATATTTTGCTGGTTGGTTCCCTTACGTTTAACAGCGTTCATTATTTACACTCATCTATATTCGTGTCGTTGGTAGGGTTTATTTTGCGAAACCGATAGTCATCGGTTTTGGGATGTCAATGACAAATACTCGGGGAAAATTATGTATTTCTTCATTCCATTTCAAAAATTCGTATTATTTTCTTTTTCTTTAATTTTTTTTTTTTTTTTTTTTTAATATTCATTATTAGGGCTATCTAATTCCTTATATTATTAAATCCTAAATTAAATTATCCCTATTTTCCATGTTTACTTAACGTAAGTTATGTAACGATCCATTGCCCCCTCCCCCCTTATAGTGACTAGCATATTCTAGCTATTTATAACGCTTGTTCATGTGGTTTCCTTCGCTTCAGTCTTCTGATGTCATGGTGTACGTCTAACAATTGGATGGCGTCTATGTTGGTGTGCCCGTGCAGTCGTTCATATTTGAAGGCCTGCTTCTAAATGATTTCGTCGACGGTTTCCACTGTCAAGTTTTTGTGAAGGTCTGCGTCTGATGTGTAGCGATAGATTTTGGTGATCGTTCGCAGGTATTTGTTTTGAGATCTTTAAATTATCAATTTGTTAGATGGCTTGGCGTATCCCCACGGTTCACAGCCGTACATCCATGTTGGCCTTATACCTAATTGACCAGTATATGAGCAGTTGACTTTCGAGTTTGAGTTTCGAGTGCTTTCCTAGCATATGGTAGTGTATGCCATCGCAGGAATGAGTTTCATTTACCCGTACCGACGGCAAGCTCATGCGCTATTTTCTGTGAATTTTTGAAAATATGTTAAAATTTGCCAATTATTGGTTGACCAATTGGCACAATCTGAAAAAAATTACCTGAAATTGACAAAATGAAGGGAAGAAAGTGAAATTCAATTTATTTATTGCAATCAAAGTAGAATATAAAAATCACTGAAATGCCAAAAAGGTTCATCCTCGTCATTTTATTCGGCAGACTGATAACAAGAGAAAGAAAACATGAGCCAGTCAACTGATAATAAAAATTGGAACCAAATATTAGTGAGACCAAATGCTGCTCAAATTTTTTTCCTCCCGTATAGGTATTGAAGTTTTCATCATTGCCGTAGTACAAGTATGTTCTGTAACATTCAAATGGCCTACCTAACCTCTACTGAAATCAAAAAACATAATGATAGGACTGAGGTACAATCAGTTTCACAACTGGATTCCATCTCCAATTCCCAGGACCCGCACTCGATAAGTAGCTATACTCAATCATCTGCTAATTATTCGAAAAATATTCCTTAAAATGTCCTTTGAACTCCCAATTACAAAAAGTCGGAAATTAATAGCACGAAGCACTTACTCGGGGCCGGCAACTTTTCATAATCTCAGGTGTAGCGAAAAAAACAACGCTGATTTTACACAATAACGTTTTATTATCGTATCATTATGCCTGAGCTTTAACGTCGAAGCAAAAGAGCGGAGTTAGAGCCTTCGCTCCGAAGGGAAGGATAGAAGTTTAAGGTTCTGCTTCAATCCGTATACATAAGCTTTCTCTTTCACTTCAAAGCGAACGTTCCACAAAATAAAGCGAGTGCTTCAAAGATAACAAACGTTTGTTCAAGTTGTTACCAGCTGACGAATGTGTCCAAGGTACTTCTGAATCAAAAATCATTAAAAGAAGCGAAGACCAAGTGTTGTACAGGTGGAAAACGCACCGAACATACAAAAGACGAAATAATTTTCGGGGAAAATCTCCGATGATTTCCAACGAATTTCATCAGAAATCTTCGAGAAGATTCCAATGTTTTCCAAAGAATTTCTTCAAAAATCTTGAGAAAAATTTTCCAATAATTTACGACTAATTTCATCGGAAATATTTGAGAAAAGACTCCGATTATTTTTGGAAGAATTTTATCGAAAATCTTCATTAAAAATCTCAGAAGATTTCCAGAGAATAATTTCATTGGAAATCTTCGAGAAAAATTTGCAATGATTTTTAAGGAATTTCAGCGGACATTTTTGGGGAAAAAATTCCGATAATTTCCGAAGAATTGAGACTATTTTTGACTCATGCGGTAGAATCAGAGATATATTTCTTTCAGAAATTAGCTCACAATTTCCGAAGAATTTTATCAAAAATAATTTGAGAAAATCTCCGATAATTTAAAAAAAAAAAAACTGCCATTGGAAATCTTCGAAAATAATTTCCACTAAATAATTTACGGAGAATTTCATCGGAAATCTTCAGAAAAAATTTCCAACGATTTCCGAAAACTTTTACGAAGAGTCTTCGGAGAAAATCTCTGATTCCATTGCATGAGTGGGAACAGGTCTTAATTCTTCGGGAATCGGAATTTCCCCCCTAAAATTCCCGATGAAATTCTTCGAAGATCATCGAACATTTTTCCTGAAGATTTTTGATAAAATTCTTCAAAAATCATCAGATTTTTCCCCTCGAATATTTTCTATAAAATTCTTCAAAAGATATCAGAAATTTTTTCGATGAATTTTGATGAAATTTTTTGGAAAACATTGACAATTTTTTCTAAAGACTCCCGATGAGATTCTTCGTTAATTTCCGGAATTTTCCCCCAAAACTTTCCGATGAAATTCCTTAAAAATCGTCAGAGACTCTTCTTGATTTTCAATGAAATTATTCGTTAGAAATCTTCGGAGATTTTTCCTAAAGATTTTCAATAAAATTATTCAAAAACTATCGGAGTTTTTCCGCGAATATTTCCTATTCAAAAATTATCTGAAAATTTTCTCGAAGAATTTTGATAAAATTTTTTGAAAAACAAATTCTTTCTAAAGATATTCAATGGGATTCTTCGGAAATTTTCTGAATTTTTTCCCAAAAATTTCCTATGAAATTCGTTTAGAATCATGGGAGATTCTTCTGGAAGATTTGCGAAAAAATTCCTTAAAAATCATCGGAGTTTTCCCCTCGAATATTTCCTATAAAACTATTCAGAAATTATCAGAAATTTCTTTCGATGAATTTTGATGACATTTTTTGGAAAACGTTGATAATTTTTTCTGAAGATTTCTGGTGAGATTCTCCGTTAATTACCGGAATTTTTTCCCAAACATTTCGGATGAAATTCCTTAGAAATCGTCGGAGATTCTTCTTGATTTCTAATGAAATTATTTATTGGAAATCATCGGAGATTTTTCCTAAAGATTTTCGGTAAAACTCTCCAAAAACTATTGAAGTTTTTCTCCGAATGTTCCCTATTCAAAAATTATCGAAGAATTTTCTCGAAGAATTTTGATAACATTTTTTGGAAAACATTGGAAATTCTTTTTAACGATTTCCATTGGGATTCTTCGGAAATTTTCTGAATTTTTTCCCAAAAATTTCCGATGAAATTCGTTTAAACTCATCGGAGATTCTTCTCGAAGATTTCCAATAAAATTATTCTTTTGAAATCATCAGGGTTTTTCCTGATGACTTCCGATAAAATTCTTCAAACCATTGGATTTTTCCAAATATTTGATAAAATTTTGAAATTACGAAATTTTTATAAATTCTTCGGAAATACTGAAATTTTTCCCAAATTTCGATGAAATTCTGGAAATATCGAGATTTTCTGAAGATTTCATAAATTATCTTTTGAATCATCAGGATTTTCCTGATGACTTCCGATAAAATTCTTCAAAAACCATTGGATTTTTCCAAAATATTTCTGATAAAATTCTTTAGAAATTATCGGAAGATTTTTGAATAAATTCTTCGGAAAATACTGGAAATTTTCTCTGAAGATTTCGATGAAATTCTCCGGAAATTATCGAGGATTGTTCTCAATGATTTCTGATAAAATTCCTTGAAAATCATCGGAGATTTTCCCCGAACGTTTCTGATGAAATTCTTCGGAAATCATCGGTAATTTATCCCAAAAATTTCCGGATGAAAATCTCTGGAAATCATCGAACCTTTCTTCTGAAGAAATGCTTCAAAAATCATCAGAGATATTTCTCAATGATTTTCAATAAAATCTTTTGGTATCGTTGGAGAGTTTCTTTAAAATTTTCGACAAAATTCTGCTGAAATCATGGGAGATTTTTTGAGTGATGTCTGATGAAATTCTTCGAAAATGATCGGAAATTTTTCCTTAATATTTTCGATAAAATTCCTCGGAAATTATCTTCGGAAATCAAAGGAATCTTCTCGAAGATGAATGATAACTGCACGTGTTTATTTCGAAAAGAATTCTACTCGGGACTAGAGATGCATTTTTTCGCGAGCGAAAGCTTCACTTTTGAAATTAACACTCCTCTTTATGCATAAAACTCGAAAAAGGAAACCTTTTTCCCGAACCAAACGCTCTCACTCCTGAGCACAAGCTTCTTCTTCCCTTTTTTTTATGCATACACTCTGCAGCTTGCACTTTACTTTTGCGAAGTGAAAGCTGAAGCTTCCCTTTATACATACTTCCAATTGTGCCAATAATTTCCCCGATGTTGGCATGTGTAGCGTCGCTACACATGAAATTTCCCATTAGCATCCACTGCACACGCTACACAGAAGTTGTCGGCCCTGCACTTACCTTTTCGATTTTGATGATGGATTTCGAAATTGCAACAATGCTATCACGCCCAAAACAGGAAAATTTTTCCACAGGTCATATCTTCATCGCGAATCATCAAAATCCCTTCGAACACAGATCATACTGAGGTACTATGTTTCAACATTTTGACCGTTAATTGGCACTTGACCAATAAGTGGTACTTTATCTTACAAGGACAGTCCTTGAAAGTCTGCGTCGCCAGCAACCATTTTAATCATACTAATAACTGCGCAAGGCGTCCACGCTTACGATCATTCCTGTAAGGTCCATAGAGTTGTGAGCATCCTGTTTTCATTCACAATGCCGTTATTGACGGTCCTGAGTCTTTTATGTGAGAGAGGAAATGAAATATTCGCGGAGATGCACCCTTCAAGTCTAGATAGAATTGTTTAAGAATCTTCAACGTTGAAGACTTTACCGTCGAAGAACTTACCGATGAAGTTCCTCGCTGAAGAACTTACGACGAGGAACTCACCAAGTGAAGAATTGTACCGCCGAAAACTTACCGGACATCCCTTAATACGTATTTGTGTTTTCGTATCTCTCAATCAACACAGATGAAAGCGAATATGCATACCTATTAAACCCAAAATACGAGGCTTAGGGTCATTTTCTATGACCCCTTAGAATGGACGTAGGCGATGAGCTTGTTGTTGATCAGAATTTCAGTATATGATATTTTCGAAATTTCCTCTGTTGGTGTGTTATTAGTGTTACACATCGAGTCTCTCATTTACTGGACTCCAAAAGACACATGATATCCTTTACCTCGCGTTTATTCTACCCTGTTGACAGCGAATACTTGAATTCGAAAACCTCGCGTGAATCTCGCACAAAGGCTATTCGTCATTTTCGCCGTTTTAACCCTTCTACAAGACCTGGTAAACTGCGGAATAAACGAAACTAATCCGATCGAATGCATCGTCGAGTATCCAGCGAGCTTTTTTTACCCCTCTCTGTCTTTCTTCATCTATTTATTAATGAATGTGCGACTCTCCAACGCCTTCGACGTCATAAAAGCGAGTGCGCGAAAATGAAACCATTGAAATAATTCGCCTCGTTACACGAGTAAATTGAAATCTCTGACGGCGAGGGTTCTCCTTCACACGTGATTGTAGGCTCGGTGCGGGGCCGGCTACGACATTTCCCAATTCAAAATCATCGTTTTAAGCGCACAATAGGGATTTGTAAAGCAACAATGTGAATTATTAAACAGACACTATATCCCGTTTTTCAATTCGATTTTCCATTCATTCTATCGAACGCGTTCGTTTGGTCTCGTTTTCGGTCTGCGAACGAATGTAGGCAATGAAATTTTACCGTGTCTCGGGGAATTCCATTCGCAGTAGGCCGTTTTTAATTGCCACAGAGCGAAACTCGCGATCTCGTACTTTCCAAATAACGAACGGCTAAGCCTAAGGGCCGTGTCGGGGGCGTGCGAGTTATACGTATGGTTTCAAAACGGAGAGACCTCGTTTTAAAAGCTTTCGATTGTTTCCAGCGCTTAATCGACGATCTCATTTGATACACTCCGATAATCGTCTTTTCTCTAGCGTCTTGTTAGAGGTACCTTTTTTTCCCCCATCAGCTGTGACATTTGTCCGAAACCAGTATGTGGGTCATTCTCCAGAAACTGAGAATACTAACGTCGCATTTCTTTTTTTGTTAAATTTTTCTTTTCCATAAAATAGGTACGTTAGTTTGTATACATTAGAAGTCCTCTTTTCTTCTTATTTGTTCTCAACCCGAGCCCTGAAATCCGCCCTTTCGAGCATTACTTCGGAGACGTCGAGGAGGCTGTTAGGGCGCTGTCTTAGCCCTCTTCCCTTCAGGCCGATAAACCGGCCTAGGTCAAAATGTAGAAGTTGCTACGTGGGCTCGCCAGATTTCGACCTAGGCCGGGTTTTCAGCCAGAAGGGAAGAGGACTAAGACAGCGCCCTAACAGCCTCCTCGACGTCTCCGAAGTAATGCTCGAAAGGGCGGATTCCAGGGCTCGGGTTGAGAGTAAAATTAGAAAAGAGAGGGATGCTAGTTTATGAGTGGATCGTATGTATCCTCATCAGATCATAGAATCTCAAGGGGAAGAATTTTTTGTTTGTTTTACAGCCATTCATTCGTCGTAACATTAGGTCCCGGAGTATGCCGAGCCGTTCTGACATCGAATGATCCATTTCCGGGCACTGTGGCATCCATCGGTTTTTTCTACCCTGTCCCTTCCCACTCTTCCTCACAGTATCCCAAATTTCTTCGTAATCTCGTCCCACTACCTTGTAGGTGGTCTACCCTTTTTTCTTTTCTATTCTCCAGGTAACCAATCTTCTGTCACCTTTCTCCATTTGTCTATGTCCCTCACCATATGCCCTTCGAATCTTAATTTTGTCTTTTTTATTCTATCTCCAATATCTTTCGACCCCGTCCTTTCAAGTATTTCTTTCAGACTTATTCTATTGTACGTTTCGACGTACATATTTCCGGAAGAAAGACGCGTGAGACGCGGGAAAAAAGCGTGCATTTCCGAACTGCGATTCGTACTCAACTGGTTGTCGCGGGGGTGAAAACGACCGCGCGTTATACGTCACAACGAAAGAGAACGGCGGCCGCTGCTATCTTAGATGCGTACTCCCATAGTACTACAGAGCATCCTAAAGCGTGTTACCCTCAAGCTCTCGTATTGTGCCTTAGTCAAAGACCAGTTTAGTGCTGCGTAGGTAAGGGTGGGTATCACACATTGGTCCAGTATTTTTATTTTTTCCCTTAGTGGTAAGTTACCCTTTAGCATCGCTCTGTGGGCCCAGAAACTTTTCCAAGCTTTCGCGGTTCTTGCCCTCGGCTCCTGTTTCCCTCTATTTTCAAAAGCTACCACTTGGCCTAAATAATTATATTCCTCCACTTTTTTGATTTCTGCACCCGGGACCTTTAATTTTCCCTCCTGAGTATTTGACATCAGCTTGGTTTCTGTTATATTCATTGACAGTCCCGCCCTTCTACTTTCAGTATTGAGTTGTTCTGCCATCTCTTGTAACTCCTCTATTTCATTACTTAGCAACACAATATCATCTGCGTATTGTAGGTTATTCAGCCATTGACCATTTATCCTTACCCTTTTTTTCTCCCAGTTTAATCTCCGAAATATCCCCTCCAGTACAGTAATGAATAGGTTGGGAGGCGGAGGGCCCCCACTTCACTCCTTTCTGTATTTCAAAATCTTCTCCCACTTTGTCCAACCTTACGTATGCTGTTGTTTTCCCATACATTTCCCTCAGTATTCTCACTATCTCTTTCCACCTTCTGTTTTTCTATAACATCGCATACTACCCAGTAGTGTTCCACCGAGTCGAATGCTTTATTGAAATCAATAAACAAGAGACATATAGTGGCATATTATGCTCCCCCGTTTTTTCCAAAATTTGATTGAGCGTAAAGATATGGTCGACGGTTGAGTAACCTGCTCTAAACTCTGCTTGTTCCACTGGTTGGTTTCAATCTAAAGTTTTGTGCAAAATTCTGTTTTTTAGTAATTTTCTATTACTTACCGTCGATGTTCTGCTGAATACCTCCTATGTGCAGAAAACGTTATTTTACAGGAGAGCGAAAAACTGTATAACTGTGCCTACCTGACTCAGACTGTGGAAAATAATTTTAAATCGTAGATTAGAAAGTTTAGAATCGAGTTTGAATAAGTTTTAAAAGTCTTCCCTATGTGTGAAGTTCGTAAAAAAATAAAATAACTATTACAAGCACATAGGAGGTATTTTCGTCAACACATAGGAAAAGGGTGGCTGCGCCAGGTTGCAACACGTTAAGAGGTATCACGAACTTGTAAACGGTGTAAATGGCTTATTTATGACACAGTTTCGTCGAGTGATACACCATTGTGAAGGCATTCTTATTGGCTTATCAAAAAAACTATTAAAAAATATTTTTATATGTTGTTATTGAAAAAATTCAAGGAAATACCTAAAAAAAAAACGCGGGTCACCAGTTTGCAACACCAAGTGTACCACTTTGCAACAGTACTTTCACCAGTTTGCAACACACTCATTAAAAAGTAGTCAAAAATTGATTTAATTGTTGGAAAACATGATTAATGCTTAAAAATAGGAAAATAACCTAATTATTGCAGATAGGTAACTCAAAAATTAGAAAAAAAAAAGAAAAAAAAACTTGAACATAAAATATTTTTAGAAGTAATGACCGACTAGGTCTTTCTTTTAAGGTACATTAAAATGAGTAAGGAAAAAGAATGAGTCACCTATTAATTACTCTTAATCAGAGGCGCCGAAAGAAACATGAAGAAATTTGTATGGTAAATAATTACAGTATGTAGGCATAGCGATTGAAATATTTGTTGGAAAAAAATTACAGAAGGCCTGTGTAGTTAATAATGAACTTTAATTCAATTACCTATCTGTAATTTGAATTTGACCGAAGAGGCAAAATGATACTTTGGCCCCGCGATGATCAGTTGAGTGGGGCCCCTCTTGCCTTCCCATCTCCAGCGCCCCTGTTTTTATATAATACCAGTCAAGTATCTAGGGTCGAACTAATACTGAAAAGAAAAAAAAAAAGATAATGAAGGCAGTTTTACAAAGTGTCACAGTGCACTTCAAATTTATAAACCCCTTGCCAGATTACAGGAGGACTGATATTGTAAATGATAATATCACTTTCCTCACAAAATGTTTCGTCATACAGAACTTTTGGTCAAGTATAAATGTACCTTTTGTGTTGGGTTCTTGGGTCGTCGCTTTTGGCCGAAGTCATTCGACTATACCAGGAACGTACTGAACAGTTTTCCCTGGGGGGGGGGGGGGGTTGGATTTTTCCAACTGACTCAACTCAAAATTCCCAAGTATTAATGCAAGAGAAGAAAAACCTTATGACTTTCTGGGTTCTCCCAACTTCTCAACTCAATTCCCGAGCATCAAAGCAACAAAAAAAAAACAAAAAACAAAAAACCCTTTTAACTTGGATTTTTCCAACTCGCCTGACTGAAATGGTAAATTTTCCCAACTGCTAAGTGAAAATTTTGTACAGGGGGTAGGTGGGAGGTGTAAGTTGCCCCCTTCCCCTATCGGTACGTACCTGGACTAGACATTTTTTTCATTTTCGTTTTCATCGATTTTCATAATTTTAGCTAGGTAGGTGTAGAACGTTTGTAGCCTTTTTTATTATCAGTTAGAGAAAATCGAACAACAACCCATTCAAGTTCATAAGACGTAGGTATAATATGTAGTTTCCTGTCAGATAAATCTCAATCAATTTCTCTCGGAGCATTCACCTAAAGTCTCCAAGGCTTCAAAAAAAAAAAGAAAAAAAAAAGAAGCTGTTGCAAATTGGTGATGTGAAATTCGATACACTTCCCTAGTTTGCAACAGTGTGCTGCAAACTAGATCACGTAATATATTTCGGTTCTAGTTCGCAACATTCGAATATATTTAATTCTGAATGGTAATGGCGGATTGTTTTTTCTTAAATTGTTGCTAAAAATACTTATAATCTTGATAAACGCTCTCTCCGGCGATTTTTATAATGTTGGAGCCATTTCTGAAACAAATTTCGTCACACCATCGTCATACCGTGTTCTTCTTATAGGATTATCGAGAAATCAAAGAATCAGCTGACGACGTTCACTCAAGATTTTATTATCAATTACA
The DNA here is from genome assembly GCA_031841125.1 of Acanthococcus lagerstroemiae. Classification (NCBI taxonomy): domain Eukaryota; kingdom Metazoa; phylum Arthropoda; class Insecta; order Hemiptera; family Eriococcidae; genus Acanthococcus; species Acanthococcus lagerstroemiae. Next base: position 39,982,557 of record CM063110.1, read on the forward strand.
AACCACAGGTCAGAAGTTGGGAAGTATTTCACTGTGCTCAGGGAGCTGTCAGATCACTCTAACGTAAGAAATATGACAGAAATAATTCTGTGGAGAATACAAGCTTATTCTCATCACTTTGAAGTTAAGGTTGTTGCAAACTGGGGTAACTTAGTGTTGCAAACTGGCGCAGCCACCCTATTTCCGAATTATTAGAATTTTTTTTTTCGAACAAAAGCAAAGTTTTATTATTGAAATAATATTATGAAAGTGAAAAATCAACTTTTATATGAGAAAGTCAAGGATATTTGAAATTAAACTTCATACTTAAAACTTAGAGGAAAAGTCTGAAAAGGAACTTCGAACTAATTTAAATAGAAACATTAATTATCTAAAAAATTAATAATAATAAAAAAATAAATAATTAAAAAAAATTGAACTGAATGTAAACAATCTAATAAATAATTATCATCTTGGGTGGGTAATCGAATGTTAGCACAGTGTACTAAGGAACAGAAATCTCTAATCTCTATAACATATAAAAGTGTTTGTCTCTGCCCCTTTCGGCGGATCCAGGGGCGTTATAAATATGGTATCCACCCCTTTTGACCATCACCGACTCTAAATTCAAAATTACACACAACTCTGCCTGGGGCCCTCCTTTCTTCCTGCTTTGTGGGTATACCGAGGGTGCTGATGGGGGAGGGGGAGGTGGCTTGGCGCTCACTGCTCTTCCTTGAGGTGGTTCTGCGTTCTCCAAGGTCTTCTCCTGTGATGGGTCTAGGGGAGCTGCTTGTGTTGTATGTAGGGCATCGTATAGGTACGTGAGTAAGTGTGCAGTTAAAATGCTAGTACTTTCTATGCCATAAGGACAGGAAATTAAGGTTTACAACACGTTGGAGGATATTACGCTGCTACATCTGGTCCATTTTAAAATACGCGTCAGAAGCCTGGATAATGACTAAAACAGAGATGGCAAGAATAACGACGTTTGAATTATGGTGCTACCGAGGCATGCAACGTATAGCGTGGACCGAGAAATTAAGGAACCTTGAATGCTGGCTAGATGCAAGATAGAGGAACCATTGTTGACGAATATAATCACTCAAGGCAAATCACAGTTTCTGGAAATGAAGAAAGAAGATCCGCTATTCAGATTGGTAATGTGCAGGAAAATTCCGGGAAAACCCCCAAGAGGAAGAAGAAGATCGACCCTTGTGGATAGCGAATAATATTTTCATTGTAGTAACGTTGTTATCATTAGTATTGTTATTATCGTTGTTATTGTTGGTCTGTACACATGATTTTGAGGGGCCACCTTCTCAGTAGAAGATACCGCTACAAATACATACATACCTACATACATGTGTGGCAAAATAAATGACGGAGTGAAAGGGGGTACAAGATATATTGTATGCTCTCTTTCGCCCTGTTTGTTCCCCCAAAAATTGAGGCGAAGAACAAAGTGTTATTTGTTTGTCCCAAAACTTTGTAACTAGGCGCCTTGAGGAATTCCCGGGACAAGATTTACGAGATTTTTGTTTTTGTTGCCTTCACTTTTAAAAAACAAGAGAACCCATTTTTTTTGCTTAGTGGTCTGAATTTTAAATTTTTGCCCCCATCCTGTAAAATATTATGAATTCGAAATTAATAGTTCTAAAGAAAGTGCGGCATTGTTAATCTACTCTTTAGCGTGCATCATGGAACGAAAAGAAAGAATTTTTGCATTTTGATGATAGAACTGTCAACGAAATTTGCATTGTACAAATCGTATGTAGAAGTAAAGTCTGCTGAGTTACCTCCATTGATAAATTCAAGAATCAATGTTGTCACTTCGTAATTATTTCCTGGTTTTTCTTTCATCCATTAGGTATAATCTATTTTTAAGACATCGTTGGCTAAGTACCCACTTGCCGAATGTCCTTGCGGTTTTCTTATTGCAGTGTTGATATCACTGACGTTAATGAAAGTGGCAGTCGTTACTGTAGCTATTATCGATAATTTTCTAAATACTGGCCAGCGCAGCCGTTTTTTATCCCCCCCCCTCCCCGTCCAATGGACTTTACCAGTCCGATGCAACGTTACTCACCATCGTATCGACAATCCTAAACAATATGATTAACTCAACAGTTGTTTTTTCATAATGAACTTCCGTTGTTACCAGTTTCATGCATCATCGTTCGCTATCATATCGACAGAAACACTGACCAATCCAATTGATGTTCTTTTAAAATGGACTTCCGTTGTTACCGCAGTTTCATACGCCATCGTTCGCTATCATTTCCACATTCTAAAACAGTGACCGACCCTTTAGTTGTTTTTTCAATCTACTCTTCGGATTTTGCTAGTTCTGTAAGAGTCAGTGCTATTCCATAATTTCAGAGGTGAATTAACAATTTCTTCGGTTTGTGGACGTATTACCAGTGTGCCATACGTCATCAAGGTACGTTGTATAGAACTGGTGATAATTATGTAATTGAACTAGTAATATGTGTGTTGTAAGGTTGGTGTTAGTTACTTTTAACGTTACAAACAGGTTTTGCTTGAACTCGTCCGGCCAGGATGGGTGAGCGTTGTCTCGGTCATAGGATATCCCATAGTGGTCTTGGCAGGACAGCGCGAATTTGAAGAAAGGAGAGGTGAAATTGGGGTCCGGGCAGCCTCAAGTCGTCCCTCTGATCACCGATGCGACGCTTGAGGAAGTGGTTTTTGGGGCCAGGGGTGCGACGTCTCACGAGCCAATTTGCTGGCATTTGAACTGAGGCAAATAGATTCCAGCTCTAGCTCCGTAATATAGTAGCTGTAGCTCTTACTCCGATTTTGCTGCAGTAACTTCGATTTCGGAGCCGGACCATCTTTCGGGTTAAAACGGCACCAAATCTGTTGAATCCGCGCATACAATGTGAAGTTGAAGTGGCTCCTGTAGTTGTGCAACTGGTTCTAAAAAGGGGTCATTTGACATTTTTGATCTCTGTTATTTGTATTTTGTTGTACATACAAAAATTGTCTTCCCTCGAGCAAATAGCTCATGGCCTGATGGAATTAAAAGCGAAACTTGGAGTCTAGAGCTCTGAAGCTCACCTGCGCAGTGCTAACAGCTGGTCATGTCGATTTTTATTGGACTACCGCATACTATTATGTAATTATCTACACATCAACTTATTGACATAGTGCACTACTGTTTGCCAATATTCCTATACTGGACCATTAGCAACGGCCAGGGATGTACCGATGGGGGGGGGAGCTCCCCCACGTAGGAAATTTTTTACTCAGCAATTGGACCATTTCAGTCAGCCGAAGTTGGGAAATTTCGGTAGAGTTGGGAAAATCCAACAAGTGTTTTTTTGACACGTGGGAATTTTGAGTTGAATCAGTTTGGACGTTTACATCCCCCCCCCCCCTAGGAAAAACTCTTCGGTACGTCCCTGGCAACGACCAAGCCCACTATCAGAATATTCCTCTACGGGGTGGATTTCATGGCGTTGACTCTTAACAGTGATTCAAAAAATTCTCATTTACGAGCAAGCGAGCAAAATTTTTCCAATTTTCCGGAGAGTTTCAATGACAAAATTTATTTTGGACGTCACAGTTTCTTTTCGGATTTTTCTATTTCCAACCGTTTGACTTCCAACCATGTTACCGTTTCATACTTTCCTTAAAACTCTTTCTGGAACGTTCAACAGAATTTATCTTCAATCACAAGCATAAAAATGTGCTAAAATAAGCTAAGAATAGTTAGGTGTATTTCCGAATTCTTAATTTTGTGACAGTACTTGAATAATGTGAGTAAGATTGCTGCAACCCTATCCAGGTATCTCTATTTCGTTGAGTAGTGTCACTTTCATCCTAATTGTCACATATTTCGGAAAAAATATTCACATATTCAAAAGCGATATAGTCATTGGAAAACACTCAACTACGTTTACATTGTTCGTTGAAAACGAAAAAGAAAACCCGTAGGTATTAATGAACTATTCGATTCATTTTGAGGCAAGCTAAAATGTTCTATAGTCGATTTGTAAGGTTGGTTATATTAAACTACTCGGTCACTATACAAGTTCAGTTTTTATTTTGACATTGAGTTGGTGAAACATGAACATACACTTCTTCCCATCGCATGTACGTAAGCCACAGCCTACTCCACCCTCCGTAGGGCATATGTCTCCGTCACCTTCGTCCAGGTTTTACGATTTGCCACAGTGTGCCCCCAGCAGGGTCCAAGATATTTTTAGTGTTTCACCTATCCACCTCATACTCGTAGCTGGGCGACCTCTGTTCCTTTTGTGGTCACGCGGGTTTCAGAGTATGCATTTAATGTTCCATCTATCCAGGTTACCCCTGAACATATAGCCTGCATGAATTTAAGTTTTGTAATTTTGTAGCCAACACTTTTAGACCCGGTCAGTTTTAGGATATTTTTGATTTTGATTTTATCTTTTAGTCGAAAGCCCAGAATGCTTATTGGCATAGAATTATGTGTTTTACCGTTACTCTTGGCTTTTGGTAAGGGACCATGTTTGGGCGCCATACGTCAGTACAGGGAGCACACAACTCTCTACGATTTTTTTTTCAGTTTCAGTTTCAGTTTCATTTCGCTTTTTAATAGGATTTGTTTGGCCAGAATGCCTTCTAACCGTTCGTGATTCTTTCTCTCATAATGCCGTCCATTTGAGGTTAAATTTTGAGGTTTTACCCAGGTATTTGTATTCTCCTACCTTATTTATTTTTTTGTTCCATCCATCCAGAATATTCGTTTCAACCCCAACAGTTGGACATAAATTTTGTTTTGGATAAGTTCATAGATAGGCCGAAAGCATCGCTTTGGATTTTCGGGTCTTTTATCATTTGCAACATTTCGTCAAAACTTTTTGCCAGAAGTACTATATGTCATTAGCAAATCTTAAATTATTTATGTCCCCAAAATTCTTAATCCCTTTTTTCCCAGCTTAAGTTTCTGAAGATTTGTTCCAGAATGCAGTTAAACATTGGAGGTAGCGGGTCCCCTTGCTTCACTCCTCTCTGGATAGGGAAGCGATCCCCCTTTATAGGTGTTTTTACAAATGCTGATGATTTAGATGTTCTGATCATTAGCAGTTTTGCGATCGATTTTAATCGGAAATCGATCATTTAAAAAAAAAAAACGTATCGATCGATCAGTCGGGAGGAAAAATCGATTTTTCAAAATTACAATTCGTCACAAACTTTTTTGTTGAAAACTACGAAATATAACATAAGCAGATTTATTACAATAAATTTTGGCCGCACTTAATCTCAGAACAATGAATGAAAAGATGACACTACACTCACAGTGTGGGTCTTTGAGTCAACTTTGAGTTATCAGCTTATCAATCCAGCAAAAATAGTAAAAAGATCGAAAATCGATTTGTGATCGGAATCACTACGGTAATTTGCTGTATATGTTGGCCAAAATTTCAATTATCCCTTCATGTATTCCCTGCGCTGCCATGGCCTCCCAAAGTTTATTGTGGTATACCGAATCGAATGCTTCATTAAAGTCTATAAATTGAAGCCAAACTTCTATTTTGAATTTCGAGATTTTTCTATTATTTGGTTGGGGGATTAGATGTGGTCTATTCTCAAATAATTCTTCCTAAACCCCCCTTGTTCTATCGGTTGTTGCGAATCCAAAATGTTGTAAATACGGTTTTTCAAAATTTTCATAAACAGCTGTTCCACGTTTGATGATAGACTTATCAGTCTGTGACATCGCATCCTCGGCCTCGGAAACTACCCTTTCGAGTATCGCATCAGTAGCCGGAAATTGTGATGGAGCAGTTCTTAATTATAGAATTTTGTTTAAAAAAAAAAAATCCGTTAGGGGTTCAGATAGAGTTTCTGATAAGATTTTGATTGTCTCGTTTTCAATTCCGTCTGGCCCCGATGCCTTATTTGTTTTTAATTCCTTTATAGCCATGGCCACTTCCTCGTTCAACAGGAGGAGGGGTAATGATTCCATCCTCTATGCATCTGCTTCTCCACTCCGATGGCTTGTCATTGCTGTCTTTGGTGTATAGGTTTTTATAAAACTTTGTACATGCACTTCTGGCCCTGGTAGTGCCCATCTTGGCGTTGAGGTCGCCCATTACTATTGTGGTCCGATCTCCGTCTTTTTGCACTGTTCCATTTAGCTGTTGATAGAACCTATCAGTTAATCAGTTTCGTCTTGACTGGCGTTCCGGATGGGAGCGTACGCCTGTATGAATGTGATTTTGTTTTTCGAGGCTGCTTCGAGTTTTAGGAGAGCAATCCTCTCCGAGATTCCTTTCAGTTCGACCATACGTTTGACAATACTTTTGTTAATACGAGTATAAAAGCCTACGCCTCTGTACCCCCTTTTCTTTTTATTTCACTAAGACCTAACACGTCAAATTTTATATTTTTTAGAGCATTTTCTAAGTCCAAAAGTCGTTCCTCACTGGCTAAGCCCTGGCAGTTGAAACAGAGGGTTTGTAGTTCTCAAAATTTGTTATCAATCATTTTTTCGTGTTGGGCATAGGGTTTAGGTGACCGATTTTTGTGGAAATTATGCCCCACGATGTCTACTATAAGCGGATTGGGGCACATGAACGTTCAATTGTATAACAGAATTTATTTCGCATGACAATTATAGTACACAGTACTTCTGCAGTTACAATTAATGATTTCAGAAGCCCTTATGTCGGGCAAATGCCTCCCTCAACCTAGCCCATTCGACCCGGTCAGTGACTGTTCTGTGGAAGAGTTTGGTTTTGCTAAACTTACAGATGTCGTTCATCCACCTGGTCCTCTGTTTACCTGGCTTTCTTCCTCCTCTTATTTGCCAGAAGGTAATTTTTTATGACCAACGTTGGTCCTTCAGTCTGCATAGGTACCTTGCCCAATCCCATTTCAATCTTTTGACAAATTATATCACATTTTTGTTGGATCTAAATTTGCCTTTTATTTTTGTTAGCCTTACCTTGTCTCTCAGTTTGAGACCAAGCATGGATCTTTCTATAGAGTTTTGTGTAGCCTGGAGTTTGTTCTCAATTCGTTTTGAAATTATCCAGGTTTGGCACCCATAGGTCAGTGTCGAGACAACGCAGTTGTTGAAGAGTTGGCTTCTGTAAGGTAGCGGAAAATTGCTTTTTTTAAATAAATCCTAAGCACCAAAATTTACCTCATGCTAACGCAATTCTTCTATTTACCTCTTATTCGGTTTTTGAAATGTTATCAATTGACTTAGATAAATTATGTTGTTGACTGTTTCCAAAGTTTTCCCTTTCATTTTTATTAGTTTTGTATTTTCAGAGTTGCTCAAAATGTTTATTTTGGATAGATTGATATCCATACCCATCTTTTTGATTTCACAACTGAGTTCCTCCAGCATCACCTGTAACTCATCCGCACTCCCCGCCACTATCATCACGTCGTCTGCAAACCTTAAGTTATTCAAAAATTCTCCGTTAATTTTGATTCCCTTTTCGTCCCAACTTGGATTTTTAAAAATTTCGTCCACGGCGCCGTTAAATAGCAGCTTGGAAATTGGATTTCCTTGTCCTACGCCCCTTTTGATTTCGACGACTTCCACTTTCAGATCTGTAACTATTTGCACTTTTAGCTCCGAGTATATATCCTGAATTGGAGTTACAAAATCCTGGTTTATTCCGTGGTTAATAAGTGCCTGGAGCATGAAATTTTGCTTGAGGAGATTGAAAGCCTTGGTAAAGTCTATAAAGGCCTGGTGGATGGGAATTTGATATTCGGTTGCCCTCTGGATGAGTATGTTTATTGTGTGGAAGTGATCGACCGTGGAGATGCCCCTCCTAAAGCCCGCCTGGCATGGAGTTTGTTGAAGTTTAGCTTTGTTTTCAGACGGAAATGTAGCATCGACGAAAGGATTATGGCGAAGATTGGTGTGAGGCTAATTGGTCTATATAGTTTTCGATACTGTATCTACAGCCTTTTTTAAATAAGAGTATTATTTTGGAAGTTTTCCAGTTCGAAGGTATTTTTTTGGTTTTACTATGTCGGGATAAAGGTGAGTTGGAATTTTTACTAAAGAGTCTCCACCGTATTTGATGTGTTCATTACTGATGCCATCATGTCCTACTGTTCTTAATCGCCCTTGTTACTTCTACTTCTAGGAACTTAGGTTCTCTCTTCTCCTTGATGGACAAGGGGGAGGGGCGTGTTGTTATCCGAGTAGTCAGCATAAAATTCTGTAGCAATATTATTAATTTCTTTTCGTTCGTAAACCCCCTCTCCCTTTTCGTTGGTTAAGCAGGTCATATATTTTTTACCTATAGTTCTTTCTTTATTGATTAGCTTTGTGCTTTTAGTAGAATCTATAATTCGAGATACAAGAGAATGCATTTTTTCTTAGTTATGAAGCCTTAAAAGTTTTTTAGTTACCTATATAGTTTACAGACTAAATTAAATTCTATTTTGTTTCTGGTGGATTTAGGTTGCTTTTTAAACGCTTCTCTTCTTCTGATTAGCTTTAATATATAGTCTGGAAGAGATTGGACTTTTTTTGTTAGTTTTAGTGGAGTTATACTCGTTTGAATTAGTATTTTTTGTAGGTGGTCCCAGTTTGGGACATCTCCTCTGGTCAACACCTCTTCCAGCTTTTGGTTCAATAAAGCATGGTATTGACTTTTATGGTCTGGGCAGATTCTAGATATCAAATTCCGATCTTTTGGGTTTCTTTTCCCATATTGATTTTACAGTAAACTGGTCGGTGGTCAGAGTGGAATTTGAAGTTTTTAAGGGTATCGCAGTTGAGAATTTTTTTAATCGTTAGCGATGGTGCCAGAATGTAGTCAATTTGCGATTTATATTCCTGGTTCAGGGCTATCCACGTCCATCATCTCTTGCCTTTTCTTTTCTTAAAGTAAGTATTGATTATTCCAAAATTTTGTTCTTGACAGAATTGGACTAGCCTGCTGCCCCTACGATTTCTAGTTCCGTAATTATATTTACCTACATTTTTTTGTTCGCTAACGTTTTGAGTTCCTACTTGACTGTTGAAGTCGCCTATTATTAATACTTGAGTGATTTTTCGAATTGTGTTTGGTAGTGGAAGATTTCTTCCAATTTTGAGTAAAATGTTTCAAATTCTTGTTCGTCGGATAGTGATGTAGGGGCATAGATTTCTGTAGTATGTTTCCAAACTTCAGTTTAATCAGAGCTATCCTGTCAGAGATACCTCTAAATTCTATTAGCTTGTTTTCTAGACTCTTCTTGATTAGGAACCCTACTCCCCTCTGACCATCTTCCGATCCTATGTAGCAAAAGTGGTTTTCTTTTTTTGTTTTAATGAGGGCGTCTCCGTCTCGTCCGACTTCTGCCAGGCCTAAAATGTCCAAGTTCGAGTTTAAAAAAGCATTTTCTAGCTTTACTAGACTTTCATTTTCGCTTACTTGAAGTAGGCTTAGCAATTTTTGATTGGTATTTTTTGATAGTTATTTTTGGGATTTTTGGGGGATTGTGTTGTTTTGAAATAGAATTTCTTGATGGCCTTATAGAGTAGGATTTTATGTTTTTGTGTCTGAGATTGTTTTTGTTTACAGATTTTTGAGTGGGTTGATAATTGGGATGTGTTCTGCAAAGCCCTAGCTGACCGGGTTTATCTTGGCTTGGTAGACGTTCAATACTGCACTACTACTGGTGAGCAGTAGAGATGAACTACTGGAGTGTTGCTAATGTTCTGTAGTTAACTACTCCAGTTCCTACTGAAAGCTATTAGTGTAATAGTGAACTACTTGCATTTGGTGACTTCCACAACTGAGCTATAGTGAACTTTAGAGTTAGCTGCCAGTAATCTGCTGAAGCAGCTGCCGAAAACTAGTCGATCTAAGAAACTATCAAATTGACTTGTTCACTTCCGAAATTGAGTGGTATTTTCAACAATCTGAGTAGCTAATTTCTGTGCGAAAATAGCCATTGTTTGTTCTTTCTTTCCTTTTGGAATTTACCTACCAAATTGCTCTGCTGACGTTCGTGAGAACTGATCGCCACTGTCGGGCACTGTAAACTCAAGTATATTATGCCGCCATTTTCATTCTTACTATTTTCGTTGTCGAGCGAATGTGTCGCTGGCGACGACTGAGGTTGCCCCGCGGGGAAGATCGAAGTTGCACAGCGAATGAAAATATGAAAATGGCGGCCTGGTGTACTTGCGATATAGTGCTCTCGAACCACTGGTGCCAAATCGGAACTCATTTGATTAGTGATATGCGAATGGGCGCCAGCAGGATCGCTACTGTAGCCCAAGAATCCGACGTAAAACATGTCTTAAAGAATGGAACCCGAGTGCACAGCGTGCACACATCTACTTTGAAACGATTTTTTGTCCGTTATTTTTGAAGGTGGATTTTGGAGCTGGGAACATGAGTGTCTCAGGAAGAGCTCGAAGTACAGCGAAAAGCTGACTGTAATACTATGCTTTTTTTTAATACAATATTTTTTTATGCAGATAATTCATGCGGTTTACATACAAAATGAGTAAGACCCACTGGCCTGAGGATGTTGGCATACTGGCCTTAGATTTCGTCCTACCTAAGTTGTACGTGGCACAACCTGATCTGGAGAAATTCAACGACGTATCTGAAGGCAAGTACACTGTAGGTCTGGGCCAGAAGGAAATGGCATTTTGTTCCAACCTCGAAGATATCAACTCTCTGTGTCTGACCGCCTTCAACACATTAATGGAACATAACGCTCTCAAATACGAGGACATTGGGCGAGTGGACGTCGGTACTGAAACTATCATCGATAAATCGAAAAGCGTTGCCACCGTTCTGATGGAGTTGTTCGAAGAGAGCGGTAACTCTTTTGTCGGAGGCTTGGATACCACGAATGCGTGCTTCGGTGGTACAGCAGCTTTGTTTAACGCCGTTAATTGGATCGAGTCCAGCTCGTGGGATGGACGACTGGCGGTTGTAATTGCCGGAGATATTGCTTCGTATGCCAAAGGAAATGCTCAGCCGACAGGTGGCGTCGGTGCCGTGGCTATGTTGGTCGGGCCGAACGCGCCGTTAGTGCTAGACCGCGGCCTGCGCGTCGAGTACAAGGCCAACGTTTACGATTTCTATAAACCGGACCTCGCGTCAGAGTATCCGGTTGTGGACGGACTGTTATCTATTAAATGTTATTTGTCGGCCCTAGATAATTGTTACAGTCGGTACAAAAAGGCGGCGAAAGATCCTACATTTAGTTTTGACAAACTAGATGCTTTCCTTTTTCACTCACCGTTCTGTAAACTTGTACAGAAGGCAGTTGCCCGGCTGGTGTTGAACGATTTCATTGGTTGCGATGATAAAAGCTCCAGATTTCCTGCCTTGAGTCAGCTGACCGGCGTTACTCTGGAGAATTCTTATTTCGATAAGAAGATTGAAACAGAATTTATGGAATTCAGCAAACCAACCTTCGATAGAATGACCGACCCTTCATTACTGCTGGCTAGGCGCGTCGGGAACATGTACACAGCCTCTTTGTATAGCTGCTTGTTGTCGTATTTGATTAGCACACCAGTGGAAAAGTTGGCTGGCAAGAGAATTGGGATGTTCTCATACGGCTCTGGCTTAGCATCGGCTATGTACTCGATCACGGCGAGAGGTGGCCCCGAACTGCAGAAGTTGGTCGGAAATGTCATGTACTTGAATCAGAAATTAGACGAGCGCAAGAAGGTAACGCCGACTGAATATTCACGCATTTTAAAAGAGCGGCAGGACTCATTGCATGTGGTACCGTTCGTGCCTAAAACTTCGGTTGATTATCTGTTTCCGGGTACTTGGTATATTCGTCACATCGATGAAAAGCACCGACGTTCTTATTGTAGGAAAGTAGAGTGAATACTTGTTAAATATCGCCACGTCGATGAGAAGCCCTGGTATTTGTACTTTGGAAAATAGTAGAGTGAATAAGTGTTAGATATCACATCGACTAGGAGCACTGATATTTATATTGTAAAAAATGATGAATGATGCAGTGAATTCTTATTATAGTAATTTGAAAACTTTTAGTTTCTTTTTCTTTTAGCATATTCAGCTACTGGTAGCGTACCTTGTTCCATTGAATGTCCGATGGAAAAGAACTTTTTACCATTGAATTATCAATGAGATAATTGCGATTAAGGATGATGGTGAAAGCTGTTCCATCATTTTGAGCATGAGTATTGTATAGGCAACAATGAAATTTCAGATCTGGAAATCAGGACCTTGACTCCTGGATTATTTTTAATGGCTCCAGTATAGGCGGACCTGGTAGGCATGATGGGATACTGAGCTTACCTGGAAAACCGACTGCAGGCCCGGTACTATCAGGGACGTATCGAAGAGTTTTTCCTGGGAGGGAGGGAGGGGGGGGGGCAAAAATTATGAAAGTCTCAACTGACTCAACTCAAAAATTCCCAAGCATCAAAGCTAAAAAAAAAAAACCTTTAGACTTGTTAGATTTTCCCAACTTCTCAACTCAATTCCCAAGTACCTAACGAAAGAAATAAAACAAAAACTTTTGACTTGGATTTTTCCAACTCCACCTGAAAGTCAAGGTAAATCACGGTACAGTATAAAGGTATTGACACGAGTCTATCCCGCCCATACTGACGGCTGTCCGAGTCTGCGTAATACTTCGGGACCGCGCCGCCAGATAGCGCCGTCTGTAAAAACTGTTTTCAACTGATTTACATGGCGTAACCTTATGGAAAAAACTCATTCTTGAAACAATATTTGTAAAAAAGTTAGGAATGCACGTATAGTACTGAATTTTGCAGATATAATACCGGCAACTTTATCGATTCCAATGAAACTAATTTTCTAGTATGATGCGAGGATGTATTTCAATTATTGTTATGTAATGGTTTGAGAAGAGGTCTTCTTATCACTGTAAAGTTTCACAAAAATTAGAAAGAAACAAGCTACCTCGCAGATAGCGAGTTAGTAAGGTAGTGTTTGCTGAAGCTGAAAAACTTTCATCAGCTTCCAACTTCTCGCTTCTCAAAATTATCCTAAAACTGCAAAAACTTCCGGCTTCTCCGCATCTCAATGGTATGGATAAAACTAAACCAAATCTGAAATGTTAAAGCTTTGAAGCTAATATTCAGACACAGTACCAACGTTCAACGTCTATGCGATAAAACAAATATACGCTACGAAGCACGAACGCCAGAATGAGAATCTTTTATTTTCATCTTTCCAAAAGTTGCATTCGTAAATCGTAACGGAGAGGATACATACATAATAGTAGACCGACTTATCAATAGATGGCAGCAGTTGACGGAGAACGAAACTGAACTAAAACGGAACTATGATCTGTAAACAATTCAATCGTATTTAATGATGATGAAAATTCGATTGCAATAGGGTACTTGCAGCGTTGCGCGCGGGCAAACACCCTAAAAATGCGAAGTTAATTTTATTGAAAGTAAGCTTTATTTATTTATTTATTGAGCTTAGCCCAATTAGGAGATAACAAGGTCTTTTTACACTAGGTAGGCGAATTCACCTCTCGCTGACTCCTCCTTCGGCTAACCATTTCTGGGTATAGCTCTCCGTCACATCCCTCCATTTGTCCCTATCTCTGGTCAGGTACATCCATTGGGGCCCCCCGCCTTGCACCAGTTCATCAGACCATCTGCTGACCGGTCTGCCTTTTTCCCTCTTGCCTAGGTCCGGGATCCATGTTGTCAGAATCTTGTTCCATTCAAGTCCCGATTCTCTTACAACATATGTATACTTCCATTTCAGCCGCTTTATGGCAACCCAGATATTTCTGGATTTAGTCCTGTTAATTATTTCCTCTATTTTTATGTGGTCTCTTAGTTTCACTTGGAGAATGCTTCTCAATATTGAGTTTTGAGTCATATTAATGATCCTTTCCTGTTTTCTGGTGGTGGCCGTCGGTTAGGACAGGGAGGATAGTGCTTTCCCAAATTCTTATTTTAGTATTCAGTTCCATTTTACTCTTCAGTATGTTTCTTTGTGCCCAAAATGCTTTCCAGGCATTGGCTTTACGGATTTTTAGCTATTTTTCTGTTTATTTTTGGTTAATAAATTCTGTCCCAAATACCTGTATTCCGTAACCTCTTCTATTTTTATATTAACAATTTTGATTTCGTCAAGATGCTTGATGTTTGTTATGATTTTTGGTTTTATCCTGGTTAACTGTCAGGCCAACTTTCGCACTCTCTCTCCTTAGGTCCTCCGCCATGGTTCTAAGCTCGTCCCCATTCTTTGCTATAATCGCGATATCATCTGCAAATCTAAGGTTATTTAAATATTTATAGTAGAATAAATTTTGATCCCCCTTCCCTGCCAATTAATTTGCCGAAAAACATGTTCTAGAAGACTGCATTAAAAAGGTATGGGGAGAGTGGATCCCCTTGTTTTACTCCGCGTTCAACCCTAAACCACTCGTTTTCTTTATCCAGTTTAACTTGCGCTTTTGAGTTATCATACATATTTTTTAGAATTTTGATAATCTTTTCCGGAACCCCTTGCTGAGCTAACGTAAGCCAAATTTTGTTATGAAAGAGGGATCGAGTCGAAAGTTTTATTAAAATCTATAAACATAATTGCCAAATTTATGTTGAATTCGTTGGTTTTTTCTAGGAGTTGACTGAGTGTTTGAATATGGTCGACTGTGTTAACGTTTTTTCGAAATCCTGCCTGCTCCACTGTCTGTTGGTCATCTAAAATCTTGTAGATACGATTTTTCAAAATTTTCATAAACCCTTTCCTAATATTTTAGGACAGACTGATCGGGCGATAGTTATTGATCTCTGCTCGGTCTCCTTTCTTGTGGAGTAAGATGATTTCTGAATGACACCATTGTGATGGTGGAAAACCCGAGGAGAGAACCCAGTTGAATAGTTTAGCCACTTCCCAAATGTTTTAAAGCTTTCGTTTTGAATCCCATCTGGCCCTGGGGCCCGACCTGATTTTAATCTATTGAGGGTTTGTTCTATTTCAGTAGGGCTTGGAAATTGATAAAAAAGAAAATCAGGGAGGATATTGCCCATTATATATATTAGGGGCATCGCTTTTGGTACCATTTTCTAGGAAATTGTATAAGGAATCTATTTAGACCAAGAAATATTCCTCGTGCCTCACATAATCCTTCACTTATTTGAAGAAAAAATCAGTAAACTGATAACGAGTTTCTACTCTGCATGCCGATACATTAGTAAGTACATGGATATGTCTTATAGTTACTAAACATCATGTTCTATGCATTCGTTTTAACCTTGCCTTTTCTTTTTATATTCAGCATGCTTCGCTCCATAGCATGCGAAAAATTTTGAGCAATGTTATGCTGTATAAACATCGAAATAATTAATATCATCACTGTCGATGAAGCCTGGATATCAGTCAACGTAAGAATGTCGATCTCGATCAACTGAGCGCAGCTGTCGAAAAATTCGACTTCGACATTAATTAATAGTATCCCACTATAATTAATAGTCGAAATATTGAATTCATGTGGTCAATTAATTTTTCAAAAATGACAGCCCCGGATACTTTTACAAAGCAAAGCACTTGAGCCTGTAACCCTAAAATTCGACTTCGACTAACAGCAATAGTGTTTCGCTATTGTTACTAGCCGAAACGATACAATAGATAAGATAAAAAAGGCCCACTCCCTATTGTAATTCCTCGTACCGGACGGCCTCAGATACTTCAACAAAGCCAATCGCTTCAGCCTGTTAACCCAAAACTAACGTTAAACCAATGAGTCATGATCATGTTTATACCAGGCACTGCGGTAGCTAGTAGTCAGTAGGAGACCTTAGTCTTATTTCTGTTCAGATCTTCATATGGTTTAGATGTGAGTTTTTCTTGCATTCTCATACGTCGCGTCGTGTAATTTACTGTGAAAGTGAATATGTGCTCGTGTTTGTTTCGATGCCACTCCAAGCAGAATTGTGAAGATTCTCAGGTCAGATATAACCGTCAGATTAACTACCAATTTTTCTAAAGTTGATCTCGGTCTCTCTACTTCGCTCTTTCTCTCTCACTAGCGCTCGCCTGCTATAACTAAAAGCAAATTATAAATGCTAACTATAACGAACCCGCGCCTGTAATATATTTACCGACTCCTTGTGTCCGCTAACAATAACATGTAATAAGTGAACATTACTAGTGGTGCACTTGCTGTTCGAGCAATTATTGCATGACGTTGAGTCCACCTCTGTAAGTTCTCATCTCCCATTACTAGTAGTGCACTTAATGTTTAAGCAATCCTTAATGTTGAGTCCTTTTCTGTAAGTTCCCATCTCTCATCACTAGTGGTGCATTTAGTGTTAAACAGTCCTTGACACTGAGTCCACCTGTTAGTAGTGGTGTTTGTAGTGCATTTGATGTTCAAGCAGTACTTGACATTGAGTTTACTGGTAAGCTTTCAAGTTATCTTCCATAATCTTGACTAATACTTAGAGATACTATAAGCTGCTGCGCAAGCCGTCTTACCTAGACACCTCGCACATTACCTTGCATGAACCGCCCCTAGGATCTCCTATGTTGGCGCTTCACCTAACTAATCATACCGTTATCCGACTATAAGTATTAGATGGATTTGGACATTCCTATATTATTGAATGCATGGAATGTGTTTGGTAGTCACAAGACATTGATGTTTCCTTTGTATGCAATGTAGATATACATAATAGTTTACTGATGTTAATCACTACCTAAGTTGACAGGAGGATACAAAAAGTAAGTTATAGACTACTTTTTTTTTTGCGTATAAAAAATTTATAGTTCATAAAAGAAAGGTATTACAATGGAAAGTTATAGACAAGAGATGGTGGTTGGTATACTAAAAATGCCAGGAAATTAATGGTAAAACCCAAACGATTGGTACAAACACAGTTTTCGCTCAAGTATCATACTCTAATTAAAAAATGTCCATGGAAATTTCTATTAACAACGCGGCTACAGACTGCAGTCGCGTCGCGCAGCAAAGATCAAGATCATGAGCAAATGACTGGAAGAATATCGGGGGGGGGGGGCGTAACGTTTGGTACAAACACGGTTTTCGCTCAAGTGTACTCAGTAATATGACGTCATAGTAACAGGAGTGTATCACACCCTAATTTTAAAAAATTTTCACCAAAATTTCTATGAACAACACGGCTGGGGTGGAGCGTCGAGGGTGTTGGGGGGCGAGTGTTACAGTTTTCGCTCAAGCATACCCATGGTTGTAAGAAAAATATCGCAGCAAAATCAAGATCAATGAGCACATGGCTAGAAGGAAAAATAATTTTCATGGAAATGTGGATCACTGAACTGAATTATGACAATGAAGAGCTAAATCATACTGATTGGTATCACGCAATACGCACAACTGAACTGAACTGGAATCAAGTTCAGTGTTGGTCAGAACTGGTGTCGGTCAGAAAAATAAACAGCGATTTTAGGATGAGGACTAGCCAATAGACATATCGATGTCAAAAATTTTCTGACACCACTGGGTAAAATAATGAGACTGGAATTCTAAAATGAGGTTAGTCGGACTGGGGGTCGGAATGCGGTACTAAGTCATTTTTTGCTGACCAGCATTTTAATCAGCTGTAGTCGAGTCAGAGAGCTGAAATTTTCACAGTCAACTAAGAAGCCTCCTAACCAAATATGGCAAAAAACCACCAAATATGCACCTGTGTCGAAATATGCAAAAATATGTAAATTTTAAATAGGGCATATTTTATTCAGAATCTCATATGTTTCGCAAAGGTATCTTCAAAATACTCAACTTGCTTCACAGAGAAAAAATATGCCAAAGCGACTTTCGACTGCCCTAGTGACTGGGACTGCCAGCGTGAAAGAGTCGCCCTCTACGATGTTAGGCACGTGACAAAATGGAACTACTAAAATCCTACACATTTTAGAAAAATTTATCAGATTGAAATAAAAATGGTCTCAATGGAAGGGAAATTTTATATAGGTACTACAAATTTTGTTCTATTCATTTTTTCGATAAACGCTTTCGTTTTCATAATATTTTGGGATTTCTTCATACGCCTGTAAATGAAACATACCCCCCTCGATTAGGGTTTCAAGGTAAACGACAACAGCGCGCCACCGCTTCGAACATAGCCCCAATGAGTTCTTGTTTTTTTATCATCTGAAAAAGAATTATCAATCAAAATAATTCATAAAAATTAAAAATGTAATGAACATATTTTTTACCTTTTTCATTCTTGATTTTCTCTATAAAACTTAGGCAAGTGGAACAGACATCGCTTGCCGGAGAACCGAAGCCAAGATTAAATTCGGTATTGAAAACGAACTAGAAATATGACGATTCAACACCTTGAAATTTGGTCCATTTGGAGTATATACGATATAGGTTTTCAATATTCAAATCGCACTCAAGGTATTTTCTAGCACTTGACCACGACAGTAATGTGTCTCTGTTACCTCCATTTTGGAAATGAATTCCTTTATATCCGCCTTTTGCGCGTCAGATCTCTGTTTAATTGATGCTCGTATACCTCCTCGTCTATCTGTCACCAATTCTCCGTCCATGTATTTTTCTTGGTATCAGATTTAATCGATGGCGCGAAATATATAAGATCTTGAGGAAGGCTTGCAAACAAACTGGAATGAGTTTCTCTTTTTCAGTACGTACATAATAATACATCGTGCTATATTTCGTTGGTGAATTTTCTCGGTCTGCAGTCTTCACTCTGCTTGTTTCGATTGGAGAAATCTGCATATGTTTCAAAAGAAACATCTCTTGCGCATTTTTTCCAGTGTATTTATAGAACATTTTGTGAAAATGGCACACATTTATCGCCGTTATCAATTTACATTGCAAGGCTCCTTCCTGTGCATGAATGCAGTGATATCGAATAGGAGGGAATGCCGGTCGATAAAAAAATAGAAAATGAATTCGAAAAATAAATACAGGAAAACCTCATTAAATCGAACCTCGTTAATACGAAAACCTCTGTAGCACGAAGTAAAACGCTTGTCCCTTTCGGAAACCTCTAACATTCGAAAAAAATACATTGTTTTTGACACCCTCAATAATACGAAGAAATAACACGTGAAATCCCCTCTAAAATTCGAACGTTTTGATATTAAAACCTCGCCAGTGTGAAGTTTGCATGAGAAACCCTCTAAAATTCGAACGTTCTCCTATTAAAACCTCTCCTATTTGAAGTTTGCACGAGGAAACGAAAATGTTATCGTCTTTCATGAACATGTTTAGACACAATTTGAAGATGAAATTTAAAAATGTGTTGATCGCGCGTTTTTCGAATGTATTAAACAAACCAAAAAAACTGATTTTTGTAAAAAAATAAGCTGTACTGAATTATGTATAGAAAACACCTCGATAAAATAAATTTTTTTTTCTATTCACCTCGGATATTCGAACTCCCTCTACTTCGAAACTCTCCTTAAATCGAAAATTTTGCCATTCCCCGTCAGTTTCGTATTAGCGAGGTTTTACTTGTACCTGCATCGTAGGGGTAATGATGAATGATACTGATCTAAAAAAAAGTTGAAGATATCTCACCTTTTGGCTTCCTATACATTTTTTTCCTGTATTAGGCGCAGGAGATTTCTTCTTTCAAGTACTATTTCTTTTCGGATTGCTTTTTTTCGCATTCGGCATTTCATAATAATTAATATATTTTATTACTTTTACACCATACAAATATGAAGTTATGAACCAAAGCACATTGAAAATGACGTTGCGTAAGGTAACCAATGATTTTTGATGTTTGTGACTCTCACCAGTACGAAAAAACCAGTCTTGGAGTCGAAACTGACAATATCCTTTTCATAATGTTAGTTTTGACTCCAAGGGGAAACTTTGACGTCATTTTAGGTAGGAAAACGTAATCACAAACAAAAACTGATGTGTTCACGTGATGCGGCGTGACATGTAGTATCCGAAACCGTACCTAACTCATTTTTGCCAAAAGTGGATATTGTCACTTTTGGAACCAAGCCACTCAAATGACCTTGCAATGCGATAAAGTAAAAAAATAGAATACACCACAGAGAAATTTACGGCAAACCGGGTATGCAATTTTATCTACATAAGCAAATGCGTGTGGCCAGTGGTGGCGGCTGCAGTGATTACTTACACGTATAATTGCTTTCAAGTCGACATACGCATACTTGATTAAAAATAGCTGGGACTAGAGGAACAGGAAACGTGTCAAAATCGGACGAAATATAAAATCTTCATCCCGACGATGTGTATGAAAATGATTTTGAATTTAAAAGCAAACGTGATTACAATTTTCTTTTACAAAACTTAGGTTTTGTGTCCGTACATGTAACTTCCGATGAGATAGTCGAACAAAATGACCTAACAGATCACTATTTTTATTTTTTCATTCTGCACGTCAAGTCGTTTTTGAGTTCTTTCAAAATTGAAATTTCCATTTTTAGGACTGAAATCTGGGATCTGATCAAAAATCTCGGGAAATCTACGAAACCAATGCCATAAACATCTATTATCGGTATACTTGATACTGTATATTGAATAATTTTGTAGTTTCCTCGTCCCTGCTCAAACGTGCGTAGACTTCATACTACCCAGCAGGCGATGGAAAAGAGCATTCTGAATATTTAAAAAATCAGACAAAATAGAAAACTCAAAGATCAGAGCAAGAACTGGAGTAAGAGACGTGGGCTACACAATCAAAAAATTGAAGTGGAACTACGCCGGCCATATAGCCGGGCAGAAAAGGAGATGGACTAAGATAATTGTGGGATGGACGCCAAGAGAAAGGAAAAGATTGAAAGGAAGGCCGACGGTAAGGTGGCGCGATGACATAGTCAAAGAAAAAAGATGAAGTGGGAAAATGTAGCGTGGGATAGGAAGAAATGGGCGACTCACGGGGAGGCAATTTGCCTGAAAATGGGAAACCATGAGGAAAGTGGAGGACAGGGACAAGTCAGAAGAATGAAGTCTGTACCAAAAATACGTAATTTAAGACGCGTTACGTCTCCGCCTGTTTTCAAATGATATTTTATCATTTGAAAACAGACAAGATAGAGGACTAAAAGCTCATATATCCAATGCATGGAGGAACTTAATAAAATTGAGGAATCTTGGTATTCTAGAGATCATGGTAGGAGGAGAGGCAGACCACCCACGAGGTAGAGGAACAAAATCGTTCGGTAATTCGGGATTTTATGACAGAGGGGCTTGAAAACAGGCGATGGCTGCCTACACCTGGGACTGGGTGGACTCGACGGCGTGACGACCCCCACCAGGGCCGTTCGTTTCTGGTAATTTTTTAAAATATTTTAACTATGTCTATTCTTTTCTGTCGGGTGAAGGTTACAAGTAGAATAAATAAAAATAAAATAAATACGTCTCTGCCGAAAAAATAACTCTGTAAAATACATGGATTGCTGCTTAATAATAATAATAATAATAATAATAATAATAATAATAATAATAATAATTTAGTTTCTATAGTCTGTAATGTTTGATGTTCTAAAGTGTATACGTATACGTTTCACCCCAAATTAAGCAGGGATTATTGACCTTTCAATTCACTTTTCCTCAAAACACTTGGTATTGGCTCCATTCTTGCACTAATGAGAACGATTTTTATGGTCAAACAGATTTTTTCCACCGAGCTTTATTTTTTGGAAGCTTCAAAGCCAAATTTCAGATTTTCTAGTGGAGAGTCCTATGCTAAACTTCCTCCTCGTCGGAACCCCTCATTATTTTTCGATATCAAAAGAATTTTAGCGTGCAGGTTTTCAGACTAAAAGAAACAAGTTTAGCATCTGGGAGCAAAATATAAATAGTAAAATTTTGAACCACCCTAATATGCGTGCTTATATGCGAATGCATATGGAATGCTCCGGAAATTTAACGTAAGTACATATAATCCTACGTTTTGGAGGAACCTACGTAACTTATATAAAAATCGTGAATAAAATATTCAGTTTTACTCGGATATAGAGTAGACCCACTTTCACCGGAGTAAACGCGATAATAATTCACAGCCAAGACACGTGTGCTTTCGCAGTGTTTTGCGCTCGCATCGTAAATCTGATGACTTCTAGTACTGTTCCAGATGTGTACTTCACTACCTGAGTTTTTCCTGGAGCATTCGTGCCCTCGTAACATCCAGCTTATACCATCAATCAGTGCTTACTCTACTTCTTTTTTATTTATTTTGAGCTGATTCATTAACGGTATAACATCGTTTTATCACTTGAGAATCGTAGGCTGGTGTACGCTCTGTGTGAATAGTGCTGGCTTGAGGTCATTATTCTACGACGAATTTCGGTTCAAATTTCAACGTCGCAACGCAGAATTCGCTAAGCAACAAGATTCGACAAGAAGGATGCTCAAGTAACACTCTTGTTAAAGGGAACACTAAAAATGAGTTTTACTCTTAGTGGAGGCAAATTAGCATCATTTGGAAAAAAAAAAAAAATTGCCTAGCAAAGCTTTCATTGCGAAAAATTGTCGAGAGTGGTCCCCTGAATAACCTCAAAGAGTTACCACCCCACAAACCTCCAGCTATTTTTTTAAGGGTGAGTTAACCACCCAAAAAACGGTTTTTTCACATTATCTCCCCTGGGTTTGATTTTACGGCAAAAATATTTCAGTACTTTTTTGTTTTACACTAGATTTCCTACAATTTTTGTCTAACAATATTTTTTCTACGACTATCAGGCAAGAAGGGGAGTCTTGTGGGAAAGGATTTTCAGAAACTATGCGTAAAATCGTTGTAAAATGTATTTATTAAAATCTATTATCATTACTTATACTACAAATCATCATCGATCTCTTTTACGGGAGTTTCGGTTTCAAGGTCATCGTCCACATCACTGTCTTCTGTCTCTGCGGTTCTGAAATTGAGACACACGACTGTCCCAAGCAGTGCGTGCGTACACTTGAGCAATTCAAACCTTAAAACAGAACGCATGAATGTATTAGTTTTAGAAATTGGACAAGATGGTGCTACACTAAATGACAAACAGGCACCAGCTTTTCTGCAACTGCAGGCTTTTTTACACCCTTTCGCACATGCACATGATATTAATTTCAGTAATTGCCGAGGAGCTGATTCTGCAGACATCATAACCGACAAAAACATTTCATTCTCCAGCTTCCATCCCCATCCAAACATGGCTTGAAAACCAGTTTAATCGAAATCTCCGAGCCAGGTGCAGAAGATTAATAAGACAAAGCAAGAGAGACAGTTGGAAAAAATTCACCTCTGAAATAAGCCCTACCACTGAACACGGTCTACTGTGGGACGGAATGAAAATACTAAACCAATCTAAAAGGTACACCAGTATCTCTGCCTTGAAAAATGGCAATGACTATGTGACAAACCAAGAAGAAATTCTCGAAATCTTTGCAAAACACTTCGCCAGCATATCTTCCGACACTTCATACTCCGACCAATTCCTCAGGTACAAAACAAACCGAGAACAAATTCATCTCAATTTGGATAGCAACAACACAGGAGTATACAATCAACCATTCACCTACAATGAATTAGCCACAGTATTGAAAAAGTACACGAAAAACACGACCTCTGAACCGGATGGTATTTCAATCAGACTAATTAAAGAAGCCCCACAGGATCTCAAACTTACTTTACTCCAGCTGTATAACCAAATTAGCCAACAACAAAGCTTTCCTGATTTATGGAGAAAGGCAATAGTCATACCTATAGCAAAACTGAACAAAGACCGTCCCGTCTCGATAAAAATAACTTCAGACCAATTTCCCTAACGATGTGTGTCTCCTGCAAGCTGATGGAAAAAATTGGTTGCTTTTCGCTTACTTCACTACCTAGAAGAAAACCATATACTATCGTCACAACAAGCTGGTTTTCGTAAGCACCGGTCAACTTATGATCACCTAATAGATCTAGAGAATGAAATACAGACAGCATTCAAAAAGAATCAAGCACTCTTCTCGGTCATTTTTGATCTGCAAAAAGCATACGATACTACGTGGAAGTATAGAATTATTCTGAGATAACTTGTTCAAATTGGCCTCAAAGGTAGACTGCCGGTCTACATTAACAACTTTCTACATAATCGAAAAATCCAGACGCGTGTCGGAAACAAGCTATCATCTGAACACACCATCCAAAGTGGAGTTCCTCAGGGCAGCGTCCTGAGCGTATATTGTTTTTTATCAGCAACAGACGACATAACCAAATGCATCTCAGCCCCAGTGACCTATCGATTACTTGCAGGCGACTTCAACATTGCAGTACGAGCAGGCAACCCTACAATGGCTCAAAACCTACTACAACTTTGCCTAGACAACCTTGCTGAATGGAGTGCGAAAACTGACCTGCAGTTTTCTGATTCCAAAACTACATACATGATTTTCTCTCGACAACGAAACCCTCCTTCTACCCACCTCACCTTGAATAACTCCCTCCTTAAACAATCCACCTCATATAAGTTCCTGGATCTCACATTTGACCCAAAATTGAACTGGTCCACTCACATTAAGTTACTGAAAACTTCTTGCATAACATCTCACGACTTGCTCAAAATACTTAAAAACAAACATTTCGGGCCTAACACAAGAAACACTTCGAACACTCTACCGCGTAATTGTGCGATCCAAACTTGACTACGGTGCAATCTTATACCAATCAGCCCCACAAAAATACTTACAACAACTACAAACAATACAATCAACAGGACTACGGTTAGCAACTGGCGCATTCACTACCAGCCCAATCTCCAACCTCCAATCTCTCTGCTCAGAACCTCCATTCCATATTCGCACTAAATACCTAACTAGCAAATACATTACAAAAATCTTGACTACTTCAAACCAGTGGCGTGCGGTGAGTTTTTCTAGGAGGTAAGCGATAAGCATAGACAGGGACGTACCGAACAGTTTTTTCTGGGGGAAGGGGAGGGGGGATTGTGAAAGTCACAACTGACTCAACTCAAAATTCCCAAACATCAAAGCAAAAAAAGAAACCTTTGACTTATTGGATTTTCTCAGTTTCTCAACTCAATTCCCTAGTGTTACAACAAAACAAAAAATCTTTTGACTTGTTGAATTTTCCCAACTCCGCCTGACTGAAATGGTAAATATTCCCAACTGCTGAGTGAAAAATTCCTTCAGGGGAGTAAGTTGCCTCCCCCCCCATTGCTACATCCCGGAGCGTAAAAGATTTTGTCGGGGGGGGGGGATTCAAGCATAACGCGTTGACTAGTAGGAGAACATAGTCACGTTTCACTGTCAACTGCCGAGGCAAGCCTGACTGAAAGCGCTTCCAGAACGCAACCAAACGCACAGGTTTCGTCGTGTTGAATATGCCAGTGTATTTTTGTGTTGGTAGTTAACACACGGAGGCGGAGTGTAAGTCGTCCAATATTACGTGCAGTATGGAAAAGAAGCGTTAGGTCCGACGCACGCCTCGCTGGCCTGTACCAATATACATGTACGTGGATTGCCGAATTTATTATATTATATGTACTTAAGCATAAGAATCTTATGCATCAGTACATTCGCTGTTTTGCCCAATGTTTCACTATCTTTTATTTGTTACAAGTTGAAGTTGATATTGTATATGTATATGAAAACTTATTTTTTTGAGAATCTTCAGGGTAAGCGGCGCTTACCTTGCTTGCCTGGAATGCACGCCACTGCTTCAAACCATCCTCTAAAACACTTACTAACAACAACACTCACCTCGCCTCTAGCGCCACACTCTATACCTAACATAGCCTACCGCTTCAAACTACACTTAGCAGATACAAACATCACTACCAACAAAATACTACATCTTACACAAGACAACCTAGAACTTTTTACTAAACAAATGCTCACAGAATATCTCTCCCAATGTAATAACACCTGGACCAACCTACAAAACAATGAACTTCGTGAAATTAAACCAAGCATCTTCCTTTGCCACTCCAACACAAAACAATGGGCTAAACGAAACATCACTATCTAGACTCAGAATAGGCCACTCATCCTTAACTCATTCCTATCTTCTCCTGAAATCCAACCCTCCTCAATGCAACAGTTGTTACACCAACCTAACTATTAAACACATAGTAATTGACTGCCCACACACCAAGATTTACGTAACTCCTTACGATTTCCACCTACACTTGAACACCTCCTCTCAGACAACCACGACTACACATCCCTAGCACTAGAATTCTGCACTCGCCTTAATATTATTACCTGATCCAGTGTACACAGTTTAGGTTGTGTTTCAGTCTAGATTTTATTATTTTAGTTCGAATTTTGTCTGATTTCTTGATGTTTAGCATGGATCTTTCGATGGAATTTTGTGTTGTTTCTATTTTTTTCATTATTTTTTTTGTCATAGTCCAAGTTTGAGATCCGTAGGTTAGTGTGGGTAGAACGCATGAGTTGAAGATTTGACTTTTGTGATAGTTTTGGAATGGTCCTTTGAAGATGTCTTTTAACGTCCAGTATTTTTTCCAAGTTAGTGTAATACGCCTGTTAACCTCTTTTTCAAAATTGTCGTTGTAGGATATCAACTGACCGAGATAGATTACTTCTGATATTTTTTCTATTGTTTGATTCTCAATTTTTATTTCTTTTTTTGTATCCCTTGTTAAAATTTTTGTTTTATTCATGTTCATTTGTAATCCCGCTTTTTTCCCCAATTCGTTCAGTTCGTTAAGCATTTGTTCTAATTCCTTGATGTCGTCTGTGATTAGTACTACATCGTCTGCAAAACGTAGATTATTCAAGCGCTCTCCCCAACCAGGATTCCCTTGCTGTCCCAGTTTGTATGTCTAAAGATTTGTTCCAAAGCGCAATTGAATAGTATTGGAGATAGAGGGTCTCCTTGCTTTACTCCTCTTTCTATGTTAAAGTATTTTCCAACTTTGTCTGTAATTATTCTTGCCCTTAGATTTTTGTACATCTCTTTTATTAGTTTTACTAGCAATGTAGGAACCCCTTGGTCAGCAAGTGCCTCTAACAAAAAACTATGCTTCAGAGAATCAAAGGCCTTCGTTAGTCTATAAAGGCTAGATGGACGTCGATCTGATATTCATTGCAGTTTTGTATTAGTAGATTAATGGTATGTAGATGGTCGATAGTTGAAAAGTTTTTTTTGAAACCTGCCTGTTCGCTTTTTTGATGTTGATTTATTATGTTTACTATTCTATTTTCTATAGCTTTAGAGAATGTTTTTGACAACGCCGTACTTAAAGAGATTGGTCTGTAATTGTTGATTACGTGTTTGTCTCCTTTTTTATACAGTAAAATAATGTCTGCGAGTTTGAAATCGTCCGGGATTATTTGATTTTTTAGAATGTCGTTAAAGTAGTCTGTTACCTTTTTGGCCAGCAGTTTTCCTCCGAATTTGAGTTGTTCGTTTGTAATTTGGTCGTGACCTGTTGCTTTGTTGTTTTTTAAGTTTTTTAGTATTTCTTCTATTTCGCTAGCCATAAATTCCGGTACAGTTTCATTTTGTGTCCCAACGAAACTTTCGTTGTCGGTTCTGTCTGAATATAGTTCTTCGTAGAAGTTTGTAGCTATTTGATTTATCGTGTTTCTGTTGTACTGATTCATACCATTTTTGTCTTTGATATACGTTGTCCATGTTTTGCCTAACGTTAATCCCTTTTTTATTGTTTTTGTACTTTTTGTTGTTTCCAGTATGTCATTTATCAATTTTGTTTTTCGTTGATAATTATTTTCCCTTAGTTTTTTCTTTACCAGTTTACATATTATATTTAGTTCTATTTTATCGCGCCTTGTTTTGTTTTTTATTCGTTTAATTTTCTCTCTTTCTTTAATTAAGTTTTTAATCTGTGATGGTAGTTCGTTGGGATTCAAGTTTGTTGGTTTTTCGGCTACTATTTTAGTTGCATTCTTGATAATTTCTGTTATATTTTTCGTTGGATCGTTCCTTATCTGTTTGTTTATTTCTCTTTCGTATGCGTCTGCATTGTTTTTAGTTATTTTATAGTTGTAGTTCTTATTGGTGTGTTTAAGATTTTTTGTTTTTCGCATTTTCATCTCACAGAGTACTAACCTGTGATCCGAGTGGTACCTAAAGTTCCTAGCTTCGCAATTCTTAATGTAATTGACGTCTTTTGTGGTGATTATGTAATCGATCTGCGTTTTTACTTCGTGGTTTGGTGATATCCAGGTCCATAGTCGTCCCTCCCTTTTCTTGAAAGTGGTGTTAACAATTCTCAAGTTGAATTCCTCACAGAACCTTAAAAGTTTCCAGCCTCTATCATTTCTTTTACCATACCCGTGGATTCCAATAGTAAACTCTCCGATGTTTTTTCCTTTGCCTACTTGGCTGTTGAAGTCTCCCATAATGAAAGTATTTTTCAGTATACCCCCTTGTTGATCGAGTATTTCGGTTAGATGATCGTAAAAGTTTTTAATGTCGGTTTCATCTGAGGCTGAGGTTGGTGCGTACACCTGTATTATTTTGATTGTTTGTTTACCTATATTCATACTTATTAGCGCTATACGATCTGAGAAGGGCCTAATTTTGTTTATATCGTTTATTAAGTTTCTATGTACTAAAAAGCCTACTCCCCTTTGACCACTGGTACAACCTGAGTGTGCCAGAAGGTGATTATTTTTAGTGATCAGAATTGTTTCATGTGGACGCCTTATTTCCGACAAACCTAGGACCTGGATATCGCTCTCGTTAAAGGCTTCCTCGAGTTCCATCAGGTTTTCCTCGGTTCGTAAAGTACGCACGTTGAGCGTTGCAAATTTTGCGAGGGGGGCTGCCTCTGCGTCTTCCTTGCCCGCGGTGACTAGCCGTTCTGGGCAAGCGGAGTTCTTATTTTAATGGTTTCGACGGTTTTTCGACTTGTTGTTTCCACGACTTGGATTATTTCCTAGTTGTGATAGTGTTAGTGGCTTATTGCTCCTTGTTCTCACGTACTCTCCTGTCTTGTCCTGATTCTTAGCTGATTTCAACTTCGTTTTTTCGCGTGGTTGTTCGTGTTCCGATTCTTCGGTGCCAGATTCTTCGGCGACTGGTTCTTCTGTGACGACGGGTAGATCCTCGAATGATTTTATCCTTTTGGTTGGACTGTTGGCTTCCTCTTTCACCAATATTTTTCCCTCGGTGACCCACGCGTATTCTATTATGCCCTGTTTTTTCAGTTTCAGCGCCTCGTTGAATAGTGAACTCATGTATGGGGATAATTGTTCACTTACGTATATTGGCCTTGCTGATTCTAAGTCCAAGACTTTACCGTCTAATCGCATCTTCTTAGAATTTCTGACTATTAGGGTCTTTTTGGACCTGTTATTTAGCTTAGCGATTATCGCAGGAATTCTATCTTCCTTAGCTTTTAGACGATGAGCTACTGAAATTTCGTGTTCCTTCAAGTCGATACGAAGTTTATTTGCAACCTTCATCACTATCTCGGTCGTTGCTTCGTTTTCGTGGTACGGTATCCCGTGGATAATGATGTTGTCGATTCTACTGTATTGATCTAAGTCGTTTATTAATCCGGTTAGTTCGCGATTATGAAAAGTTAAATTTTCAACCATACCTCTTAGCTCCTTGTTCTCTTTCTTCAGGGTCTGTATTTCGGATGTAAATTGGTCTATCTTTTCTTCAGTCTTTTTTACCGTATTTCTGATCGCTTTTACATCCTCCATCATTATTTTAAGCTCGGTTATGAATTTTTCATCTAGCGACATTGTAACACGCGAAAACCCGGTAACACAAGTGTTTAGCTTGTAAACCGCGATAAGAGCACAGAACGATAGCAGATAATGTGTTTTCAATAATGTACAGAGAAACTTCAACGCACGAATAACACGTCTGTGACGGAAAACTGTTTAAAAAAACTCCTTAATATTATTAAGACACTTTGAATTAGTATTAAAATTATAATCCTTTTGGATAGTAAAAATCTTTTAAAAAAAAAATTTAAATTAAAACATTTTAGCATATTTTTAAAACTCGCTTTCCGAGAAACCCCCCACCCCCCACTCGTTCCTGATGGTTGTAAAAAAAGTTGTGGGATATAAGTTTAGAACAATATTAATACTGAGACAATTTTGCCGTATCAACTGCCGTAAAAAAACTTGGGCCCCCCTAAATAGCGGGGATCTTTGGGGTTGTAACCATTCTTCAATTTTCGCAATAAAATTTTCTACAAAAAAATTTTTGTGCAAAATTTTTTTTCCCTTTGGCACTTAAATTTACCATACATTAAGCTTAAACATTACTATAACGGCCATATTAAATTCAGAATACTATCAACGCTATTGGTTAAATTCCATATTCTTTAATGAAAAATTTCAGGTAAATTCCAAATTATAAAAAAAATCAGGAACATTCTGAAAAGCGGGTAAAAAGTGCTCCCCCTTCTTCTCAAAATCTTACTTGAGAAAGTTGCCCTTGACTAATGGTGAGAATACGACTACCACGCATAGGTGTAAACAACACTGTCGGCTGCATTACTGTACAAATGAAAATGTGGAGATTAGGAGATCACCACACTTCAAGTAATGAACTGCGAACCTCGACACCTTCTTCGAATTCGAACATTCGAACGTTTCCGTGAATATGGAATGTCGTGAAGATTTCACCAGAGTCGTGAAATTTAGCTCACACGTCTAAATCCCACAACGGTATAACGTGCGTTGTACAACTTCTAACGTGTAGGTATGGGAAAACGTCAACGATGTAGTTAAATTTGAGAACCTTACGACCTATGAGACTTTTCGACGCGCTACAGCTACTTATCCGTCGGTGTGAAAACAAAAAAAGTACAAAAAAAGGATGCCGCCTGTATCATTTTTACAGCTGCTCTATTATAGGAGGTGTTGATATTATATATCTAGAAAATTCGCGATGACTTACAGCCGGCGACCTATCGATGACATCCACGCTCTTGTTACGATTTAACCGAAATTCATTGAACGTGTTCCCGAGAAGCAATTTAATGAATTGTTCGATTCTCTCGAGGAGCTCAAAGAGCCCTTTCGAGTCACATTACGATCTCGACTCGCTTTGATGAGCGAGTTTAACTCACCTCATGTATATTCCTCCGCAAAGGGGTCAAACAGGTGTTTTTTAAACTTTACGAATTCGAAATCGTTTAAACGACGCGAATTACGCGGAACGCAGTTAACCGTAGCCGTCGTTTAGCAGGAGTTTTTAATTAAAATTCTCGAATGCTTTCTTTTGATTTTAGTATGATTTTATATAGCTAGCAATTTGAAGTTGGTTGTCTTCAGTTGCTCTCGATTATTCTATTTTGTAAACTGAAACGTGTCGACTAGCAGGAGCGTGCTTCCATATGTACAGGTATTCCACGAATTGGTCTCCCATGTATTTTTTTTAAGGAAGTCCGAGTTTCACGGGACGAACGTGGATCCTCAAGTGACGAGTTCTCGTTTCAAATTTCGGGTAAAAATTGATTTTCCCCGGAAGGGGGTGCTCGAATGTACTAGAAATGGAGCCTTACAAGTAAAGTATCGAAATAGGGGGTTCCCTGGGATTGGTGATTTCGAACATCGCATTAGCTTTGTCATCCGGTCTCGATTTCTGCCCGAAATCCAAATTTTGAATTACGAATGGGTCAAAATTAAATTCGCATAAAAGTCTAAAGAAAATATCAAAGTATCGAAATAGTGGTTTTTGGATCACTGATTCCGAATATTGCCTCAGATTTTAAGTGCGGTCCCGATTTGGGCCCAAAATTCAAATTTCAGACCCAAAAAGGGTCCGAATTAAATTCACTTCAGGAATGGGAACAAAGTTTTGAAATAGGATTTTTTTTGATCCCTGATTTCAAATATCTCATCAGATTTTTGATCCGCGACTTAGGACAACAAATTCAAATTTGGGATCCAAAAGGATAAAAATCAGTTTCGTTGAAAAACTTAATAAATTATCGCTTTTCTTTGAAAGAGGCAGAGGGGAAGTCACTGATTTTGAGTATCATACCAGATTTTCGGTCTGGACTTGGTTCGGGATTTACTCGTAAATGCAACATCTTACCAATCAATCTTTAAGATTCAACTTCGATTGAAAAATTGAACAACTTCGCAAATGTGGAGCCCCTGCAATCTAATTTTCATCTTGAAGGGGGGGGGGCAGTTTGGCTTGGGAAATCAAACAACGCATTATAATACATTTTTTTAATTCTAGTAAAGTTCCAATTATTTCATTACATGTCGTATCACCCGTTGAACCAGATCGTCCAACAATAGACCGACGAAAAAGCTGTAAAATAGACCCACATCGATGGTCTAAAAATGTCCGCATTTTCGTCCTTAATATTGACCTACTTTAGTCTTGAAGTAGACGACGAAAAAGCTATAAAATAGTCGTTCGTGGATGGTCTAAAAATTATCGACCTTGTTTCGTCCTACTGCAGACTAACTATAGACGACGAACAGTGATCTATTTACAGTAACATCAGACGACCAATAGTCACCCAATGATGGTCGATTCCGAGACGGTTTGAGGTCCAGTTGATTGAAAGCTCCGAAATCAACGTGCAATAGTCCTACAAAAAAGGTCGATATCCAGGCGGCTCCGGATCATAGTCCTAAAAATGCCGTTTAACAGTCGTACAAATAAGGACGAATTTTATGCTTTTCGAGGTCCAATTTATTACAGTCCTGAAAATGACGTTCAATAGACGTAAAAGCAAGGTCCATATCTGGTCGGCTCTAGGTCTCATTCAATTGCAGTCCTCAAAACGTCGTTCAGCAGCCGTACAAATATCGTCCATATTTGGTCAGTTCGAAGTCCAATTCAATTACAGTCCGGAAAATGATGTTTGATAGCCATACAAATATGGACGAATTTTACGTTTTTCGAGGTCCAATTTATTACAGTCCTGAAAATGACATTCATTAGACGTAAAAACAAGGTCCATATCTGGTCGGCTGTAGGTCTAGTTATAAAGCCACTATTAGTTTGTAATTTTCTGAAAAAAAGTTCTAATATGTAGTTTTCTATAATTTTTCTACCCTAGATTTTTATTTCGTGGTGGAAATAAATCGATTCTGCTGCTGAATTTTGCAGCGGAAAAAACAGTAGTTCTAGCTGTGGTCCGCAGCTACAATTCTCTATTCTGCAGTATAAAGCGTATTGCTATTTCTCTCCTCATTTACAATTTATAAAATTGAAATAGTAAAAATACAAAGAAACTGGTCGCCAAAAAAATTAATAATATCAAGGATTCTTGAAATTACAGTATATTTATAAGTAAACATTTTCAAAATTGTTTAAATTCAAGAATACGCCGGGTGACCACCTCATCAGGCGATTTGGTCTCAACCGATTTGGTCACCTCAGGCGATTTGGTCACCGTGACCTCATTGGTTCCTGCATTTGGTTTATCGACCACATTTGTCTCTGAAATAAATGATAATGTTGTATAACTACATGGTATTTTCAAGTTCGTTTTTAGAAATTACACACACAGTTAGAAGCAACAATTTGGTAAGGCTTATGTTCTGCAATTTTTCAAATCTATCTCTCTCTCTCTCTCTCTCTCTCTCTCTCTCTCTACTTTTCCTTCAAGGCTCTGAGTACATCATTACATGGCCTTACTATCTTATACTCAATTCTCTCCTACTTGAACCAAAAACAACAACCTTCATCTCACCTTTCTCGTATTTTCACTGCGCAATTGTTATTCTGTACTTAATCAGTTTGAATCACGCTGATTGAGGATTGGATGGTTTTTAAAACACCAAGAAGAACATTCTCTATATATCTTTCTTTCCCTCATATTCTATTGCTTGAAATTAAAAGAAAAAACTCCTTCTTTCATGCACCTCAATTGATCTAAATAAATACTCTTCCCAATGTAATTCACCGTAATCCTCATATTTCATATTGATACTCTTTCAATTAATCACGGTTCAAAGCCGGAATGATTTTTTTTTCCTAGCAAAATCATCGCGGGGATCACACTCATTTATCTTTGAGGCCCCATTCTTGTACACTGACAACGTCATTGCACTCCTTCCCTAGAAACATACATTTTATTTTGTATTCATTTCTGATTCTTTCTTCTGGTAATTCATCGCCTCACTTCCACCTAGTATTTGATATTGTCACCCATTCACTTTCCTTTTTTGAAGTTCCACCCTGTTTTCTGCACCCTCCAACATACCTGAGACTTTCATAATTTTCTTGAACATATTTTGACCCACTGATAATTCTCCTTCCTATTCTTCTTACAAATATTCCATAAGATTTTCAAATCTCATATTCATACAATATTTACCTGTATTCTGGTGATTGTGGTTGCTGGATTCGCCTTTCTTCGATTTATCTAAAGAAATATATTACATAATTACAAATACAAATGGCTTTCTTTACACATTATTCCATAACCGAAGTAAAAAATCAGCAACGTTTTGACTATAACCACCACTCTTTACAATTGTCCGCTTTCTTCCGAAGATCAAATTCCCTATCTTTACCAGATTTTTTCAGATTTTTCTAGTCCATCTTCCAACTTTTTTGTAACACTAAATAAATTATTTAAAAAAGTTTTCAATTGCGTTTGACAGAGAAAATTGTACAATACTTTCTCATTATAAAATTTTCTTCAAAATTCCCTGATCTTTTTGATTTTATTTCAAAATTCCCTGACTTTTTTTATTTTTCCTCCCAAAATTTTCCTAACTTTCCCTGACTTCCAGGATTTTTGGAAAAGTTACCACCCTATGTCTTAATCATGCAGCGATCAGGGTCACCGAGGGGGGGGAGGGTACTTTTCCCCCGGGCCCGGGTTTTTTGAGGGGGCCCGCAGAGTTAGAGAAATTATAATTATCAAATAGACAATATGCCTTTTTACGAGCAAATAATTTCAGTGTAGGTCCGCAGATTTTTCCTCGGGCCCAG
The DNA here is from genome assembly GCA_031841125.1 of Acanthococcus lagerstroemiae. Classification (NCBI taxonomy): domain Eukaryota; kingdom Metazoa; phylum Arthropoda; class Insecta; order Hemiptera; family Eriococcidae; genus Acanthococcus; species Acanthococcus lagerstroemiae. The sequence continues at coordinate 40,017,367 of CM063110.1, forward strand.
TTTGGCCTTTTGGTGGCCCTGGCAGCGATAATGTTCTTGTTTAGTTGCTGACTCTATTAATATTTCGTGCTTGTAATTACTATGTTACCAAATATTGATTTATAAAGTAACATACTTTTTCTGTTTTCGTAGTCCTTTCTGTTCTTAAAGAAGTACTGACAAGTCAACCTTATTGTATCATTCATCATGCTCTTCGTCGTTGATTCTTGCGATTCAAAACTGAATATTTCATGAACACATTCTAAACAGGCGGACGAAACAGCTAATTATAAAATGAATCGTAGAAGAACTAAAAATGGAAGAATTAGTTATGATACGAACCAGTTATTATTTTGGACACTTCCGTGTTTTAGAAGGCCTTTTTACGAGTATTTCCCGCTCCGGAAAAAGTGAAGTATGTGCATATCATCTTTCCGACGCAAACTGCATTTAAGGCCGCTTTCACACAGTCAGCGACGTCGGAAGAGATCATTTGTTTCATAATATAGTTTTTCTGAAAAATGAGATAGAATTATGAGCATCCAATCCATCAAAGATGATTTATGATTTTTCTTATGATTAAAAAAAAAAAAAAGTTTTTTATAATTTTAACACCACTGTGCTTACAAATTTTGAAACATAATCGTTCTCATTTTTCGATATTAACAAACTGACAGCATCCATCTCGTCTGCAGTTCTAATTGGTAAGCCGAGCTCGACTTTCAATTCGGCATAAGGATCAATTTTCCTTTTTTTTGGTGTCAATTCACGAGACACATAATGTTGTGGATAATGTTCATCTGTGAAAAACATGCACCTTTACAATATATACAATAAAAATTATTTTCAAAAGCGTTGAGAACGTCCTGCATGATATCACACTGTGAAGGGAGTCCCGGTTCCATGGACAAGTGTTATGAATATATCAGATACTAGAGAACAGAAAACATTGTGACAATGAAATGCAACCACTTACTTTCCCTCTCCTAGTCTCTCGAAAATGTTTCTGTCAATCTAATTGAAAGTTCCAGTTTCGTAATAGAGGCCCTCAACCAGTCAAACTGAACCTAATGATGGACCCCTACTTAGTTATGTATATTTCTTTTTGTTTTTTTCTCAGGTATAAAATGAAAGAATCATTTGTTTGGGTAATCATTTTTCTTGACCTCGGGTTTCTGATTTGAGTCACCACTTGGAAACGAGTAAGGTTGTTTTCTACAAACATAGTTTTTAGTATTCTTTTTTGCGAAAGAAATATTTCCATATGCCTCTAATTTTTAGCTCCACTTTCAACCCTGTAACTTTCAAGTGGGATGTAATCTTACACCCTCTCTGTCCTCTACTACTACTACTGCTACTACTACTACTACTACTACTACTCCATTGAGGGGTCAGTTTGTTGTTTATAATGTTTTTGAAATATCTGAAAGAATAAATTATTATTATTATTATTATTCTCTGGCTTGATATACAACTTTGAATTGCAGAGTGAAAGTGCTATCAGTGATGCCAAAAAGCATAACGGTATACCCAACAAACTTCCTTCGGTGTGCTAATGTAAATACAATGCAATTATTGATTTACTTACATAATGCGTTTTTTATAAGGAGCTGAAAGTCTGCAAGCAGGGAAATTTTCATCGCTTCAATCTCTTCCCGTATTATATTGCGTATTTCTGATTTCGCGCAAACTGAGAGTCCATCAGTTGAGTCACGTTCTTCATGGGTGCTCATACCAATTGGATTTCTATCATCAGATACATCAACGGGTTCTTCATTGAAACAATGCAGGCCTTCATTTTCCGGAAAAATTGGAAGTGCACTGAAAATAATAATAATAATAATAATAATTAAAAAGACGAAAAATAAATCAACAAATTACCTATTTCACATCGTCCTTTACATTTCAAAAATAACTTACCGTTTCATCCTTTGTTTTGGAAAGCCAAAATCTTGATTTTTATCAGTAGAAAATACCTTTCGAAGATGTTGTCGATCGCGAAGTGCAAATTTTCCCTCATGAGAAGATCTGTGAACCAAATCCAACAAATCAGTCAACAGAAATTTGAAAACTCATTAGTTGAAATACAAACAAAAACATACTTTCTGGAAACTGGTGTCTCTCTTTCGCTTTCGGAATGCAACAAAGTTGTAGCTCGTTTCTCCAGTACTTCTGCTTCATTCACATTAACTAAAACAGAGAGTAGGTATGTACATAAATTAGAAAAATGTTATCTACTATTTGTAACAATAATTTAGGATTTTGTTGATGATTACCAGCTTCAAAATAGATGTAGTCTAATGAATAAGTCATCCAATCTTCTTCCGGGTCTCCTATTTCTTTGAGCGTCCTCCACTTGCGACTATTATTCTTCACAAGACTATAAGGTGGATATCTGAATGTTCCCGCAGCAAAATTGATATAAGATGTGCGAACAGTACATATTTGTTGGGTCTCCTTATCGCTCACAATAGTGTATTTTTTTGTGGGAGTTTTATTCAAACGGTTTTTGTACATCACACAAGTAGGTAACTCCATCATCATCTGAAATGGAAAAGTCCATTAGAAAATTACGTCTCGACTTACACTAAAATTTGCATGAAAATATTTTCACTACGAAGTCCCCAGTTAATGAAAACTACTGAGGTAACCCATATTAGAATTCAGCACACAACCCATAAAAAGCAAATTATCCTGCATGCATGCTTTTTAAGTTTAAAAAATGTTAGTAGCAAAAATGGAATGAAAATTTTTACTCACTAATGTAGAAGTTGAACCATCGTCAATTTTTTATCCTCCATAGGAATGGGATAAAATTTTCCATTAATTGTTTCAGCCAGGAACTGACGTGGCCTTGGCCAAAAATTATGACACTGAAATATGCCGACGTTACTTGATTTACAAGGTTGTGAAAAGAGATCCTTAACATTTCTAAATTCTCGTGCTTGAACGTATAGTGAGCCCCCATCTTCATTATGCTGAAACGACAGAATTTTGATAATCCTGGAACCAACTCTGCAATATCTGTCTCCTTCCCTGTCGCATCGAAATATACAGTTTTTCACTCGGATCTGACGTATGCGGCCATTCTTAAATCTTGTCAGTACTTTAATCACACTTTTCTCCTCTTCAACAGGTTCGAAAGATCCATGATATAACTGTTCTTCATAGCGATTTACGACTTGTTGAAGCACTTGATTACCAGCACGAACTTGATTTGTTAAAAAGAAATTGAAATCTTCAAATCGATACGAGCTAAAATTCTCCGGATTCCCAAATAAGAGACAATCGTCAGGTAGATGTAATAAAATATGGATGGAATGGGTGATGAATGGCGCTCCAAATAGTTTAATACAACCTTTCAAGAAACAAATTATGATACTTTTGGCGTAATCACATATATCTGCATTAATCCCAGGATGAATACAGAGAGCTCTCATGGCAACAACAAGATTGATAAAATGTTTATAATAATTTTTGGGCAATCTCTTCTTCAGAAGTACACAGCCAGTATACATAAGAAACTGGCGATACTCAGCGCTTTTCCATTTGTTGACAAATTTAAATGACCGAGGTTTTCGTGCAAATTCTGTTGGGCAATATTTATGCAATTTTTCCAACTCTAAAGACAAAAAATGTTGATCTTTCTTCCTAATGATAGCTTTCTTGCGAATTACACCACGAGCTGGACTAAAGCCTCCCAAATAAGCTTTTATTAACTTCTTGTACAGCCCATATCACGGGCATGCATAGCCTCAATAACAGTATGCTTCACCACATTGAAACTTGGGTGTAGCTCTCTCAATACCGATGGTCCATTATGCAGGTTATCTGGATGAACTGCTTGCGGGGTAGGTGAATAACTAAAATAATCTACACTGTTTCTTTCCGGAGCATTGAAATCTTTATAAAATATATTGGAATGCCCTAATTTTTTCTTTCCTTGGCCGCGGTGACTCTTATAAAACAAGCGCGTACCTTTTACTGTACATTTTGGGCATGAGTAATATGCGATCCTGGTGATTTTATATTCAGGGCCGACGCTTTAGCTTTTGTATCAGCAACAAAAGCTTTCAATTTGAAGGAGTACTTCTTTCCTCGAATAATGAGACCATGTCGTTTTAAATACTTGGATTCTTTGACAAAATCTTCCAAGAATTCATTAAAGTTATCTGGTTCTCCATTGCCAAAAAAAAGAGCAATTAGAAATACGCGTCGCCCACAGTATCCAAGTATTGGCCATAGACTGGCACCAGAGCTATTGGCAACTGGAACTCCATCAGTATTAAATATTAGCTCAATTGAGCTCTTTTGACGATCAAAGAAATCACCTTTACTCCGCAAGTTTCTTTCAATACCCAAATAAAGATACTGTCCATTACCGAGCTTCAACACAGGATTGATGAAACGTTTTTTGTATGGTGGTACTGAAGTGATGGCTCGGAATTCGGATGGGAAGAAAGGAATGCTATTTTTCACAACTTTCATTATCCTCAACAACTCTGTTCCAGCATTTCGCTTAATTCTATATTTAGAACTCCACTTTGCAAGTAAGTTTCTATGTTGCATGATAATGGTATTGGTCTCACATTTATCATCATCTAAACTTTCAACATCAGAGTCTTCAGCAAAGCCACTAATACTCTCATAATATTCAGTACTGCTGTTCATATTCACAACACCATCATCAGATTCAAAACAACTGTCAATCATATTTCCAACACGATCACTCCTATCATCATCCTGTTCAGTGAACTCATCATTGTCTTCATTTTCAGAGTTTTTACTTTCATCATTAACAAGACACTCGACATTTGTAGTACTTTTTTTTACGTCACTGCTTAGTTCAACAACCTAAACCAATGAAATGAACACAAGTGTTACTTTATTTAATCACCAGTAAAATTAATGGAAGGTGGTTTCAACTTAACATTACCTGACTTGATAAAGCCCATTTTTTACGGTAAAATGTGCTCCGCGAAACTTGTTGCCCGTCTACAAAGTAAGGCATTTTATTTACATCTGTAAAATAAATTCATGACTATTTACCAACATAGCACTCAAAAAATGCTGATTGAGTTGTTAGTTTTCAAGTGGACTGCAAAGCAGTACCGTCTTTGTTCTTCATTCATGGCTGAAGAAGAAGCGTCAAAGAAACAAAATCAAGGTTCAACAGTTAATTCATTATAAATGGGAAAATAATAATGTGCGTTAGGTACCTACACGTAACTTTCTATTAATCAAACTGTGCTGTAGCTAAGTAAAGAGCAATTTTAGAAAAAATATTCAATTTTTTTTTTGAACTTCTTTAGAACAGTTCTAAAAGTTTTTCGCACCGGCGACACTTCACTTCACTTCATCTGAATCATACTAACATAATGTTTGAATAAAGTTGGTTAATGAAAAGCAGAAACTTATTAAATCTTCTTTTTCATCTAAATGGGGAAGTATTCTTGACATTTTATTGCTTCATCAAATTAGTGAATACTCGGGATTACACATAGAAAACACAAGTATATTTTTATTCAACTTATTTATATGACTGCTAAAAACATTTTCTTACATAGGATTGGCTGGTGTAATCACATAACAAAATTTGTATTTTATTACTGTTTTTCAGCTTCTTATTCAGAATCAAATAATAAATCTAATACTTTTTGAACCCTAGGTGAAGGGTCTTTAGGTGCACACGGTTTAGTATTACCACCTTCTTTCAGAGCTTGATTCGTGGCCCGCAGTTCTTCTATTGCTGCTGAAAGTTTCTTATTTTCGTTCTGTAGTTGTTCGATTATGTTACGGAGTTTTGAGTTTTCATTTTTCATTCTTTCACATTCTTCCCGTATGAAGCACGATGTGCACGGTTCTTCTATTTCACTCATGACTCAGACATGCAAGAAGGGTAGAACTTGAATATGCAGTCTAAAAGTGAAAAGTAGATTTTCAAAAAGATAAACTTGGTGAAGACACAAGCTATGTGTATAACCAAAAATATAGTTTTTGTTAAGATATGTCTTAAAGTCTCTTTTTCTAATTTGCTCTCCACCCGAGTCCTGGAATCCACCCTTTCGAGCATTACTTCAGAGACATCGGGGAGGCTGTTGGGGTGTATTAGCCCTCTTCCCTTCTGGCCGAAAATTCTGGCGAGTTGCTACGTGGGCTCGAACCCGGGACCTCTGGATTCTGAGACCAACGTGGTATCCACTCGGCCAACCAGACCTCTCTGTCTAAAAGTCTGGTCGGGGCGTTATCTTGGGATAAGTTCCCTCCCGACAGCTGAACTTGGTCCCTTTTGAAAATTTTTCCATTTTTACATGCTATCGATTCTTAACTCATCAGGTGGTATAATTTCCGAAGTTCTTGTCGGAACTGAAATTTGGAGTAATTATGAAAATCAATGGCAAGGGTTCTTTGTGTCCAAAGTTGTGAACAGGACAATGTTGTGTTTGTAGTAGTGAGAATAGGATCTTAGCTACCATGACACTACCAGTGTCCTACCATAGTAGTATAGCCACCACTTTCCTACGGGTAGTGCTACCATTTTTTGCCGGCTGGGATCATATGTACTTAAACCAGGAGACCATTACTGTACACCTGGAGTTGGGACAAATTCAACGACCCAAATGTGTTGGTGTTACACTTCGGGGTTAAAAAGTGTTAAATTTTGTAACAAATAGAACACAACATACATATAAGTCTTATCATGCTATTCAAATTCCATGCAAAGATATCAGGATATCACGGTTATGAAATTGTGGGATGTAATGTACAGTACTTATTCATGGAAGCTATAGCTTCTCCACTAGCTCGAACACCTGTTGTACTGCGACCAGTGGCATAGCCCGGGTTATCCGGATCCTCCTTTGCGACTTTGTCTAATAGTGGTTTCACTAGTTCTAGTAGGTATGCCTTCCAACGCCCCCTCCTTTGGTCAAGGCCGGACCTCTTTGAAATACTAGGCTGGTTATGCCCAGCACTGGCCACAAAAAAAATATATATTTAATGCATACGTCTCTGTCGAAAGGGCCCACCTTAGCAATCACAGTTCTGGCTGTACAGAGTTTTTTGTTTTTTTAAAATTTCGGCCAAAAAATCAATTTTTGTGTTTTTAGCGATTTGGTTCTTTCAGCTCCGCTCTACCATTTTTTGAGGTCTCACTCCATTCAAGCTCTGGGATATTAAATGCATAGAAACAAAAAGGGCCCAGTTTGTCGACTCCAGTTTTTTTTCTCTACAAAAGTTTTCACTCTTTAATCATTTTGCGGACTTTCAAAAACATTTTTCTCAGAATACAGCTTTTCTGTACCTCATTATCAAAAATACTGAAAAAATATCTTTCAATAACGTTACACAGCTGGTTAAGGTCTCATTCAAAAGGTAGTTCGGTCTAGTATAACCCTCGCCCCTCAACTTCATATTGACAAGACCAAATGGATCTTCTCGCTAGGGTATTTCTAAGACTCTTGAAATAGTTCGCATGAATATTATTGACTTTTCACACAAACAGAACCTTCAAAATTGGCTGATGAGCCCATCGCATTCTGTTATCACTCATGAAAGACGCCACTCCCCCCCCCCACACACACATACACGTGCGTGCGTTCGAAACGCAGGGTACAAAAAGCCAAGCAGAAATCTTTTGAACGGCTGCGTGGCCGGCCTAGAGAGCATTTTCGGAATTTTCCTCCACCCATGCTGAATCACCCCTTGAATAATTAAAGGTGCGATTTTTGAATACGAGAAAAAGATAGGCGGTTCACGCAAAACTGAAACAGGGAAAGAAAAAAGCGCGGCAATAATCAGCAATTAAAAAAAAAATCACACCAGTTTTTGGCTGTTGGAAACTTTAGGGCTTTTTATCAGTTTGGACTGTCAAGTTGGGAAATGTACCAGTTTGGGTTTTTTGGTCAGATATTGGTTGTCCATCACATTGGTCTGTTCTTCAGTTGTAATTCTCAATTTCCAGATAATATTAAGCGTTCCCAAAACATTCCCGACTTGATTGCTCTTTTCTTTTCTACTTTTTTTCTGTGGACGAGGGGGGGGGGACTGCCATTTTTAGTATTTTTGATTGAAAACATTCTGGGAAACATCCCTGTATTGCACATGCTACAGACGAGAGTGTTTGGAGCCATAGCCAAGAGATGCAGTGGCAAAAGTTCATAACAGTTGAGCAACTGGCATTGGTTGTTGAGGCTGACAATCCAGCACACGACACTAGTTGTTGGAGCTACAGTGGCAGTGGTTAATGGCAGTAGCGACCTGGTACCTGAAGTATGAGAGGGTTGAGTACCCTGAAGTTGGAGTTACCAAGAGAAAAACTGAAATGGAACCCTGGAAGTACCGTTCATACATGCGACAACATACAGTTCCGGTGATTTAATTTCGTGCGCCGTATTTCACGTGCATTCCTTATACTAGGGCTCTATAAGTATAGGTAGCGTCACGAGAGCTAACTGGATCTATCGTCCTGCAGTGCTATCACAATGAGACACGCAGAGAGGGAAAATGACTTTAAAATATAATCCCAAAAGATCTTGAAAAATATTGCTTTAGATAGGAAATTTTAAGTACGATAAATTTTATTCTCTTCAATTATTCGTCAACAGCAATATTTGTCTATATATTAGCAACTAAAGTTACACACGTTCTTATGACAGTTCTACTGCTACGGATCCAGTTTGCCTTCGTGTCTCTACCCGTTCTTTTACAGCCTTACTTATACCAATGCCATGCGTTTAATTTTTTCAGACTTGTCGTTTTTTCGCATGCAAACGCTCTTTCTATCGCTTCCGAATAATTATTCTCCAATAACTACTAATTGAATATTACGTTAAATGACATATAGAACTTACCAGTAATCTCTTAACAACAGAATTCCAAACGAAACTGAACTAATCAAGAACGCGACGCGCTACCATTACCATTCACTGCAGTTGGAGTGACTGTGAGATAGTTTGTAGATACACATCGAACCCGATAGCTGTTAAGCCGCAAACGTTTATCTAAAGGTGCCGACTTGGCGACAACCTTGAAGCCTGAAGGTAACATCACCCGTAGCTACAAGCCATTGTTTTCATTCTGGTAAGAACGTTAGCTGCTGAAAATATTGAATTATCCGCAGCGTTTCGCTACTTACTCGCAGTAAAATGAAACGCTGCTGTATACTATCCAACATTTAACTGCTGAATGCTGCTAAGTTTCATCATCCACATCAGCAGTGTAGTGGACAATTGTTTTAAATCGCTGCGTAACGCTGCTGTCTCTATGTGTACTCAGCGGAATCATTTCAAAATCCGCAGCAGACAACTCTTGAGGTCTGCTGTTAGATCTGCTCATATCGCAGCGTAACGCTGCAGAATTGTATAAACGCTGCGTCGAATCTTATAATTTCGCAGCGGAAAACTGAAAATCCGCTACAACCAGGTGCTGAATTTTGACTGATTTCGTCAATAGGGTAGTTTTAACTGAAAACTCGAAAATTATTATCACTAACGTAACTAGAACGCTTGTGAAGCATGAAATTATTACAATTTTTTTTTTTGTTGGTAAAATTAAGGTTTTTTCCTCTGTGTGCACAGAATGTAAGAAAAATAACTTGGAATACCTAAGTAGAATCTACTTAAACTGGAACGATGAAGAAAGTATTGAAATGAGTCCCGGTAATTGTCCTTCAGGCATAAATGAACCACGTAAATCCAAAACCTGATTTCGAGAAAAGCGCGTTTAAAATTTTATAAAATGAATGGACTTGCAGAGTTATGAAAGAAAAAATAACAAAAACCACGTTCCTCGAAACTTTCACACATTTTTGCAATTATCTCGGTAAATATGCGTTTTATAGAAAAGTTGTATGGGATCTTTCTTCATAGAAGATTTAACAAGGAACACTTTAGGTTATATGCATTTTGATCCTGAAGTTGAAATGTTCCGAGATATTCGAGGTTTTTTGTAAAATCTCAGTATAATTTCAAGGGCAAAGCGCCACGGGTTAATGATCTCAGATTGAGCTCAAATCTTTTATGGCGAGTCTCTGGGTCCATTGGAACAAATTTCAGTGCGTACTCAATCGATTGGCGAAAACCTGAAAAATAAGGGATACCGTAGTGAGCAGTTAAGAAAACTCGTGCATTTAGCAGAAGCCGAGGGGTCGTATGGCTGCGGTACCCCCTACTCTTGTGATCACCCTCTCATCCCAAATCCGATAGGCAGAAATAAGGAAAAAGGTAAAAGTTACACTTAATATTTTTACACTAAACTGCCAAGCTATGGCAAGTAATAGTCGCTTTTACGAATCGGAACAAATAACTAAAGAAATTGAGTATGACATTATTGGTCTATCAGAAACAAGAAGGTTGGGGGGGGGTGGAGTTAATGAAAAGAAATAATGGGGACTATTTCTATAATTACGGGCAAACAAAAGGCTCTCGAGGCCCTGGATTTCACGTACACAAAAACTGGGTGAACAAGCTGATAGAAATAAAAGGAATTTCAGAAAGATTAAGCATGTTGAAAGTGGGAATAAACCGAAATACAAGACTTTTTTTTTAAATTTATTTATTAAAAATTTTTAATATCCTAGAAGGATTATAATCTTAAATTTATGTGTAGTAAATAGGTATAACATATTCTGGTTACGGAGACAAGCTGAAGTTGACTCCGGTTTGGGTTATGAATTTGTGGACGAGGTTAAGGGCAGTCTGATTGTCAGTCAGTATCATTTGGAGGTTGTTTGGTAGTTGTAAGTTCGTTCGTATTTTTGTGTATTTTCTGCAATCAAGTAGTATATGTCTTACTGTTAATTGTTCGTTGCAAGTTAGACATTTCGGTGTTGATACTACAGGTCTATGCACCAACACTTAAGGCGAGCCAAAAAGAAATGGAAGACTTTTACAACCTATGTACAGAGTACACTTGATAGAGAAAAAGAATATTACAATATAATTACAGGAGACTTTAATGCCAAGCTAGGCGCAAGCCTAGGGAAAAGCGGAATGAATTGTGTAGGACAATTTTGCTCAGGTGAAAGCACAAACCGAGATGGGAAATATTTATTAAGTTTCGCGGAAAAGAATGGGCTAAAGGTTTCCAACACGTTCTACAAAAAAAAAAGAAGGGCAAAAAGTAGACATGGTGCTCACCGGACAACAACACCAGAAATGAAATAGATTTCTGTGTGGTTAATGATATGAGGGTGGTAAAGGATATGTCGCGTATTCTAAGGATCTCAACTTTTTATCAGACTATAGAACAGTACAACTTAAAATAGAAATCCCGAAAAGGGATAAAATAAAAAATTCATTGAAACCAGGTGGAGGAAGGAAGGAGATATTTCAAGAAGATAAAATACCTGAGGCCAAACAAAAACTAAAAGAGGAATTGGAGAGGGTAAACTTTGGAAACCTCGAAAATTTCCAGAAAATTATTACAACTATAGAAGATTCTAAAAAATACCACCTCAGTATGCATTATAAGCAGGGAGTGGAATTTCATGCAGTTTAGGATGGTGAAATATGCAATATTTATGCGCTAAAAAATGGGCCGTGAGGAGAGTTACTTACCTTCGGCATGTAAATGTTAATTTTCGGTAAATTCGCGCTAAAAAAAAAAAAGAAAAATTGAATGATTATTTTAATCAAGGGAAAAAATCTTTATTTTCTGCAACGTTTTAAATAAAAAAAAATCAAATTCGCCGAAAATTTGAGAAAAACTAGTTTTTTTATGACAAGTATTGCAAATTACCGAAATATGCGCTAAAACTGAGATATATGCGTTTTAAATAGCGAAAATATGTAAAAATATGCGTTCATAGGCAAAATATGCAAAATAAAATAAGGCTCATTTTTCTCAGAATGGCCTGAAGCGTAAGAGTATGCTTCATATACCGCTTATTCTTTATCAAAACTGGCATACATATAATTTCATAGAATTCCGTTCCCTGGTTAAAAAGGAAAAAAAAAAAGCGATAAAAATTTCCGCAAAACAAAAGGTTGCCAAAAGAAGCGGGTTTAAAAAAAAAATAACGATTGAAAATTTTTAAAAAGGGGGAACCAATAAAAAAATTATTCAAAAGTTAGATTTTTTGGTTAATTCTTTGTAAAATAAACTTTTCATCTTTTCCGGGCCCCTTTCCCGAATCGCCCCAATTTTTAAACTTTTTAATTTCTAAAAATTGTTTTTTTCCCGACCCGTAAACGGGTTTTTTTATTTTTTTTTTAAATTTAAAAAAGTTTAAATTTTAAAATTTTTATTCGAAAAAAAAGCTTGGATTATTTTTTTGTGGGGTCAAAAAAAATCGGACCAAAGATTAAAAATAATTTTGAGAAAATTCGGAAATCAGGCAAGGAAATTCCCTTTTAAACCTCGAAAACTTCCGCCCCCCTCCCCCCAAAAGACTGATGGGTCTTTTTTCTGAATTTAAAAAAACCGCAAAAAAAACCCACCCATGTTTTGGTAGGGATCAAAAAACAGGGGTTCTTTCAGAGTCACCATTTAAAATTTTTAAAAAGGTGGGGAAAAAAAGGCAAGAAATTAAAAAAACAAAATCAGGCCAGTTCTTTAAAAAACTTTAAAGAGACGGAAAAGTAAAATCTTCTTGGCAAAAAAATTAATACTTTAATTTTTTTTATTGCCCAAACTCTTCTTTAAAAAATTTTTAGACCTATTTTCTTAATCCTCTTCAATTTTTCCTCCTCTAACTTTTTAATTCCTCTTTGGGGCTTTTTTTTTCCGTTTTTTGTAAAAATTAAGTTCCCAAATTTTCCCTCTTCCAAAAACTGGGAAAAAACAAAAACCTTTTAATTTACAAAATTAAAAACTCTTTCTTTTTTTTTTTAAAATTGCAAAGGCTTCGCGGGTTAAAAATTTTTCTTTTAGTTCCTTTCTGGTAATTTTTCCTTTTTATTTTTTTTTGAGGGATGTTAAATTAAAAAATTGTTCTATAAATTCTGAATTAACATATACCTCAGGGGAAATTTTCTTGGGAAAAAAAGGCTTTTTATACTGATACGGGTTTTTTTGGGGTTGTTTTTTTTGACGTATGCCCTTTTCCCCCTCAAAAATTCCCCTGAGGCTTCATTAGGTTTCTTTTCCCCCTTTGCATTTTTTTTTCCTTCTAGGAAAAATTTGATTTATAATATTTTTTTATTTGGGGAAGCGAAATAAAAGAAAAAAAAACCCTCCGTTATTTTCCCCCAACCACAACAAGAACTCAGAAAAAATAAAATTTTCCAGCGAATTTTTTTTAAACAAAATAATTTAGTTTAAACCTTTCCATGAAAAATTAACAGATGTTAGCGGGGAAATTACGATTTCGTCAACTTCGAAATTACCCACCCAACCTTTATTTTTACCGAAGTTGAATTTTTTTAAATTTTCCCCCTTTATCAAATTTTTGCTTTTTTTCCGGTCGTCCCAAATTTTAAGTAACTTCCTTTGTTTTAAATGATTAAAAATTGTTCCCAGTTAAACTTTTGAAAAAAATTTTTCAAAAAAAACCGGAATTTTTGGGATTTCCAAAAAAATATAAGTAATAAAAAACCCCCTATGTAAATTTTACGTTAATATAGCCGGCACCGGGTTTTAACCCTTCCCAAATTTTTTTGAATTTTTAAAAAACAACCTTTCTTCCCAAAATTTAAAAGGGTTTTTTTCCCGGAGTACACTTTGTGAAATTTTTGACCAATCCCCAAAAATTCCTCCCTTTGGGTATAATTTTGCAACATGTGTTGAGGCAAACAAAGCACCGGAAATTTAATTTGTAAAAGTTTTTTTTTTTTTTTTTTTTTTTTTTTAAGGTCAAAAAACCCTTCCGGAAATTGTATGAACCTTCCACTTCCTCTAAATCCCCCTGATTTTTGTTTTTTCCCTTTTTAACATAAAACTTAAAAAATTTTGCCCCAAAACCCCCCAAATTGCCCAAGAAATTACCGAAAAATTTCTTTTTTTTTTTTTTAATTGCCCATTTTTAAACACGTTTTTTTCTTGAATTTTTTAAAATTTTTTTCCCGATTTTTCTAAACTAGCCTGTCCACTATAGTTCCAGGAAACTTTTTTAAAAACTTTTTTAATAGATTTTTTTTTTTTTTTTGGTTTACCCCACCTAAGCCATTAATTTTTTGTCTTTTCTTTTTTTTTTTAAGGGATGGGGAAAAAATGATAAAAAATTTAACTTATTAAAACCCAAATTTATCGAAAAGTCCTTAAAGAAGAAACTGCCCTCTTTGGCTCACCCCGAGAAAAAAAAAACATAAAAAATTTTTTTCCCAAGCAGGAAAAAAACCAAATTTGTTTTCATTTCACTTTTCCCAATAAAAATAAGATTATTACGCTTTTGGGTTCGTTTTCCCCCACGATTCAATTAAAATTTTTATTATTAATTTTGGGAAGTTTGGCGATTAGTTCCTGAAATTTTTAAAATGTTTATTTTAAACCCCCGTATTAGTTTTCTTCTTACGTTAAACTTCTTTTTCATTTTTTAACGAAACTTTTTCCCTGGGGTTGAATTTAAAATTGGGAAAAAACCCGAGGTAACCAATTTTTTCCCCAAACTGTCCTTTAAAAAAACGAGAAAAATTTGTAACACTTCCCTTTTAACAAACCCCGCAAAATCCCCTGTTTGCCCTGAAAAGAAAATTTCCCCCCCCTTTTTTTTCTATTTTCAACATTGAAATTTTAGGTCCATTCTACTAAAATAATCCGGGTAAAAATTTTTTGGGTTTTTTTTTAGGGGGGTCAAACAGACGGGCCGCCGATGCCTCCTCCCGTACCATTCTTCCCTTTAAAATTCGGGTAAAAACAATACCCCCCCCCCCAAAAAGGGGGATTTTTCCGAAACCCTTAATAATTCAAAGTTTGTTTTACAGCTCAAAGGTCCTTTTAATGCCCGCTGCCCCAGTTTCTTTGTTTGTTAAACTTTAGGGGTGATTTTTAAAAGAAAAAACCTCCTGGGGAAATGCCCTCTCCAAAGGTGGGAAATTTTTTCCCCCCCTATTTGTTTCAAAACAAAAGGCCCCCACGAAAGGGAACTGTTTAAAGAACCCCGTCCCAAAAATTAAAAATGCCAAAACACCCTTTTTCCATTAAAAAAATTTGGTAAAAATCTTTCAACTCTTAAACTAAAAGCCCAACCTTTCCGGGCGGGGGGGGGGGGTTAAAAACCAAAATTCAAAAATTTTTTGGTTAAATTGCAGTTGGGGGTCGGGGTTTTTATTGTTTAAAAAGCTTTGTCTAAAATTAAAAAATGTAAAAAAAAAACCTCGATCATTGGGTTTCCCTTGTAATTTGGTAAACCGGTCATTTTTCAGTTAAAGTTTTCTTACTGGGGCACTGTTTTTGGTTTCCCTCGGGGTTTGGAACTAAAACCCGGCCTTTAGTTTGTCGAATTTTTTTAAAAAACTTGCCTTTAAATCCGTGGAAAATGGTTTTTAAAAATATTCCTTCTTTTTTTTTTCTTATTCCAAAATAAAATCCTCATTTTCCCCTTTTTTATCCCGTGCCAATAATTTACTGTTTTTCTTCCGACCTCCCTTTAACCCCTTGTTTGAGCCCCCCTTTTTACAGCCCCGGGTACCCCAAAAAAGGGAAAGACTTGCGGGCCGTACCATTCCCGTTTTTTTCCCGCACCCCAAAATGGAACGCCGGCCCCACGGTTTTTTTTTGAGAAATTTCCCAACAGGGGTTTTGGCGTTTTTCCCCATGCGCCACACCCCTTTCCCCGCTATTTTTCAAGTTTTTTTCCCGTCCACTGGCCAAACCCTTTTTAAAATTTAACCCCCTTTTAATGCCCTTTTTTCTTTCCATGGTTGGTCCACCCAAGCATTCCCACTTTGGGGCGAAGTAAGATCAAAATTTGCCCCTTTTGTCGCCACCTTGGGGGTCCCGGGGGGTTTCACTTGAGCCGTTGGGGGGATGTTTTTTTCCGTTCCCCAGCTTTTTACAGTCGAGAAAGCCCGGTATTTTTTCGAATCCCCTTTCCCTCTATATCGAAAATTTTTGGTTTTTCCTTTTCCCTGGTTTCTTAAAACCCAGGTTTTTGAAATTTCCCCAAAATTTTGGAAAGTTTCTTTTGAAGTCTCGCCGCCAAAATTTTTTTATGGCTCTCATTCGATTAAAATTTCCCACGTTCTTACAATGGACCCCTACTTTTTTTTCCCATGGCCCGCCCCCTGACCTTTCAGATGAGTACCCCCCCGGGGGAAAACCGGGGGACCACGGTGCTTAATTAGCACCCTATTTTTCGGGGAAACCTACCCACCCCCGGCCCCTGGAATGCCAATTCTTTTACGGGCAAGCCTTTTTCTCTGGTCCAAAGTTCCCTTTTTCCCGATTTTAAATTCCCAAGGAAAGTCATTTTGTTTTGTTTTTTGGATTCCAGCTTTCCGCGGGGACCCTTTTCACTCGGGGCCTTTTTTTGGAGGACTTTCCCCCTTTCAACCCTATTTTTCCGCACCCCTTCCCCTTTTTTTTATAAATTTTGGGGCAATTTGGGTTTCTTTGGGGGGTTTTCCCCAAATTTTTGACTTTTCTCGAAATTTCAGCTCCCCGTTTTTTTTAACTTCAGACATCCCCCCTGCCCAGGGTTATTGCGGGGCCCTCACTATTCCTTCTTTGGGGGTTGACGGTTTCCGGGGTCCCTCGGAGGATCAAAAGGATCATCGACGGTTGCTTTTTTAGCCTCGAAGTTTCTCGCCCCTCCCGATTTTCCCCCTTTTTGGCGCTTTTATTTTTACGGGGATGTTTCCTGTTCAAAGCCTTTTTTTATTGGATAGAATTGGAAGTCTTTTCGTTTCTATTTTTGGTTTTTCTTTTTTTCCCAGTTTTTTTCGACCCGTTTTTTCCAAATGTTTCGGGGTTGCCCCTTTTTTTGAGGGGGTTTTTGGGTTCAAAAACCTTGTGCTTTGCCCCCATCGTTTTGATTTTTTCCCATCCCTTTTTTTAAACCTTTCCAGACCTCGCCAGCCTTAAAGAGCCCTCAAAACCAGTTTCACTGTTTACAGGACTCCCATTTTTAAGGGTTTTTCCAGAAACCCCCAATTACTATTCCCTCGGGGGTTTTTTCGCGGGTTTTCGGTTTTTGGGGTTTGATTTTAAAACCCAAAAATTCGTACCCAAAAGGACCTTTTTGACTTTATCAAAAATTCGGAGTTTTCCTTTTTCTTTCGGGTTTTTCCCCAGTTGGCGGGGGGTTACCTTTCTCCTTTGTGCCCCCTTGGTTTTACCCGGGCTTGTTCCCCCCATTGTTTGTTTTTTTTTTCCTTTTTATTGGGCCAAACCCCCGGGATGGCCCCCTTTTCAAATTGGCGTTCATTCGAAAACGGGCAAAAGTTCCTGTTCACTATAGAAAACTTCTTTCAGGCCGCTTTTTTCGGCCCGGCGTTGAGATACATTCCATGTTTTCCTTTTTTTTATCACCAGGGAACCGGGGTTTTTTTAATTCCTTTTAAAATTTTCGGGCGGGGCCTCCCCACCCGTTGGGGGCATTTTTTTCTTTCGGAGGGTTACCGACTTCCAATCAGAAAATTTTGATTTGAAACAAGAATTTTTGCGGTTTGCCCGGGGTTACAAATTGCGCACCTGTTACCATTTCCCCAACCTCCTTTCTAAGACGGGGCCCCCAAAAACCTTTGGGGGGATTTTTTTAGGAAAAGGAAAAAAGTTTTCGGGGGGCTAACAGGGCTTGGGGTCCCCGTGTTTGACTGCTCGACCTTACGTCCCCCCCCCAGAGGGGTGCCTGTCCCTCCCCCTCCCCCGGCCACCCAGATAATTTCCTTGATTGAATCAAGTACTTCCGGCTGAACCCCCCCCAAACATCTTCTGTCACCGACCAATTTTCCGCGGGATTGGTTACCACAGCCTTCCATTAGATTGCTCAGCTTTACAGGGGCACCACGTGAAGGCGAGTGCGGGGTAGGAGTGGAAAGGCTGGAGGGGTCGCTGGTGACCCTATGTTCGCATCACACTCCATGGGATTGCCCCCAGAAATATACACCGTTCAATAGAACACTACATATACAGATTTTGAAAGCCTGTAAAGAGATATAGATCGACTTGCATGCTGGAGTATTGAAAATAGGCTGTCGTTGAATGTTGGGAAATGTACTTATACCACTTTCATCCAGAAAAAACAACACACCAAATATGAGTACGCCATAATGGGGGAAAAAAACTGACTAGATCAGATAAGGTCAGAGATTTGGCACCCTTTTGGACAGAGAGTTTACCTTTCACGATCATATTGAGAGTGTCATGTCCAGAACGAAGAGAATAGCGTACTTGATTGTCAGGAACTCTGCAAGCTTCAAGAAAACTAGCACCCTGAAAATACCATGTTTTTCTTTTGTTGGATCTTTTCTGGAACTTTTGGGGCTTTAGTTTGGTTTCTACATACCGTTACTGTAATTGAAAAAGTAGAAAAAATACAAAATAGATTTCTAAAGCACGTTTATTTTAAGGATTTTGAATACTACCCTGGCCCCGAAAACATACCCTACGAGTATGATGAACTTTTGGCCGGATATGAAATTGAATCTCTAAGAAAAAGAAGAGAAAAAACAGCCATAATGTTTCTATAATGATATTATTTACGGTAATATTAAGGATAAAAAATTTGATGATGAACTCTTTCTGAGGGGGGGGAAAAAAAATTTGTTAGTGGGGCATTTTTGGGGTTTTTCATTCGCTATTTTCCCCCAGAAAAAAAATGGGTAATTTTTTAAAAAATTCTCTTCTATTTGTTTTTGTACATCCTAACTCGTTAAAAGAGATTTTTTTATAATTCTCTGTTTAAAATTTAAATTTAGAAAAAAAGGGGTTGTCTCTCCATTGAAAGGGAAACCCGAAATTTTTCCCAAAACAAAGCCCGTTTTGTGTCCAAAAATATTTCTTCTTTTTTTGAGACATTTTTTTGAGGGGATACCCGTTTTTTTTAAAGGGCTTGAAACATGTTTTAAAGCATGTTTGGGTCAAATCCCTTTTTAAAAATTTCAATGAACCAAAATAGAGTGGGGAAATTGAATTTTTAGTTTTTTCAAAAAATTTTGCTTGAATCAAATATGCGTTGAAAAAGGGGGGAAAAAACCCCCCGGGTCTTTTTTTTTAAATTTCACCCAAATTTTTTTTCATTTTATTTGTAGTTTTTTGCAAAAAGATTTGTATAATGCCAAAATTATTAGGGGTTATTTTTTTTTTTGGGTTTCAGTTTTTTTTTAAAAAATTTTCCTGTTCGGGAATTTGTTTTCCCTTCTTTTATTTGGTTAAAGTTTTGGCAAAATTTTTTTGAAAGTGGGTCAGGCCCCTCTTTTTTTTTTTTTTTTAATTTTTTTTCTCCCTTTTTTTTTTTTTTTAGTTTTTTTTGGGTTAAAAACTTCAAATTTCCCAATACGGCGAGAGGGGGGGTCTGACACAGTTTGGGGCTGATTTCCCGAAATTTTTTTTCCCCCCCCTTTTGTATATTTTTGATAAAATTTGCTTGTTTCCTCAAGGCCCCTGCCCTGTTTTGATTTTTTTTTTTTTTTTAATTTTCTTTAGTTCAAATACACACGTAATTCATTCAATGCTTTATTGATTTTTTTTTTTAGTTTTAAAATTTTCCCAATTGTTTTGTGAAAATCCGTTTTTATTTTTTAAATACAATCAAAAAAAATTTTAATGATAAAAAACAAACAAAAAAGCAAAATTTGTAAAAACTTTCCAAAAATGGGGAACCCAAAGGGGGGAAGATGTTTAAAGTGGTTTCTAGGGGCAAAAGAAAAAAGGGGGAAAAAAAAAGAAAAGGGTTTTTGGGGAGAAGTGTTTCAATGATTCGTAAACCCCAATTTTTGTTTATTAAGACTCCCCTTTTTTTTTTTTAAAATTTTTCCCCTCCCCCCTTACCCTGTATTCATTTTTTAAAAAAAAAATTTTTTTAAAATTTTAAATTTTTTTTAAAAAAAAAATTTACGAAATTAATGAAAGAAATTTTGGAAATTTAAAAGGGGGGTTTAAGAAAATTTTTAAAAAAATTGATATAATTTTTTTAATAAGATAAAATTTTAAATTTAAAATTTTTTAAATTTTTGAGGCTTCACGGGGTGTTGTTATTGAAAAAAAATAAAAAAAAATCCCCCCCGGGGCCCCCAAAGGGGGGGAAGGGGGGAAAAAAGAATAACAAATGTTTTTCGGGACCCAAAAACCCCTTATACAGAACAGAGAAAGCGGTATTAAATTATTGAAAATTATTTTCTGTGGAGCCCAAATGGGAAAAAAAAATCCAAAAATTGGATTCCGCGACCCTAAAAACGTCATGTGTGAACGAAAATAACTTGTTTTGGGGTTTAAACTCCCCTTCTATATTGGAAAAAATTTTGGGTTTTACTTGTTTTCATTTTTAACCCCCCCTTTCGGGATTTTTTTTTTTTTAATTTTTTTCCCTCCCTTTTTTGTGCATTTTTTATCCTCGTTAAACCCCCAAAAGCCCCCGCGAATTTTGGGTTTCATTTTTTCCCCATTTTTTGTATCCCCATTTTTTCCCCTTTTTCCATTTTTCAAAGTTTTTCTTTTAATAAAAAATTTAAAAATACACAAAAGGCTTTTTGGTTTTTTTAAAATTTTTTCAGATTTTAATTCCCCCGGCTATTTCTAAAGGGGGAAACAGTTAGCACCAAATTTTTTAAAAAATAGGGAAAAAGTTCAATATAAAAAATTTTTAAAAAAAGTTCCTTAAAAGAATTCAAGTTTTAACTTTAAACACGGGAAGATTTATTTGTTTTTTAATTTTTTTTTTCTTTTTTATGTTAAATTTTGTTAAATACTTTTTAAAAAAAAAACAAAAAAAAAATTTTAACTTTAAAAAAAAAAAAAAAAAACATCATTTATTCCCCTCTCATTATACGCATTGTAAAATAATCAATTTTCTATTCCCTCCCCTGATGCGTTAAAAAAACCATTGTTTTTTTATTTTTCGCTGCCGGCCCTCCTTAAGTTACATTACCCCAAATTTTGTTTTTTTTTTTTTTCCCCCCCCCCTTTTTTTTGGGGTTTTTTTTATTGATTTTTTTTTGGGTTTTTTCCCCGGGTCTTGTCCTGGGGGCCCCCCCCCAAAAATTTTTAAAAAAAAATTTTTTTTGTAAAAATTTTTTTGTTTTTTTAAATTTAGGTAAAATTTTTTTTCGTTTAAATAATTTTTGCGAGAAACGGTAAAAAAATTTTTTCCCGCCCCCATTTCTACTTGGGGGGTCACACCCCCCCTGCGGGGGGGGGTTTAGTATGTTTAGGGGGGAAATTTTCCCCCTTGAAAATCATAAAAAATTTTAAACCTGCAATTTTCCCCTTTATTGTATTTTTAAGTCAATACCCCTATGGGGGTGTCGCTGCTTTCATCGCCCCCGGAAATTTCTTTTCGATTCATCGTTAAAAACCGGAAAACCCTTTTCAGGGTTTTTTTGGGGGAAAATTTTTTTAAAAAAGTTTGTCTTTAATTTAAAATTTTTTGTCATGGGGTTGTTTTTAAATAGAATTTTTTTGTGAAAGTGCTGACTGTACCCTTTTAAAATCATATTTGATTTAGCCGACTTTAACATATTTTTGGGAAAAATTTCCAACTGCCAAAAAATTTTTGGGGGGTTAAACAACCCCCCCCCCCCCCCCTTTGGGAGTGCCCCGCGAGGGAAAACTTTTAAAAGGGGGAAAAGGTTTTTGCGGGTTTTTTTCCCGATCAAATTTTCAATTTAAAATTCAAGTTTTCTTTTTTTTAAAAAAAAAAAAAATTTTTTACTTTTTTCCCCCCAATTTTTCTTTGAATTTTTTATTATTTTTTTTTTCCCCAAACTCGCGTAAAAAACCTTTTTTCACCGAATCACTATAAAACCATTTTTTTTTACAAAATCACTAAATTTTTGGGAAAGTGCACGAAAAATTGAAAGGGATTTCAAAAAAAAAATGTCCGTGATCTGTGCCCTTTTCCCCCATACTACCCTATATTTTAAAAAAAGTAAAAAATTTTTTAAAACTGTAAAAAAAAGGGGAATTTTTAAAACCCAACATTTTCCCTTTTTGGGGCATGATTTTTTGCATTTTCTCAAACATTTAAAATGCATTTTTTGGGCTCAAAAACCCCCAAAACCATGAGTAAACATTCGGGAAAACAATAAACCCCAATCAATTTCCCTTTTTTTCTAGATTGAAAAATTTTTTCCCCAAAAGCTAAAAAGGTATTTTAAAAAGTTCCCCCAAATGAAAAGAAACCCCCTTTCCCCGGGGAAATTTTTTCAAAACTTTTGGGGTTCTTTCCCCCCAAAAGTAGGGGGAAAGGCCCGCGGGGGAAAAATCTGAAATATTTTTTACAAATTTTTTGGGGCCAATTTGGGGGGAAAAAAAATTAATAATCAGTTCGAAAAAAAATAAAAAACCCCGAAATTTATTTTGAAAAAGGGGGCCAAATTTTTTTTTAATTCTCAAGGGAAGCAAAAAACTTTCTAGCTGCGTTTTTTTAAGGAGTGGGCGCAAATCAAAATTTAAATTTTTTTCCATTTCATTTTCGTTTGGGTTAGAAAATAATTTTATTAACGCGAGCAAAAGGAACTATGGGTACGGGGGGAAAACGAAAAATTTTTTTACGTATAGTCCCCCCTCAAAAATTCAAAAAAATTTTCCCCAAAATTTGCCCCCGGGGGTTTTTTTGGGAATTGTTTTTTTATATCCCCTTGAAAACGGGGACTTTGTTTTTTTAAAAACCACTTTCGGCTCAAAAAAAAAATCCTAATTGAAAAAACTGCGCCGAAATTCAAAAGCGAAAATTAGGGGTTTTGTAAAAAAAAACCCCCTTTTTTACACGTGACGCTCTCTCTCTACTTTCTCCATTACCAAGTGGGGGGGGGGGGAAAATTTTTTTAAAAATTTGCACCATGAAACCCTTTTCTGGGGAAAACCCCCCAATCGAGGGGAGGGGAAATATTTCGAAAATTTCCCTGGGGGGATGATACCCCTGGCGCTGGGTTTTGTTTCCTTTTTTTTAAAAAAATTCCCAAATCGAAAAAAAAACAAAAGCTGTCAATACACAAAGCGGGACGATTACTTTTTTCCAAAGGAAATGTTAAAGGATATTTCTCCCCGGAAAATTCAGCAGGGGGATCCCAAAGGAGTTTTTATTAAAAAGAGGGGTATAAATATAACTTTACCCGTTTGGGCGAAAATACCCCAAATTACTTTCGACTCATTCGAAAAATCGAAAACTGAATATTTTTCCCCATCAAAAGGGGAAAAAATTTTTTCCCCTTTTAAAAATTCACCCCGTAATGATGAATCCCGTTCCCCCTTTTTCCCCTAAATTGGTTAATAGTTTTGGGAGTAAAGAAAACCCCCGGGACGCAAATACTGGATAGTTTTTAATTTAGGCATAGGGGGTTGGGGGAAAGGGGGTTTTTGGGAAATAAGGGGGGCTTTTTGGGAAATCATTTTTCGGTAGTGAGGCAGCACTGAAAACTGCTGTGATCGAAATCGCCCGCAAAAAGCTGCGATAATATATGTATGATAGTGAACCGTGATGAACACTTTTGCGATAATTTTTACACTAATCGTAGGGGAAATTTGACCGACCCCCCAGGGAAATTCTGGAGACTCCCGCCCGGTGATCTCGTTTTGAAAGAACACGGGGGTCACCCAAATTCCATCAAGGTTAGGGTCGGTCATAACGTCACTTTCGTGTCAGCCCGACACGGGCCCGCTGGGTCAAGGTGGGCCCGTGGTGATGAGGGGTCAGGGGGTGACCATAGGGACACACTTTAAGCTGGAAAAATACCAAAGGGACCAAGCCACTCTCCAAAAAAATGGGAAATGGGCATAAAAACTCGATACCGACTGATTGGGGGCGACTTCCCGGGTCTCCCCTGGAAACGAGAAAGTTCGGCAAAGGAGCGTGGGGAAAAGTGCGCGAAACCATAAAGACGGTGGGGCGGCCTGTACAGCGTAAGCCCAAACGGTTCTGCAAAGAAACAGAACCATTTGGGGACCGGAAAATCGCCGAGCTGGAAAAAGTATAACCACTTCGTATCGATGCCAACGATGAGACAAACGACGAAGGTGACAGCAGCTTCGCACGGTACCAGTAAACTCGTCGCACTCCACAAATCACCATAAACACAAGAAGGGGGGGCTTGGGGGGACTATGCAAGGAAATCGACACAACCCCTTCGGCAAACCATACAAGGGGGTCATGAAAGACCGGGGGGCCGTCGATGACGACCAATAACCGAGGGGGGCTGCAACAGGATTCAAAAATTGCTCTCCCGGCCCCCCCCAAAATAGCACACCCTTTGAAGTGGAAGGGTTTCCCTCTCTTAGGTGATCGACCAACGGATGATGAAGAGGAAGGCGCCGTCAGGCATGATTCCAACGTTATGGGAAGTGTCCTCAGGGCAACCCCTCCTTTTTGGGCCCAAAATTTTCAATCGCGCGTTACAGGAATGGGCATTCCCGAGCAATGGAAAACGGTGTGGGTGGGTGATCAGAAAACCCCCAAACCCGTGGCCACCCTCCCCGTACCGACCTATGTAAGGGGTTTTGAGTTACTTCAATAGGCTAAGGGCACTTTTGAAAGGGAAGGCATCTGACGTCAGTACGAATTAGAACTGGGTCTCGACTGCGGACGCAGCGCTGAGGGTTTAAGAGATGGCGGAAGGGGACCACGACGGGAGTTTGCGCGGCGATCAGCCTCGGCATCAAGAACGCGTTCAACTTGATACCTATAGCTATCGTGGGGGCGTTGGGGTTGGGGGGTCCTGGGAACCTTGTCGCACATTCGAATTACTTTGACGGCTGCCCAAAAGAGGAATCGGGGGACTGGGCCTTTATCAGTGACATACCTTGGGGTTCGCAGGGCAGTACTCGGACCTACCCCGTGAAAGGTCCCTTACGGGCTTTAGCTGGCATACCACTGGTCAACTCATCTGCTACCCGACGTTACACTAGTGGTATGCCAAGCTGAGACACAGCAAGGTTAGGCGACGATTAACCACTTGGAGTGCTACTTACTGATCGATCGGGGGGCTGTACTTTACAAAACAAAGAATGGGGGTACTGTTTACGACGAACGCAAGTACACCCACCCCCCTTTTTTCTAAAAGGGTGGCGTTGGGCCTGTACAGCCTTGAAGTACCTGGGGCTGTGGGTTTGACGGGGAAATTTTGTTCCAAAGCTTTAGGGGGTCAGGGGAAAAGGGGGATCGAGTAGCCGGCGTGTCCTCTAAGTCGAACCTAAGAGGACCGAGAGAGAAGGAGAAAAAGATGTACCGAGTTCACTTGTCGGGCGTCCTAACAGGCGCCAGTATTTGCCGACGCCATAATTCCCTGCAGAAGAGCGGAGTGGGGAAGATTTAGCAAAAAAAAGCGATAATTTTCAGTGCATTGCTCTGTTTCTTTTGGGGGCAGTAAGCGAGTTTGCGTGTATCCCTCCGATCGAACCAAGGGGGGCGAATAGGGAAGCAAAAACGGAGCAAAAAAAAAGCGAAGACGAAAAGGGGGGGCACTTCGGTAAACAATATCCAACGTCCCGCTTTGAAGTGGGAAGGGGGCACTCGCCCCGTCGACCAAGGGTATTCCCCCGCGCTATACGCGACCCTCGAATAGGGGGCAGGGGCCCATGAGGGAAATAACTTCCCCCTGACCCCTGTCCTGAGCGCCCGGGGGCTTCGGACGTACTTCCATCGGATGGCATACCGCCAAGCCTCGTGCCTATTGGATCAAGGGCAGAGACAACCCCGGGACACCCGTTAAGTGTGTGCCCGGAAGCAGAAGGGGCGGGATGGCAACAGCGATCGATCCTGGTGGAAACACAAGCGACAGCGACGGCGTGATCAGGCGTCTCGCGCCGGACACCTTGGTTTCGGAAATGCTGGTGAGTGGAAGTGGATGGAATCGGGTGTCGGCCTTTGTCCCGGCCATCATTAAAAAGAAAACAGATAAGGGGGGTTAGCAAGGGTTTATGGACAAAAATGGCCCCCCCGGACACAAACTCGTACCATTTTAAACTTCGCAGCGCTGCGGACCCCCCGGCAGGGCTCATCCCGCGGTCACCACCTTCCTGCGTCATCTCACTTACCGTGACGAGGAGGTGAAGGGTGAAGGAAGGTACGCATCCGTCTGCGGTGCATCAAAATTTCAGGTTAATGCTGGGTGAGCGTTGCCTTGATCAGTAGGCTGTCCCATAGTGGCCCCGACAAGACAGGCCCAATCCGAAGCAAAAGTGAAATCCCCGGACCCAAATCAATGCCCTCTTTTTTTCACTGATGCGTCCCCGAAAGGATTTCCGGGGGCCAGGGGGGCGGGTTTTAAATGATGCACGCTATAAAAGCGCCACCACGTAAAATCCAAAAAAATCAAAAAATTCCTTTTTTTCCCTTTTTTTTTTTTTTTACTAACTTTTTTGAAAATCCTTAAAAACAAATTTTTTAAAGCAGTATAGATTTCCAATTTTTCCGTACTTTCATCACTTTTTAAACAGCCTGGGGGAAGTATTTGTGATGTCGACTATATCGGTGAGAAATTGTTCAGACACCCGAATTTATCTTGAAACTCTTCTTAATTTATGTACCCAAAACCCTTTAATACAGCGGATCATTGTAAGCCCGGAATTTCCCCTGTAAAAATTATTGCTTCTTCCCGCACAAACAGGTTGTTTAAATTTCTCACACACATTTCAGTGCTTTTGCATTGTAGGAAAAGTCAACCCTTGTAACGCGTACTCATTGTCGTAAATCTTCAACCGGGGCCTCGAAAACGAGAGAACTTCGACATTCCACAGTACCGCCGAGAATACGAGTAAATTATTGTTCGTTGCGGAATGTAACGATATTCTTACGTCACAAGGTAAAGAAAGGTACATAGCGCCATCGTAAAGTTCACTTAATTTACGAGATCCGCCTATGAACGACGAGTGTTTTTAGTACGTGCACCCCTGATACTCAACTCTATAAAAATCATTCATTTTGTCGTAAAGGGTAAATTTGGGATTGGGGCTGTTTAAAAACATAAGGGTCAAATTTTTAGGGGGGACCCAAACACAATTCCCCATGACTATAATTGCGGAAAAAGAGGTCAAAATTGGAGGTTATTCCCAAACTGGGCCATACAATTTTTAAAAAGTAAAAATATAAAACAAAAAATAAGCTCTTTAATTCCACATAAACAAATCACTTCCCAAATTTTTTTTGTGTCCTTTCCCCAAGAAATTCCTAAATGAGGGTTCAAAAAAACCCGGTACTTCATCCATTACACAACCCTTGGGGTGAAACATACAATTTTCGCAGAAGGGATGATATTTTCCCCTAAAATCTTTCCTACGTTCTTAGTATCCTCCGGGGGTTCTTTCATCCCCCCGCCCCATCATTAGGTATTAAAAAATGAGTTTTTATTTTTTTTTAGTCTTTTCGGCTTTAGAGAGTATCTTTATGACCCGAAGTTGGGTTTTTTACCCCCGGGATTTTCGGGGTTCCTTCGCGCATTCCCCATTTCCTTTAATGTTGGGCTTAACTCCCAAGCTGTCCCCTTCTGTCTCGACTTGGGATTCCGTCTCCTTCTTTTATGTCCTTGACGCCTGAACATTTTTTCCCCCGCTTCAATTTAAGTATTCTGCCACCGCTTCCCCTTCTTTGGGAAAATCTCGTCATTCTTTTACCACACCTTAATTGGGGTTCCAATCTGTTTTGTTTTTCCCTCAAGTCCGTTATTCCTTTGGGGAGATGGCCGTTTTTAACAAACCCTTTGGGCAATCACCCCAAAGGGGGACCCTAGACTCTAATCCCCCCCCCAAGATTCCTTCAAAACATTAGACTACCCTGCGAGAAGAATGGGGGCGATACCACGGAGGGGATCCGTGCGTTAATTTTAAAATTCGCGTTTGGAGCCGTGATTCGGGCCCGTGGCGGCACACGCGTTACTAGGATCAACTTCTGGTTAGTTTCATCAACATTTAGTAAACCTTCGTCGATCTGTTTCTCACAAATACGAAATATGCGATTTTTTGCTATGTTAGGGTTTTTTTTTGTCTGTATCGAGTATGTTTGAATGCCTCCACAGCATGCACGCGTGAAAAGAGAAAAATTCTAAAATATATCTAATTCCAAAGTTTTTTTTGCTAAAAGAAAAAAATCATTAAGGGGGGGATGAATACTTTTTTCCCCGGGCGGTATTTTTTCTTTTATTATTGTTTTTATATGAACCTTTTAGAATATTTTATTGTCCACATTCTTGATATTCTTGTTTCACTTCCTTCACAGTTCGATTTGTGTATGGTATTTGTTGAGCTAGATATGAGCTTCACCTACTATTTCGATTACCTTCTCATTCATTTGAATGTTCCCTGTTATTTTTTCTTTATCAGATAAAATGTTTGTTTTCCTGGCATTCACTGTTATCCCGATTTCTCTCCTGCCATTTCAAGTTCTGTGATCGTTTCTTTTAGTTCCTCTTAGACATCAGAACTGCGTCGTCCTCAATCTCAGATTTGAGACCTTTTGCCCGTTTATATTTATACCTTTATTTTCCCATTCATTTTTCCCAAAGGGTTTTTTTTAAGGCCCATTTTAAAAATATTGGTGATAGGGATTCCTTTTCTAAAAATCCTCTTTAAAATCGAAATACAGCCCATCCACACTTTTTATTATACTGGCTTTTAGTCTTTTATGCATTTTGTGTATCAAGGAGATAAACTTGCTCGGGATTCCTTAGTTTTTCAATGCTGTCAGCATAAAACGATGTTTTAAAGTATCGAAAGCCTTATTGTAGTCAATCAATGCCAAGCATAATTCTGTTTGGTACTCATTGAATTTTTCTATTATAGGTAATCTATTGTTAGGGGAGATTGGAAGCCGCCCCGTTTTATTGGGGCCCATTCGTTAATTACATTTGGCAACAAAATTGGAAATTTTTTCCGTCGATTTTATGCGGGGTCTTATTTGGAGCCATAATCCCAAAAAAATGCGTCCCGTTGTATGACAATCCCTGATGATGCAAGAAACCTTAAAATTACATTTTATAGGTTGGCCAAAAAAAAATGAACTGAGCTCGTTTTCATTTTTTTTTGGCTATCTATCTCATATTCAAAATAAACTATTAACTTAATTGAATTCTATTAAGAAATACAAGAAATTAGGGAAAACAAATAAAAAAAAAATTTAAACTTCTAAATATTAAAAATCAAGTTTCCCAAAGAAAAAGGGGGGGGTGAAAAACCCCCCCCCCAAATTTAAAAAATTGAAAAAGTATTTTTTAATTTTTTTTTTTGTGTTTGTTTTGTTTTTTTTATTTTTATTTTTTTGGGTTTTTCCGGTTTTTATTTTTTAAAAAAATTTTTCCCAAAAATTTTTTTTCAAAAAATTTTCTCAAATCTTTCTTTTTCCAAAAAAAAAAAAAAATGATAAAAAAAAGGAAATTTTTTATTTTTAAAAAACGGACGGGGGTTTTTATTAAAAAAAAAAAAACCATTAAAATTTCTATTTATATTTAATATAAGGGGGAACCCTAAAAAATTTTAAAGGGGATTCCTCCCTTAAATATGGGGGGGGGGAGTGAAAAACCAAAAACCAAAAACCAAATGCAGGGAAAATGAAAGTAAGGGGAAATTTTCTGTAAGTTTTTGGGGAATTTTAAATTTCAAATAAAAAAGAGGTTAATAACGGGGGGAAATTTTAAAAAATTTAAACCTTTTGCCGGGAAAAAATCTAATTTTCAAAAAAAAAGTCAAAAAACCCCCCCTTTTTTTCAAAAACCCCGAAAAAGGAAAAAGAAAAAAAAGATTATTTTAACAAAAAAAGGGAAAATGGGCCTTGCCCCAAAAAAAAAAGGGCAAAGAAAGATAAAATTCAGATAGGAGGGGAAAAATTGGGGAATTGGACTTATATATTCCTTTTGGCTCAAGAAATCATTGGATGGGGGGGCAAAGGGGTTTTAAATTGTTGGGGAAGAAACATAATACCAAGAAAAAATAAATGGAAAGAGGCCAAATAAAAAAGATTTTAACAAAAACAAGTTCGGGGGGAAAAAAAAAAATTTGGGGAAATAAGAAAAATTAAAAAAAATTAATTAAAAATTGGGTTAAGGGGAAAATTGAAAATTGGGAAATTAAAAAAACCTAAGAGAAAAAAATTTGCTCCCGCTAAAACAAAAAAAAATTTTCCAAAAAACGATGGAGGGGGGAAAAATTAAAATAAAGTTTGGAATTTCTCAACAAAACAAGGGAAAAAGAATTGGGAAACCCTTGGGGAACACAAGTTTAAAAGGGGGGAAAAAAGGGGGAAGGAAAAAACCAGTTTTCAGAGGAAAAAAAAGCAAACAAAAAAAGGGAAAAAATTAAACCATGGGTGCGGAGAAAATAGATTGGAATTAAAAAGCCTCAATTTTAAAAATTTGAAAGAGTCAAACATTTACACCCAAAAAATAAAAAAAAAAACCTAATAAAAAAAACTGAAAGGCAAAAAGAAAACCTGCTCGGGGTAAAAAAATTTTGGAAATTAAAAAAAAATTAAAAAAATTTTTTGGGAAAGGGGAAAAACCCCAAAAAGCCCTTAAGAAGGGGATTTAACGACCTAAACTTTACCCGGGAAAATTTTGAAAAACAAAAAAAAAAATTCCTTTTTTTAAAACAACCATTTTTTCCCCATTGGGGGGTGTATGTTTGAAGTAATGAAAACAATTTTAAAAGGGTTTTAGAAATTACGGAAACAAAGGGTGCAAAAGAAGGGGTTTGGGGTTTTAAATTTAGGGGAAAACAGGAAAAGTTTAAACCCAAGGGAGAATTTCAAAAAAAAAGGGAAAAGGGGGAAAAAAAAGGCATTTAAAACCTGTTTTTGAGAAGAATTTATAAATCTGGAAGGGAAAAAAAGGAAAGTTTACAAAGGGGATGGGGTGAAATAAATTTAATAAAAAAACTAAAACCCTTTCAATTTATAAAAAATTTTAAAATTGTCGGGAACAATTTTTTCCCAAAATGGGGTCCTTTAAAAGGGGGAAAAGGAAAAAAGGGAAAAGAGAGAAAAATTTTAAGGACCAATAACCTAAAAAAAAAAAACAAATTTTGGAAAGTGAAAACCCCTTTCAATTGGCCAATTACCCAAAAAACGGGCAATTTAAACTTTCCATTTTCCCGGAAATTTTTTAGATTTTGGCACCAAAGTACTTTTTTCAAAACCCCTTTTTGTTTAAAAGCCCCTCATTTTTTACATTTTCCGTTTTTTGGTTGGGGTTTTTCTGAGGGGAACACATTTTTTTTATAAGGTTAATTCGGTTTTTTAAAAACGAAAAATCTAAAGCAATGAAAAGTTTTTATTGAGTTGGGTCCCGGGATCCAAGTGGGATCCCCAGGGGAATTTTTTTCAAAAAATTTTTGTTTATGAAAGGGGAAATTTAAAAAATTTAAAATTTTGGTTGGGGAATTTTTTTTAAACCCCCCCCCCCCCGGGGCCCTTTATTTCCGCTGTATTTTAGTCAATTTGGAAAATAAAAAATGAAGAAGGGGTCCAAAAATTTCGGCGGAAGTGGCTTTTAACAATTTCCCGCAAATTAATTTTTATTTAACCTAAGCCCAAAGGGCGGGGAAAAGGGGGGTTAGGAACTTGGGCGGGTTCCGAGCCCAAGGGGTGCTTTTTGGGGGGTGGGCAGGGTGGCCTAACCATGGCGGCTTAAAGGAATTTTCCAGGCCCTTAATAAATGAAAAAAATTTTTAAAAAAAAAACCCCTCCCCTTTTCCCCCTCTGAAAAACGAAATCCCTTGGGAAAAATTTAAACCTTTAAATTTTCCCGGGGCCTCGGATTTCTAGAAAAAATTTTTTTTCCGGAATCCAATTAGGGGCTTTTTTAAAAAGTAAAAGAAAAACCTTTTTAGTCTTGAAAAACCCCCCTTTTTTTAAAAAAATTTTTTAATTTCAGGTTTGGGGGTGTGAACACAAAACTTTATTTTAAACCTTGGGGGCAACCTTTTTTTTTTGAAAAAAAATTTTAAAAATTTTAAATTTTTTGGGTTTTTCAGAAGGGGGTACATTTTTAAAATTTTCCCCCTTTTTAGGGAAATTTTTTTAACCTTTTGGGAAAATTCCCTTTCGTCCCCCCTAAATTTCGTTGTCAAAGTTTTTTTGAACCCTTCAATTTTTATTTTTTTTAAATTTTTTTTTAAAATTTTTATTTGTTCCCCTGCGACCTATCTTGGCTTGTTGGTTTGTTTCCGAACCTCCCCCAAATTTTTCGTTTTGTTTTGGTTAAGTTAATTTTTTTTTTATAAGGCCCTTGTTTTTTGTTGAAACGGCCTTCCTTAGGCGGTTGCCGGGAAAAGGGAAGGTCCCCCCAAAAAAAATCCGGGGGTCCCCTTTTTTTTTTAAGTTTTTAAAATGTAAAAAACCAAAAAAAAGAAAATTTTGGGGGAAAAGGGTTCCAAAAGTAACCCTTTCCCGCCGTTTAAAATTTGAAAGGGGAATTCGGGGGTGGATAAAAGTTTAAAAACAGATTGGTTTTAAAAATTTCCCCTTTTTATTAAACCCATTTTTTTTTTTTTTTTAAAAAAAAAAGAAATTTTAAAAATTTAAATTTTGATGAAATCCAAAAAAAGGAGAAGGGAAGCTAAACAAAGGCCGGCCAAAAAGTTTTAATTACAAGAAAACTTTCTTTGTG
The DNA here is from genome assembly GCA_031841125.1 of Acanthococcus lagerstroemiae. Lineage (NCBI taxonomy): Eukaryota > Metazoa > Arthropoda > Insecta > Hemiptera > Eriococcidae > Acanthococcus > Acanthococcus lagerstroemiae. Next base: position 40,049,970 of record CM063110.1, read on the forward strand.
GGGTTTTTAAAAAATTTTCCTTTTTCAAAAATTTTTTTAAAAGGGAATGAAAAAAAAGTTTCCCCCCAAAGGGGTTTAAAAATTTTTTTTTTAAGGGGAAAACCAAAAAATTTGAAAAAAGACGGGGTTTTTTTTTCTTAAAGGGGTTTTTTCAAAAGCTTTTTTCCCCGATTTTCCCCAAAAAAATTAAATATTTTAAGGTTTTTTACTTTTAAAAGGGGAAAATTTTTCTTTTTTTTTTTTTCCCTTTTGAATTTAAAATTTTTGGTTTTTATTTATTTTTTTCCGTTTTCCTTTTTCTTTCAAAATTTCAAAATTTTTTAAGCAGTCCCCTTAAAAAATTTGTTTTTTTTTTTTGGGTTTTTTTTTTAAAATTTTTCGTTTTTTTACCCCAAAAATTTCCAAAATTCCTAGGTTTTCTTTTAAAATTCCAAAAAATTTAGTTAAATTTCTTTAAAAAAAAAATTTTGGGTTTTTTTTTTAAAATATTTTTAAAAGGTTTTTTTTTTTTTTTACCATAACCAAAAAAACTAGGATTTGGGGGAAAATTGGGAAATTTCCCTTAAAGAATATATCTTTTTGGTTTTAAAAAAAATTTCTTTTAAAGGAAAAAATTAGGGGTTGGAAAAGATCTCCCGGTTTTGGTTTTTTTGGTTAAAAATTTTTTTCCGGAAAGAAAAAACTTAGCAAACGTTCAAACTTGAAAAAACAAAAATCTAAAAAGGGGTTTTATATCAGTTAAATACCCAGAAGTAGTTTAAAATTTTAAAATTTTTTTTCAATTTTGGGGTTTGTTTTTTTCCCCTTTTTGAATTTTTTTTAACCCAAAAAAAAAAAAAACATTATTATTGAAAGGAAATTCAAAAAAACCCAAAACAAAAAAGGAAACAAATTTTAAAAAGGAGTTCCCTTGGTTTAAAGATAAAATTTAATTCAAAAGGAAAGAAATTTTTTTTTAATTTTTTGCCAAAAAAAAGGGAAAAGACCAAAAGGTTTTTGGGAATTGGGGGTTTAGGGTTTTGGGAAAAAAAAATTAAAAAGAAAAAATTTTTAATAAAAAATTTTAAAATTTTTGGGTCGTTCCGGATTTTGGGCAAAAAAATCAACAGAAATTTTTTTTTTTACTTTTAAAAAAGGGAACAAAAAAACAAATTTTTAAATTCAAACCGTTTCCCCTTTTTTTTTAAAAGGGTGTTTTCCAAAATATTTTCCTTCTTTTTCTTTTTTTTCCCCAAATTACCAAAAAAAAAATTTAAAAATTATTTAAGGAATTTTTTTTTTTCCCAAAAAAGGGGGTTTTAAAACAAAATTTTTTTTCAATTTCCCCCAATTTCTTTTATTAAAAAATCTTAAAAGGGGTTTTTTTTTTAATGGGTGTTTTTAAAAATTTTTCCCTTTCTTTTTTAAAATAAAATTTCCTTTAATTTCCAAAATTTCAAATATCCAAATCCTTTAAGCATTTTCTTTTTTTTCCCTTTTACTTCTTTAAAAACTTTTTTCAATTTGGGAAATTTCAATAAATTTTTTCAAAAAATTATTTTTTCGTCTCCTTTTTTTTCCCTTTTTTGGTTTCCAAAAGTTTTCTTAACTGAAAAGTTTTCCTTTTTTAATGATTATTTTATTAAAATTTTTCTTCGGGTTTTTTTTTTTTTTTTTTTTTTTTAAAAAAACCATTTTTCAATTTTACAAGGAGGCGTTCAGTTTGTTTTGAAATTTTTAGTTTTTTAGAGTTCCCCCCCTTTTTTTCGGTTATGGGTTTTTTAAAAAAAAGGGTGTTAAACAATTCCTTTAATTTTTTCATTCAATTCTTTTAAAAAATAAAGCTTGGACTTCCCTTTTCCTCCCTCTAAATTTTTTTGAATCCGAAATTTTCCCCCGCCCAATTTTTTTTTTTTGGATTCGGATTTATGAGATATTTTTTCCTGTACCCTTTTTCAAAAATGGGATTTAATTTTTCACTCTCGAACGGGTCTTTTGCCCGTTCATAAATTTGAGAATTTTTTTTAATACAAGAAAATTTTTTTTTTCCCAAAAACCCTAAACCAAAAGGGTTTTTCAAAAGCCATTAAATTTACAAATTTTTTTTTTTTGACCCAAAAAAAATTTTCAAAATTTAAATTTTTTTTTAAAAAAGGGCTTTTTCAAAAAAAAAAAAAAAAAAAAAAAAAAAAAAAAAAAAAAAAAAAAAAAAAAAAAAAAAAAAAAAAAAAAAAAAAAAAAAAAAAAAAAAAAAAAAAAAAAAAAAAAAAAAAAAAAAAAAAAAAAAAAAAAAAAAAAACCCCCTAAATTCCCCCGGCCCCCAAAATTTTTTAGATTTCTTGGGGCGGGGGGGATCCTTTTACTCAACGTAAGGACGGTAGGGTCAGCTAGTGTTTATTTATGTCTCTTTTCAGTACGTATACATTTTTCGCCTTTTTGTACTTCGTCGTCGTATTGGTCGCTTCTCTTGCATCAAAAAGTTGCTTACATCTATATTCTTCGATTCCTGGCACATCTGATCGTATCACGTAGATTCTTTTGCAGAAAGTTCATTGGCGAATTCGTGGTTACAAGCTCCGATTTTCTCCTACCTCTGATGGGCTTTCCCTGAATTCGTCCTTGTACTTCCACCATGAAAACGCCATTTTCCCGGATTTTGTGTGCTATGTACTTCAGTTTTCGAGTCTTGATGTCTTCTACTATCGTTTTTTCTTTTTTTATTCTTGCTACGACAGCTATGTTCGTTACAAAATCAGTCCACGGTATTTTCAGCAGTCTTCGATAGCACCACGTCTCGAATGCGTTCAGCCTCTTTCCGCTTTCCGCATTCATTGTTTAGGTTTCGCACGAGTGTTTTAGCACAGTCCACACCTAGCATCTCATTATTATTTTCCGCAGACTGATGCTCAGAGTTTGGTTTTTCAAAACGCAGCCGAGGTTATTGAAGGCCTGCTTCGCCATGCCAATTCTTCTTTTAATTTCTTTTTGGTCTCTACAATCCTCGTTTATAAAAGCACCTAGATACCGGAACTCTGTGACGTTCTCAATTTCCTCATTGTCTATCTTAATTTTTGCTTTGATATCATTTGTTCTTGAGAATTTCATCATCTTCGTCTTATACTTCTCTTTTCTAATTTTACTCTCAACCCGAGCCCTGGAATCCGCCCTTTTGAGCATTACTTCAGAGACGTCGGGGAGGCTGTTAGGCCTGCCTTGACCCTCTTCTTGTCTTATCGAAAAACCGACCTAGGTCGAAATTTAGCAAGTTGCTACGTGGGCTCGAACCCGGGACCTCCGGGTTCCGAGACCAGCGCGCTATCCACCTACCAGACTGTGCATTATATTGAAGTACCTAAGAATTTTTTTTCAACCCTTTCCATAACAGAAACCCCTGGAAACGGAAAAGAATGTCCGGTTCGAATACGTTCCATCTTAATAAGGTTTTACTATTATGTGTTAACCATAATTCAAAATAGTTCATTAGGTGCTATTTTCACCTCGCTGGAAATTCTCGCGCTAAATTTTGAGAGTTCGTTGTCTGTGAACCAAGTGACCATGTGCGCGGTAAATTGACGGATTCGTGGGGCTGTAAACGTCGACTAAAATTTAGTAATCGGCTGAGAGCTACTACGTACACGTGCACATGGGGATTAACACATAAGCCCGGAACGGAACGGAAAAAACGACCAGACTTCGGCTCTTCAGCAAATTCAGCAATCGTCGATATAAATTTCGAACACACGAGGGTAGGACACAGAGGGGCGGCAATATCGCGCTTATTGTCGTATCCGGTCGAAAGGAAATTAGTAATTACGGTGTAATGCGAATACGATGCGGCCTCCCGTCCGTCCGGAAGGTTGCGACAGTCGCGTTTATGACGACGCGAAACGGAACGCGCGATTGAGTCGGCGGCGGCGGGGCGCAGAAACACGCTGCTGGCCTCTCGAGCACGCACAACAGGTATACGAGTATATCAAGCCGGGCAGGGCGGATAATATTCGGGGGTGTCGGTTTGATACAAAAAGGCGCCTCTTATTCTGTAATAATCACTTGGACTCGCGCACCTGAACACATCTCACGAGCACCGTCACACTTTCGTGTAACACTTCACGCGCTCCTCTTCTACGTGATTTAAACGGCCGCATATTTCCGTGTATGGTCCTGAGTCGAAACGAAGTTCGAAAAAATTGGTAAGTGACCGTTTTTTAACAATTTTTATTTTCGTACATTTTTTTTTTTTACTCTCGGCGATGTGAACTAAATCGAGGACTGACCGCCGTTGATCAGCTTCCGGTTTCGAAAAAATATCTCGTCCGGATTTCGTCGCGGCATCGAAAAAATGATACAGCTGATGGACGCCCATTTTTGGATGTATTTGTACTCAGGATCTTGTGAATTTGGTTAATTATAGTCGAGAGCATCGAATATTCAGCGCAGTATGAGTCTTATTGGGGCATCGAACCTGTTGAGCAGAACTGAAACATAGGGAGTCCATTTAGTTCTCTAGTCTCGTCTCAGGGTTTTGATTTTATCGCCCCCCTGATGTAATCCAGATAAATACGAACTCAGTTTACCCGATGTGTGATCCTCGGGGGTTCCTGCGATATCTACGCAACAGGGTGTTGGAGCCGGATAGCAGAAAGGGAACTTGCCCTTCACTCTTGAAGCTGGAAGACACTAGTATCATAGTGCCTCCCGAGTTTTTACAAAGGAAATTGTAAGAACGGGGGCATTAATTTACGAAACGGTGCATGCTATGGGAAATAAACTAGATGCCCATTTTCTTTCAAACCAGAGAAAATAAAATGTCTTATTTTATTTTGGAAAAATTTCAATTATCGTCACAATTGAGATAGACGATGGACAATGAGATACTAATAACATGACTGCAACGTTAAGTGAATTGAGCTTAAATTTCCGCAAGAAATTTATTGTTTACATGAATTCCACATGTCTGCGAGTTGCATGGAATTTAAGGGTAGAATATGGGTATAATGTATTCGGTTGTAATCTCGAATATCGTGATCTTGAGTAACGGTCCATTACTCTCCTTCTGGTTCAGGTGTCCAGGCGCGTACGCAGGATTTCAGCAAGGGAGGGGTTGACAAAACTTGGGAAACGAAATACTGTAATTTTTAAGGTGACAACACTCTGGTGTTATTTGAAGCATAAAAAATGTGTATACTGTAGTAGGTAATCAGTCATGAAAAAAATCGGTAACGTGAATTAATAAGAAATTTCTTTAGATACTACAAATTAATTTTCAGTCAACAACTTAATTCTACGAGGTACAGAAAAAAAAATAGCGAATTATCTCTTCATTACTAACTTCTATATCCCTATGAATATTTAGCAAGGCTAGACCATTTAATCTCCCTTCACTCATTGTACTTCTTAAGTATGTGCGAAGGCGTCTGAGAGTAGAAAACGATCTTTCATTGGTAGCCGTGGTTACAGGTAAAGCTGCTAGCACTCGAAGCAGAGTGTGAATATTTGGAAATGCTTCGGGATTGCATCGGTCCAAAGCTTCAAAAGCATTCCTAGGATACGATAATGGTGTCATTTCTAGTCTTTTTAGCCACAAATCTCGTTCATTCAACCACGTTTCTTGATTATCACTAGGTAGAATTGAAGCATAACTTCCGAATAATTTGGTACAAGCTTCACGATCAGCTGTGTCATAGCGTGAAAAAAGGCAGTTGAAATTTTCCAACACATTTCGGTGCGCTAGTAAGCGGTCGTGTACGTGTGTAATGAACAAATCAAGGTATGGAATGTATGTTGATATGCGATAAAATTCTTCCGCGTTCTTTGTTTCCACGTTGGTGCGGTGAATTTGCCGTGCTGTTCTACGCGGAAGTTTAATTTAAATTTCATGAGATGAACAAAAATTCTGTATGTCTAAGAAAATATGATGAAATTCTTCAGTAGCTGCACTTCTTTTTTCCCTCAAATTTTCAATAGCGGAATCAGCTAAACGAACTGCTTCTAGAAGATCTTGTTTTTCAGTTTGCAAAATTCTGCTAAGAGGCAATACAATCGAATTTACGGATTGTATTATGTGAGCTGCAACTTGAAAACTCGAGGTTTTGATGGTCGAAAGTCCGAATTGGTATGTTTTCTGATAATACTTGAGGTTATTGCATTATGCCTCAAAATATCATTTTTTCCCTTCTCTCGTTTTTTTGGCCTATGGGGGAGGGGGGTTGACCCCCTCGTGTGTACGCCCCTGCAGGTATCAGTAGCAATGTTAGCATCAGAGTTGCACTTACACTTCTTGGCTCATTAGGATTGCCTCCGACTCAGTTAATCCATTATACTTGTACTCCTTAACCCCGCAGCTTACTCACCTATTGATTCTTAAGCGGATGATTTTATCGTCCTAACGCGTTATTGGATCTCCACAAGACCACGAAGGATCTTGTATTTTGAAGGGCTAAAGTTTAGTTTCTTAAGGGGTTAAACAAATCCTCCCCCGCCGCGAACGAAGGGCCAGGAAAAGGTCCATCGACATGGAAACTTTAAATAAATGGGAACACATTTGACAAATTACAAATATATCGAAATAGATGTGTTGCGCGTCGCTAACTGCGAATGTTCCGTCAAATTTTCAATCTAACCCCAATGTGGCTATCAGAACAGAAATTTCTCCCATTACATGACAAATCAAAGAAAATGTCAAGGCATATTTGAATATTTGTCCCTTGAACAATACACATACTTTGAAAACTCTGAACGTTTTCTCCAGTGTTGTTCCGTCAAATAATTTAAGTTATTTTACCGTAATTCTACTAGCTATAGAAAAATTACACATGTCAAAAATTAATTATATGACAGTTTTTTGACATTACCTATTTGACGTCAAAAAATGATTGAATGAGAAAAGTGAAAACCGAGAAAGCTGAGTAATTATTCCTCGTGTATTATAGGACGTTAATTATCATTTCGTTTGGAATCAGAAATCACTATTGAATCACTTTATTACCAAAGTCAAAACGCTTCAAGATGTAGAGTAGGTATGTGTGTTATCAGTTATCATACAGATTAAAAATCAGCAAATTATACCTTGAAAGGGAGAACAAGGAATTTAGAATTGGAAAATTCTATTATAATGACCAGGGCTGCAATTTTTATGCAAATATGTATATTTCCATCTATGGCGTATATTCCCAGAAGTTTTTAAAGATCTTCCCAGATCACAGAATTTTGAGTCAAATGAGCAGAGATATGTATTTCAAACATGTTTTTGGGGGGATTTTTTAAATTTTATATTTATCGTGTGGTTTCTAGATAATTGCGCTAAATTCCAAAATTAATGTGACCAAAAATATTAGTTTCTTATTTTCATATTCGTGTCTGGAAAATGATAATTTGCTATCCAATAGTATACCCAGGTCCCTTACTTCCTAAATACTTGGCAATCTACATAATATAATCTCCTATTACATAAGGGTGTAGGAAAGGCTCCTTTATATGACTAAAAGTAATGCTTTGGCATTTGGATTTATTGAAGAGGAGTAAATTCCAATCGCTCCAACAACCAATAGAATTCAAATCTGCCTGAAGCTCAATACAGTCTGAGAACGAAGTTTTTAATTTTAATATTTTTATGTAATCTGCGCATAAGAGTAGTTTGGATTTCTCTGTTTCAAAAGTAACATCATTTACAATATGAAATTTCGAATGATCTTCACGAATCACAGAATTCTGAGTCAAATAAGCGGCACCATTTTGTATGTTTTGCATATTTTAGCATTTAACGCATATTTTGCATTGATTTTTTTTTTTTCTCTCCAAAAAAAGAGATTTTTCTAATTCTTTACTCAATAATACATACTAAAAATAATTCGTGACTCAAAAAAAAAACTTTATGATTAATGAATTAGCAGAAAAACTTACACAAAAATGTGCTCTTTTGCATGTGAAATACTCTTTCTCTTGCCCACATCACGTTCATCAATCATCAAGAAATTACGAATAGGAGCAATATCTCCTGAATGCATCTCCTATTGAAAAGAAGATTGGACTTCTTCGGTAGATACTTTGTTAGATCATTAAGATAGAAACTGGATAAAAATTGAGTGTATCCAACTTGATTTTTCCTTTAAAATGATATCCATATCGTATTTGCACTTTAGCGCATTCATAGCATTCATACCCAATTAGGGGAGGAGAAAGGGCCATTTAAAGGTCTTCTGTTTTCAATATTCGGTTTTTTGTTGGACACCCTGTGAAGCTTTTAAGAGCTGATAATCACTTCATATGATAACAAAACATTCAGTTTCAATGATGAAAATTATCATGTGACGTTTTTTGACAGTTATTTGACAGTAGAATTTTTTGACCGTAATTTTACTTTATTTTACGTTACTTGACATGAAATGTCAAAAAATTATTTGACGCGTCAAGGAACAACACTGGTTTTCTCCCTCGCTGCCACATACTTGGTCAAAAGAGAAATTATAACTGGTCTGAAATAATTTTTCCTTTTGCTAATATCGAATACTGCGTTCAATTTCTGATCTAGCCCCCAACTGGAACTCCCAAAATTTAAATTTCAAAATAGAAGAAATGCTTTTACAATTTTTACGTTAGTTATCTTCACGAACGTCGTTGAGGAGCTCGGGTGAGGATTACCAAATTGTTGGAGAAAAATCTAGCTGGAGGGTATAGAGTAGAGGGTGGCCCTTAAAAATCAAATTTCGAGAATTTTAGCTCCCATCCCCTAGAACTGTTACTTCATACGAAAAAATGATTCCCTAAACATTTCAATTCGATTAATTAATTTTAAGGCGGCCCGAATGAGGGATTTGTCTTGTAATCTGTCGAAAGTTCTACGTTCGCAATTCATACCTATATCTCCTACGGAGTGAATCTGTCTAGCGGTTGGCAATTATTCATAGATCCACTTCACACGCCCCTTCACGTAAGGTTTGCAATTCATGTAAATAGTTTGCAATTCACTTGCTCAGTTTGCAATTCACTTGCTCCCATTTCTTTAAAATGGAGGTTGCGCGGTCGAGCGTGCTACTCATACGTTACCGTGCCGGGTGAAGTACGATGCTTTGCATGGTAAGCATACGCTTGTAAAAGGTTGGCGTTTCAAATTTTTTCACCTCTGATTTTCCTGAATAACTTCTTTTGAAAGAGAAAAAAAGAAAAGAAAAGACAAAACAGGATGTCTAACGGTCATTTAAGTGATTTAACGTCATTTATTTTGGAAGCAGGTCATTGAAGTCATTTAAAATCATTTATTTCCAATCGTGGTCATTTAAACATTTAAAAATCAGCAAATTATACCTTGAAAAAGAGAATAAAGAACTTAGAATCAAAAAATTCTATTATAAGGACCCGCGCTGCAATTTTTATGCGAATGCATATTTTTATCTATGGCGTGTATTCCAGAAGTTCCACTACTAAATAGGTGTCTCCTGTAGTGTAACATTTTATATGCTTTTATACCCTGTAATAAAAAAAAAAATTTCCATGGAAAGTTCTATTAACAACACTGCAGCAGACTGCAGTCGCGCAGCAATAACACGGCTGCAGACTGAAGTTGCGCAGTAAATATCAACCACTTAATTCGTCTCGAGGGAGCGTGTCGGGGGAGCGTTACGGTTTTCGCTGAAGTATACCCATGGCTGAAAGAAAATGGAAATGTCAACCACTAAACTCAATTGTTACCATAACCATGTGTAAAGAACTGTGAGCTGAACTGAGCTTGAAATGAGAAGAGAAAAGAGGAAGAACTGTAGTCGCGCAGGGCGCAGCAAAGATCAAGATCAATGAGCACATGGCTGGAGTTAGGTTTTCTCTCAAATATACCCACGGCTGGAAGAAAAATAATTTCCATGGGAATGTCAACCACTGAATTCGTGTCGGGAGAGCGTTACGGTTCTCGCTCAAGTATACCCATGCCTGGAAGAAAAAAAAATTAATTCTGTTTAAAAAGTTGAATTAGTTATAGTTTGTTTTTTTTTGGGGGGGGGGGAGAGGTCGCTGATTTTGAATATTACATCACATTTTCCTATTTGGGTCCTGATTTGGAACACAAATTCAACCTTCTCCCCAGAAATAAAAAAATGACCAACATCGAAGATGCAGGCCACTACAATCACCATGCAGAAGGGGGATGAGTTTTACTGAGCGAATATAACCGCTAGGTTATGGAAACTGTTAACGAGGTGTCTACCTGTCAGCTGTGCTTATATAGGCATACAGTGTGTTTCACAAATTTATCGCCCCTCTTTTTACCGCAAGGTCGAATCTTCTCAGAAAATATTAAATGGATTTTCAAGAAATACAATGAGAGACTTAAAAAATCACGCTGAAAAACTAAATACAGTAAACACCAGAAATTCACAGACATTACAAAAAATTATCCAAGGTACTCGAGGACACTGAACAAAAAATAAAATAGAGGCCGATGAGACAAAATCATGACCAGTTATTTTAATGCTCGAAGCTTATTCAACTTACTGATTGTTGATTTCAATGACGTATTCACGGGGAATTGAGTATGCAGTTTCACATACTGTTGAGCTTAATAGCGTATTTACGGGGAATTGAGTATACAATTTGATATGCATAGAAACGCTGATGAACAACACAAGAATGATAATCCAACCATCTTTCTTTTCCGAACGGGAAGTTGGATGGACGCGGAGTAAACTAGACTCTTAAGGGGGGGGGGTAGAGTTTCTTTTAGGAAAGAACTATTTTCTCTCCTTAAAAAAAGGGGTTCGAATGTGCCACCAATTCTGGAATCTTAAATGGAAAGGTAACGAATAAAGTATCGAAATAGGGATTCCCTGGATCACTGATTTCGAATATCACGCCAAATTTTTTATTCGGCCCCAATTTGGACTCAAAAATCTAAATTTTGCACCTAAAATGGGCAAAATTAAATTGGCTTGAAAACTTGAACAACGTAACAAATTAGAGATTCCTTCGGTCGCTGATTCTGAATATTGCATTAAATTTTTAAGCCGATCTATATTTGAGCCCCCCCCCCCTAGAAAAATATAATAATAATAATAATATAATAATAATAATAATTCAAACGTAAATGGCCTTTGATACATGTGGAGTAAAAAGTACACTATTTTCATCTTTGCACAATACAAACTTCAGAAATTGAGTAAAATCACGAAATGTCCACTCGGATTTCATGAACGATAAAACCATTTATAATTTTTTTCTGTTCAAACCCCTATAAAATACCTGTCTCTAGACATGTAGTGTAATATTTTATATGCTTTCGTACTCTGAAGTAAATTTCCATGGAAATGTCAACCACTGAATTCGTGTCGGGGGGAGCGTTACGGTTTTCGCTCACGTATACCCAGTAGTAAAATCATATAAAATGCTAAAAGTCAGATAGTGTTTTAGTCCGGTAATCCGTTTTTATGGATTCGGACCCTTTCTGGCTCTTCTGATAGTCGGATGAGAGGCTCACAAGAGCTTTTTTAGGCAGGGGCTTAGTCAGCTAATGTCCGCCTGATAAAAGTTACTGAAAATAGATTTTGATATGTGGCGCTGTCATCAGCCTCTATTAAAATCGAGACTAGTTTACAAATTCGCCTAGAACTTTTCACCAAATGAACTTTTTGAAAAGAAAAAAAAGTTACATCGTGATGTAGATGAAGTAAGCTTTTCAAATATATGTACAACATTGAACTTATCTTATTTCTTTCATTTCATAATTAATGTTAAAATTTCGGACTTATTACTGGCTGCGTAAAAATATCAACAAGTTTTACCAGAAATGATGGTAGAAAAACATAAATAGACGTATGAAATTTGGCCTGGTTATTTCATTTTATATCTGGAATCAACATACCACGTCATCTACCGGAATTTTTCATTATTAATACGTTGTTGAGCAGTATGGTGTTATTACCCACATAGCCATCATAGCCGCAGGTACCTTACATTGAAAATGAGTCCAATAAGTATCTTTCAGTAAAAGCTATTGTCTCCGCATTAGCCCGGATGGAATGAATAACTAACTGAATACTTTGAAGTTATTTGCATTTAAGCTTAAAAAGGTCCGTGATCACCTTTCTACTTGCTGTACAAGCGCAACTAGCGCTTCGAGTAAGCACTGAAACTTTGCAACCAGGGGAGAAAAGGAATCCAACCGCGGAATGCTAACAGCAAAATATTTTACGATTTTGACTCTCAAGAATAAAACCAAAGCTGAAACCCGATTGACCGTAAGCTGATAGCTAAAAACAGAAGTCAACAAGAGTCAACAGTTTTTCGGATTTTTTCAGTGTCACGTCTGCGTCTTGTGTCCTATTAAGAATCCACTAAAAATCATGATATTAGAAAATGAAATAATTTGATTCCGTTTTTTGTTTCATTGTAGTCTAAAAGGTTAGAAAATTTTTTCATTTTCCGTTCTTGATTTCGTTTCCATAATTTCAATAAGAATTTTTTTTAAATCAAAATTTTAACATTTTACATCATGTTTTTATTCTAAAACAAAGTTCAATATTTTGCATGCACGTATTCCACAATTTTATACAATCATTTCACAATTATAATATATTTGTGTACGAGGTGGCGCTGTGTAAGTCGAGTGCCCAGACTTTAGGTCCATTGCACTTTTCCCCAGGTTTCTGTTGAGGATTAGCTCAGTAGGCTCACTTTTATGAGAATTTTACCGAGTTCTACCCTTTTTACTTTACTGGGCGCTGGATACTCCAGTCTCAGTGCTTCGCGTCTTATCCCGGCTATTGCTGGGCGACATGTGATGTGAATCGAGGTTTCTTCCTCTTCTCTGCAGTGCCTACTGGAGCTGCTTTTCGCCACTCCTGTTTTATACTACATGATTTTTATGGCTCCATGACAGTTGAAAGTCCAACCATGAGCCTTGCATGTCTTCTGTCGAGCCCTTGCTCGAAAAAACTGGATGAGAATACGAGTATATTGTTCCATTTTTCACTTCGTTCAATATAGTTTTTCCGTTGTACCTAAAACTATATTCCATTAGATTTCTTTCGCCAGGGAATCGTAAAATGGAAATGATAACAAAATGTGAAGGAGAAGTCGGAAGCTAAAAGTCGAACGACTAAAAGCTGAAAATCGAAAACCGAGACCGGAAAACGATTGTTTTTCAAAGCTACACGAGAAAACAGAAGTTTTTCAGATCTGCTTTATACGAGTATCTCTGGAAGTTACTGTATAGTTCAGTCCCTCCAGAAGTACAGGTAGGCAAACATATATGAATGTTGTCAGGTTAGGTAGCCTATTTACTCGCGTACTGGAGAATCACTCACCCCAAGACACCTAATCATCTTAGGAGTCCGTGGATCTTCGATCCATGAGGATGAGGCTACTGTGACAACTGAAGTGCTGAGGTACTTCGGAATTCGAGACGTCGATCCAGGCAAATGATAATTCTGTAAACGGAAGAGTCGACGCAGAGCAATGAGGCATTAATATTGAGAGTCGTTCGACAATTTCGACGTAAATTTTATAGTCATATAAAAAAATTGATCGGGTTATGAAGTTATGAGGTGATAATGGCCGATGCACGGAATAGGGTGTGCATTAAGGGCTTATAAAAACCGCAGTAAACGAAGGCATGTTACCGTAGTGTGGTTTATAAATTATTAAGGGAGATAATAATCACGTATTTCCTCCCGGAGATTTCTCCAGTGAACGTGATATGCGCCGGGTAAACGTACATACAGCTATCTATAATAAGCTCCGATAAATTGACCACGTGGGGAAAAAACTCAATCTAAAAGATCAATACCAGAAAGTGCACTTTTAGTCCGGTTTTTGGTGATGTGCTCGGGCACAGCAGCTCGACGAAAATTGGAATTCGCGAAACGCGAGGACATTTCTTTTTGCGGTGGCACTCGCGACTCCTCTCTCGGTAATGTTGAAAAAATATATATAAACGTACGTTGAAAAAAGGAAATAAAAAATGGTTTCCGTCGCCGTTCTAATAGAACGTTTTATATTTTTTGACGTAAAAACGATTTCTCCGTTGGTTTTTTTCTTCTTCTTCGTCGTGATTAATTATCGCCGGGAAGCAAATAAGAAAATTTATCTAAGATCGAATTTCCCGCAAGAACTTCTCGTTTTCAGCCAGCCGGCATCGACTCATTCGGCGGGGCAAAGTCGCACATAAATACGGGGATTCAGTTTACGGTAAATGGCGTTATGCCAGGGTACCTTTAAGTGTCGCTTTCTTCCAAACAGTGATGCGTGAAAACCGAAATGGTTTCGAACGAGTATAGACCTACCTAGATTTTTGCCGCGATTGTGTGAAAAGCACCGAACTACCCTCAGGAAGAAGATTGGCCATCTTTCACTTGCAACAGTCGTTGTACGTCCCAATCGGAGCTCGAACCATATACCAGATTTGAATGTTCTTACCGCACGCAGAGCAGTTCTGCACACTCGCACTTCACTTTTGCGAAACATGCGAAACCTTCGGCTTGATTTCACTCGAGCGCACAGAAAGCAAAGTAAATATTTGCGTCGATAGTACAGTACAAAGCCCAGCTATGGCACGCGGGCACTAAGTACTGACTGGACGAACAGTTCAAAATTGCGGAGCGGAGTAAATTCGCCCAAAGGGCTTGCTTAGCTCATCGTACATACATTTCTGAAACAAAAGTGAACGAGCTCGCATCGTTACACTCGTTATTAGCTTTCAGAGGTCGTTAATTGTGTGTAACAATATTGATCTCGGTGTATGATATGAGAACCAAACCACTTTGTCAGTCTTGATAATATTGTACTGTATATCAGCGCCAGTCAACGGCGCCCGAGCCAGGAGGGCTCGTGAAGCTGGGAGCTGTAACATCGTTTGAACCCTAAAGACATTTGTGAGAATGAGAGCTCGTTTCACGAACGGTGTATGACCGGGTAAACACGCTGGACGCAAATTTGCCTTCAAACCGGAGGGGGGAAATGGCTTATTTTCTTATTAAAAAAAAAAAATGCCTAAGGTGTCGGGGGACACACGATAGAAGCGAAGCTTCTTTCGCACTGTGGACCTATCAGTCGGTAGGTGTGTGTACTGAATGTTATCTAATAGAAAACTGTTAACGAAGGTGTGGAGGGGAAGCAGTCTGGTTTTAGACACGCGCTATCTCTCTTTCGCTATTCTGACGCAGGCCCATTCGGGGCGTTTCCGGGATAGGGAGTGCGGTGTCCTGGGGCCAATTTGGCATGCGTGCATCGCCATATGCCCCTCTATCATCGATCTCTCTTTCGCTCTCTATCTGACTAAATGTGGGTGGAGTGTTACTACGTCACTTCCGTTGCATGTTTCCGCGTTCGTTTTACTTTTTCTACATTAACTACCCATCCTGAATCTGTAAAACGAAGCCCTGCTTCAAAAAAACTTCGGTTACCTACATAAATCATAATTAAGGCAGGTGGTGAATAAAGGGGTACTTGTAAGACGACTGCAATTTTCAGGAAATCGAACTTAAATTTCAGCGTGCAATATACACTGCAGGACAAAAGTCTTCATTAACCCCCCAAAAAATCATGATTCTCCTTCTATTACCAAAAAGGAACCAGCAAATGACTGGAATCTCCTTAATGAAATTTCCTTTGAAAAATTGATAAAAGATTTTGCATTTGCTAAGGTGAGAAAAGTGAATTTATTAAATACCATAAATAATAGATACCTCAGGACAGTATCAGTACTATTGTATAATTTTACTTAATAATTTTTTTAATTCAAATCTTGATGTTTGGTAAATTGTGATTTTTGTGGAATTTAAGATTTAGGTCTAGCTTTTATAATTTTCACACTTTCTAGTTTCTGATTTTCAGTACAGACTTAGACTTTTGTTACTTATTACGTTAGCTGTAATAGTAATAAGGACTTGTTCATTTAATTTGTTTTGAACTGTTCTCAAATTTTTGATTTGAGGAAAATATTAAATACAGTGGATTCCGCTTAATGTTATCGCATTGGTCCGAGGTAAATTTAATAACAAGAACCGGACAATAACAGTAACCGGAAAATCAAATAAAAATTTATTCATCAATAATATTATTATTCTCAATGGAAAGAAGAGCCAATTTTTATTTGCTTCTTGCTACCTTCCAACATATTTTTTACTGTTTTTTACACATGTCATACAAGAATAATGCAAATGAAAATCTTCACCATAATATTGGAAGCCTTCATTCAAAACTTCTAATTCATTTCACATTTCTGCATAAGAGGATGGTTTAGGTAACAGTTTTTAATTAGGATGTCTATCGTGAACACTCAAGTCTCTACGTTTTTGGTGTATTATTACTCATTTTAGAACCATTTTAGGTCAAGAAAAGAATGACATGAACGGTCAGTCACCAGACACAAACTGTGCACTGTTGTAATGAGGATGAAAGAGGAAGAGATAATGCCGTTCGTGTAAAAACTGGTCAAATATAGAAGGAAAATTGATAACATTATGCGGAAGGTCAATTACATTAAGAGGATTATTGTACATGTGTTAAGACATAAATGTTTCGTTTTTACCACTTTCAATAACATTAAGCGAATCATAACATTAACCGCGATAATAATAGGCGGAATCCACTGTAATTAAAAACGTTATCATTTCTCAATTTTTTCATAGACCTTTGTATGCCAGAACACACAAACATAAAAAATAAAAAAAAGTAACTACATTTATTGGAATATGTAATCATACGAGAAGTGGAAGGGGCGGCATGCTATATTGGTTTTAAGAGCACCATAAATTATTTTGCCCAGGGCGTCGTCAAACCTTAATCCAACGCTGACAAAGAACTCATTCAAATTAAACTGTATTTATCAAGGAATAAAAATAAAAATATAAAAAAATTCTACGTCAAGGTCTGGCTTTGGTATCGTCATTTGAAACTACCCTCCATTTCATCATCTTTCAAACCAGTCTACTCCCTTCAATTTTAAAATGTTCAACTTAATGTCCAACTCTGCATTTTAATAATATTTTTGGGGAGATAAGTTGGGCGGTTTTTAGCTCATCTGATATTGAAGAATAATAATTTCCACCATTTATGTAAATTTGGCTTGCTTCATTTTATGGAGTTTTAGCCGCCTAAAACCAGCAATTCGCCTTGTGTGCGACGTTCGAAATAACATCATCCTCTTCCACCGATACCTCTTTCACCCATTAAAAGCATCACGCCTTCCTCATCCCAAAACCTATTGGTTATTCCATCACTACGAAAAGTACACGACAACCAATTAGTAAATTTCTAAATTCGACAACCGGACTCATACGCCATACCTACTCCCCCGACGACCTAACATCAGAACCCCCAATTCAGCACACACGAGCTCGTTGTACTCAAAATTGTCTCATCTAGGAGAACCCCTTCTTAAGTTGGCCGAGCTCGAAGGTACGAAGCTCGGACTTTATATAAACTCTTTACATGGGCCAAAATTTCGGTCTTGATTCAGTCATGCTCTCTCCAAAAAGTTAGGTGGAGACTTCGTTCTCGTCTCTCGCATCCAAATCTGGGACTTGGAAAATTAACGTGCAACTGAAATTATGTCGTGTCGTATACTCTCAAAGCTCAGTGGCTAACCGTTGTAATCTTTCAATAACGTTAAAATCAAAGTGTTGTCGAATATATTAATAAATGTATCCAAACGAATCTGACTCGGCCAAGTCATTTGTCATACCGAGAATCTCTCATATTCGGGACTCGTTACCAAGCAGCCTCTGAGCCCACGCTGTGGACACTTCTGGTCTAGACAATCTACAACGCCAACCAGCAGAAGCCCGAGAGGCTCTACAACACCACAACAGTTTCACAATTTTTACAGCATATAGTGACCATAATTGAAACTGTGGCCTCATTCACTGCATATGCCTTTTTCGATCGTGCATTTAAATCTCAAAGCGGCGACCCAGACCTATGGCGAAATAAAATTCAAAATTCGGAAAAAACCCAACTAGATGAGATCGAATCAATTATAAATAAACTTAAACCGGGTCGGGCCCCAGGACCTGATCAAATCGAAAATGAAATCCTGAAATCCTTTAAGAACTCTGTGATAGTCCCACTTCAAGCTCTCTTTAATACTACACTCACTTTGGGAATTCCTCCATGGCAGTGGTGCCAATCTGAGATCATTTTGTTGCTCAAAAAAGGTGACAGAATGAATATCAATAATTACAGACCCATTAGTCTCACTTCTAACATATGTAAAATGTTCATGTCTTTGGTTAAAAACAGAATATACAAACTCCTAGGTAGCCAACAACCAACAGAACAAGCAGGTTTCAGAAAATCTTTCAGTACTATTGATCATATTCAAGCTATTAACCAACTTTTAGAAAAAACAAATGAATTTCAATTAAATCTCGCAATTATTTTCATAGATTTTAATAAAGTATTTGACTCTTTGTACCATGATAAAATCTTGGTAGCCTTGGCATGCCAAGGCATTCCAGAGGACATCACCAATTTTTTAATGATTATTTACAATAATTCTAAAGCTCAAATTAAATTAGATGAAATATCAAAAAATTTCCAAATCTCCCGAGGAGTCAAGCAAGGAGATCCCTTATCACCCAATATTTTTAATGCAGTTTTGGAACAGGTATTTCGCCAGCTAAATTGGGGGAATAAAGGTTTTAAAATCAAAGACAGAAATGGAAACTTGTTTGATTATAAATTTTTGAATAATCTTAGATTTGCAGATGACATTGCTCTGATAGGGAGAAACCATACTGAACTGAAAACTATGGTGAACGACCTGGTAAAAGAGAGCCGCAAGGTGGGAATATCAATCAACCAAAATAAAACAAAAATTTTGACAAATATTACAAATTTTGAAAAAATTGAAATTGAGGGCAGGGAGATTGAAGTTGTCTCAGAGTACAAATATCTTGGTCAAACAGTAGCATTTACTAACAAAACA
The DNA here is from genome assembly GCA_031841125.1 of Acanthococcus lagerstroemiae. Classification (NCBI taxonomy): domain Eukaryota; kingdom Metazoa; phylum Arthropoda; class Insecta; order Hemiptera; family Eriococcidae; genus Acanthococcus; species Acanthococcus lagerstroemiae. The sequence goes on from CM063110.1 coordinate 40,068,859, forward strand.
GAAAAATAATTAAAAATTCGAAGAACAAATGCGTGGAACGCTTTTTGGTCATTACAAAAAATTTTTAAAAGTAATTTAGAATTAAAATCAAAAATACGTATTCTAGAAAGCTCAGTTCTCCCAGTCCTCACATATGGTGCTCAAACATGGGCTACCACGAAAAAACAAATCTGTAAAATTCAATCTACCCATAATTCCATGCTACGAAGCATTTTAGGAGTAAAACTTAAAGATCAAATAAAAGTAAGTTCAATTTTGGAAAAAACTAATGCCAAACAGGTCTGGGTCCATGCAAAAAGGCTCAAACTAAAATATGCAGGACATATAGTTAGGGGACTCCTCTTATAAATGGAACAAAAGATTAACGTTGTGGGTCCCGCATGAGAGGAGGAGGAGAAGAGGGAGACCCCTAACAAGGTGGTCAGACGAGTTGGTTCGAAATTTCGGTCAAAATTGGCCCATGGTGGCCAAGAACCGAAGCAAATGGAAACAGGTGACGGAAACCTATACCCAAAAATGGGCGATCGAAGGCGAGGAGTAAAATCTTGAGGGGGTTTCACTTACCTACCAAATGGTTTATGTTAATTTTTTTGTATTCTTTTTTCTATCCTCGCATTGGATCATGGTGTAAAAATAAAAAAAATTAAAATTAAAATCCGAAATCGACCAATCAATTTTCTATACTTGACATTTAGAGGCGCAGAAAATTATCTAAAAAATGATTGCTACTTATTACTGTTCTCGTATATTCCTTCGAGACGAGGATAGCATTTCAACGAATGGCTATTTTTACTAAGAGAGAGAAGACAGAAAGAAAGAAAGAAAGAAAGAGAGAGAGAGAGAATATACTGGTTCTGTAAAATTTATTATAGTCGACCGTTCATCGCTTGTAGGACATAAAAAAGTAAGTCGCCAAGCCTTCATAAAAGTATTATTATCTTCACTACAGTCGAAATTCGAATATTTTCTTTCTCCTTTACTTTTCAAACCAGGCTCTATCGGGTGCCCAGCTATGTTATACCTGTCCAAGGGTCAAATCTAATCCGAAACGTTAAATTTTTCAATTTCGCTGACGTCCGAATAATCCGGACTAAAAATTAGCGATTCTTTCTGGGTACCAAAATGAAATTTTATCTTTCTACACATAATTTCCGAAACACGTTACGCGTGATTCAGCTTACGCCACCGCTAGAACATTCGTTTATTCACTAAAAGCCTTAATTTAAGTCATGTTGGGCTCCGTCATATTTATGTTTTAAGGTTTCACCGAACATACTCGTATAAAGCGATAATTATTCTTAATTTACCTCATGAGAGTAATAAGATATTTCAACTGCGTGTAACTAAATATAATTCAAGAAAATTTCTATAGTAGCAACGGTTGCTCATGGATAGCCGTATTTAGCTTTTCGCTACCTGAGGACAAAATTACTGTACGTGTCGTCCTTTGCCTCCAGGGACGGAACTGGAGGGAGGTGTAGGGGTTGAAACACCCACCAATAATTTGGCAGTCGGCAAATTTTGAAACTGTTCATTTGAATCTTTCATATTTTACGAATGTTTATTTGTTCATTTATTTTTTTAATTTAAAAATATTTCGATTAAAAAATTTGACAAATTTTAATTTAAAAGAAATTTTGTCGGTGAATTTTTATAGTTTTCACAAAATATTTGTCGGCAAATTTTTCTTCTCTGCCTCCCGAAACTGAGCGTCAAATTTTGTTTCTGAAAATAGAGTACTCTGGACTCCTGTCAGAAACTAGTCAGTCAAAAGTCGAAGGTTTCAAGCTGAATATCGAAAGTTATCTGAAAGGTTGAAATAAAGCTGAAATGTAGAAGACATTTAGAAAATCTGAAAGTCGGTAGCAAACGTTGAATTTCGAATTTCAATGACTATTCTGTTTTTACTAGATTCTCTGTCTGACCTAGAGCCTGAAATTTGAGAAGGTTGAACATTTTATTAAAATTTTAAAGTTGAAAGCAAAAGACTTATTTTCCAATATCACAAGCTGAATCCGAGGCAAATGTTCTATTGTTTAGTTTACGGGCTTTAGTCTGATGAATATATAGAAGGGAAATTTAGTCTGGAACAAAAGTCAAAACTCCATGAGTTTTTCCCGTAAGAACGGAAGGGAGCTTGTGGCACGGATTCCCCATATCCGATCGACCTGGAACTTTATAGGTTTTTTTTTTTAATTTAATTTTATTGGAAGCAATTTTACGAGACGAATCAGAGGAAATTCAGAAAAAAATATCACCAAACCAAGAGTAAGTAACGACCACCTTAATGTGTAGAGGAAGTTGTGTGTTCCTCTCAACTATTCCCAACACCCTTCGAGCTTACCCTCCCAGACTAGGATATGCTCATGTGCGCAAATGTGAGTGCTTGGGGATAAGGTTCCAATCTGCATTTGCAGAGACAAAACTATGTGGTGAGGGGGTGAAACATCCCCAATAATTTGGCAGTCAGCAAATTTTGAAACTGTTCATTTGAATTTTTCATTTTCAAAAAACGTTTGTTCATTTGTTTATTTTATTTTTCAAGTGAAAAGTATTTTGATTGAAAAATTGGCAAGTTTCCAAATTTAAGAAAAATATTGTCGGCGAATTTTTGGTTTAAAAAAAAAACTTGTCGGCAGATTTTTCTTCTCCCCCCCCCCAATCGAAAGTCAAGTTTCGTCTCTGCTTCCTCCCCAAAGGTCCAAAATGATATTCTTACCCATTAACATTACGCGATCAGAATTCTGCTGAAACCTTTCAAAACAGTTTTTTTAACATTCTCGTTCCCCTATTTCAGGTCTGCAATTGCAAAAAAACCAACTCAATCGCTTCTTGCACCCAGCTCTCAACTGCACCCATTGCCGAAAAACAGGGTGTTTTTAATATGGAAATTCTAGACAGGCTGTTTCATCATCTCCCCGCAGTCAGATCGATGCGGGATAACCAAGGATCTTCCAGTGCTAAGAAATAAATAAACAATAAAATTCACGGAAGGCCAAGAGTTGAAATACATTATTTCTGTCCTGAAAACATCTTAGGAGAAATTCTACCCATCATAGGGGCTGGCGTCTTTCATGTTATCACCTCGTGGTGGTGCAAATACAAAACTAGTAAATAAGAAACCCTGGGAACTTAAAAACGTGACAGAGACACGTAGTGTATATGCTTTCGTACCCTAATAAAATACCTCGTAAAAATACGTGTCTCCTACAGAGACACGTAATGTAACATTTTTTGTGTATGCTTCTGAACTATGTATTAGAGGTCGGGTTTGTTAGGTCGCTGGCTGACCTCGAATATCGGATCAGATTTTTGATTCCTGACTTTCGAAAGTCGAGTCTTGTATAAGGATAGAGCTGTCGGATCGCTTATTTCGATAACTGCGTCAGACTTCTCATTTAGACCGGATCAGGGTCTCTATCTCAAAATGATCTACTCTTTTTAAATGGCCAACATCAACTTGGTTTATAAAATGGAACACGGTATCGAACTAGAAGTTTTTCGGATCGTTTATTTGGAATATTTAATCACATTTGTCGGGCGGCGCTCTACTTGGAGCCCAAATTTTATTTTTTACCTAATAATGGGCAAAATCGACTTTGGCTTGAAAAAGTAAATAAAGTATTGAAATTAGGTTTTTGATGGGGGGGGGGGAGGTTGTAGACTTCGAACATCGAGTTAGATTTTTTGTTGGGTCCGATTTGGACACCAGCATCAACGTTTTACACTTCAATTAAGGGGCAAAATTAAGTTGATTTGGAAAGTATCGAATTAGGTTTGTTCATACCTGCATTCAAAACTTCACTGTAAACATTGACAAATTTTACAGTGCGATTCGGAGGTATTTTATCCATATAATTTGAAAGTTAATACAAATTAAAGTCAAAATTCACCGAAAAAAAAATCAAAGTTCCCGCTCTTCTCTGCTACATTAGTGGGTCAAATGGCAATTTCAGAGGAGCGCAGCTGAATAAAATGAGATAACTCTAGCCATTATTTGGTAAAATGTTCATTTTGGAGTCCAGTTATCGTTAAAATTAAATAACTAATGCGATAATTTCGAATTTTTAAAAACCTGAGGCCGATACATCGAAAGTCAATTTTATTCATTTAAATTACAAACTGTCGACATTGGGGCCCAAATCAGGACTGGACTGAAAATCTGCTGAGATTTTTAGAATGAATGACCTCTTTCTTTTTTCATTTTTGTTCTCACTCGAGCCCTGAAACCGCCCCTTCGAGCATTACCTCAGGGACATCGGGGAGCCTGTTAGGGCTGCCTTAGCCCTCTACTCTTCTTGCCGGGAATCGGCCTAGATCAACTGCGCTATCTCTCTGTCCAATACCCGTATCACTACTCACTAGCCCCGTGGCTTATGACGGTGAGTTCAACGACTTACCCATTTACAGCTTTCAGATACTGGCGACGGATTATACACTTCTTGGAAGCCTCTGCTGTCAGTGGTTGTGACTCTGTGTACGTTATCAGAATGCGATGTTAGAATGTGTGATGAGTTCTTTCTTACATTATTGATAACGATGCCGGCGTTGGAAATCAAACCCGGTGCCTTCGGGTTAGGAAGCCGAGTTCTTATCGCTACGCCACAAAGCCACAGCATAGAATGAATGACCTAAAAAAATCACTATTCCGATTCTGAGTTCAGTTTGCCAAAAATGAGTCAATTTTGCCTATTTGATGCGTAAAATGTAATTGTTTGGAGTCCAGATGGAGGTCGGATCAAAATTCTGATACAGACTTTAGATCGCCGTTCCAACAAATTCCGATTTTGATACTTTGATTAATTTGTCGAGCCAAGTCTATTTTGACCATTGTAGGTCAGTAATTTTTTGGATCCAGATCGGAATCAGATCAGAAATCTGATTCAATATTCGAACTCAGCGAGCCAATAAACCCCATTTTCGATACTTCTATTTATTAATTTCTCAAACCCAGGGCCGGCTTAAGGCCCGGGCGAGCCGGGCGCTTGCCCGAGGCGCCGTGAACGTAGTGGCGCCGAACAAACTTGAAGTGAATTCTTTCTTTACGTATCTTACTTCTACTCATCTTAAGAATTTTGCCTGGAAGTTCGTCAGAATAGATGTAAGAACTACGATGTTCATTTACCGCAATGTGTATGAAGGCAGAAAAATATTGCAAAAAATAGTAAGGACCCTTGCCCGGGTGAAGATTTTTCCTTGAGCCGGCCCTGCTCGAACCCATTCAGATTTATTCATTTTCAACCCCCGAAATCTTGGATGTGATACTTAAAATCAATGACCTACGAAAAATTTTTTCGCTCAAGTGTACCCAGTAGTATGACATCATAGTAACAGGCGCGTTATGAGGGCTATTACGGGGGACCGTTACGGGGGGAGCGTTACAATTTTCGCTCAAGTATACCCAGTAGTAGAAGCATATAAAATGTTTAAAAGCTTCCATGGAAATTTCTATTAACAACACGGCTGCAGACTGCAGTTGCGCAGCAACAACACTACTGCAGAATGTAAATGTCAACCACTGAATTCGTGTCGGGGGAGCGTTACGGTTTTCGCACAAGTATACCTAGTACTAAAAGCATACAAAATGCTAAAAATAAATTTCCATGAAAATGTCAACGACTGAATTCGTGACAGGGGAGTGTTGCGGTTTTTGCTCAAGTATACCCAGGAGTAAAAGCATATAAAATGGCAAAACCCTGACGTTTTTGAGGTAATGTTCGAAAGGGCGCTGGCTTCGTATCAGGGGGAGCGTGTCCCCTGACTGGAAGACATAAATTTCCATGGATAAACACGATTTTTGCTCAAGTATACTCAGTAGTATGACGTTATAGTAAAAGGAGCGTTACGGGGAAGCATTACGGTTTTTCGCTCAAGTACACCCAGTAGTAAAATCATATAAAATGCTTTAAAGAAAGTCCGAATTTCGACCAAAACGACGAGATTTTAACTGGAAACAATCATCATTTCCGATCATTTTTAGTCAGAAAACGACCAAATTCTTATCAAAAACGACATTTTGTTTTTCTAGTACATCAACAGGTTGTTGTTGATGGTGGTCATCGGTATCGTTTCTTGGGCAGAGAATTGCTTATTCCCACAACCAACTGCCTGTTTACTTTACTGCGAGAAAATATTTCCCCGCCACTAAAAGGAGGCTGAAATATTTAATCGACTCTGGAATCTCAAATGGAAAAATGTTGGAAAAAGGCATCAAAATAGGGACTTTTTGAATTGCTGGTTCCGAAAATCCAATCACAAAGCTGAACTCAATCCGAATTTAAGCTACAAAACTAATTTCCTCCTTCTAAGGGGTGAAATTGACGTTGAATGAAGCATCGAAAAATATATTTTTAAGTTTTTTGATTTTGCAAATTTAATTAGATGCTTGATCCGATCTTTTAATTTCGACTACAGAATTCAATGTTAACCCTATAAATGGAAAACACTGTACCGGAATAAGATTTCTTGAATTTCATCAGCCCCCTCCCCAACCTACCTGAAACTATTCTAGAGAATTAATTTCTCATTTCTCTTCTCATTCCTCCTTTCTAGGTAAGCAAGCGCTTCGGGGGTAATGCCCTTCCCAGACGTATTACTCCATCTCATCGTCTGCGCCCTCTTAAAAATGGCCCTGATACCTCGGAATGAAACTGCAAATCTAGGAGTTTATTAACCCAGCACAGTTCGGAAATGCAGTTATCTCGGAAATAATCAGCGAGGAAAACAAAACGCAGGCGAGCCTTCCATGTCAGTTCAAAGTGTCGTCATCTCTTTCCATAAAGATCATTCGTAATCGGCCATTTCTAGTGCATCTAATGATACCTATACAGCAACCTATTAAACAAATAACAGAGGAAATCCGTGCCGGAAATAATGTCACCACAACTGCATAAAAATGTAAATTGAGAAGGTGAAATAGAAAAGAGCGACCGATATAATTTCCTCACACCGAACCGAGATAAACAATATGAAGATTCTCGCTGTGCAAATAATCTGCTTTAATAATACACGAAATCACTAATGGCGGAAAACACTATAAACCGTCGCGATTTTTAATTAAATATCTCATAGGCTCGAATAATAGCGCAAAATTTAATTAATAAAAGAACATCAACGACGTCTTCGGTCTTTATTAATTTTTGCTGCTTCAATTTTTTGTTTTATCTTTTTTTTTTTACTTTTTTTTATTATACTTCTTACTCTTTGTCGTTCCTTTTTTGCTTCGTTTCTTATTTTTTGTTACTGAAAACCAGAAGTCGATGAGAAAGCTGCGATGATATTATCGCTATAACGTGAAACCGTTTTATATTTTCTGTATCGTTTTTCATTTCAGCATTAAACTTAGCGCATTCGGCTACATATTGTGAGACCTCGTCCCTCTGGATTGCAAATAACTCGACTGGAAACGAGCATTGTCGCAGGTGATACTTATTGTAATTGACTCGACGAATTATCTGGGAACGTACGGAAGGCTAAAATTTAGGGCGATCATTTGCGAACAATACTCCGTCCTTGTGAAAAGTGGTTCAGCTACGTAAAATCCACTGTAGCAGCGGTTTCAATGAGCCACTACCTCGATTGAATGAGAAAAATCGTTTCTCTCAATGTACTGAAAACCTAAATTGCCTCAAGGCCCACCCTACAAAATGTACACGTCCTCTATCCGAGAAGTATAGGACATGGCCTCAAAGCTAAAATTTGTTGCCAGAAGGCGAGATAGCGTTTGTTTCTTCAAAATCTCGAGTAGCCTGAACGAAAAAATATTTTCGAACAAAAGTTACTATCGGTGATGTGTCAATTTGACCTATCTGCCTTAGGAATGTCATAGAAGAAATTCTGTATAAGGAAAGAGTCTTACAGAAAAAACTTACCTCTGTCGAAAATGAATTAAGGTTGAGCGCCGGGTATCCAAAAATTGAAAATTTTCGGCAGCGTTACCGACGTTTGGTCATTTAGACCACAGGTAGACAGAAAAAACAAATTGTTGAAAATCATTCTAAAATCTTTTAAAAATCATGATTTGAAAATCAAAAAATTATTTTCCGAAAAATGATCACAAATCATGAAGAAAATAATTATTTTCATTATTTTTCGATTTTCAGATCGAAAAAATTCTGAAAGAAAAAAATTTAAATCTAAAAATCAAAATCATTAAAATCAAAAACTAATTGATTTTCAAGAGAAATTAATGGTCTGATAGAGGGCTCAAAATTTGACACAAATAATGAAATAAAATATGGGTGTGGCAACCGGATAGAGTTCCTAAATTATTTAACTCTCACAGAAAAATGTAGCTCTTTGAAAAAACTGACATTGCGGTAAAGAGCACCAGACTTGATGTACCGTCGACTGAGGTAATATCGGACCCCGGTGATAATATTGGCTACTTATGATTTGTTTACTGATAACGATACTAGCGCTCCTACAAAAAGTCACAAGTGGCCGATATTACTACCGATATCTGATATTGTCCGAGTTGACAGTAAAAAGCTGAAATAAAATATGGGCACTGTAACTAGGTACAGTACCCGTATTTACCCCTCAACTGCATTTTCAGATTAACATTTGTATGAATTGGCATCTTTGGAAAACGTGTTAATATTTTCCACAAAATTTAAAAAGTTTGGTGCTGATGCTTTCAGTTTGTAAGAAAATGATTTAAAAGGATCATCGTCTTTGTTTCATATATTCTTAAAATAAAAGCCAACCCCCTAATGTCCCTGTTTAGTATAAGCAAAGTAGCTAATAAAAAAAAAATGTTTACGAACATTTGTTGAAAACTGTACCTAATCGGCGGTCTTCTGAATAATATCTCAAAAATCCCCCTCCACACCCATTTCTGAGATCAAAGGCCTCAAATTTGTTGTTTTTTTCCCAAAAATTTCAAGAGCCATGATCGATTTCGAAAAATATTTCAAATTAAATTTGCTCTACACTGGATTTTCCATTAAAATGGTCGTACACTTCTTTTTGTATCTGTCTTCTAACTTGAGTAACCAGAGGTTGAAACTGACTAGTTTTCAGTTTACACCTAAGCACCTACTTTACGGGCATGGGGGAGAAGTCATTTTGACGCACTTTCTCACTTCACTGATTGGTAGGAATAGATTCGACCTCAATTTGCATTGGAGCCAATTCCCCATTTCACTATCTTTCATTCCAGGGAATTTTTTCTGAGCGAAGAGAACTCACACAGACAGAGCATGAAATAGCTTATTAAACTGAATTACCATAATTGTAGATCTCCCTCGCTCAGAACTGAGTTCGGCACAAGAAGAAGAAAAAGAAATTTTTAACCCCCTCCCCTCCCCAGGAATCACCGATGGCAGTTTGCATTCATTTTCAAGTGTTTTCAAATTTTTCGGACACTTGTTGACCTCGAAGAAAACTAATTTGGAAATCGAGACATCGCGTATAAGATACTCGAGAGGCTATTGAATTCAATTTTATCGTAGGAAGCGGGGGCTGGCTCAATATGAGGTCAAATAAACTCTGTATACCTATTATTAGGTTTTCAGGGCCACAAAATTTATTTTCTAAATATTTCCCAGCTATCCCCCCTCTCTCCCGAGTGCCACAATTTTGAAGTAAAAGAGAATATAATATCGGAATTGAAATTAGCGACCCTGAGCGCCTGATATTTGATATCCATATTGCATTTCTTGACAATATAATTTTCAGCTTCCCCTTCCCCAGGAGCCACAATGTTGATTTGAGGTGAAAATAGTATCGAAAATGAATTCGGTAACCCCCGAAAATGTAAGACTAGGCATACGAATTGCACTCGACCTCATTTTCATCTCCGTCCGTTCCAGGTGCCATAATTTTGTAGTAGGAGACAAAAATGTCGAAATTGAGTTCAGTTGCCTGGAATATCGTGCACACGATGTCCCGTTTTCCAATTTGGTTTTCTTTAAATTCAAAAGATGCCAAAAAAATTCAGCTCAAAAACGCTTGAAAAAATGCAAAACTACCATCGGTGGTTCATGAGAGGAGCGGTAGTGGAGAAAAATTCCTATGAATGGAAAGTTGACGGAGTGGAGAATCAACTCCAATAAAAGTGTAAGTAAGAAAATAGGTCAGCGAATGACCTTTCCCCACATAGAGCCTGTGTTGAAGTGTGGTCTGAAAACTGTTCAATTTCAACCCCCACTTGCGCAGATTAGGGAACAGATACAAAACAATGCATACGACCATATTTTGTAAGAAATTCGGTGTAGAACAATTTTTGTTTGAAACATTTTTCGGCATCGATTACAGTTCTCGAAATTATTGAGAGAAAAAAAGGGATCACTGATTCTTCATAAAAAATTTAACTCATAGGGTTTGGGGCAGAATTTTTGAAATTTTATTCCGAAGACCTTCGATTACAGTTTTCAGCAACATCCCGTTTGTTATCAAAAATGTTCTCACATTTTATGCCTAATTCGCTCACACTAATTTTTATAGGCTCTTTGTTTCTGCATATTTCTAACCTAATTTAACTAATTTGAAATTATTTTACGGTTTTCTGCGTGATGGAGGGAGAGAACAGTTGCATAGCCAGGGGGTTCAGGGAGCTTAGACCCCCTTTACGACTTCGTTAAATCGTCCATTCAGCACCCCCTTTACCACCACATTCTCTTTTGGTTAAGACGAGCTCCCCCCCCAAACATTAGGTTGGCTACATTACTAGGAGAGAATAAACAATTTTTGCATTTTTGAAGCAATTTTCACTGAAAAGTAGGTAAAAAAATTCTTCAACCCCCCTAGCCCCCTGAAACGACCCAAAAAACCCTACTTCCAACATATTACAAGCTAACTTTTTTATTTGTCAGTAGTAGCCCCCTTATGAAGTTCGAAGAGGAGGATAGAAATGTAAAAACCTCAAGAATGAAAGAATTATCTTCACTGTATGCAGATACATCGGTTATGGATATGTCTTGTGGCTAGAGTGCTAGAGAACTCGTTCCACGCTCAGTCGACTTGATCTGTTGAGTGTGAGACACTTTTTACTCAGGACAGAGGCAAGGAATGAGTAATTACCTTGTACAACGAACGAAATTGCGCACACAAATCTAAACGTATGTCTATATATACTACATCGAATATAGTTAAAACACCTACATACCTCGAGTGCGGCCATACGCCATTTTGAACCTTATCGCGCGCGTGGATGCCGAGTCAAACTATGTGGAGCGCACCGCGTAGTCATAAGGTTCAAAATGAAGTATGGCCACACCTTGGGTTCTAGTATTACTAATGACTGTAGTCGATCAACTCCGTTCGATTGACGCGTTCACACTGAGATGACTCCATTTGATTGACTTTGACGGACCGACTTCCTAGGGCCAGACTTTTCCCAACCTAATATGCTCCTTGATCTTGATCTTTGAGAGTTAGCTTCATATAGACGAAGTATAAAGTCAATAAGAATTATATTTTACATCTTCTGTGGACGACTCGACTCCTGTAATGATTACTGTGTTGCCCAGCTACTTATTCCAATAGTGAAGGTGAAGAAGAAAAAGAGAACGTTTAAAGAATATTTGGAACTTGCCCTCTCAGTATTCTTGAAGTGATTTGTTCCTGAGTTCTGATTAAAAGTCTGTTCAGTGAGACATATTCGTTGAGGATTTGGTATGTAACAACGTATCTATTTCTGCCGTACTTTTTCCCTTATCAGTGAATTTTCAAAGGATAATGTGATGTGAATCGTGTCTCTTTTAAATATAATCAACTATTAATGGAAATTTTGATATTCCGTTTGAGGTTTCGAGGATGAAGCCTTACTGTTGTGGCTGTCTTCACCTGAAGACGAAACAACAACCACTGTTTGTAGCGATTGTGGGAATGTGTGATTCTGCAAATGAACAATTGGCTAGTGGACGAGTACAGCAAGATAAAGCCTTACTACATGATGCACAGAGGGTTTGTATATATTGAGGTTAAAATGCCAGAAGCAGAATCGTGAATATTATAAACAGTATCCAGGAGAAATACTACAACAGAGATTCTAAATCTGCATTCCAATAATAAATTTTGTTACCCTTGGTGATAATCTTGATTATGCGTATTCAAATTTATTGTCAACTTCCTTTGAATCAAAGTATAATTCCCATTTTGTCTCTAGCGCAGGAAAAATTAATTACAATTTTCCAAAATGCCACTTGGATGATTTAAAGAATTGTAGAAGAATGTTTTCTAGCTTCAGGAGTGGGTTGTCAGAGTGATGAAGCTTCGCAGTTTGAAATATGATTCATTCGTTCATTGAAATGAATTGTTTAACTGAATGAATTCAAGAACGAACCAGCCGACTCTCCTCGAGTAGCGAAGATACGTGTTCTGGGGTGCATTCGATACGATTTTATTCGACTTTCAGGCAACTTTTTCGTCACATCTACACTTAGGCGACTTTCTATTCGACTCAAGTCAATCAACACATTTCGTTTTCGACTGGTTATATGTAGTTTGGACTTTGGACGCAGCAAGGAGCAAGAGCGAATGTTGCGATGTCTGCATGCAGCGAAAACGGACGATACAACAATTGCTGTAATGACGTCACCATTGTGACATCTGAAGTGTCGGCCAAAACATGACGCCAGCACAGATTTTGGTTGATCACAGTCAATAGACCTACCCTTGTCAATTTGATTTTATTTAGTGGATTCGTACTCATCTTCCGTTTGACTCCTGTGGGCGTGGGCACCGGATTTTCTACATACCGTGTATTCTTTTTTCGACGACCCAATAAATATTCGTCCAGTTGGTCGCTTTTAACATGGCTGCACAATGCAATGCAGATGCCTGTTCAAGCTCTCGCTGATTTTTTAATTTGTTATTCGGCATCAATCCGTCGAATTATTTCAGTCGAACATTCAGCGGTAATTAGGTCCGGTTGATTGTCGAGCTCAACAAGTAGCCTCATTTTTCAGTCCTTATTGTATACGCGCGAGTCGATTAGATTTCATTAACTCGTAAAAAGGTCCGATTAGCGATTGCTGGAGCATAATGAGCGCCGAACTCGGTCGGGTTAATATCCGACGGATAGGATTCGGAAACGTAGATTTATTATTCATAAAAATGCTGCTATACTAAAACGATGTAAATCACTTCGTCGGCTCGCCTACCATTATTAAAGCGATACAGAGAGCAATTTTTTCCTTCGCATAAAGCGCACCCCTACCCACCGTTGACATTCTCGTCAATACATTCGATATTTTTTAAATAATTTACTCATCCAAGTGGACTCCTCGCCTCGTGCAGACCTGAGAGTCTGCAGAGTACATTAGAATAGCAAATTGGGCTCGACGAACGATATAACGCTTATTTGCATTCTGAAAAATGGAAAAGATTTACATATAATTCTGAAAACGTGACTGGCTGTAACCTTTTGCCTCATGGAAAATGAGTAAATTCGAAAACCGAAGGAAACGGCGTTTGTAAAAATTACTGGAAAATCCAATTTATCGCCTGATTATCAGGAAACTTTTCTCCGTGCGAATTGTATCAATATTATCGTGTTTTTTTTTTCTTCACCCAACTAATTCAAATTATCTGCTCATTAAGTGGCTATGTGAAAGCGACGTCAAACATTTCGAATGGCGGCGAATTAGGTGTACAAGAAGCGGTGTGTGACTGGTGTTTAGCTGATTTTTAGAAGAACCGATTAAAAAAAAAAATCAGCTATTGATTAGAGTAGTACTTCTGATTAAATTTTTCGAATTTTATGGTCATCTGTACTTTTGACTGAAGAAACATAAGTGCCCCATTAAAATATTTCTGATTTTTATTACGTTTTAAGGGTTGCTGCTGAAGGGTGAAGTTTTACATTTACCTACTTCTCGAAAGAATAACGCCTATTGTAAGTCTGATCGTCTGATCCAAAAACTACTCTCAAAAACGGATTCGGTGACCTTAAAAACCATCTACCATCTCGAATTTTATTCCTCCTCCTTCCCTTTGTTCTGCTAACTGACCTTATATTCCATTTACTCATATAAAGTAATGAAAAACTGACTTATCATTGGTAGTAGAATATCAGAGACAATTTTTCACTCATTTGACTGTAGAAATGTTAATTTTTAGAGACAGTTTTAGGTTTTAAGAAAGTGATTAATATACGTGACAAACAAGTAATTTAAAACTTTGTCGTTGTTTTTTTTTGTTTTTTGTTTCTGAGATTGTGATTGTCAGATACTAATCCCAATAAAGAGACTAAAACAGCCTGAATGAAGACGTACGCCATTTTAAATCCCGCTTGGTTCTATGAAAAGATCAGCTGAGCAGTAATCACCGCTGACCATTTTTCATTTTACGGAACCAGCGAGATTGAAAATGGCTTATGCCTTCACATGGGTGTTTTAATGAGGCTTTATAAACTTTGTACGGGCATGCTCATCTGCTATTTTAATCCTTACTTTCTTTGAAACAGGCAAACTTTATTGGGATGTGGAATGGAATGTAGGAGCGCTAATGTGCACTTCCTAATGAAAGGTTGAGTGAAATAACATTGCCGTAAATAGGGAATACGGGTTTTTCAAAAAATCAAAATGACGGGTATGCTTCAAATTTAAACTGTAGGGAGCTACATATTCGAACTTGCGATTAAACATTTAATATGTTAGGCAGCAAAATTAGTAGAAGGGCAGTGACGTAAAATATGAGAGGTACGTTATCAGTTGCCGGCCCGATCCGCGCGACCTATTTATTTTTTCTCCATGATCACGATCACCCCATGAGGGTTTACAAAACATCCGCTAGATGTCAGCCACTTTGATTCCAAGTCCCAATGTTATACATTGCTGGTTGCGTTTGAAGTGAGCATACCTTTATAAAATGGACGTTGTTAAGCGTAACAGAACCAACCAACATTTTTTGACAAAATGAGTTATTAGTACTGTTGGAAAGAGCATAAAATGTAGAATTTTCCAAAATTGGGCCCCGATACAAAACTGTGTACCCACGTTGAAAAAAGCTTATCAGTAAACGCTATGTCATACAGTTTCTACATGGCTCTTAGCTTCGAATCATGTGTTCTCAAAAAACAGATTTTGTTGATTGGTTCTATTATGCTTAACAGCTCCAAATAACCTTGATTCGTTAGAAGTTTTCCTAAAATAGGAATTGAAGATAAAAAATTTGTAATAACTATTATTGCTTAGTCAGATATTTGATTTCAAATTAGTGAATATCCTAAAAAAGAAATTATTCGGGAGAGTTTCATTGATTAGACGCTGTTAAGCAAGAAAGACTTAAGCGACATTTGTTGACATAATGAGTGAAGTATTAGTATCCTTGTTCTTTGGAAAGAGCATAAAATGTAGAATTTTCCAAAATTGGGCCCCGATACAAAAATGTGTACCCACGTTGAAAAAAGCTTATCAGTAAAAGCTATGTCATATAGTTTCTACATGGCTCTTGAACTTCGAATCACGTGTTCTCAAAAAGCAGATTTGGCTAATTGGTTCCCTTTTGCTGAACAGCGTCCAAATATAGTTCATCATTTTATGTGGTCTAACCAAGAGTTTCCAAAATTGATAGCCCTGTGCTGAAAAGGTGATCGTGGATGTCATCACCATAAGGATGATGCATGTAACTTGAATTGGTCAATAAAATGTTTTCTTTCGACTTACAATACCTAGATGAATTTAGAGACTGAAGTCTCTAGTTTTCATTTATGAACTTGGAACAGCTCCATTTTCCATGTATTAGTTGTTTACAAGCGCTTTTTGTACCAATGGTGAACTTTCATAGGAAAAACAGTAATTTGAAAATCAACTTATTCATCTAAAACTAGAACTAGAGCGAATAAAGTGCATTAAATTACCTTTCATCATAAACTAGATGAGACTTCAAGCTTCAATTTGACATGTTATATGACTCAAGAAAACCTGATGTTTTTAGCAATAATTACAAAAGCTTTAAAGTTTATCAATTTTACATGTATTCTTATGGGAACATCAACCTTGATCACCGTTTTCAGGAGTCGACACTAGCAAACCTGGTCACGGTTTTATCACCTAAAGTCTGGTCCAGTTAAGAAACATTATTTTTTCACGGCCCTGATAACGTGTTCGTGAACTCGTGTTTCCCTTCCAACTTCAAAACACCTATATATCAACATGTATTGCGGGTAGCCAGTTATGTTTCTTCAGTTTCTTAACTGGACCAGACTTTATAGATGACCCGATAACAACATATGAGGAGTTATCTGTCAAAATGGGCGCAAGACAAACAGGTGCCCTTTTTGCGGATATGCTGATTTTCGAATTCTGCGTGTCCTACTCTTTAGGAACCAGTTGAGAAATTTTCCAAAATCAACGAATTCACCGTACTATGCTGTCTTAAATACGTCCCTCTCTTGTAGCCCTTTACATTGTATACAGTCGCTTTACCTCTTATCAATATCAGTCGAACAACAAAAGCG
The DNA here is from genome assembly GCA_031841125.1 of Acanthococcus lagerstroemiae. Taxonomy (NCBI): domain Eukaryota; kingdom Metazoa; phylum Arthropoda; class Insecta; order Hemiptera; family Eriococcidae; genus Acanthococcus; species Acanthococcus lagerstroemiae. Next base: position 40,085,267 of record CM063110.1, read on the forward strand.
GCTTTCATTCTGAGATCGCTCTCAAGCGAAGTGGCAACCTCAAGTGTTCTGAGGTTCTGACAGAGAAATGTGGTTAAGTAGGAAAATTTAATAGACATCAACACATCAAGGGAATATTTCGATTTGCAGGTGTGATAGTGTGAGATGGCGGTGCCAAATACAAGTTCCAGTGTTCACGATAGCAGAACAGCAACGTCTTCGAAAGCTCGAAACTGTTAGATACCTATTGTGTTATGTTTCTCTGTGTTAAAGTTGATAAACTGAAACCCGCTCTGTATGTATGTACCAACGCATGATATTCTTAAGAGAAATATACAGTGGTGTAGTAGAGCGGGAACGGCGTTCCCACACTGGTTTTCCGCATATAGGAAATCATATAAATACGACTTTCCTTATAATTTGTCAAATATATTTAGCGTTCCCACACTGGAAAATTTGCCACTACACCACTGGAAATATATATTCTCTAAGACGATATTCAGTGAAATTGGCGCCGATAGATGATTACAAACGCATTGAATTAACATCGATTCTATGCTGAGATGTGTACAAACTTATGCAGTCATAACCAAGCATACCTACATTACATTATATCAAAGGGTGAAAAGCGAGTAACTCATTCCACGATACTATGCCTCAGAAATTACACATTTCGGTTGCCTTATCGGCATGGAGAGACATCTTCACTACTACATTAGCTTCAGTCACGAGAATATACATAATAACTCATCATACAGCGAGTTAGGAATTGTGTATTTTGTTTGATAAGTTGTATAAATGTATGGAAACAAGCAAAATGGAAGAGTAATACATGAAATTCACCGATATTATCTTATGGGAAAACAGCTACTGATAACCATAATATGTCCCAGGACACCAATTTTCCCATGGATCTAAAAAGGGCGCATGACATCCTCCTTCTTTCTGAATTCGTCCGCGTTCGTTTCTGAATGAACTAAACAATGAACTAGTCATTTCTATTAATGAAATCACAGTGAACATTTTTTACAATAACATATTTTTCAATTAAATCAGTCTGAAAGGAGTATTTCAGCTTGAAAACTTTGAAGTTGTTTTTCTCAAAACCAAAATCGCTGACATGCGCCCTTTTGACAGATAACTCCTCATATACTGTTCACTGATTGGTGCATTGAAACAAAAACATGACATGAGAGGATGATATGACAAAAAAGGTTATCCAAAAAATCCAAAATTAAGCTCATGTCATCTGATAGGAAATGAAAAAGCTAAAGTCTGGTCCAGTTAAGAAACATAACTGGCTACCCGCAACACACATTGATATATGGGTACCTATTCTGAAGTTGGAGGGGAAAGACGAGTTCAAGAACACGTTATCAGCGCCATTAAAAAATTATGTTTCTTAACTGGACCAGACTTTACAACTTTTGTTCTTAGCATTTTTTTCATAAAGATCAATATAAAAGCCGCGAGTGACACTTTTATGAGCACCCGTTCTTATGGTGTTTGGTGTAATCTGTAATGTATAGATATACTACCTATTAATTTATTACACTACTGAACAAAATGAAATTTTTTGTTTGCACAATACATTTAGGGAGATGATTCTTGAGTACTTTTCAACGCTGAATACAGTGCCGTTGGCCGTTTTTCTCTATCACGTCTAGTTCTTCTGATCAAAAATTATAAAAAATTCAACTACTTAAATGTGTTTAAAAAGAGGTTTAAGAACTGAATGTGGTCATACTGATTCGTGTTGTTGTGTGTTGAGGTTGTGTGTAATGGTGTGTATTCCGTCTGTTTGTTTTCTGTTATAACAGTCTGATAACACTGATAATATCAGTCAGTGGTACCGCTTATTCCATTGCAAAAACAAAATGGAAACGAATTTCAGTCGTTCAGAACTCCGAATTATGACGTGATAGAGAAAAATGGATCGCAGTATCATGTTCAGCGTTAAAAAGTACCTCAGAATCACCTGTCAAAATGCGTTGTGCAAAATAGTTGTTCAGTAGTGTTATCATTATATTTTCGTTTTTGACATTAGTGCTCCTGGTGGAACTTACATATGCGAATTCACCTTTTTGTTGAATGTTTGATAACTTGACCTTGAAATGTTCTGTCCGATAAGTTTGAAGGTAGATGAAATGAATAAATGAATTTGCGAACATTTTTGCAGCAGGATGCTTCACAAAATTATGTTTTGTTACTGAGTGGTCTATTATTGCTCATAATTTATTCAAAATTATACGTGTATAGTAGTTTATACAAGTATGTGAAAGTGCATTTTCGTTTTGGTGTTGTCTTGTATAGACTTTCATCCCGTCATCCCTATATCAAAATACAGCAAGAGGAATCGAGGATACAACGATTGAAGAAATGGAAGTAAGTTACTCTGAGACTCATCACTCATTCATCACCAGTACTCAGAGGTACTCACGTTATAGTGTAAAATAGAAGTGCTTATCACTGTCTAATCAGTGACAGGTATTCAAGTTGTAATAATTATCTTTCTGTGATTCTGATATCAGGTGCGAAGATGACTGTAGATAGCCTAGCTCACTTGTCCAGAACTCCGAGCACAGAGAAAAGATGAACGAGCAATTGCTGATGAAGAACATGCGGTGAAGGAATCGAAAAAGAAAACACCAAATTTGCAAACTGAGAAGCAAACACCTGTGTGGTTTAAGAAGAAGGAAAAGAAGCCGAGTCCAGTACCACTGTTGAAGTAGCTACAAGCTAGTTCCAGTATTTACTTAAAACGATGTCAAGGAGCAGTAAGCTTAGAGTCCTATTGGCAGTTATTCATGAAGCCACGTCGAATAATCACCGCTCAGTTATCAGTAAGTAAAAGTTCTTTATGTCAGATTATATATGGCATCAGTTCGAGTAGTTTTGAAGAAAGTATTTTGAACTCATCAAATTTTTCATTCCGGGTACAAAAGTTGTTTGCCATATTGCTTGATCTGTCATCCCATCCATGTGAATCTGTTGTCTCTCATTGAAATATCGCTATCAAGTTTCCCGAGAGTTTCTGTACTAAACGAACTACATCAGTGCGTTGGCATTAAGGTTGTTTAATTTCCGATGCTCGATTGTATTGCTGTCTGAGAAACACCACCTGTTCATTGAAGGAACAAAGTATATTCTTTCCATTGGTATGGTTACATCGAATTTTGTATAGATTTTTCAATCGTTTGTATTACTATTTATGAACGAACTGGAGTGATTTCAAGGCGACAGTCAGCATTATGGACCTTGTATGTATGCTTTGTTTCTTATATGGGGGAGGTAATTGGTTAATAATTATGACTTCAGTTTATCTCAGTAATTATCAGCCGTTTGTTTACCTGCCCATTTTACAACAGAGTTCATATCTGATTGTGGCTCATCTTGAATGTCTTGGCAATTACATTCCTTAGAAGTACCATGTTGTCGGCACAGATAATGAATTATTACTTCAGTTTTAGATTGTTAATGTACAGTATGAAACGGATTGGCTGTAAATATGGTTCCTTGAACTAGATAACTCTCTCTCAATGTTGAAAAACTTGCTGTTAGTTCTGTTTAGAGCTTAACTGAAAGATTATACCAGTGACATAGTTTTCAAACCATTTCAGATATTTTATGTTTACGCTAGTCATTGGAAAATTCCCAATAGTTGCCCATGGGGTATAACACTGAAGGTTTTCGAGAAATCAATGAAGATGGTACTCACCCAATGCATTTTTCTTGGACTAGAATTGATATAACTAGTTTGTTAATTCTACCATTGCTTTCCCAGCGCTTTTCCCCTTCTGGAATGCCCACTGATCTTGGTGAATTGGACGGTTTTGAGTAACATGTTAGATGTAGACTGTACGTCTTGTGTTTTTATAGTATTTTTTTTTAAATGCTGGGTAGTATGGCAGCTGGTCTATAATTTGCTTGAGATTTTCCCTCCTGTCCCTTACAGAGACTTCACGCTAGCGTTTATCTTAGTGATCAAAGGAGCTAAGATTTTTACGTTTGCTGGAGTGGTGCCCATTTTAATATTACCTACACCCCGGCTTCTTTTTTTAGGGTTGGCGCAGCCGAGCCTTATACAATGGAAATAATAATAGAAATAAAGTTCTAACTGACGCAACAGTGGCACTTGTGGTTTTAAATGTAAGTATGTGGACAAACAAACGAGATACCCGAGAATGAATCGCGTTTGCTTTCGACAGTGGCGCTTGTGGTTTTAAATGTAAGAGTGAACATAATTATGTGTAAAAGAAACAGATAGGAAGATGGTTTTACATTGTGCTTACGGTCTCTGCAAGAATGACTCGAGGTATTAACATAAGGAATTGATGAAAGGAGTTAATTTTGTGAGGTTTGTAATATTATTGTGTATGATTCTTGCTGAAATTAGGGTCGGCGTGAACTAGCCGACATTTGTAAACAAAATGAGTTATTATCCCATATGTCAAGTGCCCTTTTGACAGATAACTCCTCATATATTTGTTTCCCCCTTTTGCAGCCTCCTGCTCAGTAGGTAACAAGCGGCTTTTCATTGAAGCAGATTAATTATAGTATCGTTGGAAAGACCATAAAAATAGAATTATTCAGAATTGAGCCCCCGATTCAAAAATGTTGCTCACGTTGATCAAAGCTTAGCAGTAAACGCTATGTCATATAGTTTCTACGTGGCTCTTGAACTTAGAATCATGTGCTCTCAAAAAACAGATTTTGCTTGTTGGTTCCCTTACGCTTAACAGCGTCCAAGTACGATCCTACTTTTTGTTCAAAGTTGGTTAGTGGAATAGCCGCCCAGACTTCAGCTGAAAGGCCGACCCTATTACTAGGTTGCAAAGTGACCTGACTTGTTGAGATGTTTAATAATGATTGTAACTTCTTCTTGAGTAATAGCGGGGATAATGTAGATTCTAGCGAGGCGTTCATTTGCTCCTGTAGGAGGATGTGCTGGGGCACTGACGCGGCTTGTTGGATTGATTCTTCTTTTAACTTTCAGAGGTTTTGTCGAAGCTTTCCTGTGCTTCTCCTAAGTTACTCTGTGTCAAATTCGTATTTCTGTGATCTATGCTAGCTTTGGTCTTGCGGTTTATCGCTATAATAATGACATCCCACATCTTTAATTGTAAGTAATCGATTAATCGAAAATAATCGATTTATTTAAAAAATCAGCTTTTATGAAACGCGTTACCGCGACAGTGATTTTAATATTCTACTCGCATTTTGTGTTTTGCGGCGCTTTCGATGGATAAAATTTGTAAATTCCGGTGCCGAAGAGTACTTGAAAAATACGTGCACTGTTTGGTACGGCGAAAACCAGCGAGTTGCGAATTTAATGTTTGAACAGGTATGTGCCGGCGTTGCCGAGAACAATTTGACTTCGTTGGACGGCCCCCGCATGGATAAGGTCACGACTGAGAAAATTTATTTTGTATTTATGTAGGCTAATGGAGAATCCGGTGTTTTAATTTTCACCCAATAAGCTCGCCCATAATCGCGCGTACGTTAATCGTCAGCCCGAAACCGAAGCGTTGAATATTTTATCTCTCCCTGTATACATTATCGAATCTTGTCGAAAGGCGGATTGTTTATAGTCGCTCGGATGTGTGACAGAAAGAACGATTTACTCAAGTAGGCATGTCAACCCTTTCGCGGTAAAGGGTTGAAGTAACGAAAACTCGAAAAACGCTCAAGTTGACATCACTTTTTTCGAGTTTTTTCCCTCGTATTCTTTCCTTCTTTTATTTTATTAAAAATTGATTGTGTAATAGGTACTCGAGGTATACGCGCAGCGGAAGTGGAAGACACTCCGCATTGTTGAATTGCTGCAAATAATTTGCGACTTGTTCGAACATCGTGCATTACTTAATGAATTATCTTTCTGTGTACAGGGTGTTTCGGGAGTGGACGATAAAACTTCGCCTGGTTATACACCAGACTTAGTACATTGATGTTATAAGGGTTGCATCGCTCCGTAACTTAAAGGCGCTGCGGCGTTGAAAATTGAAATTTAATTTTCGTGTATCGAAAAGTCGAATAAAATATGATAAATTTTGGTTTATTAAAATTCTGAATTAAGAGATAACCTACCATATTTGGTACCAAATTAAAGAAGCGATCTTAGCGGATAAATTAAGACTATAACGAACAATTTTTGTTCATCTGGGACCAAGAAAAATAAAAAAGAAGCCATGAAAAAAAATCAAAAATTGACACGACACACTGTCTTTTATTGTAATTTGAGAAACTGACCTATCAACACCATGATATTTTAAGCTAAACAATAGCAGAAGGTTGCGGTCTTTCAAAACAGCTCAGTACTTCTAGTCTCTAAGTCGCTTCGTTTTAGAGTTCTTCGCAAAGAAAGTAAAAGGCTGAATTTCCATCACCTGATTTTAACAAAGTAAAACCAATGTACACTTTCTTTCATAAAATCTCTAGAAATGAAATACATTCACAAAATCTAATTTCTAATTGAAGAGAAGATTCTACCGAGTAAATTAGGACTGTAATGAGCTATTCTCCTAAATTGTAAGGACTGAGGAACATAAAATGGAAGTCGACAAAGTGATGAAAACAATGAATTTTCAACGTAACATTTTAAAATGATGGACAAAATAATTCTGCATTTGGACCACCGTTTACAGCCTATGTTAGCTTTATTTTCAGTGACCAAAACTTTCTCAATCCTGCTCATGCGGCTCATCCTTCAAATAACGCACAACTGCGATCTTCCCAGTTTCTCTGAAATTTGTCGCATCTACATGTTAAATTTTCTTTCCTTAGCAATGTAGGAGGGGGAAAAAAAACTGATGTAATGCACAGCACAATAAGTATGCTCTCAAAGTAAACGGAAATGAAGACGTGAACGTTTGTAAAAAATCGAAACGGGAATTTTGACGAGTGGCCACACTAGTAATAGGTAGAGGCTTCACCCTGGGAGCCAATTCGAACACATTCGTAATAATTCTGTCATACCCATAAATACGTGATAATCATAAATTTTTGTATTTATTTTTTTCAAAAGTCATGTGCATCCATGTAGAAACAGGCTGTATTATCGCTTCTTTTTAATTTTTCTTGATTCCTAACGAACGAAAACTCTAAATTTGTCCGCGGAAATCTCCTCTTTAAATTGATACCACATTTGATGGATTTTCTCTGGATTCTAAATTTTAATAAATTGAAATGTTTTACATTTCGTTCGATTTTTGGATGAAATTTTCGAAATCCTAATTTCTTTCTTTGTAAATAACTCTAAAACGAAGCGACTTAGAGACTAGAAGTATTGAGCTGTTTTGAAAGAGCGCAACCTTCTGCTATTGTTTAGCTTAAAATATCATGGTGTTGATTGGTCAGTTTCTCAAATTACAATGAAAAACAGTGTTTCGCGTCAATTTTTGATTTTTTTTTCATCACTTCTTTTTTATTTTACTTGGTCCCAGATGAGTAAAAATTGTTCGTTATAGTCTTAATTTGTCCGCTGGGATCTCTTCTTTAATTTGATACCAAATATGATAGGTTATCTCTTAATTCAGAATTTTCATAAACCAAAATTCATCATATTTTATTCGATTTTTCGATACGCGAAAATTAAAATTTATTTTTCAACACCGCAGCGCCTCCAAGTTGCGGAGCGATGCAACCCTTATAACATCAATGTACTAAGTCTGGTATATAACCAGGCGAAGTTTTATCGTCCACTCCCGGAATACCCATATGCACGCAAAATTTTGCCATGCGCAAGTCACTAAGTTGTTACCTTGGAAGAAGACAGGCAGAACTAAAAAAATGATCTCGAGATTTGTATATGTACAAGCTCGGACGAAGGTACATGTTTAGAGACACTAATGGTACACCTCTAACTTTATTAGTGTGATGGCCCTCTCCTCTCCAATGTACAATATCATATTAATCATCCTGCCTGGCTTGTCTTTTGTGTCGTCTGCATACCTGCACTTTTCATACGTGATCTTTTCAAAACCACGTTCTTCTTATTCTCATAATTCACTCTTCTGTTTTTCCTCGATCGGCCAGGCAGGATATCCATTTAATTGAGTTACAGTATAGATCGTTCAATATACGCGTTTTTTCTAGGAACTCTCGTTCTTGCTCCGGTTCGAACTGAACACTTCTCGTACAAATTTCGAAAAATCCGCATCAGTAACCCCCGAGGAGCTGAAAAAACAAGCATAACTCGAAATGGTCAACATATGTCCGGGTGAACGGAGTTATATATTTCAGTTTATAACGTTCTTTGATAATGAAATTCAGTTTGCTCAAGGCTGGCTTGTGTCAGAATAAAACTTGAAAGTGTTGAAAGTTTTGGCGTGCATTTCCTGCAAGATGGGCCTATCTCGAAATAATACATTACCATTCTAAAAGTTATGAAGTACTTTTTTTTCAAGATTGGCCCATCTTAAAATGTAACACTGCAGTTTTAAAAGTCATGAGGCGTGTTCTCTGCGAGACTGGCTCGTAGTATTTAGTCTTGTTAAGACTACCCGCTCAAATATCTTTGATATAATGGAAAGCAAGGAGATAGGGCGGTATGAGTTGACATCTTCTGCATCTTTCCCTGGCTCCAAAATAAAGATCACATTCGCTTTTTTCCAGGCTAGTGGCACATAGAGCCTTAAAGCTGCGTTGATTAATTTGGTTAGTTGAAGAATGCCCCTCTTAGGTAGTTCTTTGACCATTGGAGTCATCCTGTCGGGTCCAGGAGCCTTTTTGTTATTCAACTTGTCAATGATGGCGGCAACCTTGCGGGGTGATGCGTGTTTGATATGTCCTAGAGTGTAGGTGGCCTCAAGATGGCTTGCAAACAGTTCTGCTTGTTCTTGGTTCGTAATAATTCTAGTCTTGCCATCGAGACTCATCAGAGGACTCTTCGGAAGCACAGGTCGGCGAATTCGTTTAGTTGCTGTCCATAGCGAGTGCTCATTCTTCTTGTTAGGAGAAAGCGATGATAAGCATTGCTGGAAGGTCTCAGCTTTATAGTTCTTGATAGCTGTTTACACTGGCTTGTTGAGACGATTAAATTTTGTTTTGTCAGTGGCTAGTCGAGTTCGCTGCCAGTGATGTTTGCTGCTCTCCGCTTTTTAACATATTCGCGTATGTGGAGTGGATAAGTGGGCGCTTGAACCTTTAAAGTGGTATACTTGGTGGTAGCTTTCGCTGTCGAGATTAGTGGTTCAGTGAAGTCTTCCACTTCTTGATCAAGTTGGAAGCAAAAATCAATTTTCTTAGTAAGAGTGATTTTTGTATCTGTGACTTCACGATACCTGTCCCAGTCCGTGGTTTTATTTATCAGACTGGGATTTATGTCGATGCGTCTGACAACTCTAGAGACTGTTAGAACAATGGGCAAATGATCAGATGAAAGATCAACTTCACAGGTTGCCTATAGATAGCTAGTAGCAATATTCTTGGCGACAAAGAAATCAATAACATCCGGTTTTTTGGTCACGTCTGATTGCCAGTGTGTAGGTGAGATAGGAGCGACTGTGATGCAATTGTAGTTATCTACTGCCTTAGCCAGCTCTCTTCCTCTGGGTGAGATCAATCTGGATCCCCATCTGGTATGTTTGGCATTGAAGTCACCGCCAATTAACCATCTGTCTCCGATGCCACTGAACAATTTGTCGAACTCGTCCTTATGGATTGAATATATGATGGCGAACAGTAGATGCTTTCAATATTGATTACATCTCCGAACCAGGAGACTGAAATCATGGATAACTGAATACAGTCAGTCACGTACACACCAACATCGTTGTATTTGATGCGGTTATTTACTAGGATTAGTGCTCCGCCTCGCGCGATGCCGCTCGGATGACAGCAGGGGTAGGCTGTGTAGCTCTGTAGATTCCTAAGTTGGTTCGGGTTGACTAGATGGGTTTCCGAAACTAGTGCTATGTCGATGTACTGTGAGAGGAGGAAGTATTCTAGTTCTTGTCGACGTGTTGAAATGCCATTGACATTCCAACAAAGGATTCTTGTATTATCTATGGCCATGATCACGTTTTGCGCATCTTCCTGACACGCGGACTTGGTGAGTTAACTGTATTCGACTCGAGCTGGTTGACTTTGGCTTCCAGTCTTGAGTCCATTTTCGCTTATCTAGTTTCAATATTCTTGAGGAGTATCAAGATTTCGCGAACATCACTAGGCTGTTGGGATGCTGGCGAAGGCTGTGACGCTGTGAGCGCTCAGGACGTTGCGACACAATTACTTTATTATGCGCCGTGTTAGAAGTGGCAGCTGTTTCATATGTTCAGGTTGAGTTGCCTACATTATTACTTGCAGGCGTTTTCTGATTCATTCTTTCTATGGCTGAACTTTTGGTGGAACGAGAAGATTTCGATTGGAATACAGCGCATCCACGATAATTGGCCGTGTGGTGACCACCACAATTGGCGCATTTAGGAGGTGTATCTTTTGACGTCTTGCAGTCCTTAGTTAGATGCCTATCTCCGCATTTAACGCATTTCGGCGCTTTAGTGCAGAAATTCTGGGTGTGGCCGATTCCTTGGCATCGTCGACATTAAGTAATTGCACTGGTTTTCTTCGGTAACTCAACTGAGATCTTAAACGACAAAAGTGTGGTTAGCGATAGAATGCTTTTGTTATTATCGTTAGTTTGCAGATCCACTTGGAATAAGGGCAGTTTCACCAACGAGGTTTTGTGCTCATTACTTTTTTTAATTTGAACATTAGTATTATTTAGTTACCTTATGGCCAAGCGTTTCTGAGAATTCGTTAGCAATTTCTTCATGTTCGATGGAATGGTGAAGATTACGAATATAAACAGTATACGGCTTGTCTTCACGTAGTTGATGTGTGTGATAACGCAGCACCCCGAATGCTTTCCTGTCGTTGTCGTTATCAATTGTACCGACTTGTCTAGGAGTTTACGCAGGTTTCTGTAGTCTTCAGTTTTTCGAGGCTGTCAGTCATTTTGCTGATTTTAACACCCTGGTTAGTAACCATGGTGTTAAGCACTGCCGTTGATTTTGTTCCACGAATGAAGAAAGGAGGGGGCTTACTCTCCCGTTGATTTGAAGGCGACTGCTCCAGATTCAAGTCATTGCTCATATCAGCATCAACTGACTCGGCTGTCCTGGGCTTGAAAAATTGGCGTATTCCCAGTTTCTGCTTCAACTCGCGATTTTCAGATTCAAGAGTTTGAACCTGATTTTTTAACGATCCGACTAATTTACACAGTTCATCAAGCGTACCCATGCTGGCTCGCCGAAAAAAAAAGAACGTACCTTTAGTAGGATATTCAGGCTTGCAGACGATATTGTCATATTGGCTGAAAGGAGTATTGATTTGGAAAACATTTTCAATGGGACGGAGGAGATTTTGAGTATAGAATATCGTATGAGAATAAATAAAAATATAACTAAAGTAATGGTATGTGATCGATGTGAACATGATAGCTTCAGTATAAATATTGGACAGGAAAAGATTGAGAAAGTAAGCGAATTCTGCTATTTATGGAGTAAAATAACAAAGTATGGAAGGAGTAAAAGGGATATTAGTAGTAGAATAGCACAAGCCAAATTAGCATTTTATCGAAAAAGTAATTTTTTTCAAATTAAAAACTAATCTGGAAATTAAAAAATTGTTCTTAAAAACTTATGTTTGGAGTGTAGCCTTGTATGGATGTGAAACGTGGATAATAGGAAAACCAGAGAAGAGAAAGATCGAAGCTTTTGAGATTGCTGTAGACGGATACTTGGCATCAAATGGACGGATAAGGTAAGAAATGAGGAAGTACTTAACAGAGTAGGAGGTAAAATGGACATTAGGAATTGTCTGAAGAAAAGGAGAGGTAAACTAATAGGGCATAATTTGAGGCACACAGGAATAATATCGCTGCTGCTAGAAGGAAGAGTGGAGGGAAAGAACTGGATAGGTCGGCAAAGATTCCACTGTTCAACAGATAATTAAGGATGTGAAATGTAAATGTTATTACGAAATGAAAAAACATGCACAAGATAGGGAGAAAGGGAAAGCTGCATCAAACCGGTCGTAAGACTGATAACCTTATCATCAGCATTTATGGTCTTTTAATCTGATTTTCGCCAAAAGCGGGACGTTGTGGGAAAATGTACCAACTGACATTTGAAGCATATGCTTCGATGAAACTAATGCCGTTAGAACCATTTTAGCAGATTTTAGCACGAACCACTTCCTTCTGGACCATAATGTAATACAAATTAACATGAAAATTGTACTGACTTTATCTTTATTTTTAAAAAAATAGAAGAATATGAGATCAAATTATGAAACCGTTCAAACCACATGAAATATGAAGGAATTCTCTTTCCAATGATGTACACAAATCACTAATTTGCATTAAAAACACCTGAGTTAACGCATGTTAAACAAACGGACCATAAGAGCCGGTTCACTGCGCTGCGCATAACACTTCTTTTATCATGTTACCATGGTAATTAGGTGACTACCCGCAGTCGCAATACTGTGCACGTTTACTAATTGGCACTAATTCCAACCTCAAGATAAGTCTGGAGATCTCAAGATTTTCAAGAAAATCTCAAGAGTTCTCAAGAATATACATAAAACTAAGTGAGTTTACATTGCTTCTTCAAATTTTTCATTTTCAAAATTTGGAAATGGAAAATTTATCGCCTTATGGGAGTATTAAGAACTCAGATTTTCCCCAGTAATAGAAAAATGTAAAATACATCTGTGGCCTGTCACAAGAAAAGGGCCCTTAATGGCATCGAAATGTTCTAAGAAAAGTGCGTAAATAATGAAACTCTCTTCTCTCTTCTTCACAGTATGCAATTACAAAAGTGAAAAGAAGAAGGAAAATTTTGAGGATTATCGGCAGAACTGAAGGTGGAGGGAGCGGTGTAGTAGGACGTATGGACAGCCGGACGCGCTTCTTCACTTACCCCTCACCTTTTCGTCTTGATCCGTGTGGCAACGCAGGCAGGTACGCTCTCAACCCGAGCCCTGGAATCCGCCCTTTCGAGAATTACCTCAGAGACGTCGAGGAGGCAGTTAGGGCTCGTCATAGTCCTCTTTCCTTGTGGCCGAAAAACCGGCCTAGGTCGAAATCTGGCGAGTTGCTACGTGGCCTCGAACCCGGGACCTCCGGATACCGAGACCAACGCGCTGTCGACTCGGCCAACCAGACTCCTCATGGTGGAGGGGGTAGAACAACAAATGTGATGAGTTAGTAAACATTTTATTGTTGCGCAACACAGAAAAGGCGAAAATTTTTGTCTCAAGATTTTTTACGAAGAATCCTGGGATTTTTCAACAAGCTTGGTTGGTAGCACTGCTAGTTGGAGTATACAAAAACCTGGATGTAATTTTCGCCTTATTCCAGAAACTTTATTTTTTGACTTTTGCAGCGTCAAATTCTTAGATCTCCCACTGTGCGACCCCCAACCATCACATTCATAATTCGCTTTTTGTACGATCATTCAAAAAAAAAACAAAAAAACTTCCCTCTTCCCCCATGATTGGAAAATTTAAACGGAAATTGTTACAGACGTGTTATATGAGACGAACTCGCGTCAGGAGGTACGCCGGGCGAAGCGTGGCATACAGCTGACCACGCTTCAGAGATGGAAGGAGAGGCTCGCCTATTCTTCGAAAGCCGAGTGGACCCGGAAGCTGATTGGTGAGCTCGATCTGTGGACGGGTAAGAAGCACGGGAACCTGAACTTTCACCTGACCCAGGTCTTGAGCGAGCACGGATATTTCTGCTCATACCTGCACCGGACGGGTTTGGCAGCGAGCGCCGAGTGCACTCATTGCACAAGTGGAGAAGTGGACACGTCATGGCATTCGCTGTTCGAGTGCGACGCCTGCGAGCAGGAGAGGCGCGGGGCGGTCCCGATCGATCCCGGAGACGGCCTGATCGACCGTCTTGCCCCGGACACCCTGGTCCCGGAGATGTGGAGGAGCCGAAGCGGTTGGAACCAGGTGTCAGCTTTCGTTTCGGCCATCATGCGAGGAAGATGGAGGCAGAATGGTCGAGACAGAGGACCCTGGGAGGACAAGCTGAAGTTGCTGCTGCTGCTGCGGCGACGGATACCGTTCAGCGGAGCTCGCCCGCAGTACAAGGCGTGGAGCTACAAATGGAGGAGTCTCACGCGATGAGTGAGTGAAGAGGAAGAGGCAGCGCGTCCGGCTGTGGGGGACCTGAATTCCAGGAGAGCGCTCTAGGAGTGCGGACCTCGGTCAGTAGAGAACCCCATGATGGCCCTGGCAGGACGCGCGCACCGTTCCGGCCAGGAAAAATGGGGACTCGGGCCTGACCCCAAAGCGTTCTTCCCCTCGGCACTGATGCGATGCTTGAAAGGGTAGTTTCCGGTGCCGGGAGTGCGGTGTCTCAGGGGCCACTTTGGCATGCGTGCATCGCCATACGTCCCACCACACCATATGAGACGAACTATTACCAGTGTTGCCATTCATTCGGCCAAAAAAGTGAAAATTCCCTCACCACGCGACCAACGGCGTGATAAACTTTTGTGGAATTTCAAGCTGAAAATTACAAGTCGAGTATTTTACTTTTTTGTTTCAAATTCCCTCACTTTTTTTCTGGTTCAGCTCCTCCCAGAGGTAATTCCTAATTGCGCCTATGCTAGGGTTCCAACCACGAGTGGGCCAAGTAACATCTTTTTCTCAAATAGTGCTGAGTATGGTCAACTGGCGCCCGGGTCAACAGTTTGAAATTCCCAGAGGGTGATTATCATTTTTCGGAAAAACGAATTCATAGAGATGCTAATTAAAAGTTATAATCGGTTTACCTCTTTGGAAGCATAAAAGAAATTTATACGTTCGCAAATACGGTTTCGTTTGTTTTTTCAGGAATCAATAAACGAAGTGTCTGACTGTCTGTTCTTCATCATGTCCGTTGTTGGGGGAAGTTTTGTTTACGTTCGGCAATTTATAACTTCCACTCGCTAATTGTCTGAACGTTTTTTCTGTGGGCGATTTTTTTTTTTTTAATACCGGACCATTCGTAGAATATAATACGAGTATACGGTAAATTATTAATATGAATTATCGCATCGAGTTATTTACAACACTCTTCCGCTGTGACGGCTCGACGGCAGATTATAAATGAACTACTGCGGTTGCAGGAAATTCCGAACAATGATGTGGAAAAAATCGAGAGTTATCTTAATTAGTTTCGCTGAATATAGCCCTCCTTTCCAATTGATGATTGCTTTCTTTTCAAAACCCGAAAGGTTTTTTTTTCTTCTCAAATTAGCGATCATAATGTAGACTAATTACGACGGCAATTTTCCAGACCTTTGATTATAAACGGGAAAACGATGCAAACTGTGAAGTGTATTAAATAATGTATACGAAAAAAAAAGAAGCTTCGTGTTAAAAAGCCTTTTCAATCGTGTACATTTTCTTCGGTACAGATTTATCCGAAGGTAGAAGAAAGAAATCCTGGTTGATACATTTTGACCTGCGACGTAACCGGCATCGGGGGAATTTTTCGATTTATAAAAGTACGTGGGCGGAGTAAAAAGAAAGCTTTTTACATCGCACTGATATGTTTTATCGTTTAGAGTGGTAAAGAGTAGGTAGTCTCTTCATCGCGGCGGCTTATTAATGGTTTTCTCAAAAGCAGAACGTCTTGCTTCGAATGACGAAGACGCCTGAATGGGTTGCTATATTAAACCCTAGGACATCCACAAATTTGGCGAATGAAAATTTAAAAATATTTCTCGCTTTTAGGCTGAACGTTATTTATTCACCCATTTATAATCTCCTCCGGTCCTCCTCGACAGCCTCGCGGCGATTTACGGAGGCGTTATCAGATGAATAAGTGGTCTGGAGAAGATACCGTGTGAAGTTGAAGAAGCGCGAGCGAGAATAATGTGACCCAAGAATCGGAGCGGTGGTTTGAAACACTTCCAAATGCAATAATATTAGACTTGTTGAGGGCTTAAAAGCGCGTTTCAGTAAGATTTACCTGGGAGGGGTTAAGACTCACGAGCCTATTTCGGAACTCATTCCAACTCGTGTAACTTGAAAATCATCTAGAATTTTCCAAACTCATTTAGGCTTTTTGAGGACTCATTCGGACTTTTCTGAGACTTAGTCAGTCTCCTTCAGGATTTGTTATAAAACTCAACTGACTCATGTGAAATTTACTTACACTAATGACGCCAAAATGTAGTTGCAAGTGGACAACGTGCAGTCTTACGAGATTTTGTAGGTTACAGATTTTGTTACGAGTATTAGACTTGTTTTTATAGTCAGTCAATGAAGAAATGAATTTGGACCAAAATCATGAAAAGCTGATTTCTAGCAGAAATTTCCAGGCGTCGTGATGAAAAGAGAGAGTGATCGTCCTTCCGATCCGCAACCGGTATCACTTGGGAGAGAAGCCCTCGAAATCTGGTTTCTGGTTCATAACTAGCTTCCTGTCATCTTTATAACGAACGTTCTAAACTAAATTTACTCTGGACCAGATTCTCTATAAAAGTGAGTTTTTTACACTTTTTTCTTAACTACGCTAGAAACATCGTAAAGGGGGGTTAAAAAAACCCTGTATGTTACCATGCATCAACCCAAGGTGTCGAATTTTCGACATTTTATCAGTGTTAGCGACTTATGTTAATAGAAAGGATGCAAATTACCCGTTGGTTCGTTTCTGCACATCAACACCTGTCCAGTGTCCATCAATGGGAATTTTCTCCATTCTCTTACCCCGTCTCTTTCATACAACCATAAGCGCAAATAGTCGACCTGGTGAAGGAAGATTCATTGGGAAAGACGTACAGGTATTGGTGTGGTGGGACGTATGACGATGCACGCATGCCAAAGTGGTCCCTATGACACCACACCCCCGGCCACAGGAACTACCCTTTCGAGTATCGCGTCAGTGACCGGAGGGAAGATTAAAATAATGTTAAAAATTCTTTCACTCGTATAACTTTTTATTTTTTGAGGGGCGGGGGGGGGGCTTTTAGAGGTATTGGAAGAGCCAAGTCCATCACCTGTTTGCGTTTATACATATAGAACATCGTCGCCTCGTTTTAATAAATACCACGTAAGTCATAAAAAATGGGCTTTACGTGGTTTCTAATTTTTAAAAAATAATAAAACATTGAGGAATTTGAAATCCTCGCAAGTCGAAAGTGCACTTGACCACTCCTAGCAGTAAAATTAATGACGTCGGAAGTCATTCATCCAAATTTTCTATTCAGAGTTTTTTGTTTTCTGTCGTTTGTGCATTTTTGGACTTACGTGGTATTCAAATCGAGAGGACGACATGTAAAATTATGTCTGTTAGATGTTTCACTGGTCTTGAAAAGGATTTTTGATTGACATTTTTGCACTTTTGCCTTGCGCGAATGACGCGTCCGGGGTGTTGTCGAACTTGTTGAATTCATTCCTGATATCGGTTTGACCCTATATCCAAAATTCCACAGGAGGAGAAGGAATACGAAAATGGGAAAGTACAATGGATACCGATCCATAGGTTTTCATACCTTGAAATTCACCTTCAACATTGATTGGCTGAAATTTTAAGATTGCGGCATTTTAAGCAAGAAGAAAAATTCTCGTTGGTAAGTAAGTACCAATGTACAGAAATGGACCAGTGGTTAATTTGCGTCCTTTCTATTCGCACAACTCGCTAAGACTGATAAAATGTTAAAAATTCTACACCTTAAGACCTCTGTTAATGTATGGTAATGCGAAGGGTTATTTTCAACCCCTCTTTAGGATGTTTCCTGGGCAGTTACGAAGAAATAGTAAAGGATCACTTTTGAAAAGAATCGAGCTCAAAGTAAATTTTGTTGGAAACTTTTAGGGACGTACCGAAGAGCTTTTTTCTGGGGAGAGGGGCAAAAATTGTGAAAGTCCCACTTAACTCAAAATTCTCAAGTATCGAAGCAAAAAAAAAGGCCTTCCTTCCGATTTATTGACTCGACTCCCAAGTATCAAAGCAAAAAACAAAACCTCTCGTTTAACTTGTTCGATTTTCCCAACTCCGCCTGATTGAAATGGTAAATTTTCCCAACTGTTGAGTAAAAAATTCCTGCAGGGGGTAAGTCCCCCATACCTCACTATCGGTACGTCCCTGGAAACTTTTTTCATAGAAGCAATAGTAAACGAGTTATAATTCAGCAACTGGATTTTGTTTTTGTCTCCCTTTCGTAGATATCTGAAGCCTGAGCCAGAAGAGCGGGGACTTTTTTCCCCTCATCAAGGCGGTGACCAGAACATTTTGGCCAAAAATTAGTTTTAGATCATTATTGTCTTGATTAGTGCCTTTTTTTGGAGGGTGGGGGTTATTCCAAAAACGACAATTTCGGGAAATGTGTATGTGACGAAAAACTAAAAGAATACTTTTCCGAAAATCTGAGATTTCATCCTTATTATTTCAATTTTTTTAGTATATCATTTTTTCGAAATTTCTTTCTGGTTATTTTGATTATACCTTGTGCCGTAATTCGAAAAAATGTTGTTGTTTTTTTTGTTGAATGTTCTGCTCTCCCTAGATAATCTGTTTTAGTTTATGTAAAATCCTCATGACAGGTATTTTTTATATTTCAAAAGTATTTATCTGGCAGTCTCTCAATGGGAGGGGGGGGGGTGAAGCTTAACGTAGGAATTGCCATTAAAAATGTGGTTTTTGCTTTAAAGAATCCTAAGAATTGAGTTTTGCCGGAAAATCATTTTATGTACGTAGCAAAATTTATTTACACTAGCGTGAGAAAGAAGGAATATTTCACGTCACAGCTCCCCCTGAAGATGATTGAAGTCATCGACTCAATAAACCAGATTTTTGATGTATGTGAGGGTATCTTACTTTACTTTTGGATATTTCATATCTCACCTACCTGTGGATTTTCATAATGGGAGTTACCTTTGAAATAACCTCAAAAATAATTTCAGCGACTCCGAAAACCTCATTTCAGTGTAATTGAAGGGATCATTTGTAATTTCCATGTACAGGAAGTCCTGACCGGGGGTTCGGGGACTTCTCTTTGAAGGGTGATGACCTGGGCGGCCTGAATCGGAGGAGCAGGAACTTTTTCCTTTCATCAGAGTGGTAACCTGAACATTTCAGACAAAAATCTACTGTGCAGCATTTTTGTCCTAGTTGGTGCCTTTTTTGGGTTATATTGACTGAACTATTATTCCGAAGATAACAATTTCCAAACATGTAAAATTGACGGAAAACTGAGCGGATAATTTTTTCGAAAATCTGAGCTTTCATTCTTGTTATCTCCATTCTTTTATACATTATTTTTTTCGATATTTCTTGCAGGTTATTGTTATTGTACTTCAAACGGTAATTAAATTTTTTTCCCCATGAAATGTTTTCCTCTATATTAGCTAAATCTGTTCTCGGTACATTTGAAATGAAGGATGGGGCCAAAATAACATAAAAAATGAAAATGAATCCAGCATATCCGAAAAATAGATTGACCTATGTTTCTATTTTGTTGCTGTGGGTTTTAATGGATCAAGTTCACTTCTCTCCAAAAATAAAACCTAGTGCGTTGACGTGTAAACTTTTATTTTCTAATTCTGTTTGGCACTTCATTTTTGCACTAATGAAAATACATTTTCCAGCTCAAAACAGTTTTTTTGTTTAAACTCGATTATTCAGATTTTTATTGGGAAAATGCAGATTTTCTCATGGAAAATCCAATGTTTAGCTTCATTCTCATTGAGGGACCACTAAATTAAAACATGTCGGTATGAAGGTTTTTACACCCACTAGCTTTCTAAAATATGGTAGTAAAACTGGAAAAATAGCAGTGGCCTCAAAGGAAAGTTGGGTATTTTAACCAGGACGAAGGAATGCTATAAGAATAATGGGGAAATTCCAACCACGTGGAGATATTTCCTCATCATAACTAGTATGCCACGATACAGCCGCGATGATAAAAAACAATTGTGCACAGCAATGGAAAAAATTTAGTCAGTTGAATCTGGTGGGCAGGCCTCAGTGTCAAAGGGAAAATTTTAACATTGCCTTCGAGCTGGCGGTTTGTCTCCTGAAAAATGTTATTTTCCAAACTCAGAACAAAAATCAGACTGAATGTTCCTTTCTTGGTTCTGTGTTGGAATTTGGAAGCAAAAATTATCTTATGCGAGGGCGCATACGAAAAAGAATCAGGTGACCAAAAGTAAAATTTTACAGGAAAAGCGTTTAAAATTGAGCGTTTTTTTTTTTGTAATTACCGTTCTGTTACTTACCAACATTTCAACTGTGAAGGTCCTACACACTACCACACGCTTCTCTAATCTCTTGTCCGTTCTTATCGGAAAAAAATTCCAATGTTTTCCAAAGAATTTAAATGTTTGATGATCTCCGAAGAATTTCATCGAAAAACTTTGGGAAAATTCTCCAGTGACTTTCAAGGAATTTCATCAGAATTTTTGGGAGAAAATTCTGATACTTTCCGGAGAGTCTTTTCGGAAAATAATTCCAATGTTTTCCAGAGAATTTCATCAAACATTTCTGGGAAAATTTTCGGATGATTTCTAAGGAATTTCATCGGTACTTTTCGAGAAAAATTTCCAATTTAATTCAAAGAATTTCTATAAGAATCTTCGGATAAATTTTCCGATAATTTTTGACGAATTTCATAGAAAATATTTGGGGAAAACTGTGATTGTTTTCGAAGAATCTTATCAACAATCTTCAGAAAAAATGCTCCCCGTAGAATTTCATGGATGATCCTTGGGAAAAATCTCTATGATTTTTAAGGAATTTCACCGGGAATTCTCGGAAAACAGTTCCGATAATTTCCAAAGAATCTTATCGAAAATCTTTTTTTTTTTTTTTAATTTCCAATGTTTACCAAAGAATAGTTTGATGATCTCCGGAGAATATATTTTATCGAAAACCTGTAGGTAAAATCTAGATGGTTTCTAAGGAATTTCATCGGAATTGTTGTGAAAAAAATTTCGATAATTTCCGAAGAATCCCATCGGAAATCTTTAGAAAAAATGACCAATATTTTCCAAAGAATCTCAACAAATTATACTTCGGGAAAATTTTCTGGTAAATTTTGAAGAAATTCATGGGAAATATTCGGGGGAAAACTCCGATGGTTTTAAAGAATTTTATGAAAAATCGTCACAAGAAATGTTCGATGATCGAAGAATTTCATCGAAAATCTTCGGATCCGAGTCCCTTAAACGGTAAGAGCAGATGACAGGTATTCATGAAGCAGGTTAAGTTGCCTACATTAGAAGATTAGAAGTTCCCAGCGAGAACTGTGAGACTCCCCTTCAGCAGGTACGTAGGCAACTCATCCTGACCAGGGTTAAATGTATTTGTCTGCTCTCGCATTTAAAAAGACAAAAAGAAAATGTCTAGTATTCATGGAAAATTATTTTCGAACATTTTAATTTTACATAAGAACATGCTATTTCCTTTTTGTACTTTTTGAAATACTAAATTTTGACTTGCCTCACTTAAAACTGCAGTATCTCGCTGAATGTTCGAGATAGAGGTCTGGGGTGGGTTTTATTCCATTTCTAATGGGTTTTTACAAAAACCAAGCCAAGGAGTAAAAATCGAAAAATTGGTCAACTGGTCCCGTTTTGTATGCGCCCTCACATATTGTTCTCTCCCCACTTGACCTTGAATTGTCCCCTATCAAAATGATCACGCTATGGGTTTCTGGTGAATAATGGATATAGTATTTATGATAATACACTACACATATGATGCCTTAACTTATAAATCCAATGCCATGTATCCAATGTTTGAAATCTCATTTAAGATGAAAATATTGTCCATAGCGGTGGATAGAAGGACACAAACAAAAGTGGAAACTGTAAATTCTCAATTTCATCAGCCTCCGTTAAACTTGGAGTTTCATACGTGAACCACATCCGTATCATAAAAGTGAATCAGTGCGATAATTTGAAATGCATGAAATTTATAGTAAGGATGAAAGTGTTAACTCGTCCGGGAAAGCTTACCGCAGCGATGGAACGCAAACAAAATAACATAAGTTTCAGCCGAGCTCGTAACCACCCTCTTGTGGCAGGATAGCAAAGAACATTTATGAAGATTTTTGGGAAGCTAACAAAGGCGGGGAAGCGGATAGCTATAAATTTTCTGTTCTGCTAGGGAGGCATACATTTTTTGGGGAGGAAGGCAGAGCAACGCCCCCTGAATACTGCCTGATTTTGGTTATTGCGGTTTCACTCAAGTGGTTGTAAACCGTTATTATTAATACCTGTATCTATATAAATGCATTCTGTCAAATACTGTCACATTTATTTTCACCAAATTGAGAGGATAGAATTGAGGAAATAAAGACCCCAATCATAGCACGTCGCACCTACCGCGACAAAATTTTCCTAGCCTGACTTTTTTATTTATTTTTATAATGGCAAAAGAGCTGTAAGACAGTGGAGAAGTATGTGCCAGTTATCCACAAAACTAGCGATGGCAAGGGTTCGAACATTTATAGTATTATTGATGGACAAATGCTCAGAAAATCTCAGCATTATTTGCTGAGCATACGGAGTGAGAATTTGTTAGGATTTTCAATGATTTTAATTCTGAACTTATAATAAGATCATATCCGCCATAATATGTTACATCACAGATCGGGTATCTAATTTTTTTTTTTTTTTTTTTTTTTTTTTGAGAGAGAGAGAGAAAGCGAGAGAGAGAGCTGATTCCAGATTTACGCCCATTAATATAGAGACTTACAGAATTAATTCATCAATAAAACTGGGAAGCTTCAATCGAACTTTCTCAGTCTCATCAGACTCTTTTGAAACTCATTCAGACTTTTGTAAAATTTATTCTAACTCCTGTAGGGCTTTTTACATTCATAAAATTTTTGAAACTCGGTCAGACATTCAAAAATACATTCAGATTTTCTTAGGGCCTATGAAACTCATTAAGACTTTATCAAGCGTATTGAAATTATGTGTCTATGTCATTACACTGTATATCAAGTTTCTTCTAGTCTAATTTATCCCTGTATTTTGAAGAAAAAAAACCGAGCGCAGTTGATGAAACTGTAGATGAGACGCTAGCTATGAGCACAATAAATTACACGCAAAACTCATAAAGGATGTCTGTCTTCTCAAAGCACTTTGATCTTTGACAAAAGATCTGTAGGTTCATTTTGATGTAACTGTAGCCGATCAAAATAGTGGTCGACAGTTACAGTTGACGCAACAATTTCTTTGACTTGAAGAATGACTAAGTAAAAAAAGACGTAACTGATACTGACGTTCGAGTAGAGCGGTAGAATTTCAGTACACTAGTAAAAAACCTAATTTCGTTAGTACTCTTAAATTGTATCAAAGTTGTTTGAATTTTCTAAAAAATTTCATCTTTTGTTTGTGCGAAAAAATGTGAGCAAAAAGAGCATCTTAATTCTCGGAAATTCTTGCTCTGTATCATTCGCGATAATGTTTGCTGGGTTCGAAAATACCAAATTAAGCTAATAGACATGTTTAGATGTTATTGAATCTGCGACAAGTGTCTCTGGCATTTTCAGTTCAACGTTGGAAAGAAATTTTATTTCGATTTATTAAACGTCCAGCATGTTCATTTCTTGAAAATATTGATTGTATCTTAGCAACAAGAAGATGTCAATGGCGAGAGCTGTTTGGGAAATTTTGGTCACATTCATGAAGGTCAAGGATCAGAGGGAGAGAGAAATGATGTAAGTTGAAAACGTAGCGGATTTGGTGGCGTAAGAAATAGACTAGGCATAGCCAGTTTCAAGGGGGAGGATTTGAGGGATAATCCCTCCTCCGCTTGATTGTCCAAAATGAAATTTTTCCTTATAAATTCTGCAAAAAATCCCAAAAACATCCCCCAACGATATGATTGAAGCTGGTATGTGATGATACTTTACTAATCTTAGGAGGTTACAGCTCCCCGTGGCGGTATACGGGCAATTGTTGCAGTAAAAATGACGTCAGAAATGAAATCAACGGCCCCCAGACGGATGTAATGATGTGATTGAACCTGTTACGTGCTACCTGATCACCTTTAGCGGATGATCGCCACCTGTGGCAATATTAAGATAGAAATTTGAGTCCAATTGATATCAAAAATGAATTTAGTGCCCCCTCCCCCTCCTGAAAAATTCTGTTAATTTCACTAATTTATAAATAATGTTTATATGAAAATAGTCGAACTGCAATGTTAATTATATGTATAATTATACATGTATGTAAAACTCCATTTAAAATTGCTCTCCTGTTGAACCCAGAAAAAATTTGCGAGTTGTTTGATGAAATTTTGCACCGTCTAGTTTTATTTTCAAATGCATCTTCTGAGCCGTAACCGGTTCTCGAATTCAGTCATTTGTTTTGGTCGTTTTCGTTCCGCGCTACTCTTGAGCTTACGTTAATAGCGTATTTACGGGGAATTGAGTATGCAATTTCATATGCATACAAATGGTGACGAACAGAACAAGGTGTAAAAAGATATATTATACTTTCTGCTTCCATCATTTTCACTGCATACCGAGTCGTGTCTCCGCGAGGTAAACGAGGATTTTCAAATGAAAGGGCCTAGTTTCTTTTTGTATGAAGAAATTTTCGCTCTTCAAAAAAGTGGGTAAAATCTCAAACAGGAAAGAACCGACCAAAATATCGACATACTGGGTTTCCTGGATCACTGACTACGAATACCGTATCAGATTTTTGATGAGGTCTCGATTTGAACCCAACAGAACAATCCAAATCTTGGACTCAAAATGGACAACATTATATTGATTTGAAAATTTGACCGAAGTATCTGAATAGGGATTCTTTGGATGGCTGATTCGGAGCATCACCTTAGATTTTTGATCTGGTCTCAATTTGGGATAAAAAAAATCCATGTTCCGGACCCAACCGTGGTCAAAATTAAATTGGCGTGAAAAATTGAGCACAATTTTGAAGTTAGTTTCTTTTTTTGGTCGCTGATTTCGAATATCTCATCAGGTTTCTTACCCAACCAAGATAAAGGCACAGAAATCAAAATTTCGAACCTAAAAAAAGGCAAAAAGTAATTCTACTTAAATAATTGAATGAGTTATCTGTTTTTATTTTTATTTATTTCTTCCAGTGAGGGAGGGTTGGTCGCTGACTTTGGATATCGCATCAGACTTTTGGCCTGTCCTCGATTTAGACCACAAATTTGGAATTTTATCTATGAAATGAGCAAAATTGGCTTGGATTGAAAAATTGAACATCGTAAATGTTGGCGCCTTCTATATCAATTTTATTTTGAAAGGGGAGGGGATTATAACCCTGTCTGGACGATTTTCGAAGGATCTCGATAAGCATGAAAAAATCTTAGTTAGTCCTAATAGTGTCGAGAATAGGGGAAGTTAGGGCAAGTGAAACCACTTTTGCGGAAATGACTGTAAAATTTTTCCTTTTAGATCAATATCAAATCTGAATACACCATCGAATAGAGCATACTTTCAGCTACAAAATGGCGTACTAACATCAAAATTAAAGCACTTTAAGGTGGCTAAAATTTAATTTTTCCAAAGGTGTTTTTTTCGATTCTTAAAACATTGCCTGGGCAAAAGAAGCCACGTCAAAAAACGTTCTATTTGAAGGATAAGAAATACTCTGAGACCCCGAAACGAATTTATTTCGATACAAAACGACAGTAAGTTCACTTAGAAATAAAAAATTGTAAGCATGTTACACAAAAACATCTAAGCACACGAATTTAGGCCACACAAGAATCGCAGACATAAAAACCTACTCCTGAATAAGCAGTACATGCTTGGTGAGCCCAATTTTGACAAATATTGCATTGCAACCAAACTTCGCGGCTACTTGAAACCATCCCGACGGACGAATTAGGCACAGAATATCTAATTTTTTTTAGGCTCTTTGGAGGGTTTCGGATATATCAGCTTTTCCTTTGCTGCTTTTTTGTTTCTGTTTTCTCGGTAACTTTTTTCTTTTTTATTCCCTTTGTCTTCTGCATTACCGGCTTTTCTTCTGCTTTCCTGTTGACAGTTTTATTCTTATTTTCTGCTTTCTCTTCAGCCTCTTTTGTTCTTATTTTCTGTTCTCTCTTCTGTCGCCTTTTTCTTTTCTTTTTTTCGTTTCTTCTTCTAGTTGCAATTTTTTCACAATTCGCTTTGTTTCTATGTTTAACTGGGGTAGCTGTCAAAATTTCGGATCGCTGTGGTCGATTATTCAGTGTGAAAATAAATGGTTAGGTGCAGTGAATTAGTGAAAATGCGAAATAATTCTGGAAGGTAATTCGGTGAAAAAGGGGAAGAATTCTTGAGTCCAAACTTTGTTGTAGATATGTAGGAGTTCGTTTTTTAGGTAGCCGGACAGGTTTTTTATGAATAATAAAAGAATTTTATCTGGGAAAAGAAGTTTCAATTATGGACAAGAAAAGAAAGTTCAAACTACAACTAATTGTTCCTTACTAATACACAATTTGGTCCTTTTGCATATTTACGTGAATGCGAAGATAAAACCAGAAAGCCCTTCGGAAGGTTTTTCGTATGAAAATTAGGCCAACTGAATCAAATGTTAGTCTGTCAATAAATGTACGCAATTTCTCGTATTAGACCTTACGACTGGTAAAAAATTGCTGGCGGCGATTATCCAACTACCTGGCGAATTCAACGAAGTGACATAAAATGGCGAGCGAGTAAGTTACGGAAGGGTTTCAAAAGCGTCGAGGGAATAATTGAGTAAATAAAATTGCCGAATAGTTCTGCCTCGTTAATTACGGGCGAGACGATGACTGCGTTGGTGCAAAATGGAAATGGTTGTCGGGCTTTTAAAACGTGACAGCGCATTACGAGATGTTTTACTTCGCACGAGGATACAGCTAGATGCAGTTAGACGTACGAAAAATTGGACTATTCGACTGTATTATGGTACAACTTTACTGCAAAAGTAAAAGGCTTTCATGAGAACCTTTATACTCGTTCATTTTCCAGAGCAGGTCTGTAATTTTTCGTATTCGGTTTCGATTTCTTCCCTCCCCTGGGCTAGAATGATGAATGTTACGTACTTCTTCTTAAAAAGAAAATATGGAAAATAACCTGTACTAGAAACTTTATCTCATGAAATTCTATCTTCATTGTTCCGGGGAAAAGAAAAAAGTTTTAGTCAAACCAATTTTTTCAGTAAGATTCGATTTTGAATCCTATTCTGAACTTCAGGTGCGCATTTTTCGAACATTTTTTTTTTTTAAATTATAAAATGTTGGCTGACTTGTTTTTGCATCAAAAGCAACAAATAACAAAGGCTATAGCAGGGTAAGATAGGTGAATCGGCCTAAGTCGATTTTTTTCAAATTTTTCTCCAGTCCTCTATTTGCAGTAGTAAAAGAAAATTTCAGAGCTCATCGTTACAATCCTACTTCCCTTCAGAGGGGGATGGCCTCGAAATATATGATACTCACTCTTTCAGCTCTATCTTGGACATTTTTTACTCGAATGGTACGAAATTTGGCATATAGGTGAAGGCTGTCAGTGTAAATACAACTAATTTTCTAAAAGTTTTTTCCTATCTTTTGACCTCCAAAATCGATTTTGAAATTTTCAAAATGGCGCCTACGCCGTTATTTTTGAGCTGGTAAAAAAATTTTAATTTGCAAATATTTCTGAATGTATTCCCCACTTTGATGCCAATTTTCAGTATTAATTGTTAGAGTGTGCACTTACCTAAAAGCTCAAAAGCTACTTTTTTTTCACTGATTTGTACTCATGAAGCTGAAAACCAGATCCGGTACTAATTTCTTTTCAAATAAAAGCTATATGAAGGGTAACCTCCCTCTAAGAGTTTTAACTACCCCCATACTTTTCACCAGGATATGAACTTTTTTATTTTTACTATATTGATTTCAAATAGATAAATGATGGAAATGGAATTTAAAAAATAAATAAATAAAATAAAATGCACGTAAAATGGCTTTGAATAACATTGGGATAAGCAGTGTCGTTGGCTTTTTATTTGTTCCAAGTACCTGTAAATTTCAACGAATGGGCCCTATAGGGTGCAAGTACTACGCATTGAACACGTAGATTTGATTCTTGGTGAATAGAAGAATTCGACAGGTACATAAACACTGATAAATAAACTGGTATTTTGAGGAAATGAAGGAGAAAAAATTATTCAAATATATTATGTCAGCAGGTTCATATACGCTAAACTAAAGTTCAAGTTAATCTCTCTAAAAAAAAAAAAAAAAGTCAATATAGAATGTAAATTAAAAAATAAAAAAGAATTACACACAAAAAACAAAATGTTTTAAAGAAATTACCGGCAAAAAGTAACATGGTTTGAATATTCTAATCTTCATCGCTGTCTTCATTAATTACAGTTTCAATTTGCAACCTTCTTACGTGCATTTTATTTTATTTTATTTTTTGCTTTTCAAATTTCCATCTATTCCCCCGACTACTTTTCCTCACGTAATTAAACACCATCTAGACAAGAAAAAATTCAATTTCGTTGTAAAGGATAATCTTATGGGTAAAAGAAATAATTTTGAATATTGCTATTCGGTGGTTCTTTTTGCCCGGTTCCACTTGCCCAACACACATGGTCATTATTTACGATCCGAAATCAATATTATAAGTAAAGTTAAAAAGTATCATATTTCTAGTGAGAAAAACAAAAATTATTTATTTTTATTATTTTTACTGTACACCTTGGTTAAGTGGCGAACCACTTGACCTGCCCGAAGTTGGGCATAGGTTTCCGTCACTTTGGCCCATGCTTTTCTGTTTTGGGCTGTACGTGGGCCCACCATTCTTACAATTTCATCTATCCAGCGTACTGCTGGTCTTCCTCTTTTCCTTTTCCGGCCATAAGGGGTCCATTCTGTTGTACTTATATTCCATTTATTTCTGGTTCCTCTTGCCATGTGCCCTCCGTATCTGAATTTTAACTTTTTAATCCGATATCCAAAGTTCTCTACATTAGTGAGTGTGCTGATTGTTTTGATTTTAACTTTGTCTGTTAGTTTTAATCCCATTATTCTTCGTAACATGGGGCTAATTGTACCTTTCGTAATTTATCGACTGGTCCTTTTGTTAGAGCCCATGTTTAGGCCCCATATGACCGTACTAGAAGAACACGGGTTTTGAGTATATGCGTTTTGGTCTTGATATGGACTTTACCTTTTAGTATTGTTTTGAGTGCCCAGAAAGCCTTCGAAGTGTTTGCAGTTCTTACCTCTATTTCCTTTCTGGTTCGATTTTCAAAAGATATAATTTGACCCAAATATTTGTATTCTTTCAAATTTTCAATTTCCAAAATTTCTTTTGTAATTTTATCTATATCACGCTGGTTTCATAGCTAAACCCACTTTTTTACATTCTTTTTTTAATTCTTCTGCCATGATTTCAATTTCGGTTAAGTTTTTACCTATTGTCGAAAAATTCGACTTCGACATTAATTATGATTATCCCACTATAATTTGAGAATGAAAGTGGTGTAAGTCAGTTTTGATTTTTCGCCGTTGTACTCGTACTGTTATTGTTCTGTTTGAGCCCTGAAAATGCTAGTTCTGCTATCTGGCGAAGGATAGGAGTACTTGACTTACTTCATCATCAAAATGAATATAGCAGTTACAAATATGATCCGTAGGCTCAAACTGGAAAAATCAAAACTGACTTGCACCAATTTTATTTGCACAGGCTCAATTAGTAGTCGGACAGCCCCCCCCCCCGGATGCTTTCACAAAAGCAAAGCACTTGAGCCTGTAACCCTAAAATTCGACTTCGACTGACAGCAATAGTGTTTCGCTATTATTAATAGCCGAAACGATACAATAGATAAGATAAAAAAGGTCCAGTCCCTATTATAATTCCTCGTACCTGACAATCTCAGATACTTTAACAAAGCCAATCGCTTGAGCCTGTTAACCCAAAACTAACGATAAACCAATGAGTCATGATCATGTTTCTACTAGTCACTGCGCGGTACCTGGTAGCCAGTAGAGACCTCAGTCTCATTTCTGTTCAGATCTTCATATGGTTCAGATGTGAGTTTTTCTTGCATTCTCGTACGTCGTGTAATTTACTGTGAAAGTGAATTTGTGCTCGTGTTTGTGTTGACGCCGCTCCAAGCAGAATTGTGAAGATTCTCAGGTCAGATAACCGTTAGATGAGTACCAATTTTTCTAAAGTTTATCTCGCTCTTTTCTCTCTCTCTTTCTCTCTCACTAGCACTTGCCCGCTCACTGGCCCCAAGTGGCAATATACGTTGACAGGCTCTATAATAAGTTGTGTAAAAGCAAACTATTAATGCTAACTATAACGAACCCTGCAATATATTCACCGACTCCTCGTGTCGGCCAACAATAACATGCAATATACAGTTAAAGATATTTGGTGAGATTGGGTCCCCCTTGTTTTACCCCTCTATTAATTGCAAAGTATTTTCCTTTTTTATCTGATTTAATACAAGCCACAAAGTTGTTATTTATGTAAACTTTCTATAATTTCTCCTGGTGCACCTTGATGTGCTAAGGAGCTCCACACGCCGCTATGTGTAACCGAGTCAAATACTTTATTGAAATCCATGAAAAGGAGATTGGTTTCTAGATTGTATTCATTGGCTTTTTCTATTAACTGGTTAATCGTCTGCATGTGATCTACTGCTGAGAATTGTTTGCGGAAACCTGCTTGTTCAGGCGGTTGTTGAAAGTCTAACTGGTTGTATATGCGGTCTTTCAAAATTTTCATTAGTATTTTACATACGTTTGATGATTAGTTGATAGGTCGATAATTATTCATATCTTCCCTTTTTCCTTTTATAAATAGCAAAATAATTTCGGATTCTAACCACTGAGTGGAGATTTTTTCTTTTTTTAAAATTGAATTGCAGATTATCGTTAATGGTTTAATTAAGGGTCCCGAGAGAGTTTTCAGTATTTTGTTTTCTAGATTGTCTGGGCCCCCAACTTTGCCTTTTTTCAATTGTCTCAATGCCCTTTCCACCTCCCTTTCTAATATGGGGGCGACTTTTTCGGTGTTACATATTTTTGACCTCCACTCTTCCTCTTCTTTTGCTTTTATTTTTGTGTTTGTTACCTCTTTAGTGTAAAGTCTACTATAAAATTCAGTAGCTGCTGTAATTATTTCATCTCTATTGAAAGTTGATTTCCCATCTTCCAACCTCAGTATTGGTAGCAAGTATACACCCTTGTTGATTGCTTTTTTAACTTTTTTGGTGGACCAACTATCTTTTATTATATTTTTGATACTTTCAAATTCAAACTTCTGAATGTCGTTTCGAATTTCTCTTTTTATTAATTTATTCAGTTCTGTCAATTCTGCGTTTTCTATTTGCGATCGGTTTCCTTTATTCTTCAGTATAGTTCGTTTGGTTATCAAGTCTTTAGTTTTTCTACTATTTTTTCCATCAGTTTTAAAGTTTTCCCTCGGTTTTCCCCGATCTTGAATTGTTTTTTTCAAAGTTCCCCTTATGTTTTTGTAATGTCGTGTATTTTTATTCCCCCCTCCCTTCCATTTTTTCTTCCAAGTACTTTTTGCAGCTTCTATTTTTTGTATAGGAATTGCCAATTTATTTGTATCTTTAGGGTTTTAATATATTTTACATTTCGAGTATTCAGGCATTTTTAATTTGCGTCGTCCTGAGTGAAATTGAAAATTTGAGAGGATTTCTATATTTGAGACTATTTTTATATCACTCGCTAATATATGATCAATTTCATTTTTTGTGAGTCCATTGGGTGATTGCCACATCCATTTTTTTTAAACTTCTTTTTTAAAAAGGAGGCAGCTATCTTCATGTTGGCGTTATCTGCAAATTCGATCAGCCTTTCGCCAATCTCATTAGTATCTCCTGTATTGAAGTTACCTACGCGCATCCTCCCTCTCTAACTTTTTCTTATTTTAGCGTTGAAATCCCCCATAACTAACGTATATTGTTCTTTTTCTTTGTTACATATGTTTCTTCTAGCAGCGTGTAGAACTCCTCACACTCTTTTGCTGATGAGTTAAGAGCTCAGAAATGCCTCTGATTTCCATAATGTTGTTAACTAACGTTTGTTTGATATAACACCCCACCCCGCGGTGTCACATAGTACAGCCATAATAATAAAAAATACAGTTGTTTTTTCTTTTAATCAAAGTTTCCCCTTTACGCTTTATTTCTGAAATCCCAATTACGTCACACTTAATTTTTTCCAATGCGCATTTTCTGGTTCTAAAATCCTCGCTTTGTTTGCTAAACCTTGACAGTTATAATAGAGTATATTTTAATTATGTTGCTTTTGTTTTACTTGTTTTCAATGTTGGGCCGAGTGGCGGAGTCTTGTGGATATAAACCCCCACGGCATCCACCCGGCTTGGAGGTGAGAAAAAAAATAGGGGGAGCTAAAACTTGTAGAGGGAGGTTACCCTTCATATCACTCTATCTCTCTATACTAAAAAAGTAAAATCCACCGCCGCCACCTTCGGGGAAAAAAATAACACTGCGGGTTGCCTACCCTGCCTTTTAGTTGCTCATTTCTCCAGT
The DNA here is from genome assembly GCA_031841125.1 of Acanthococcus lagerstroemiae. NCBI lineage: Eukaryota > Metazoa > Arthropoda > Insecta > Hemiptera > Eriococcidae > Acanthococcus > Acanthococcus lagerstroemiae. The sequence continues at coordinate 40,117,742 of CM063110.1, forward strand.
GGTAGCCTACCCTTGGGAGGGGGTTCATGAGGAGGGAGCTTAGGGGTGGAAGGTCGCGGTGAAGAACGAGGAGTTGTGGTGGGGGAGGGCTCTCTATACACTAAAAAGTAAAAGCCACCTCCTCCTTCCCCTCCGTGAGGATAAATTCCTGGTGGCCTCCCCTATACCTTAGATCTCACATTTCACCGGAGGTACCCTACCCCGGGGGGACTTCTCGGTGGAGGTGGAAGCTCCTGGAGAGGGGGGATGGCCACGATGAGGAAGGGCGTCGCGGTGGGCAAGGAGGAGCATAGTGGAAGAAAGTGACTGTGATGCAGGAGGACAGCTGTGGTGAGGATTGGCAGAGGGTAGCCCACCCCAGGGGGGCAGGTCCTTGGTGGAGGAGAGAGCTCCTGGGTGGTGTAGCACCGTGTTGTTTTCGTATAATTTACTTAGAAATTTTATGTAGGGTAAGATTCACTTACGTTACTATGACGTCCAATTTTTTTTATTATTTTAAATAGATAGTAGTTATACTTTTCCATCCTGCGAAATACTGCAGGTCGGCACGAGCGAAGTGAGTGACAGCGGGGGTTGGGCCACGAAGCGGCCAGGAGGCAAAGCCCCCTAGTAGCTTTTATTTGAAAAGAAATCGATGTCGGATCTGGTTTTTCAGCTTCATAAGCAAAAATCAGTTTTAAAAAAAAGAAAAAATAGTTTTTTGAACTCTTAGGTATGTGCTACCACTCTACAAATACTGAAAATAGGCATGAAGGTGGGAAATACATTGAGAAATATTTGTAAGAAATTTTTTGTCAGATGAAAAATGGCAGCTTGGGCGCCATTTGAAGCGACCTATTCAAATAATAAATGTTCTGTCACCCGCGATCCCTGACCAGATGACTAAACGGCTGCGGCGATCCTCTCCTCTAGAATCTACGTAAATCGTCTAATCGTGGCATAGCACAATGCCACCAGTGTCTGACAATCGTCTTTTGTCTCATGCATACCGGTACTTCCTGTATTTTCTAAACCAAGTTCTTTCTTATTATTATTATTCTCATGACTCACTTTCCTTTTTCTTCCTCGATCAACCCAGGCAGGACATCAGGTTAGTTTAGTCCTGTAGTCACCGTGCAGTTACAGTTCAGTTATAGTGCGGTTACCGTTGAATCACTTTTACGTTTTCCACTCACAAATCTATTTTTAACCATTCGATCGTTCAATGCACACGCTTTTTCTACTCGCTCTCGTTTTTTTGATTTTCAAGGTGTCTACAGGTTTGGAAAATTTGGAAAGTTTGGAAAAAGTCAGGAATTTGAAAATTAGGTCAGGAAGTTTGTAAATAGTCAGGAAATTCAACAATATTTTTAAGAAGTTTGGAAAAAAACAAAGAATGAACTCACAGAAAATTTTTTTCGTCGTCAATTTTACTTCAGCAATCCCTAGAGTCGTATTCTACAAATAAAATGCTTTCACCCAAAAATCAACTTCAAATTTCAGTTTATTTTAACCGTAGTGTCTAGTAGTATAAACATAAAAATATACTGTCTATACTGTAAAGGTTTGAAGAAGAGAGTTTGGAAAAAGTCAGGAATTTATATTTTTCCATTTTTGTAGACACCTTGATTTTGAATACCCTCGCTTCGGTCCGGACTAAATACTTCTCTTGTACAACTTCCGAAAAACCCGCGTGGTTAGATAGCTAATAACTGGATATACGAACTTGAATCTAAATAGTTGCAGCTACCAGCCGACGATGAGGGAGGAGAAAAAGAGTGAGAAAAAAAAAGGAATGAGAAAAAAAAAGTTATAGAAGACCTAAAGATGTCTGGATATTTTGAATGTGAAAGGAAAAGAACCGGAGAAGAAGGGAGACCAGACGAGAAATGCATACGACTACAGCAACTATAATTAAAAATAGTAGAAATATTAAGAATTCCAATCTAGGTAGCTACGCGTGTTTTGGCCAAAAGGAATCGAAAAAATTGAAAAGGGATAAATTTTGAACTCAGAAAATGGGCGGACAGAGTCCAGTCTGTCACACTATGATAGATCAACTTGCTAGTGGTCTTGTCTAACGTCTGCACTTGGTTGGATCAAAATCAATTTTCTCTTCTTGAACAGACGTGTAGGCCTAAGAACTGCTTGGGGCAAATTGCCGTTTGCCACCCTTGATTCTTAAAACATGCACTCTTCTGCTAGTATGTCACATCCACATCCGTACGTCGGCGAAAATAGAAATCATATCACATAGCCACAGGGCATTGTGAGCCCTATCAACTTGGGGGAAGGGGGTGAAAATAGGTCAAAAATTCCGACTCTATACAAAAGTTTTCATGCAGGCTAAAAAAAAAAAGCTGAATGATTATTTTATGTTGCCGATTGATATCCAGAATGCCGAGCAAACGGCTGAAAATTTGCTGAAATGTCCATTTTGTACAAAAATTTTTCATGCAAGATGAAAAAAAGTCCAAAACCTTTCTCATTTTGCTGACTTATGTCCAAAATGTTGATTCCGAAGAACCATGCGGAGAAGCGTACCCTCTCTCGCTACCCCCTTACGCACCGCTAGATGTAGGTGGGTTATTCGTGGTAGTTCTGTGATTACTTCCTCAACTGTTTCTTGTTTGGAGTATTTCCTTTTCTATGCTGAAAACATCTGCGAAGACGTGTCGTTACTTGCCCCGTGTCTCACATCTTTGAGTAAGCGACCTATGAGACACACACAATACAGCATCGGTTCTTCAGATACTATTGATAACGTGTTCTGCGGGTATAGCGCCCTATTTCTACGAACTGGCGGGTGACTGCAGAGACCTCTGTCTATCCACCTCGACTAGTATTGCAATCACTTTGATTGCTTGGTTGGTTGCATGCAGAGTGACAGAGGGAACCTGTTCACTAGCTTTCCGGCACTGGAAATCGAATCCGTGTCGCAAACATGCTATACGATCACGATACCACTCAGTTACAGAGCGTAAACATGAATTATTATTTTACAACATCCCCTCCCCCTAAAAAAAGACTTTTTCTCGGTAGGACGTCTTCGGCACCACATAGCTCTTATAGTTGATTCTTGCATACCTCTTACTAGCTCAAATCCTGAGAATTCCATTCGCCTCGCAAAGCTATCCTATTCTTCAGATTTATATTCACCTGTCAGATATTCTTGAAGATGAAAATTACTTTTTCGAATTGAGCAAAGTAGCGCTCTCAAATCGAAGTATGTTTTACAGATTTTTGTTCTGCCTACCCACGTCTCTCCACGTATACATCATTTGATTGCTGACTTTGGAAGACGAAAAATAAATAAATAGAAGTACTTGTCCATACGTAGATTGAGGAGACCGCTTCCAACGTATCATTTGTGTGTAGACGGTGATAAATGTCTTGTTGGACGTGTGTTCTGATAACTTCACACGCGTTCCCGTGTCAAAATAAGCTCAGCTCGCTTTTTTGGAAAACTAGATGGAAAATTATTAAAACGACTGTGACAGGATCTGCCTGCGATATCGTTACAACTTTTCAACGATATTTTCGCCCTTTGCTATCTTTTTCTTTCGACGAATATGCGACGCGTAGGTAAGGATGGGTGCTGGATGTTTTATAAACACAGAGACGGGCAGAGAAAAGAGGAAATGTTGGAAAAAATGCGAATAATTTGTTCCACAAGTCGTGCCTACATATCGAGACAGAGGTATGTAGTTCACATCTACGATATATAGTCTGAAAGGGATGATAAAAAAAGGTCCATTGATATTCTCCATTCAAACCGGTATGTAAATTAGCTTTCTTCGGTCGTGTATCAACCGCAGGGGTACTATGTCCGAACAGTATAAATATTTTATCAAGGCGAGACCAACTCGATAGAATTTTTAACTATTCTTATTTTCATTCGATAATTCAAACAGTAGAACCTCCTTATAACGGACATCAAGGAACAGAGCAAATGTCCGCTATGAAAGTATAAAAAGAAAACTGTCTATTAAACAGAGGTCATTTAATTTTTACATTTTTTGCAGTTTATCTGCCGAAAAATAAAAAGTAGTACAAATTCACATACATGGGTACATTTTTGCACATTAGTAATGGTCGTTTGTTTTAACGCTGATGAAGAAATTGCTGATGTTTTAAAGTGCAGACGAAATCATGTAAGGGGCTGAAGAACCTCAGTGTCTCCATTCAGTGATACAAATGTTGCTAAGTCACGAATGTTTTGAGTTGCTGTAGGATAATCAGTAACAGTGGATGGAATACTGGTGACTAATTCCTCTTCCTTCTCATAATCTTCCTCATCTGTTAGGTATTCGGTAACTTTTGAAGCAATAAAATTAGGTGTATCATCGTTGGTTTCCACCGCACTCTATCATCATCAATCGATTTACGAGAATCAGTGGCTTTCATGTGTGGAGGTAATCTAGACGGACAATCATAGTCACTTTGTTGTTTTGAATATGTTCATCCATTGATTTGTCAAAATTAAAACCAACTTTTTGAAAGCATTTTGTCACACCCGGTTCTTTCATCCACCCATATAATCTCATCTAGTACAGTTACCATATTGGCTAGCTCACCAATAGAATCATATTTATCAATTTCTTAGAGAATGCGAGTTAGATGCGACGATAATGCACTTTAAAATTCTGAATTATCCCCTGTTCCAGAGGTGGACAGTGTGATGTAGTGTTGGGGAGGGGGAAAGAAAATTATTTTTATGTTTTTCAGTTGCTGCTGAGGGGGTGTCACGTCGCATTATCTCTGAAAAGAACGACTTTTCTTTTATGTTTCTTCATTTTTGTAAATCAAAAGCAACGCAACCACTCTGTCGTATTTTCCATTGTCATCCACGCCTTTCGGTTTGTGTCCTCGTGGTTTCTGAAACACATTGACAAGATTTATGTCCGTTTAATAGCGGCTATAACGCATTTATCCCGTTACACTCAATGGGACCGGGATATTTGTCTGCTGTTGGATGGAGGTGTTCGCTTCGTCGAGTATCCGTTTAGGGAGGTTTCACTGTACTATGTCACCTAGCTGAGAATTGGTTGGATAATTATTATTGCACAGGCCTGTAAAGTCAGGGGCATATAGAGGCTCAGCCTTTTTCACCGAAGTGACTGTTTTCCCTCTCTTCTTAATCTGACTTCTCTTGTTTTCTCTGTCCCCTTGGACTGATGGATTACCCTCCCCTATCCCCCCATCCCCGCAGAAAAGCCAAGATCTTTTAGCTTGTTATTAGCTTTCTTAGTTTTCTATTTTTTGTTATTTTTTAAGCGTGAAATTTGAATTTTACCTCAAGTTGCCTACTCCTCGTAAAAGGTAGTTGCATCGCCTGAATTAGTGCTCACGTTACAAGCCTGTTACCATGTATAATTTTTTTTTTAATTTACTTGATATTCCTACAGCCAACTACGTCGCACAGAGAGTTAAACGATCAATCAATATGAGAGACATTGTAAAATTGAATTTTCCTATCGTGATTTCGAACGTTGCAGTTTTCTGGTTGAAATTTCCTGTTTTTATTTTCAAAGTAAGCTACAAAGGCATGCCAGTTTGCATCAAACGGGTAATTCACGTGCATATCAAAAATAAATAGATAATAGTCTTTACCTGTATAATATATGTACTTTAAATATTTCAAAAGCTCATCTCGAATTTTTTCCCAAATTTGAAACGGCGAGTTAAAAATTGGAAGGTTTTAACTTGGAGCTCACATCATCGATATTAACTTCTTCATTGGAAATGAGGAGCCGTTTTCCAATCTAAACTATTTCCCAAAAAACGATGTTTCACTTGCTGATAGATTGTGATGCTCCATAAATGGCTGCACTGACAATCACATGCCCGAATGTCGTATCTAACATAGTTTATGTGTTCCAAACAGTCGCAGTTTGTTTACAAAATAGTACGTTTTTCAAACTAATGACGAGCTATTCCCATCATTTTTTCTTCTTTGCGAGGAAATTACTCCTGATGTGGTACTTTTTTGAAGTTTTTCATTTTTCAACCGTTTGAGTGACAATAAAATCAACATTCTAAATCAAGAATAATTTTTCTATCTCATTACCTGGCCTCCCCAGAACGTTTAGTGTGTTTCCTGAAAATTTTGATTTTTTGGAATAGCTTAGCATGAAATATGACTCCTCAAATGAAGTGGAAAAAAAGATTGAGTGTTTACTTTTGTTTGTCCAGCGGAATAAAGACTTCGTTATTTTTTTCGTCTTTGCTTACGAACCTGAAGACGGAGGAATTCGAAGTAATACTTTTCCTTGTGTTTGTCGAATAAAGGGGCCGTTCTCGTACATATTTAGACAACTCTGAAAAAGAAAATGGAAATGTTGCCAGCTTGCTATGTTTTCATATAAAAAAACCCTGTTTTCACCAATGAAAATCTGTTTCAAGTTAAGGAGACAGGATCCGTTAATTATTCATTGAGGATAAGATTTGCTGTGGGGGGCATAGTAATCCTTTACCCTGCCGTATTTTAATCTACAGTATCGTTTTATTTAAAAAAGCAATTTTTATTTTCCCTCTTCTTCTAAAATTATATTTACTCGATTTTGTCGATGATCCACGAAGAAGAGAGCTTTCTCAGCTTCTCTTTTTTTCAGTTTCACGCGACTTTTATACATTTTTCAAATTTTTCCATATCCGCTGATTACAAACCAATTATCCGTTACGGAAGAGAGTAGCTCGAATCCGCGGTACTCATCCGTCCACTTTTCATACCACCAAGCAACAGATCCGTCTGCTTTCGAAAAACCTAACTAACCGACATAATCCCTTGAGAAATTATCGCTAGTTCGAAGGGGCGCAGTCAAATATTTACAAAATATTACCATCTTGTTCATATTTGAAGCCGAACGTTAGATTTTGTATGCTAAGGAATCCCGCCGCCTTTCTTGTATCAACATGCTGCCAGCAGGCTGAGGTGAAAATCAAAAGAAAACCTTCCGGATTATGAATGCACGTACAACTCGATTCCGAAATTTCATATTTTTTTATTGTTAAAGGACAAAACGCCCCAGGGCAAATCCACAAACTCAACTTCTCTCCTTCCAGCGATCAGGATCAAACAATAGAAAATTCCAGGTTGGGCTGAAACTGTTGAAACGGAGAGGTCTGTCCCTCAAATGTTATTGCAACCTTTATGGTACGATTGTGGGTTGAAGGCTCATGGGTTGAAGAAGGGGAAGGGGGTTGCACCTACCTCGTCACAGTTGAAACATGAGAATGTAAATTACAATCCCGAGGTAACTATTGATTACTTTTTGACAGTTATTGGAGCTCTAGTTGTCTTACATCAGTGGCATCGAAATGTTTTCTCAAGGGGATACAAAAATTAGAATTTGAGACAAGCTAAATGTTATATAAAATGAAATGAAGGTTCTCTTGTCTTTCAAGATTGGAGTTAACAAGCGAGGAGCGAGAAATCCTGTAAACCTCCAAAATCTCGGATATCTCTTTTCCAAAATATCGCAAAGCTTTTTTTTTTTTCGTAAATGAGCTGAATATGTAGTTTTAAATTTTATGAGGGAGGGAAGGGTGTACAAATAATGCTTTGTACCCCTCAATAAAAATAATTGGGGTCATAATGTATTCCTGTACTCTCACCGTTCCGACACCACTGTCCTAGACTACCTACTTGAATGTTCAGTGCCGCAATGCAAATGAAAATTGGGGGGAGGGGAATTACGAAGGTATAAAAACAAAAGTAAGCTCGGTTGAAACGATGTTCTTCCTCAAGTATTACACATAGAAAAGGGAAACTGCGTCTTATTTCTCATTACTTTAAAACGACTCCCATGAGGATAAAAGTATATCGTCGAGACATATCTCACCCCGCTTATTCAAAATTTTTACGGGCATGTGTTTAATTCTTAAGACCGACCGAAGTTTCCCCGATACCAAAGAAGTCGAAGTTTAAAATTTTTAGCTCTTTCTTTCTGTCTACAATGTATTTAATATTTAACGAGCCAAATCGATCCTTTTAAAAACGAATGTCAAATTATCGCCTACAATAAATGTCCCGTATAAGTGAAAATCGTTAATATTGTAATTTTATTTATTTAGGTGGAGTTTTCAAAGCGAAAACTTTGTCTGCTCTTTTTCACGTAACGTACATTTTCTTATAATAAATGGGACTATTAAGAAATTCGTTAAAATAAAAAAAAAATACAGCCCGTCAACTTTCTCATGTACAATTTGATGAAATTTCGAGATGACGCCCACCGTTGCGCGCTTTGGCATTGAAATATTCGTCGAAAAAAACTGATTTCTTAAATTGGTAATCGCGTAAAATGGCATTTACTATGGTTCAACTTCCGTGGGTTTCATTTTTTTCTTTTTTAGATTTACGTTTGAATTAAAATATGCCCAGAATAAATATGCTGTTTCTGCTTCTGAATTTCTTCAGTCTTTTATGACCAAAATGGGAATTTAAAAATATGAAAAAAAAAAAGAAAAAAAATCGAGGTCTCTTGGATTACCTGCCATCGTTGTTCAGATCCTTTGTAAAATATTGATCCTTTCCTTCAGTTTTTGTGACCAAGAATTCGCCTATTACACTGCACAAGAATTTACAAAAGTATTTGTTCAAAAACTTGATCGCCTTCAAAGCTTTTCGACGGAAATAGGTATCTAATGATCATGTCTTCTTTTAATTGGACAAACAAGGGCGAAGCAGTTCCTCCAATATCGCTAGTAGCCAAAATATGACCTCAGGACGGTTGAAAAAGAATGAATTTTTATACCTCTCATCAACTATAAATACTGCAGCAGAAAAAAACATTTCTGCTATCAAGTAATCCCCCGCCCTCCTCATTCTCCAATATCATTAGTCTGCAAAATCTCTGGTCTCGAAAAAGTTGAAGAAGAATGATTTTTTTCTGCTTTTCCCCATCTACGAAAACTGCTTGCAGTTGACTTCATTCTTAGCTGAAGAAAATGTATCGGAATCAAGTAATGTTCCTCGCCCCCTTAGAAAATGTTACTTCACCAAAAACTTCTGTGGACAGTAGGGTAAAACAAAAAACTATCGAATTCTAAGATTACACCGGGCTAAAAACTTTTGTTTTTATGTATAAAATTATGAGCAAAATTTCATTACAAGATATTAAAATTTTCACATGTTGCACAGAAAATTAAAATTTAAGTTAAACGAAATATTCAGCGGAGATTTTTTCACAAATTTCCTCAGATTGACTCTCTTATCAGCATATCCGAAGTTTTCAGTGACCCCAGCGATCATTTTCTCCCAACTATCGACGTTGTTGTATTTCCCAGTTAAATCCCCCCTCCGGCACTTGAAGATATTATTGTATTTTCCAAGCCGAAAAAGTTTTTTATTGCGAAGTCGAATCGAAATGGGACGAAGAAGCATAGCAACGAATTAGGGTCTAGTTTATTTCGGAACAAAAATTTCTTTCTCCCTCGAAAGGGGTGACAAGGATATGCCGCCATCTTCGGAATCCTGAATGGAGACATACCAAGGAAGATATCGACATGGGTTATTTTGAATCACTGAATTTGAAAATGCAATCAGATTCTGGAACCTATCCCAAATTTAGGCTTCAAATTTGACTTTCCCCTTCTGAGGAGCCAGTTTGATTTTGTCAAAAAGCTTCTCTTTCGGTCTTACCTTCGAGAATTATTGTAATTTATCTTATGTTTCAATACGATTCTCGCCCTACAGATTTTATGATCAGAAAAAGGCTTGAAAATAGACAAAGTGTTCACATCTTCTTTAATTGTCTTTCACCAAAAGGGATCGATTTCGTTTCTGATTTTTTTGGTCTAGGGGAACCCGAGTTCATTTTCTTTCAAGTTTCTTATGCATAAATGTGTTTGTAACTTTTAGATTATATTTTAACGAAAATTTCAGTAATTTCAGCCCATTTTAATTAGCCTTGCCCAAGCCAAATTTTCCCCATGCTATTGGCTGAATGGCCACCTTCTTTCCTTGCATTTCAGTCCCCCATAATGAGGTTGTACTCTTTTTCTGTCAGCAACACCTTATTACGTTCACATAGAATTTTGCAATTTCTGACTCTGCGTCCAACGTTGGGCTATAGAGTATAGACCTGAATCACGAACACCTTTTCTATCTCCAGTTTTGGAAACCAAATTCTTTCAGACACCTCTTTTATAACTTCTGTCTTACACTTTATTTGTTTCTTGTTTTTATGTAGACCCCCCCCCTCTTGTACCCCTTTAAAGTGCCAGAATAACACAAGTGGTTCCCATTACCTTTTTAAATTAATTTTCCCTCTTAGATACAAGTTTCTGCTCGTCGTATGATGTCTCATTTTATCTGGTAAGCCACATAGTGTGAATCCAGGTGAAGAGAAATTTTGTTTTAGTAGCAACAGCAATGCATTTTTATTAAAAAATAATAAATTAATAATCGCAGTGTCGAGACCAGCTCGAACTGTGATAAGTGATAAATAATGAGAAGAAGGAATCTATTTTAGAGGACTTTTTTTTTTTGAGAATCAAGAATGATATTATATTTTTCTTTATTTTAATATATAATTAATTAAATACGCAGTAATAACAACATATTCAATTTCTAATCAAATGTGATTGCAATGCCTAATATTAGATTAATTTTTTTTCTTTCTTTTTTCCCCCTTCGTTTCCTCTACTTTCTTTCCTTTTTCTCAAGCGCGAGGCCCGGCCTGTATGGCGTGAGGCCTGGAGCGGTTGCCCCGTTTTGCCTGCCCTAAAAACGGCCCTCTTATATTGTGGAACAGTGTTATGCCATCGGTTTGACATACAGTAAAACGCCGATTATCCGGACTAATTGAGACCAGGGGCTTTCCGGATAACGGTTTTTCCGGAGAACCGAAACATGTGCTTTTTTATAGAGGAAAACAGCCCAAAAAATGAATTTCCTGATTTATCCAGGAAACCTTAATAGACTGAATAGGCTAGACTAGAAAGGGAAAAAAAGAAGAGGTTTTGCCTATAAATCGGGGCCCTGATTTTTGTTTTGTTTTTGTTTTCGTTTTTTTTTCTTCTTCTGTTTTTTTTGGCGTTCCGGATAATTGGCGTCCGGTTAATCGGCGTTTTACTGTAATTGGTTCACATATTTCGGGGCCTCATTTATTTCATTCTGCAGTTCATGTATGGTCTCTGAAGGCAACAGTTCCACTCCTTCCGTTGTATTAACAGATTACTATAACTAAAAATACTACAACACTTCCTAGAGCTCGCTTTCTTACCGGATGAACACTGATGTGGACCAGCCTCTTGAAAAGCATCTGTGACGTCTATGGACGTGTTTAGTGATATGTCAGTCTTTCACGTATGTCCTTACCATTTTCAAAAATTCTTGTAAATCTGCAAATTTTTGAATTAATACGATTCAAATGGTTTTTCAGTAGCTACTCTCTGCTGGATTTTTATTCCGTGGTGGAAATAAATCGATTCTGCTGTTGCATTTTGCAGCGGAAAAACAGTAGTTCTAGCTGTGGTCCGCAGCTACAATTCTCTACTCTGCGGTAGAAAGCGTACTGCAGTTTCTCTTCTCATTTACAATTTATAAAATTGAAATAGTAAAAATACAAAGTAACTGGTCGCCAAAAAAATTAATAATATCAATGATTCTTGAAATTGCGAGTATATTTATGTAAACATACGAGTATAAAACTTTCAAAATTGCTCAAATCCAAGAATGCGGGTGACCTCATCATGTGATTTGGTGACAGGTGATTTAGTGACCTCATTGGTTACTTCATGTGATTTGGTGACCACATTTGTCTCTGAAATAAATTATAATGTTGAATAACTACATGGTATTTTCAAGTTCGTTTTTAGAAATTACACACATTTAGAAGCAACAATTTGGTAAGGCTTATGTTCTGCAATTTTTCCAATGTCTCTCTCTCTACTTTTCCCTCAGGGCCCTGATACATCATTACATGGCCCTACTATCTTATTCCCAATTCTCTCCTACTTGAACCAAAAACAAAAACCTTCATCTCACCTTTCTCCTATTTTTCACTGCTCGATTGTTATTCTGTACTTAATGAGTTTTGAATCACGCTGATTGAGGATGAATGATTCTTAAAACGCCGAGAAGAACATTCTCTATATCCTTCTTTCCCTCATATTCTATTGCTTGAAATTAAAATAATATATTTCTTCTTTAATGCACCTCAACTGATCTAAATAAATAACTCTTCCCAATATTTCATATTGATACTCTTTCAATTCATCACAATTCATAGCCGGAATGATTTTCTTCTCCTAGCAAAGTTATTGCGGGGATCCCACTCATTTATCTTTGAGGCCCCATTCTCGTACACTGATAACGTCATTGCACTCCTTGCCTAGAGACATAAATTTTATTTTGTATTCAATTCTGATTCTGTCTTCTGGTAATTTATCGCATCATTTCCACCTAGTATTTGATATTGTCACAAGGGGACTCCATTCACTTTGCTTTTTTGAAGTTCCACCCTACTTTCTGCATCCTCCAGCATACTTGAGACTTTCATAATTTTTTGAACATATTTTCACCCACTGATATCACCTTCCTATTCTTCCTACAAGTATTCCATAAGATTTTCAAATCTCATATTCATACAATATTTACCTATAATATTCTGACAATTCAGGTTCTCTCGTTCATCGGACTCATCGGACTCAGCTTTCTTCGATTTATCTAGAGAAATATATTACATAATAACAAGTAAAAATGGATTTCTTTTCACACTATTCCATAAACGAAGTAAAAAATCAGCCACGTTTTGACTATCCACCACTCTTCACAAGTTGTCTACTTTCTTCCGAGGATCAAATTCCCTGACTTTTCCAGATTTTTTCAATGCTCACCAACGCCCCCTCCTTTGGTCAAGGGCGGATTTCTTTGAATACTAGGTTGGTTATGTCCAGTGGACACAATAAAAACAATTTAATGCGTACATCTCTGTTGAAAGGGCCCACTTTGGCGATCACAGTTTTGGCTGTATCTACAGCTGATTTTTTTTTTTTAATTTCGACCAAAAAATCAATTTTTGGGTTTTTAGCGATTTGGTTCTATCAGCTCTGCTGTACTATTTTTTGAGGTCTCATTCCATTCAAGCTCCAGGGTATGAAATGCATAGAAACAAAAAGGGCCCAGGTTGTCGACTCCAGTTTTTTTCTTAACGGAAGTTTTCACTCTTAATCATTTTGCGGACTTTCAAAAGCATTTTTCTCAGAATACAGCTTTTCTGTACCTCATTATCGAAAAGACTGAAAAAATATCTTTCAGTAACGTTACACAGCTGGTTAAGGTCTCATTCAAAAGGTAATTCGGTCTAGTATGACCCCCGCCCCTCGACTTCATACCGACAAGACCAAGTGGACCTTATTGACAGAGATGTGTACAAAATATGAACATTTTCTAAGACTCTTGAAATAGTTCGAATGAATGTTACTGACTTTTCATACATACAGAACCTTCAAGACAGGTTATCACTTATGAATTCCGCGACCCCCCTCCCCCAACATGCGCGCGCGCGTTTTGAAACACAGGGTACAAAAAGTCAAGTAGAAATCTTTTGAACGGCTGCAGGACCAGCCTAGAGAGCATTTTCGGAATTTTCCCACACCCAAGCTGATTCACCCATTGAATAATTAGGGGTGCGATTTTTCATCATGCGATAAAGAAGGGTGGTTCACGCGAAAATGAAACAGGGAAGGAAAAAACGCGACAATAATAATCAGCTATTAAAAAAAAAAAAAGCGACAATCACGCCAGTTTTAGGATGTTGGAAACTTTAAGGTTCTTTATCAGTTTTGGACTGTCAGTTCAAGCTAATATACCAGTTTGGGTTTTTGGTCAGATATTGGTTGTCCATCACATTGGTTGATTTTTCAGTAGTGATTCTCAATTTCCAGATAATATTAAGCGTTTCCCAAAACACTCCTGATTTGATTTCTCTTTTCTTTCTACTTATTTTCTTTGGACTGGGGGGGGGGCTCACATTTTTCGTATTTTTGATTGAAAACATTCTGGGAAACATCCCTGTATTGCACATGCTGCAGACGAGAGTGATCAGAGCCATAGCCAAGAGATGCAGTGGCAGAAGTTCATAACAGTCGAGCACCTGGCACTGGTTGTTGAGGCTGACAGTCCAGCATATACCGTTCGTTTAAGGGTACCCGAGTTGGACGCTGTACATGGATTTCGGGAGTACCTTGACAATGGAGGGCGGTCAGTTCCTCAAAAACTACAACCGCTGATGAAAGCCTCTGAAGCTCTGTCTGTTTCGACAACAGAATTTGAACTTGGGTACAGCGTCATGAATTTGGTTATGACGCCAGAAAGATCTTCATTGGGAATTGAGCGATTAGCAAGCAGTATGTTTATAAAAATTAATGGGCCCCCCTTAGAATTCTTTGATCCTGGTCCATATGTTCGAAAGTGGCTAGTGAATCATAGATCTGCTATCACAAATACAAGTAAAAAGATGAAACCCGTAGAGTGTGATCCCGAAGATATCAGGTTTTGGAAATTGTTTTAGACTTTTTTTTTTTTTTAAGTTAAGTATGTTGATTGTTGATACTTTGTTGGATTATTATTAGATACGTTATTCCTTCCTAAAACTTTTTAGTCGTTGGTCGTTAACTCGTTACATTACCCTGCATATACTTACCTACATGATTATTTTTTCTATATTAAGTTTAAGTTAAGTACCTACAAATATAATCTACTGCTGTGCTACTCAGAAAAAACCTCAGCGAGTCACTACTAGTATAGTGATACCTCATACCTCTTATTTGATAAAATTAATACCACTGTTCAATTCTGTTTTTTTTTAATTTATTTTTTTAAAATTATTTAATGTTCGTTCAATGAGACATAATAAAATATAAAAGGGTAATTCTCCGAAAAATGGACAATTCATGTAAATAGGCTGTAACTCTGTCACTTATTATCAGAATGCTATGCGCAATATATCAAAATTGAGGAAATGAACTCTTCTGATGGAGACAGTGGTAAAAGCTCTCCCTAGTTCAGCAAAACATCATTAGAAAATCGAAAATGCACCTGAAATGTCCATCAGCGTGGGTGTCAACCTGGCCTAGTTCCGTTTTTTTTGCTTGCTGGAAGGGTTTAATACATCATTTTCAGGAACTACTGTTTCCCACTGTTGAAGAGGTAAGTTGAGGCAACACGGTATAGATCTTACAATCTTTTTCTAACCAAGTTAAGTAACCTTTAGAATACCTCAAAGTTGTGTCTAGGAAGAGATATGTCCTTCAACGTGGATAATTTTCAAACCTCTCTGTAGGGTTCCACTATAAGCATAAACTTCTTTCAAATGCTCATATAACTTCCTCATAACTTCCTCTAGAAGGCTGTGTAAGAACTTCTGTGAAATAATGATAATTTGTATGCTAAAATACTCATTTATTGCTGAGATCCTGGTTTCTAAAAAAAAAAGTGTCCTTCATCGTGGACATCAACAGCCATATTGAATTTATAGCTCCGAATTTGTAAAAACGTAATAATATAACTAATGTTGGCCACATTACATTCAGCAACATGTATCAAATATTTTCCGCATATTTACCCAATGGGAAAAGGGAAAAGGCGATTTTGTCTTTAAACGTGGACATAAAATATTATTCAACGTGGCTACTCATGTATTTCTTGTATCCACGCTGAAGGACGTGAATCTTTCGACACTTAGAAGCAGTCTGTAGAAACAGCCTTTAAATCTTCTTCGTGCAGAGACTACTTTCCTAGATGAATTTTTGGTACTTCATAAAACTGTGATCCGTGAGATTGTAACCCACGGTGCCGCTGTGTGATCGTACAGCCTCATCTTATCACACTATGTAAACTTGAAAAATTTGTCTTTCAACGTGGACAACAATTTTTTTTTACAACCCTCCAAAATCAAATTTAAGCCCGGCCGGTACCGGAATATGATTTCTCAATACCCCTAGTATCGATTTCAACGAAAAAAATTTGAAAAGTGAACCTAATTTTTTTTGGTTTTTGTCCACGTCGAATTGTCCATTTTTCGGAGAATCACCCAAAAACCATAATATGAGAATGTTAAAAACGGTGTATTAGCTTAATTGCAAGTGGAGCGAGCGAAAAATTTTTAATGGTTGGACAAAAGCCGGCTACATAGTTAATGGAGCGGTCAATGCAGTGCAGTTTGATGACAGTAGCGACCTGGTACCTAATATGGAGGAAGTGATTGTCCCTGAAGTTGAGTTACCAGAAACAACTAAAATGGAACATGGAAGTACCATCATACAGTCACCATTTAATATGTGCGCCTTATTTCGGCATTCGTTATTTCTAGACTGTCGTTTTTGCACAACGCTATTTCTATCGCTTGTAAATAATTATTCTCCAATAACTACTAATTGAATATTACATTAAATGACATGTAGATGACATAACTTACCAGTAAATAACCTTCTCAACACAAAATTCCGAACTGAACTCAAAAACGCAACGCGCAACTGCTAACTTGGAAGTTGGAAACAGAAACTGTGAGATAGTTTGTAGATACACATTGAACCGGATAGCCGTTAAGCCGCAAACGTTTATCTAAAGGCGCCGACTTGGCGACAACCTTGAAGCCTGAAGGTGACATCACCCGTAGCTACAAGCCACTGTTCCATAAACCTTAGCTGCTGAAAAAATTGAATTATCCGCAGCGTTTTGCTACTTAGTCGCAGTAAAATGAAACGCTGCTGTATACTATCCAACATTTAACCGCAGAATGCTGCTAAGTTTCATCATCCACATCAGCAGTGTAGTGGATAATTGTTTTAAATTGCTGCGTAACGCTGCTGTCTCTATGTGTACTCTGCGGAATCCTTTCAAAATCCGCAGCGGACAACTCTTGAGGTCTGCTGTTAGATCTGCTCACATCGCAGTGTAACGCTGCAGAATTGTATAAACGCTGCGTTGATTCTCATAATTTCGCAGCGGAAAACTGAAAATCCGCTACAACCAGGAGCTGAATTTTGCCCGATTTCGTCAATAGGGTTGGTGGAACTCGAACTCGGAACGCAATGATTGCGAAGCGGGCACATTACCACTTGGCCACACAGCGACTTCCCCTTTCTTACCTCATACAAACGAAAATCGAGCAGAAAAATAACTAGTAAAAATCACGAACACGCTTATCTTATGTGTGGGGGCACCCGGCGTAAGTGTTACTTGTTTCATTATTTTTCTATTTTTTTCGCTCACGGAGGGCCTTCAGTTGTCCAGGACGGCTGGGCACATGTCTTAATCCGGCCTGCCCTGAATGCAACTTTATAACCCCCTGCCCCACACATTCTCGTTCCACTCTAATTTACGAGCTAGACGCACAATGCGACGCGATTTGAGGCATAAAATAGGAGATCTCAGACGAGTTTTTCGACGTATAACGTTACCCGCAAAACGGCTGCACAAACACCGTTATAGTGTCGTGTCTTTAGAACGCGGCCAACCTTTATTAAAAGCAGGTGTAAAGAGCGAGGAGGCGAGCACAAAAGGACAAGACGCCCTCGCCGGTCGGGCCAAATTCGACGTGTCAATCTGGACGAAAATGACGATGACGACGACGGTGTCAAGTCGTAAAAGCCATTACCAGAGGAGTTTATATTCTCGATAATTCGGCCAGTTTTATAACATTGTCAAGTTAGTTTTCAGCGAATAGGGGCGGCGTGGCGGGCTATCTCCCCTTATCCCCTTTCGGCTTGTGTACGCGTTTCGTTTGGAATTCTCTCGCTCTCGGCCGTGTGTGTGCTGCTTTTACGTCCAATAAATATATAAATGAAATTCGACGCCGCGGCGCTTTTTGCAGCAGGATACGCTAAATTAGAATGCGCGCAGGATAGGGGATGTGCGAGCGCAATTCGTGCGTGTCGCCTTGAACTTGATTTTTCGCGATTTGGCGACGGAAAAAGGGTCGAACGGGGCCGGCGAATTGAACTACTTTTGACGGGCGGAGATCGCGGAACGGCTGCTGGCGGAGTGGCAACAGGTGACGGTTACTTCGCGTCCTATTTCGTCGACTCGCGCTCGTATATGTACATTTCGTCGCGCAATTAACCGTACGTATAGACTCGTATAATAATCGCCATCATCGTCGCCAATGACGGATGAAATTTTCTCATAAAATGGGGCACCTTAATCGGGAGATTGATGTCGAATAACATAGAATGTACAGCTGAGCTGGAAACTCAATTTTACGTCGTTCGTTTTTCCAAAACTCAATTTGGAATTCTGGCGAATTTTTATAATTCCGAGTTCCATAGTAGACTAGGAACAGCTAATTTGGAAAGGCAGAGGGAGGCAATTAACCCATCTAAAACCCTCTCACACATGTAGCCGTCTCAAAGGAACTGGCAGATGATTCTGTATACTTGTGATGTAAAGTATTAGTTGAACGTAATTTCCAACCATATTGCCTACCTGGCTCCTTAACCTTAATACGAACTTGGCAGGAAGCCAAGAAATGTATATCTCCAATTCTTATTGGGCTTTCTTGAAAGAAGGAGAATTCATCTGACTGACTGAGCGAACTCAGTCCCTGGTTTACCATTATTGAAGGAAATTTTCTTTCATCAGGTGATCTTTAAATATCGATGTCTCAACACCTGGAGGTCTTCGTGTTTGGAAGGGAGGGGAGATAGGAATAGTTTAAGAGTTTTTTCTGTTTTTTTTTTTTTTTGTTTTTTTCGGAAGCTGCTGTAAGGATATGATATGTCGCATGAGTACCATTGCTATAATAAAGGCATATCTCGTCTTTCTATATGCATAAGTATTCCTGCTCTTGGGAGATACCTTGCCGTGGTGAGGAGGCTTGGGCGTAAAAAATTTAAAAATACTCCCTATGAGGTTATATATTTTTGAAATCGCGACCAAAAACATCTAGAAGAAGGCAAACTCCGATGGATAAACCCTGTGGAAAGCAATGAAAAACTACAACAGTATCTCTTTCCAGGAAATGTAGCTTTTCCAAATATTAATTACTGATGATGGTGTTCCCAGGGTAAATAATTTTTCCGGACGTAAAAAGCTCCCCATTCGGATGTCCAGGAGGGAGCTACTTGGGGGAGCATCAGCATCGGAAAGTTTTAAAAAGAAAGGCGCAATTAAAATAGGAATGTAAGAAGCTTGAATGGAGTTGGAAGATTAGGGAATCTTAAGAGAAAAATGAAGAGGCTTAACCTAGCGAACAGTTGGAATACGTGAAGTAAGGTGGAAAGAAGAGAATGATTTTTCGGCCTGCAGTGTTTCGCAAGCTGGAAAAGTATAACTATTATTTAAAAAATAAATCAGTCAGTTCCCAGGCTTACCATGAGGGAGGTAACTGCCATGAGCCCGCAAGAAGAGGGTAGCCCCTCTTAATGCCTGTATGATGGAGAAGATTCAGACTTGTTATGTTAATAGTTTACATGAATACCAGCATGAGGTACTCATCTTGTAAAAAACTACACCCTGTATGACACCATCATATAGTTCTAACATTGGTAACTTGAAGCCGGATTTCATGCTCGTGCCTCTAGACAGAATGAAAATTAGCGCCCTCTTCAATTTTTTTCACCCCTCATAAATTTTTGTTCATAAGAGTTGTCCCCAAAATTTGGCACCCCCATATAGGTACGTGTCTAGGGCGCTAGATTATGGAGGGAGCGCTAGATTTTAGGGACAACTCTTATGACCAAAAATTTATGAGGGGGTGAACAAAAATTTAAGTTTTTTACAAGAGTACCTTATCCTGGTATTCTAGCGCCCTAGGCACGTGCATATGTTGCCTATATGTAAATACTGCCCTGGACGTCATAATAACATAAAAGTGTATCAAATGCTGCATAAAAAAATGTCCTTGGAAATTACATGAAAACAATTTGTTTAGTGTATAGAGAGCCCTCCCCCACCACAACTCCTCGTCCTTCACCGTGGCCTTTCTCCCCCAAGCTCCCTCCTCCACCATGAACCCTCTCCCGAGGGTAGGCTACGCCTGAAGAAATGAGCAATTAAGGGGTAGGGTAGGCAACCCGCTGTGGGTTTTTTCTCCCGGAGGCGGTGGCTGCAGCGAATTTTACTAAGCTCCCTCCTCCACCATGAACCCCTTCCATGGATAGGCTACACTTAGAGAAATGAGCAATTAAGGGGCAGGGTAGGCAACCTGCAGTTAGTAATGCAAATATCATATCAAAAATATCGTTATCCATCGATAATTTTTCCGCTGAATATCGAATAATAAAGTTTTTCCGATTATCGGATAATGTTCGATATCGATATTCTTATAAGAAGAGTGATATTTCAATATTTTGAAAACCTCCAATACAGTGTGACCGATTAAGTTACTTTATTTCTTCCCTGTCGTCAGATCGGCTGTCTGGAAACGTCAAAATTCCCCAGTTTCGCCATTTCGCCAGACAGTGTTGGTGCAAAATTTTCCTAATAATACATTTTTCCCCTTTTCAAGTTCCCTATAGTACCTTATTTAGGAGAAAAGCCTTCACGTAACAGATTTTTAGGTCCTTTTCCTGCGACGATTCACTGATGATGATATAAGTACGTACGTACCAAGAAGGCCTGTAAGTTCCATTGCTATAAAATCTCTTTTGATCAAATTTCAGTTTTTCATTGTTTTTTCCTATTATATTGAGCCAAAAATGTGATAACAATCTTAACTTGATTCGCCTGAAAACTGCTGATAGTGATTTTTATGACTAAATTTGCTCAAAAGTACTGCAATGTGAATGTGTTTGTTTTGTAAATTGTTAAGATTGTAAGTTGGATTTTGGAGTATTAAATGGACAAGTACTTGAAAAGAGAGAGGCCGAAGCCAACTCCGGCAACTCTTCTGAATGTGATCAAAATTGTTTGTAATTTTAAAAATTTGGTTTTGACAGGAATTTTGTCCATGAGTCTATGACCTCACAACTGTATGAAGAAAGAGAACTTAGAAAATAATTAGTAAAATATAGTGGACAAGTATTATAGAAAACACCGTTCGAAAAAATGATGAAACAAAGGCAGGTTAACTTGGTCTAAATATTTCCGATCAAGATATCAGAAATATCAATAATATCTATCGATATTTTAAATTATCGTGATAATAACAATATTATCGTATCGATATTGATTTTCTCAATATCTTGCATCACTACCCGCAGTGGGTTATTACGGTCACTTTCTCCCACAATACTCCTCCTCGCCCACCGCGACGCCCTTCCTCACCGTGGACGTCCTCCCTCTCCAGGAGCTCCCACCTCCACCGAGAAGCCTCCACGGGGTAGGATACCTCTGGTGAAACGTGAAATTAAGGTACAGAAAAGGCCACCAAGGATTTATCCCCACGGAGGGGAAGGAGGAGGTGGCTTTCGCTGTTTAGTGTATAGAGAGCCCTCCCTTGCCACAACTGATCCTCGTCTTTCACCGCGACCTTCCTCCCCCCAAGCTCCCTCCTCCACCATGAACCCCCTCCCAAGGGTAGGCCCCCCTGGAGAAATGAGCACGTAAGGGGCAGGGTAGGCAACTCGCAGTGGGTTTTTTCGCCCGGAGGCGGCGGTGGCGGCGGATTTTACTTTTTTAGTATATAGAGAGAAATATGCTGGGACGGACCAGCTAGTTTGGGTTCCGAGGTGTCAAGTCTCTCTCTATAAATACCTATCCTCTTCTTGCTTCCTCTGCCTCCGCTTCCGAAGAAAGGAGTCAGAAGGGAAGCCTACCTAAAAGTTCTTTGCAAGGATGGACCAACTGCCTTGGATACCGGGATTTCAAGTCTCAAGACATGACCCACATGATAAGATACTTGGGATCTGATCGGAAACCTGATGCAATATCCACTACCTGCGACTTACGAAATCCTTATTTTGATCGTTTGCGCGATGTCTCATTTAAAATTGCAAAATCGGCGGCTACCCGGGCCTCCCTGTTGGCGGAGGAAAAATTTTTCAGTCAAAATTATACACTACTTCAAAATATTTATTACAAGTCATTTTAACGAGAAAAAAACGCATCTAAAATTAAATGTCAGTTTCAGAATCTACACAAAAATTTATCCCAGATACATGTATTTTCCAATTTCTTACTGATCTGTAAATAGTCTGAAAATGAGCATGAAAATATCCAAAAGGACCTTTCCGGCCACTTCAAACGTTTCTCACGAGAAAACTGCGTGAAGCATTACGGATGCCAGATTCAAACGCAATACGAAAAAGTATGTCAAAATGAAGTGTTCAAATCTCTCAGAAATCGAAAAAACGTTTAAATTTTCTTCAATATTATATAGGATTTTAGATTATGACAGAGTCTCAAAAGTCTTAAGTAAGTTCTGAGGAGTCATAGAAATGTTTATATAAGTCTAGATAAATCTTATGGAGTCTTAAATAAAGTTTCAAAGCTCCTACACTAATCTTGAAACGCTTTAAGGAGTTCTTAAGGATCTTTAAAGAGTCTGACATGTCTTAAGAAGATTTAGGAAGGCTTGCAGAATCTTGAGGAGCATTAAATCTTGAAGAATCTTATAGAACCCTAAGAAGTCGTAATCAAATTTTGAAGAATCCTAATCAAGTTTGGTAGAATCCTAAAGAGCCTAGAACTAGTGTGAAAGATTTATAGAGAGTCTTGAACGAGGCTTAAATATCCAGGTAGTCTTAAAAAAAGAGCTTTACAGAGTCTTGAACAAGTCTAGGAGTATGGTGTAAATAGCCGTAAGTGTGGTTCAATTTCTATAAGATGCGTTGCACAGCCCGTGCTACACCTGTGCTACACCTGTGCTTGGTATCCATGAGTAAGAAAACAGCAGTACTAATCCTTTAAAACTTTAATATCTGCTCATTCAGTTAGCGTCACGAGGGCATACAAAGAATCCAAATACCTGGGGGCGATTAAATATGTACTTACATACACTTTGGATCGCCTCGTAGATCCTCATTCCAATAGTACAATGAATGAATAGATTTTATTCCATAACTGGTTGAAAAATTGAAGATTAAGTATAATTACCTGGTCTCTAGCTGAAAGCACATTTATTGTTTTTGTCTTACTCGTCTCGGTGGATTAATTTTTCAACTTCCATCAAATTCGTACGTCACTTTGTCTTTCTTCATCTGAATTCGGTACTAGCTGTCGACTATTGGCTGTATTAATTACCAAAATAACAAGCACGGACAACACCTTGCAAAACTACAACGTGTTAATTGTACCCGTAATTTCAGTGGTAGCCTGGGGCAGGTGAAAAATGTCTTCCCAGAAAACTCAGTTTGGTCCACCTACTGAGATCAAGTTCAAATGATAGGAAAATAAAGTAGGAGGACAAGACTGTGTTTGCCCTCGCCAATCGAGAAGTGGTTGCAAAATGTATCTTCTGCTATGCATAAGTTTACCTCAGTTCTATTTTTGTTTCGCGATCTTCAATTATACGAGTATTCAATAACACCAACGTTGCTCCAGTTTCATCCACACATACGCCTAAGTGCTTTCCTCCTTCGTTCTTTGCCCGACTCTCTGTTGTTAAGCACCGTTGTGTCATTTCCTGCAAAATGTTATACCGTACACAAATACCTGCTAAATCTACGCAAAAGCTCATTTAAATTCATAAAATACACATAAACTAAACTACGCCGGCATTAACGTGCACTCCTATTGCTCGAATATGGCAGATCGGCAGGCCTCATTTAAATTCATAAACTCCTACATCGCTCTTTAAGTAATTTTTAATACGTTACTGTACTCAAAGCAAATAACGATTACGTGGGTGACCTCATCCTGATTATCCAGCAAAGAAAAAAGATCCTTTCCTCGAAATATATGCAGAAAATTCGATCGAGCTTTGTGGATTTTCGCGAAAGTATTCAGACTGAACTTCACTGTACAGACTGTATACAAATACAGCCAAAAGATAGAGAAATTATGCAGCAACTTGGAAGATCCAAAAAGCCCTCTTGAGAAGGGCAATTACGAATGTGTAAGAACTTATAATCTTTACCCCTTCTATGGCAGACGGAAAAACGCGCGGAAATATTTTGCGGCCCTTCCCCCACAGATTTTTACTCCTTAGATTTTTCCTGCCACCCGCCCCGGTGAATCCGCGCTACCTCTAGCCTCATCTAAACTGGTTTAAGATTCTTTCAGATTTACTAAAACGCTGTACAACTTTTATAGACTAATTTAAATTTCCTGTGAACCCCTTCTAGCATCTTCCAAGACTGAGTGTAGGGGCGCACTAAAAGAGGGACCTTCCTTTAAAAAAAAAAAAAAAAAAAGAAAGTTCGGCAGTTGGCTTCAGTTAGAAAGCCTAAAACTTTTTGAGACGTTTTCATCTGTTTTTCCTACTTGAATTAATTCAGAAAAAAAAATCAAAGGACTTTTCGAGTTAACAAATTTTAGGTCTATCCCCCAACAATTTTTCAATTTTTCTTCAGTATCTCCAGGGTCTTCGGAACGGGGGCAGGGTACAAAGGCACATTTAACACCATAAAAATTCGGGGGAGGAGATGTAGAATATCATTTGCACCCCGGCATTAAATTTGGGGAAAATTGAAGAATTCTTGTCAACTTGAGTTTTTTCAATTCGGGCTCCGCGAAATTTTAACGCGCGAAAAATAAACGAGACGAAAATTTAAAGAAATGAAATTATCACGTGCGAAATTTAACGCGCACAAAGTTCAACGCAAAGAATAAGATGTGGGAAAGGCGCAAAAGTAAAAATTCAATTTATATTATTTGATTTTTGTATAAACTAAGTTCGAATAAGAAAACAAGACCATGTAGCAGCGGATCGCTGACCCATAGATACAATTTTTGATTTTTAAAACCCGAAAGGGTGGACCTAATTCCTTTCTATGTTTTCGCCACTAGTACCTTGATTACCATACTTTTAAATTATTTATAGAGGGGTAATTCTCCGAAAAATGGACAATTCATGTAAATAGGCTGTAACTCTGCCACTTATTATCAGAATGCTATGCGCAATATATCAAAATTGAGGAAATGAACTCTTCTGATGGAGACAGTGGTAAAAGCTCTCTCTAGTTCAGCAGAACATCATTAGAAAATCGATGGCCTAGTTCCGTTTTTTTTTGCTTGCTGGAAAGGGTTTAATACATCATTTTCAGGAACTACTGTTTCCCATTGTTGAAGAGGTAAGTTGAGGCAACACGGTATAGGTCTTACAATCTTTTTCTAACCAAGTTAAGTAACCTTTAGAATACCTCAAAGTTGTGTCTAGGAAGAGATATGTCCTTCAACGTGGATAATTTTCAAACCTCTCTGTAGGGTTCCACTATAAGCATAAACTTCTTTCAAATGCTCATATAACTTCCTCATAACTTCCTCTAGAAGGCTGTGTAAGAACTTCTGTGAAATAATGATAATTTGTATGCTAAAATACTCATTTATTGCTGAGATCCTGGTTTCTAAAAAAAAAGTGTCCTTCATCGTGGACATCAACAGCCATATTGAATTTATAGCTCCGAATTTGTAAAAACGTAATAATATAACTAATGTTGGCCACATTACATTCAGCAACATGTATCAAATAATTTCCGCATATTTACCCAATGGGAAAAGGGAAAAGGCGATTTTGTCCTTAGACGTGAACATAAAATATTATTCAACGTGGCTACTCACGTCTTTCTTGTATCCACGCTGAAGGACGTGAATCTTTCGACACTTAGAAGCAGTCTGTAGAAACAGCCTTTAAATCTTCTTCGTGCAGAGACTACTTTCCTAGATGAATTTTTGGTACTTCATAAAACTGTGATCCGTGAGATTGTAACCCACGGTGCCGCTGTGTGATCGTACAGCCTCATCTTATCACACTATGTAAACTTGAAAAATTTGTCTTTCAACGTGGACAACAATTTTTTTTTATAACCCTCCAAAATCAAATTTAAGCCCGGCCGGTACCGGAATATGATTTCTCAATACCCCTAGTATCGATTTCAACGAAAAAAATTTGAAAAGTGAACCTAATTGTTTTGGTTTTTGTCCACGTTGAATTGTCCATTTTTCGGAGAATCACCCAGAGGGTGATGCAGTACATCTCGGAATAGTCATAAATCTCACTGATGGATAAATAGATATATAAAAATATTATTTTCTATGCTTGGAATCGCAGAAATTGATGCTGGATGGCTTGGAATGTTTCCAGTTATTTAAAAAATTCTTTGTTTCTCAAGCTTCTAGAAAGTGCTGGAAGTTAATGTTTAGGCAGCAAAATTTGCCCGGCAACGGAGAAGGCTTTTGAACTAAGGGGTTGAGGCCAATATTGATTATTACTTCGAAATGGTATTCAATTCATAAGCAGATACGAAATTTGACTTTCAGGGGGGGGGGGTAGGAGAAAAATTTGCTGATAAATTTTTTTCAAACTGAAAATTTGCTGATTTTTGAATTGAAAAAAAACAATCGTTCTTGAAAAATGAAAAATTCAATTGAACAGTTTCAAAATTTGCCGACTGTTAAATTATTGAGAGTGTTTCAACCCCCCACACCCCTTGCAGTTTCATCCCTAGTTCATAGGCCCTGAGGTTGTTGGATTTAATTCTGGGAATCATTTTCGAATCCTACTCCCGGAGTGTCTTCAAAAAGCTTCCCAGGAACATAACAGTCAATTTTCGCTTTATTTTTTTTTATTTTTTATATATTTTTTTGGCGCGTTAAATTTTTGTGGCGATGAAATGTACGCGAAAAATTTTTTGCGTGGATTTTTCAGGGGCGATGAATTTTGCGTGTTAAATTTTCCTGTAACGTTCAATTCGGTATCCCCCTATTTATATTTGTGTGTGAGGTGGCGCTACATGCACCGAGCGCTCAGACTTTGCAGTCCATTGCACTATTCCTCAAGTTGCTGTTAAGGATCAGCTCAGTAGTCTCACTTTTATAGCCAAAGTGAGAATTTTACTTAGCTCTATCCCTTTGACTTCACTGGGTGCTGGATATTCTAGCCCCAATGCTTCACGTCTTGTCCCGGCTATTGCTGAGCACCGACATATGATATGGATCGAGGTTTCTTTCTCTTCTCCACAGTACCTACTGGAGCCGCTTCTTACCACTCCTATTTTATACCACATGTGTTTTGTGGCCCCATGACCGGTTAGTAGTCCGACCATGAGCCTTGCATGTTTCCTGTCAAGCCCTAATAGGAACTTGGCATACTTACTGGGGATGTCCCCTATCAGTGTTTTACTGACGTTCATGCTATTGGCCGACCGCCAGTGCATTTCCGTCTGCTTGCTTATCCAAGCCTTTACTTTGGATTTTATGACGCTGTATGCTACAGGAAGACACGGCCTGGGCGTTGCCAGTTCCTTTTTGGTGCCCTCCTTCGCTAGCTAGCCAGCGATCATGTTCCCTTTTATGCCGCAGTGTCCTGGTGTCCATAGTACGGTGACCCGGTTCTCCTGAGCAAGGGTGTATAGTTTGTTAACACATTCCGCCACTACCAGAGATGTAGTTTGGTGTGACGATAGTACTTTGATAGCTGATTGACTGTCTGTACAGATATAGATCTGCTTATTAACAAGGCCCTTCTGCTGGCTTCTCTCAATGGCCACCGTGATTGCCATTATCTCCGCTTGGAGGATAGTGACGCTCTCGCCCAGTGCCACTGAACAGTTGTCAGCGCCTTTTGCATTCGTGATTCCGATTCCTACACCTTGGTCATTCTTAGAGGCATCTGCAAACCACACATTCTCCTCTTTTCCTAGAATGCTTGGCCACCTCTATTCCCAAGCCTCCCGTGTGGGTATTAGCGCACGGTATGGTTTGTCAAAGAAATGCTCCATCGCAATTCTGTCCTTTGGCATCCCAAAGCATTTGTCTATCGTCTTGGCCATCTCCCATATCCTTCCGTGGCCTGTCTTATGGGCCCGAAGGTTTGGTTGACCCAGACGATAAGCCCCCACTATCGCCGCTGCTTCTATAGCAGTGTGAAGTGGTGGCAAGTTCAGGAGCCTTTCTAGTGCCTTTGTCGGCACCGTACTCATTGCCCCCCGTTGTAATCACGCACGCGAGCCTTTGCAGGTGGTCTAGTTCCTCTCTGACGTTGGCCAGGTGGACCCGGCCCCACCACACAATGGCCGCATATGTGATTCTGGGGCGTATTACACCGGTATATATCCAGTGCATCATTTTGGGAGAGAGTCCCCAGTCCTGCCGACATAGGTGCGGCAAGCCCAAAGAGCCTCAATCCCTTTTCTTATTTTATCTGAAACGTGATCCCTCCAGGAGAGTTTTTCGTCAAGATATACTCCTAAGTACTTCACCTTTCCTGTGAGGGCTAACGGTCTTCCCTTGTATTGCACCTTGATCAACTCCTTGCCTTTCCTTTTACGAGTGAAAAGAGTGATCTCCGTTTTGTCCGGGTTTATCGATAACCCTTTTTTCACACATCGGAGTCCCCACTGCGTTATCTCCACGATGGTTCCCGGAAATTTGCCGGTTACCACCACAGCCAAATCGTTAGCGTAGCCCTGTGTATATATTTTTTGCCCATTCAACTCCTCCAGCAAGCTGTCCACCACCAGGCTCCACAGTAGGGGAGAGAGTACTCCCCTTTGTGGGCAGCCCCTGATGGTAGTTGCACGGATCCGTTCTTGTTGGTATGTTATCCGGATCTCCCTGCCTTTTAGCATAGATACAATCCAGTTTATTAAGCTTTCCTTCACTTCCCTTTCCCGTGAGGGCTGTTTCTATGGATTCATGAGAGGTCGCGTCAAACGCTCCCTGTATATCCATGAATGTTGCCAGGACATAATCTCCGCCAGTCATCCCTCTCTCGATTGCTGTAACAAGTGAGTGCAGTGATGACTCTACTGATTTGCCTGCCCTATATGCATGGTATCCCCCTATAAAAACCTTCCGGCACCACTGACAACACCCGTGTCTGAGTGAAACTAACAGACTCTTATACTTGATTTAACGCTGTACAAGAACCTTCAAGTACTTTTGCATATAAGACTCTTTCAGACACTTCTAGCCTCTTCCAGCCTCAATAAGACTATTCAATCTTATTTTTGTAGATACTTAATTCGGCAAGCTTGTCTAAAACTTCTTCAAATTCGACTAAACGCTGTACAAAAACAATGTTACAGAGTCATCTAAATTCTTCGTGAGATGCTTCTAGCAGCTTCCAAGACGGTGTGCTGGGGCGTATGAAAAGAGGGCACCCCCAAAAAAAAGTTTGACGGTTGGCTTCAGTTGGAAAATTTAAGACTTTTTGAGACTTTCGTCTGTTTGTTTCATCTGAAGTATTAAGAAAAAACTCCGAAAAACCTACCGAATTTAAGAATTTTAAATTCTCTCCCTCTCTCGCCCCCTAGCAATTTCCCGTCAGTATACCCCTGTCTCAGTGGAACTAGCAGACTCAAACTTGATTCAAATGCTGTAGTTTAAAACTGTGTCAGACACTTTTTGCTTCTTCCAGTCTCCATAAGACTTTTCAGTTTTATACTCTGTAAAACTCGTAGATTTCTTGAAAGCTCTACCAGACACTTTCTTAGCCTCTTCCGGTTTCCACAAGACTTTTCCAATCATAAGTGCCTCAAGACTCCGAGACGCTCTTGTAACACTTGCAAACACTTTGGAGCCTCATCAAAGTTGGTTCAAACCTCCTTGAAATTGGATTAAAACGCTGTGCAACATTTATAGACTCGTATAAATTCTGTATGAGACACTTCCAGCTTCTTCCCTCGTTACGTAGAACGCTTTAGGATGCATCTGAATTTTTTTTTAATGCTATGAGACTCTTCTAATCTTATTCAAGGCTATTCCTGACATTTCTAGTCTTATGTAAACTTGCCCTCGTTAAAAATTCTTTCAACGAGAAAGGGATGAAAACAGATGTGAAATGCCTACTCAGTCCAGAAATTTTTCATGGAAACAAAAATAAAATTATAACTTCTTATTTCGTTGACTGATGTCCAAAATGTCAACCAAATCACGAAAAAATTACAGCGAACAAAAATTTTCCCAACGATTTTCTCGTTTTGCCGATGGTGTGCAAAATGTCGACTAGATGAGTGGCAGACTTAATTGAAAAATTCCAACTCCAAATATTTAATGGGGTGCCCTACGTCTCCCTTTCTACGTCCCTGTCTTCCAGACTCAATTACAATGAAGTAAGATCTTTTCAAACTTTATTAGAACTCTACGAGACTCTTTTAGACTCGCTTAAAATTTAGATTCTTGCACTCTCACCCAAAGTTACGTAACACTCTTCGATGTTTTTTTTTCGTCTGCTTAGAACTTCGACTCCCTCGAACTCATTTAGAACTCTTTAGGCCACTTCAAGCCTCTTTCAAACTTGTTTAAGCTCCGTTATTGTTCCAGACATTTAAAATCGAGACCCTGTCAGATTTCATCAAGACCTTTAAATTTCCCAGATAAGGAGATGATTTTAACTTCGCGTTTTATTTAGCGAAACAAGAAATTGATTTTGAACTTCTTTTTTTTTTCAATATGCAGGCTATGTTTTTTTCTTGTTTTGTTTTTTTGCTAGAGAGTTACGATAGGGAGAGAGAAGGTCTTTCGGCGTTTCCTTTAAACTGGAATGGTAAGCAAATTCTCACTGTCCTCATGATGTACGCAAATCCATTCGCAGCGGAAAATAAAAATATTAGTCCATGTAATTCATAGAGTTATACCAATTATTATTTCATTATTTGTTAATCGCCTTCTACCGACATCACTTTTCGGTATTTTTCGGCTTGAGCGGGGGGGGGGGGAAGAGTGGCTAACTCTACATCAGGTAATATATTTTATGATTTTGTTAGTTAAAAAACAAATTAATGCATATATTGGGTACTAAAGGGAGGGAAGATGTAAAAGAAATTTAATTTTTTTTGTTTAAATTAGCATCTCACTTTGTGGAAGGCAGGGCAGAAGAGGAGGAAAAAATCGCGCTATATCTTGGAGTAGCCCAAATTTCCGTTTTAGCGAACACCAGTTGTTGAATGTAATCCCTAATCGGTTAATCGATTCGATTATTAAGACTGATCGGTGGTGGATTTCGATGTTCGGATGTCATTTACGTGGGTAGATCCATTGCATGGATGCGTGGTTGTTTCACCATACAGACGTGTGTAGACGTGTATTCAAAAATACTTCGCGCAAATTCTGTGCGAACAAAATGCGTTATCAACGAAAGAGCGGAAACTAAATACATAACCGAATGTAATCGAAATTTCTAGTAGTCTGTACGAAAAAACCAACCGGTGTAAATTCGTGTAAAAATAAGAGCTCGGAAATTCGTGTTTACGAGGCAAAATGTAATTTCATTATAAGATAAACAAATAAACGTCTTTGGCTTTCTGAGCCGGATCGGGTCGAGTCGCATCAATTTCTAAGACACGTGTAGCTCTGCCTCGCGTACTCAATAACTCAGTGCTCACCCTCTCCTCTCATGAAATACACACAGTCGGTATTTCCGCAAAACTAAGACTTTGTAGATGTTACACGGAAGGCTGTTGTTTAATTTAAAAGAAATATTTATTGAGGTTTTATCGAATGTTCCTTTCTTCCACGCATATACCTTTCTAAATCCTAAGAATGCTTGCAAATAAAAGTAAAGTGGAAGTACAAGGATTATAGCTGAATACATGATGCTCTGTCAGCCAAACAAATACCGTTGGGAAATTAGCGGCAAATAGGTACATTTTTGTGACAACGTCGCATTAATTTAATGAGTTTTAATTTTTTTTACACCGATGTTCAATTGTTATAACATGGACTGAAAGGGAAAACTGCGCCAAAATGATACGAGTATAAACACATATAGAATACGTATCACGTTTTTTTAAATGTTTATTTTATTTTTTTATAGCTTACTTTCCTACGGTGGAAAAAGTAGGGTGAAAGAATAAAATCGACTACAATTTGATAAATGCACGTGCACGCCTACTAGTGTAGCATTTGTGTGACCGTGAAAATATTTTATTCCATTTTGAAACTCAGAAACTGTTAAATGTCAACCTTGTATTTCTGAAATAAAATAATTTCTTTTGAATTACCGATTTGCGAATTACGAGTGGGGTTTCCGCTCGAGATTCATAATCAAGTCTGTAAACTTTGTGTAGTGGGCAGTAGAGCTGACAACTACACTTCACCCATTTATTTTTGTGAGGGTAGACCATTTCTTGCATAGTTTCTGAGCCATACTGAAAGCCATACCCGGTGCATTTTGGCTGGAAAAAAGCCAGTTTGTGGACTGAAACTATCACGATGGCCACCTCAATTCGGTAGCTGCACAGATGGGCCATTTTAGTGGATGAATTTTTCTTTCTCGAGAAGTCTTAACATATCCCGTTCTACAGAAATCGGGAGGAGGTGACAGTATTCAAAGGAAGAAACATAGTGTATATCCATGCATAGCCTATACTCGTCTTCAAAGTTGGAAAATCAACGAACTTTCATTAGGAGTCTGATTACTAATTTTATTTCCAGTTGAAGAGCCCCATACCAAATGTCCTTAGTTCAAAAAATTAGAAGCGTGGGAAATCGATAAAAACATCATCGCGCACGATGCAGTTGCAGTAACTTTTTGAAATTTTTTGATATAGGTGGCGAGCCTGCACGTTCCTTTATATGGACGCTGTTTAACAAAAGGGAACTAACCCACATTTGTGAACAAAATGAGTTATTAGTATCGTTGGAAAGAGCATAAAACGTAGAATTTTTCAAAATTGGGCCCCCGATTCAAAGCGTATACTCACGTTGAAAAAAGCTTATCAGTAAACGCAACGCCATATAGTTTCTACATGGCTCTTAAACTTTGAATCACGTGTTCTCAAAAAGCAGATTTTGTGGGTTAGTTCCCTTTTGTTAAACAGCGTCCATATAATGGTATATTGAAAACAAACTTGTTTCCCAACAGTGTAGCCTGAGATATAAGTGTTAAAGTGATGCAGTCATGGATAGACTAAGTGCAGTTGCGAATGGGGCTCTTCAATTTTTTTTTTTTTAATGAGAATAATCAAAAGATACAACATTGAAAGGGTAATAAAAATTTACCTGACTGAATCGTCCATCTTTAATTCTGAAAATACTATAAATATTAGTTATAAAATTGTAATAATGAAATTTAGCTATAATTATTGATGTGCACAACGTTCAAGCCCTTCAATTTTCAAGGTAGACAACAGGTAGTAAAATTTTGTATCATTTTCATTGTACTTCCTGCTAATAGACCTTTTCCTGGGCGACGTCATGAGGAGGACTGTTGCGCAGCTGCTCCAGCATTCGCCTGCAGAGTCCAGATTTTTTTGTTTACATTCATTTTACATGTGAAACTTCATAAGTGAACATTCGTTCTTCTTTGCAAGTCCATAAATATGATAGAGAGCATTTCTTAAAATATTGAACGATGATTTAAATCAAAACTAAATGCTTTTAGATTACCTATACATCAGCGTCCGGAAGCATTAAGATGCTCTCTTTCATATTTATGGACTCGCAAAGGAGAACGAATGTTCGCTTATGAAGTTGTACACATGGATGTCATTTTACATGTAAAATGATTTATTTTACATTTTACATAAAATGAATGTAAAATGTAAAATCGATATAAAATGCGGAAAAAAACAACATAATTCATGATTGATAGATGATAATGATATGATAAGAAATGAGAATAAAAAATTGAAAAGGAATTATGAAATAAATAATATTGAGATGAAATTTTAGTTAAATTTTGACGGTAAAATAAAACAAATAGAGTAGTTTAAGTAAAAATTGCTGATATCACAAATTTCGATGAGTTGAGACTTGATTTTTTGTAATGGAATGTATAGGTATTATATGATTTATTAATAATCATGTTTTGTTAATTTTTGTTCTTTGAATATTTTCAATCTTAAGTTTAAATTTTAAGAAGTTTGGTGTAAAATGTTAAAATTTGTTTTGGCCTGAATCGCTCAATTTTGTAGGGTCGATGCAGCCGAGCCTTATACAATGGAAAAAATAAATCTACGCGACGCTCGACGTCAGTGGTTTGTATTTTTCTTATTAATCGAAGTTCGAGATACACGAGAATGAATCGCGTTTGCTTTCGACAGTGGCGCTTGTGGTTTTAAATGTTAAAGTGAATGTAAAATCGTGTGTAAAAGAAACCGATAGGAAGATGGTTTTATATCGTGCCTACAGAAGTGACTCGAAGTATCAACATAAGGTATCGATGAAAGGAGTTCATTTTGCAGAGTTCATTTTGCGGAGTTTGTTATATTGTGTATGATTCTTGCTGAAGTTAGTGTCGGCGTGAACCAGCTGACATTTTTGTAAACCAAATGAGGTATTAGTATCGTTGGAAAGAGCGTAAAAAGTAGAATTTTTCAGAATTGGGTGACCTGGCTTGTTTTAATTATCTTGTACTTGTTTGTCTTTTGTAATTCACTTCCTTTAAAACACTACGTTCTTTCTTATGAGTTACCTATAGTGAATTTGAGAAGCATAAATTATGACTGTACGAGTAGTTCCAGTTGTGTGTAAGTTTTTAAAATTCTAATTGAAAAATGGAACTTCAACTTTTTTTTTACTCATTTTGTTTAATTTTACATTTATTCTACATTTTACATGTAAAATGCAAAATAAAAAGTTACTTTACATCGACTATTTTACATGTTAAATGTAAAATGTATTTTACATGTTAACCTTAGTTTTGTTTTACATGTAAAATGAATGTAAACAAAACAAGCTGGACCCAGATGGCTGCGACTGACTAGAGCAGCTGCGCAACAGTCTTCCTCATGACGTCACCGTGAAAAGATCTATTGATCGTTTCAGAAATGGACGCTGTTAATTGTATAAGGGAACCAACCAGCAAAATCTGTTTTTTGAGAACACGTGATTCAAAGTCCAAGAGCCATATAGAAACTATATGACATAGCGTTTGCTGATAAGCTTTTTTCAACGTGAGTACACATTTTTGAATCGGGGGCCCAATTTTGAAAAATTCTACTTTTTACGCTCTTTCCAACGATACTAATAACTCATTTTGTTTACAAATGTCGGTTGATTCCCTTACGCTTAACAGCGTCCAGATGACGACACTATGACGTCACAGCCAAACAACTTGGTCGGAAGTTTAAGCTAAAAGTATATGGAGGAGTACCGTTTCAATGCATTTTTCTCGAAAATTCATGAGTTGAAATGAAAATATCCTCCGAACATCGTCATTTGTAGCATTTTAAATCTTGTTTAATATGGCATCAATCGCGACCAAGTCCGGTAGGAACTATTTTCTGCATGTATTCTTATGTAGTTCAGTAGTTCCGACTAACTTGAATGTCGGTGACGTTATTTCTGAAACGATCAATATTCTTCAAAACAGGTCGCAAAGAAACTGTCACAGACGAAATTTGTTTAAATACTTCGGACAATATTTTCAAATTTTTGAATAAAAGTTTGCAAGCGAAGTGTCATGCTTTGTAAAAGATGACTACGAATAACGACTACTTTGAAAGAAAGAAAAAACTGTTATCACCGTCAATTGCTTGCCTCAAAAATTGAAGCAAATATAAAAATTGAATAGGATTGTGCCCTCTAATAATTCTGTTCAAATTCTATCATTAGGAAACTTGGCAGTTAGTTCGGTAAATTTCTGTTATCTCTTCATCAATGTGCTACCCACTGATTACCCTCGAAAAAATTCTGATTTAAAAAGAGCATGTAATTAGATTTACAGTAATTAAAATAAAAGTTCGTTATTTTCGAAAGACTTGCAGCTCCTTCAATTTTGAGTAGGCTATAAAAGATGGCTGCGAATAACGACTACTTTAAAAGAGAAACATAACTGTTATCACCGTCAGTTGCTTACCTCAGAAATTGAAGCAGATATAAAAATCGAATTTAATTTTAATATTTCTATGCAAATTTTAACATTAGAGTCTTAAGACTAGCCGAGCTCCTTCTATGACAAAACTTGACAATTAGTTCGGTAAATTTCTGTTCTTTCTTCGCTGATTCTTCGAAAAAATTCTAATTTAAAATGAATAGGTACCTAAGCAGACTTACAATGGCAGTTGGTTATTTTCAAATTTTGAAGACTTGCAGCCTCTTCAGTTTTGAATGTAGGCTGTATAGAAAATAATGTTTTTTGGCTAAGTACTATCACGACTAAGCTGGACAACACTTATTCGGATCTTCAACAAAAAGTTTATCCTGGGTTCAGTTGTGCTTGGTGCAGTTGTGCAGGTTTATCATGTGGACACTCAAGTGAATTTGCTATGCGAATTCTCTGGTGAATTGTTTGTGCAGGTTTCTTAATGGGTGTTCATGTGGATGTGCAGTCAAGTAGTTCAGTAAAGATTGTTGTCTGTTTTGCTATCTGTTTCCTAATAGTTCTGTTACGTTTTACTATCTGTTTTATCCCTTGTTTTGTTCTTTATTCTTTCGGTTCTCGGTTTTGCATGTTCTCAGTTCTTTGACCTATCAGTTTTTCTTCTGCCATTCATGTTCTATTTCCCTGTCGCTTCAGTTATGCAACCAGTAATTTGCTGACGGTACTACTAACTAAGCATTTATGATCAGGCACTGATTTAGTTGCTAATTATAATTATTATGGGATATACATTTTAGCCTAATCCTAATATGTTGGATGTTTTTTATGTTTCAGGTAAGTTGGAATAAATTATCGTATTACCGACTCATAGTGCCGCAATTCAGAGAAAGTGAGTAATTTTCTAATTTTTCCATTTCGCTCGCTCGCTATTATGCCCACTCTTAAATCGACTATTGAAGACTTGATGAAAGTGAATATTTACTTCAGACATTTTTTGTTCGAATGGGGAGATAATATGTAGATATGTACACATGATATATTTGATGTATGAGTTGACTCGCAAGCTTTTAAATCAGGGATAAACAAAGTATACTTTGAATCTGATATTTCAAAATCGTACTTCTTGTACTTTGATTTGATTTGAGTTTTTTTGTTGTTTTTTTTTTCTACCATATATTCGTAAAGATTCCCTCCAGTCACTGATGCAATACCCGAAAGGGTAGTTTCCGGTGCCGGGGGTGCGGTGTCATAGGGGCCACTTTGGCATGCGTGCATCGCCATACACGTCCCACCACACCATATTCGTGAAGATATTGAGGAGATCGCTAGTTATTCGTGGAATCATCCAAGTCGATTTGTGAGTCAACGGAAATGAGATAGCCGACTTTATATGAAATAGCTGTGTTCGGAATTGGAGTCTTAACGACCTTACATCAGTCTTTTAAGAAAAACAGAAATGTATTTTTCATAAAATAAGTTCTCCACGCAGTTAACTCACTTTCACTGACACCAATACCCTCCGGCTTGTAGCTGAATAATATGTTGACAAACTATCGGAAGATTACTCTCGTGAACGATAAACTGACAGTGGATAAATATAGCTGAGAAGTGACACGTGTTGTATCATAATATTGTCCCGCGTTAGAAAGCAAAAATGAGAGATCGAAGAAAAATTGAAGCCAAAAATAGAGTGAGGAAGTTAATTGATAAGTTCGACGCGTCAGAAGTATCGCAAATTTTATTCTACGCGTTGAAAACTTGATTTTTCGCAATTTACGCGTTATCTAATCGAAATTAAAACGAAGTTTGCCAAAATGACAATAAAGGGTAGAAATGAATTCGCGTGCGAAATGAAAAACTGAGCACGAAGATCGTAAAAACTTGGAAACATAGAATTTCGAACAAGAAAAAGAAAGTTTCACGATTCCCGCCCCCTCTATTTGTTTTCTAAACATGAAAACGACACAGGACAAAACAGAATCATCAAGTAGCAAGATCTTGTTTCCACGAGGTCGCAAGAGTGTTACTTTTCCGGAAAATGGGCATAACAATCAACCAAATTAAAAATTTGAGAAGAGAAAGTACGCATTAATCTGCATTCTTTCAAAGCCTACGTGAAGCGTGCCGGAAATCTGTGGAAGAATAGAAATTATTTTCGCCTTCGCAGCACTGTGGGTCAAGTTTGATTTCTTATGAGCCAATTTGCATCAGTTTGAACAGATCAGGATGTCTACTGGTCATACAAGTTATACAAAAGTCCTACAATTGAAGTAGTGGTTGTACAAATCATACGAAAGTCATACAATTGCCTCTAATTACTTACAAGTTTGGTAATTCTTGCTGAACAATCACAATATTTCTTATCAAAATATACAAAGGGCATTCCAAAAGCCCTTGCACACATTTTTTTCTCCGGAACAAGTAACACTGGAGAGATGAAATTTTTGCCAGATGTTCACTAAGGTTGTAGCAGTAAAGATGATTTTTTTCGAAAGTGATTGGTCGTGTTGTTCTCGAGTTATCACTGTATAACCATGAATTCGAGTAGGGTTAGTGGTTCCAAGATGGCACGGGTTCCAAGATGACAAATCGTGAATATCTTGTCCTTTATTAGCACTGTTTAGATGAAACTTATACTGCAGACATGTGGCAACATAATACTCATTTTAATGTGTGAACGAAATAATTATCAGAAAACAATCTCGTGATATTACCAAAAACATGTTTTTGAATGCCAAAAGTAAAAATTTTTCAAGTCCGTTTTTTTTTAAATTAAGAAACTAATTTGTTTAACTGGTGAATGAATTTCGAATATGTTATACAACTATAAGTTCTGCATTGAATGACGTTGGATTCATAATCATAACTGTTTTTGATCATCACAAATACCACATTAAATATGAAGAAAACGTTGGTTCCAAGATGACATATTTTTTTAGATTCCAAGATGACACGTATTAATTTTTATATATTTTTATACAAATGGGTACAAGATATCAACGAAAAACTACCCGAGGTCAATTTGATGCAGAGGATATGAGGAAGGCCGTAAATTTAGTTCTTGAAAAGAATTACTCGTATAGAGCTGCTTGTAAAAAATTTGATTTTAGGAAAAGTACAAAAAGGCAGGAAGGGGCCTTGACAATTGACGTTGATCTTTCCCATTATAACATATATTGATATATAATAAAGAAAGAAAAATAATAACGAAGAAAGTAAATGTAAAAAATAAACCTCAAAATAAACCTACCGAATGTCCGCTATAGCTCCCCATCCCGCTACTAGCCGCTTAAACGTCGATCTAAGCATACTATGAATATCAGCGCCAGTACACTCTGTCAAGAAATTATTTGCAGTTTTCATAATGTTGTTCAATGAGGAGAATTCCATTTTAGTGGTGCGATATTTTTTTAGGGAAAAGTATCTTTTTGTATCTAGATTGTGTTTTTAGGGCGCAAGTATTTATTTCTTAAAGCAGTTTCTCATCGTTAATATTACCGTGAATTAGATCATATAAAAACATTATTGCTGTTTTTTCTCTTCTTTTTCTTAGAGATTCAATTTCATATCCAGCCAAAAGTTCATCATAGGGTATGTTTTCGGGGTCAGGGTAGTATTCAAAATCTTTAAAATAAACGTATTTTAGAAACCTATTCTATTTTTTCAATTACCGTAACGGAATGTGGAAGCCAAATTAAAACCCCAAATTCCAGAAGTGATCTAACAAAAGAAAACTGTAGTATTTTCAGGGTGCTAGTTTTCTTGAAGTTTGCAGAGTTCCTGACAATGAAGTACGCCATTCTCTTCGCCTTAGACATGACACTCTCAGTATGATCGTGAAAGGTTAACTCTTTGTCCAAAAAGATGCCCAAATCTCTGACCTTGTCTGATTTAGGTAGTTTTTTCCACATTATGGCGTACTCATATTTGGTGTATTGCTTTTCCCGGGTGAGAGTGGTATAAGTGCATTTCCCAACATTTAACGACAGCCTATTTTCAATACTCCAGCACGTGAATCTATCTAAATCTCTTTGCAGGTTTTCAAAATCTGTATGGTGTTCTATTGAACGGTATATTTTACCATCGTCAGCATACGTCAGTATTTCCGAGTCTTGGATTACTGAAGGCACGTCGTTTATAAATAGTAGAAACAGCAAGGGACCAAGATTTGAGCCCTGCGGCACTCCAGATGGGCATGCAAATTTTTCCGATACTGTACCCTACCTGTAAGATATGACCAAAAGAAGTCACACAGGTTATCAGAGAATCCTATAAGTCATTGGGCTTTTTCTTCAGAATCTTATGATTTACAGAATCGAAAGCTTTTTGAAAATCAGTATAAATAACGTCTACTGGCGCTCTTTTATCCATACTTCGAGTCAGGGCTTTTTTTTTGGGGGGGGGGGGCACGTGGAAGCACGCGGAAATTTCGAAAATATCGAAAAATTGCCATAAAAACTGAAAAAAATGAAAGAATTTGATTATCCAAATACAAAATAGAATTAGCGTGCCTCCAAAAAAAAAGTGACAAAAAAAGCCTGCTTCGAGTTATATATTCTATAAAGTTTATTAAATTCGTGTTTATCGATCTCCCCCCCCCCCCACACACACAAAACCATGCTGACTTGATGATCTATGGCATTTTAACTTGTGGTATAGATGGTTGTAAATGATAATTTCGAAAATTTTCGCAGGCATTGGGATTAAGGATATTGGTCTGTAGTTAGTTACATTTTCGTATGGCTTTTTCCTTGAGATTGGGACTACTTTAGAACATTTCCATGCTGTAGGGAAGACACTGTTCGACATACTGAGGTTATACAAATAGCTTAGGGGGTTCTATCAGAAATTCTCCTATTCCCTTATAAACGTATGAAGGGATATTATCCGAGACTTGGGAGTGTTTTACTTTTAATTGTGAGATTGCTATCTTTACGTCTTTTGGTAAAATACGGGTAATGGAGATTGGGGCGCAAGAGGGGGATATGATGCAATTTTCACGCGGAACACTACATTTTCCAGTACGTATACAGAATGAAAAAATTCAGCGAATGTTGAGGTCATTTCATCTTCCTCTCTCGCTATTCCTTTCATATCCTTAAGGAAATCGGAACTCCCAGTTTTTGACTTTTTTTTATTGATCTCTTTCCAAAAGTGTCCAGGGTTTTTATTGTAATTGTTCTCCAAGTCACTAGTATATCTCATTTCAGCCTCTTTATTCATTTTTTTCGTCTCTCTCCTGAGCTCCTGAACCCTGCTCAAATAGGTATTTATGCCAGTTTTCCTATACATTTGCCTTGCGTGTTCCTTATGTTTTAGCTTACAATTTTTTTTCTAATCAAACCACGGAGGGTACTTCGCTTTTCCCGTTTTCATTGTGTAGCGGTAATTTGGTACATACGTATGGATGATTTGATTTACTACACCGCTGAAATAATTCTCTGCTTCATTTACATTTTTTATGGGGTTCAGTGGACTCCAGTCAGTGTCTGAAGGCATAATAAAGACCCAGAAAATCGGTTTTGGCATAGTTTAAAAGTGACGAGTCTGAGGTATGGTAACCACCAGAAAATGCCTTGCGTGCGGATAATGGTAAATGGATGGTGAGAGGGGGGGGGGGTGAAAAGCGTCTTCTTTCTGAAGAAGGGACTCCCCACGCTGAACTCGTAAGTTGGGTTGATTTGTTAATATAAGATCGAGCATCTTCCCGTGAAAGTTAGGAAGAGTATTTACCTGCTCCAATTGACAAGATTGCATGAAATCATGAAGATCATTGATTTTGCCATTTACTTATATATCAGTACTGCGTTCTAAACTGTACTCCGGTATGTTGAAATCACCTAGTATTAGTACTTCA
Source organism: Acanthococcus lagerstroemiae (assembly GCA_031841125.1). Classification (NCBI taxonomy): domain Eukaryota; kingdom Metazoa; phylum Arthropoda; class Insecta; order Hemiptera; family Eriococcidae; genus Acanthococcus; species Acanthococcus lagerstroemiae. The sequence continues at coordinate 40,159,334 of CM063110.1, forward strand.
TTTTGGACAAGTTCGGGAATGGAAGAGATTGCATCGTGATATGTATGTCTTTATGTACAGATCTCGGAAGCCCCGGAGGTATGTAGAAAGAACCTATGTATAGTGCTCGTGCCACTCTAGGTATTTTTATGGACTTGTTCCAGGAATGGAAAAATACTGGTTGGGGTCCGCGGGCCCCAACCAGTATTCCCCCTTTACACTTCCCTTGCCAGTCCGCGGGTGGCTAAGACAACCTTAACAGCCTCCACTCTGAAGTAATGCTCGAAAGGGCGGATTCCAGGGCTCGGGTTGAGAGTAAAATCAGAAAAAGAGGTTCTATCAAAAAACTGTGCTATTGGTGTATGACGTGCCGGTGTGAAATTCATCGCAGAAGGTTAAGCACCTGCGATACTCGGAAATCCTCTTATTCTTTCTATATTCTAAATTCCTTGTTTACATATACTCAGCTTCTCTTCATTCCACCAGGATTGTAAGCGGATTCAAAGTCGCTTGTGAAACAGCGAACGCTATCACGAGCAAACAGTACCCACGATACGAATTCAAATTAAGCATCAAAAAGAGTGTTCTCCCTTTCCCCCGGAAGGTGTGCCCTGAATTTGTGGCTTTTCTCCTTCGATGTGTCGTGCACTCGTACAAGAAACGTTGTATTGCGCTATCGTCAGTCAATACCCCTGATGCGTGTATGACAACCCGGAATAACGTTTCTTCATTTGCATTTCCTTTCCACTTAACTCGCGTTTCGATTTTCCGAGCTGTTGATCTCGGTGAAAAGCGTTTCGCTCCGACGACTCGCACGCAAGTGGTCAAGTCGAGACGTGCGAAAAAGCGAAATATTAGGTACACATCGTAAGCTATCCCGACTCTTGCGCCATGCGTAATCTAACTCGTCGCAACCGTCGGTTAAATTCGACGAGTCGCGTTTATAATTTCCGCCGAATTTAATTAATTTTTCCATTTGGCTGCCCCGTCTGCCTCCACGCTCGCCCGGCTGCAACTCGCCGGCAAAATGTCAAACGGCGCGACGGGGGCTAACAATGTAAAGCGACCATAACGTAAACGCGGATATTTTTAGTTAATGGGGAAACGTAATCAATTTTTGGAACCGAATTTCAAGATATCATACTTTTCCTAGACGCCCACGTTTACGTGGTCGAATTACATTGTCGGCACCCTTCGTCGGGTCTCTCTTGTTTCTGGATCATTCTAGCGTTGACCCTAGAAACCGGAAATGAGCATGTGCCGACGGCGAAGAAAAAAATCCGATCAGGGATTTTATAGCCTGTGTGTTGTGAGACCTCGCGAGTATCCATTTCTCGACATCTACTCCTCAGTTTCACATCCCGAGGAATGTTGGTAACGCAATTATGAAACCCCCGGGCACAATCTCGTCCACCGTCTTACAAAAAGGTAAGATCGGATGAAGAACATCGAACAGAGCTTTGTATTGTTTTCTTCGTGTTGTTATCTTTGGAGACTGCCTATTGTCTTAATCGGCTTTCGCTTTAGCTGTCAGTGTATCCTCTCTCCTCGATTTCTCTTGGAGTTTTGTTGACTCTTCGTAGTCGCAGGATGTATTTTTAGATGTAGGTAACGCATTATTGGGCGCGGGTAGATTGTCGTATTTTCGCTTCACGAAAACAGAGGATCGCCACAAGTTGTGAAGGATTCTGCTATGAAGTTCTTTGTGCGAGTATATAATTTTTATACACCCTCTAGGCTCAAACTGAGTTTGCTCTTGATCAACAGGGAACACGAGGAGAGAGTTTCAAGAATAAATAACTTTCTGTAGGTACACGGTGCAGCTATTCTGGACCGAATGACCCACGCAGGGTTAGATATGCTTAGAAAATCGTCCCGGGTAATTTCGTCTCTCGCGATTTAAATACTGTTAATTTGCTGAGTACTCTTCAAGGCTTCTTTAAGATTCTGCCAGATAAGCTAGGGTATTTATTTTGATTTTATTTACAACTCTGATTAGAGGGTCGGTCACCGCCTAATAATCCGCCCACAGTGAGGCATGAGTCTCCGATACGTTTCCCCATCTGCATCTGTCCTGCGCTATGCTAGTGCATTGTGGCCCTACTAATTTTATAATTTCATCCACCCATCTAGTGGCCGGTGGTTCTGTTTTTCTTTTGCAATCGAAAGGTATCCATGATGTTCCCGCCAAATTCCACTTCTCGAAGGCTTTTTCCCTCGCCATGTGGCCCGCATATTTCATTGTACCCCATGATTTTTTCGTTTTTAATTTCATCCAACAGTTTTAACTGTAGTAATTTTTTTAACATGGCATTCTGTGTTCTTTTATTTTTTGTATTTGTTCTTTCGTTAATGACTATGTGTGAGCACCATATGTCAATACCATGTATACGCAACTTTCTAGCACATTTATTTTCTTTTTGATATTTACCCCACTCCTGAAAATTTCCTTATATGACCAGAATACTTCCCTCGCTTTCGAAATTTTTGCTTTTATTTCTTTGTCTATTTTTTGCCCTAAATATTTGTATTCATCGACCCTTTCAATCGTAACCCCATTCATTCTTATTTCGCAAAATTCTTCTGTGTTGTACATTGCTTTTGTTTTCTCCATATTAATTTTTAGTCTCACTTCCCCACAATTTTCTCTTCGAGTGCCATTTCTTCAAGTTCCTCTAATTTACCGCTGATTAACGCTGTATCGTCTACAAACCTCAGGCTGCTTAGATGCCTTCCATTCACTCTAATACCTTTTTCCTCTCAATTCAGTTTTCGAAATGCTTAGGTGACAGTGAATCCCCTTGTTTCACTCCCCCCCTTTGAATTTCAAATTTTTGACCTATTTTATCAATTTTAATGTATGCCTCTGCCTCATTGTACAGATTGTGTAGATCGTCAGCCAGATTTGATCGTGATAGACCGAATCAAACGCTTTCTAAGCAACAAACATCAAGTATATTATCATATTGTGCTCTCTAGCCTTTTCCAAGTTGCCCTAACGTTTTGTATGTATATGATCTGCCGTTGAGAAACCTTTCCTGAACCCCGCTGTTCCAGCGGTTGTTGTGCCTCTAAATAGCTGGTATAATCTTTCTTTCAGGATCCCCATGAACATTTTGCAAATGTTAGCTGATAAGCTAATCGGACGATAGTTCCCTGTGTTAGTTCTGTCCCCTTGTTTAAAAAATAGTATTATTTTTCGGTGGCGTGCGGTGATTTTTCCTTGGAGGTAAGCGATAAGCGTAGAGGTGAAATAAAAATCAGAATAGAAGTATGAAACATGCTACTACAAAATGGCATTGATGAAATTATTCAAATTTATTCAAATTGTCATATCCCTATGTAGGGTCATTCCATATGCATTTATTCTTTCCTGTGACGAATAATAGACACACCTCGCTGGCCTATATGAATGTACAAGATGTATGAGGATTGCTGAACGCCAAACAGTATATATCTCCCGTGAATTTTTTATATACTGAAGCGTAAGCGTCATAAGCGTCAATACAGTCGCTGTTTTACGCAATGTTTCATTATCTTTTATTTGTTAATTTGTTACAAGTTGAAGTTGATATTGTACTTGAAAACTTATTTTCTCGGGAATTTTCAGGGTAAGCGGTGCTTACCTTGCTTGTCTGGAATGCACACCACTGTTATTTCTGAAATGAGCCACTGCCTGGGAATACAACCAGTTTTCAAAATTTTGTTGTAAATTTCTGTCAGGGTCTGGGCGATAACATCGGTCGAGGATTTGAGTATTTCGTTTCCTACATCTTCTGGGCCAGGGATCTTGTTACTTTTCAACTTTTTTTGTGCATTTTCGATTTCCGCTAAGAGAATGTCTGGCACCTTATCATTCAAACTCGCTCTACTATACCATTCACATGCCTCCAAGTTCGTTTTTTCATTTGTAAGAAATTAATCAGAAATCTTGAAGAAAAAATGCGATGATTTCTGGAGAATTTTCATCGGAAATATTCAGAAAAAAGTCCAGTATTTTCCAAAGAATTTCCTCGAGAATCGTCGGGAAAATTTGCTGATAATTTTTAAAGAATTGTATCGGAAATCTTCGAAAAACAACTCCGATACTTTCCGAAGAATCTCATCGAAAACTTTTAGAAAAAATTTCCAATGTTTTCCAAGAATGTTCTTTCCGAAAAAAAAACCTTCAAGAATCATCGAAGGTAATTGAGGTCCGATAAAATTCGTTGAAAATGATCGGAAATTCACCCTTAATATTTTCGATAAAGTTCGTTGGAAATAATCTTTGAAAATCGAAGGAATCATCCCGAATATTTTTCATGAATTTCCTTGGAAATAATCGAAGGTTTTTTCTGAAGATTTTCGGTACAATCCTTCAAAACTCTTGGTGTTATTCCCTGAGTGCTTTCGATAAAATTCTCCAAAAATTATCAGGAAATTTTCTGGAAGAATTTTTATGAAATTTTTCGGAAAACAATGGAGATTTTTTCTAAATTTTTACAAACTTATAGGATATTTTCCTTGAAGATTTACAATGAATTGCTTAAAAATCATCCGAGATTTTTTATTATCGAACATTTTTCCAGAAGATTGTTGATGAAATTCATCAGAAACCATCGGAGATTTTCTCCGAATATTTCCTATAAAATTCTTCAAAAATTGTCAGGAAATTTTCTCGAAGAATGTTGATGAACTTTCTTGAAAACATTGGAAATTTTTTCTAAAAATGTTCAATGGAGTAGTTTTCCGGAAATTTCCGATGTAATTCTTTAAAAATTATCGGAAAATTTTCGAGGAAATTCTTCGAAGATTTAGGAAACTTGTCCTGGAGATTCTTGATAAAATTTTTCAAAAGCCATCGGAGTTTTCCGCTCGTGTATCCGCGCCTTTACATGCGGGCGTGCGGCGGCACGGTTATGATTTTTTTCTACAAACGTTTTATTTATTTAAGTCTCGGACTGAACGCGGAACCCCTTCTCGGGAAACGCTGCTTTACCCCATCGTCGATAGTCCTGAATAACTGGAAGTCTGATACGTGAGACTGATCCTGATGAAGTATATATCCTATCTAATCCAAAACCTGCTGTATTCTTTGAAACGGTCACAAGCGTGTTACTTCACATTTTTATTTTTATTTACAGCCTTGAGTAGACAATTTTTTTTCTTTTAATGATAATGTACTATGATATTTAGGTGAGCCATTGTCTGCTTCGCCCACTTACGGGCGTAGCCATCTGCCACCTTTTTCCCCCGCGGTTCTATTCAGGGCATTGTCTAGTAATGCCTTTGTTACTCCATAATGCCTGAGCAAATTTTATTTCTTGCTTATTACAGTGTTCTGTGGCATTGTCAGTATCTGGAGGGGCCTTTTGTCCCATACCTCTGTAAGAAACATCTTGTATTAACGAACGTGTGGTTTTCCTGGCCACCTCTTCGAGGACGAGAATACGGGACACGTCTCAAACCAAAATTCCAAGTTTTGTGGCCAGAGTTGTTTCTGGGATGTGGCGGGATCACTTCAACTTGGAAAATTTGATTCAAAATCGATCAATTCCAGAACGTAATTAGCTGGACTAAGAAAATGCATTGGAAATGTGATCGGAAACCGACCAATTCTGGAATCCAATCGGCTCAACCGAGAAATGTTTTCACTGATACAGATTTGTGTTTTTTACACGATCCTCTGCCACACATACTCAACATCAACTGTCGGCTACCTCAACACAATAAATACTTGATAACGTACAATATATTTTAAGCTTACGGTCGAGAACCTAATTTCACCGGAATAAGACTGCTTTTGTATTTTACCGATGACCTCTTCCTTCTTCAGTACCAGAAGGCGGTTAAGAACAGCGGGCGCTTGTCTTCGCTGGCCACCAAGCTCTCGCACTTCTGCCAGTTGATCTTCGAACGCAGAGAGTGCGCTTTGGTCACGCGAATCGGGATATTCGGAACTTTATTGTACTGGATTTCTCTTATGGACGGCAACTCGTAAGTCTTGTAACTGCAGTATGACTGATTGTCGCAGCGCAGCTTGAAGGCGTTGTTGTACTTCACCTTGATCTTCGGCTCGCCCTTCCAGTTGATGAGTTGCTTCACGCCCAGTGACACCATCGAAGCTCGGCGCGCCGCTCGTTTCTTTCGCTTCTTCTTCTTGCCGACCATTTCGTACTCGTCGCCGAACAGTTCTTGCTGCTCCTGCAGCTCGCGCTCCCGCTCCAACCGCTCCTCCTCCAAACGTTCCAACTCTTGCTCGATTTCTCGAACCCGTTGCTCGAATCTCCTTTGGACCTGCTCGGCTCGCTCATGATGCTCTTTGATCCGTCGCCGTTGCTCAGCGGTCAGGTCGCATACGCATGGGTGGATATGTTTGCCTGAATGGCTATGTTTGACCGCATTCAAACCTTCGGGAGGTACCTCATTATTCAGTCGAATGTCCGAGTCTTTCAACTGGGTGTTCGTATCTTTCGAACTGTCGAAGGTTTCCTGGTCGATTTTCTCTGCCGCGGAAGGCACCATGTGCATGGATTTCTTTCGTTGGTCGTCGGCCTTCCGCGCGGCGCCCTTACTGCTGACGTTCTTGGAAGGTTGAGCGGTCTTATCTCCGGCCACCATACAGCTTTGGTGAGTTCGTTCCAGGAGTACGGGTTCAGGTTCTCGTTACTCGAAGCCGACCGCAAACAATGAAGAAACGTGTAATGCGTGGGAAGTGATTTGCGCTAAGAGGTGTACGCTGAAATGAATAAGTTGCTAAGCAAAATTCATTATCTTTAGCTGGATAAATACAAGTCAGATTCAAGGAACGATTATCTTTGTAGGCATAGAGATTGATCGAAAAATATCAGCAGAAATACTCGTATCATGCAGAAAGGAAATTGTCTCCCCTCGCCCGGGTTCAGAAATGGCTCAGTAGGTTGGTTATAGGTTATGAATTTATGGTGAATCCCTGGACATCGTTTGAAGATATGATTCAATATTGAAACATGCACTGGTGGTGAATTGGTCATTTGAGCGAGTATTACAGTAGAACATCGATTATCCGGAATGATTGAGGATTGAGAGATCTGGATGATCAAAAATTTGCACGATCGCGAAATAAATATTTTTCAATATTAACTAAGTCGCTTCTCTCATACTGATAAGAAAAGATAAGCGTTCAGAGCAGGGGGCAGTAGTATCAGTTGGCCTTCCCCCTCAGTTTCAGTAAAGCAAATTGTAAGAATGAAAACTCACACAAAATGATATAAAAACTGGCGAGGAAGCCCATTTTCTGTTCGGCAGGAGAAACAATAATGGCTTTCTTTTTTCTGAAAAAACTTAAATTATTGTCGCAATTGAGGCGGGTAATAGGTGAAGGAATCCTTGGAATATGACTCCAATACTGAGTAAATTGATCTCAAATCTCTTCAACAAATATATAATATATTGGTTACGTAAATTACACATGTCTACCGGTTGCATGGATATTAGGCGTTCAATTTGTATAATGTACATAATACGTATTAGATTGTAATCTCGACTATCTTGACCTTAAGCAGGGCCCCATTACTCTCGCATTAATTCTGATTTTAGTAGCAATATTTGTATAAAATTTGCACTTATACTTCCTGGTTTCTCGAAATTTCTTCAAACTTAATCACTGTGTTCCTTGATACCCCCTCCAAGCTTACGCATACGTACCCATTGATTTCACTAGCGGAAGATTTTTTAGTCTTAACACGTTACGGATCAACATAGGACGAAGAAGGATCTTAAATGTTGATGTGCTAAGGTTAACTTGCTCAAAGAATCAAATAAATTCTTCGCCCGCCAACAGAGGGCTAAGAAAGGATTGATCAACATGGAAATTTCAAATACGTATATGAGAACTCGTTGGATGACTGATCAAAATAAAGGTTCCTTGGGTCGCTGATCAAATTCTCAATCCAATTCTGATTTGGTTATCAAAAGAGAAATTTTGCCCTTCAATGAACAAAGTTCTCTTAATAAATCAAACAAATTAGCAAAGCACATCACTGGAAAATTTATGTCAAATATAACACAAGTAACTGGAGAAAATCTAAACTTTTCCCTCTCTTCACCGTGCACTAAGAAAAAAATAAATAAATCTCTCGAATCTAAGATCTCTAATTTCGCTATGTTGTTACCTTGGTTTCCAAGGTCAATTCAATTTTACCTATTGTCTTCCGACTTTCTGTAAAGCGAAAGGAAAAATTTTCAACTTTTCTCTCCGACTGTGCTCCTGTTGTAAAAATTTTCCAACATTCGCTACAAAAATTTGTTGAAATTACGGAAATCAGTGGCTAAAAACCTGAATTTAGATTTCCATTTCTTCTTCAATTTTTCAGATTCAGTTAATTTTTGTTGTTTTTTTAAATATATATTTGAGTCCCCCCCCCCAACAGGTGCCCGAAGGTCCCATTGACAGAGAGGGACAAAATCAAAATAAAATAATAATAATAATAATAATAATGAGAAAAAATAAAAAGAGAAAAAAACGAAAATAATAATAATAAGAACAAAAATAAAAACAAAAATACTTTTCGAAGGAAAGGTGGGGGATAAAGAAGAAGGAAAAGATGACAGAAAGAGGGAGGGGGAGACAGGTACCAGAGCAAGGGCACAGTGGCGGGTGAGGGGCGCGCAGGTCCACAGGCGGCAGTTGAGAATTCTGAGTTAAGAACTGAGAGTTGAAGGAAGCCGAGGGGCCGAAACAGACCACACTTATACGGTATCAGGGAAAGAACTGCAGAGACTAGGTCTTACATACCCTCGAGTACTTTAATGACTGATGAAATATAATTTATTTATGAAGATGCCAAAAGAGGTGTCAACATTAGAGGGAACGTGAGGGAAAAAAATGAAAGCGCCTCTGCTCGGCATATTATAAATCTTTCGAAATCGTTTGTAAGTATTTGTATAATTATTTGAAGTACCAACATCAAGTAAGATTGAGTAGGAATACTGCGAAGAATAAACTACCTAGATATTCGTCTCGTTTGTCTGTTGTTATAATAATTGATCTTCGGAAAGGAGTAGTAAGTGTAACGTTACACAACAAGCTCTCGAAACAACGTCAACAGCTTTTGGCAATACATTAGCAAAGCTGTCGGCTTTATTCCAAAAAAAGAAAGAAAAAAGTTCGAGCGATGTTTGATCTGAATATTTTTTAGGCTGGAATAAATTCGACGAGTTCGCTAAATCAAATTAAGCACCTAGTTTGCGAAACAGTTTAATGAAACCGGCTCGATGTTCCGGAGTCATGGCAGAACTTAATGGGATCGCTTTTCGGTATAAGGAAACAAAGTAAAACGGATTAAAAGCGACGTCAAAGGACAGGAGTTCTTTGTGTAACACAGAAGGATGTAGAAAGTGGAAGCTGAAAGTCGAAACCCGATTTTCGATTTTACAAATAACACGGCCTTTCTCGTCTCGGGCAAACAAGGACTGGAACGTGGTACAATAATGAGGCAGTTGATTTAATTACAAGTTGTTTCGCATTGAGATCGGAGATTTAAATCAAAGCCTGTCATCGAAATGCTAAAAAAAATTTTTTGTTCAACCATCGACATAACCTAGTCAGGTATAGAGTAGATTTGACCAGACGCGAAAGCTTTTGTTTTTCCGGACAGTTACTCATAGTGCGCACTCACTAAAAAAGAAAAGTTTTAAGCATACGCAGGTGTACAGTCAGCAAAGCACGTTCTCAAAACGACATGTTAGAAATTGCTGTTGATACCGTTTTATTGCCTTATTTTCAGTTTGTAACCCTCTCCCAGTCTTCCCGGTAGTTTTCCTTCGATCTCGAGACCCAATAATGCTAACTGCTTTTGATTTTCGACGTCGAGGATTGCTAAGGAGCTAATGTGGATCTCTGAAGAGACGGAAATATTGCTTCCAAAACTTCTATACTTGTAAACTAGATGTCTGTTTTCAAACTTTGTCACATAAGCCTAAATTAGTTCCTTTAAGCGGGGGTCTGTCAAGTCCCTTCATTTCTTGTGAGTCAAAGTCCCCCTGCTTGAGGACGAGTCGCCATCCTCGATTTCCTGAAAATATCGAAGATGATATTCTATTCCGTGGGTGTAAATATTAGATATCCTTTCTCTAAACACTATGACTTACACACCACAAATTTTTTTGCAGTTTCAGTTATTCTGTTCCCGCGATAACGTTGATTTGCAATTTCCAGACAGATGATCTATATCGATACCTGCAGATAATAACAGTGAAATCATTTTTTTGATTTCACTTATGTTCACGTAACAGTTTTTAATGTACAACAATCGGCTTAAACGAGCGTAATTTTTTCTTAAATTCCAACGAAAGGTTAAATGTGAAGCAGGTTATAGCCAGCGAATAGTTTGCCGAGAGAAGGCGAATTTTTGTGTAGAATTCAAGATTAAAATTCCAACAAAAAAAATTTGTTTTCTTTCGCGACGTATTCTGAAAATAATTAAGTAGTATTAAAAAGCATGCTGACAAAATATCGTACTTTCAGTTAATGAAATTAGTTAATTACACGAATTGAATTAGTCGAATTATTGAGCGTCTACTCGTAATTGATTTATCACTATGAACTAGTCCACTGTTGATATTGTGTGGTGGGACGTATGGCGATGCACGCATGCCAAAGTGGCCCCTGAGACACCGCACCCCCGGCACCGGAAACTACCCTTTCGGGCATCGCATCGGTACCGAGATATACGGTGTCACCTCTTTTTCATTTTTGCTCTCAACCCGAGCCCTGGAATCCGCCTTTTCGAGCATTACCTCAGAGATGTCGGGAAGACCGTTAGGGCTGTCTTAGCCCTTTTCTCTTCTTGCCGAAAAACCGACCTACGTCGAAATGTAGCGAGTTGCTACATGGGCTTTCAAACCCGGGACCTCCGGATTCCGAGACCAGCGTGCTATCTACTCGGCCAATCAAACCCCGTACTGTGTCATCTATGTGAAGTTTAAAGTGTTTTCTCGATTTCTGCACGTAATGGGATGTAATTAGATTCAGTGTGAAGGAGAAATTCTTGCGGGTTATGTTGAGATTGGACCCACCTTCTATTTGTAGCAATAGACACCTTGTCTGTGGAACTACGAGGGCTCATCTTCGAACTCAAACCATTTCAGGGTTATTAAATTCGACTTCAAGAATTTCAGCTTTCTAGTGGTCGGTTGCAAGCAGTCGAAGCCTCATCAGATGACGTTATTCTTTCAAAAATTTCACCGGGGGCGGACCGAGCCGTGTCGGCGTGGAGGTGGACGTAGGTCAGACATACGGACAAAAAAACCTAAGCCTTTTTCACATTTTGCCGACTGACGTTACAAATACCAACTGAATGATTAAAAAAATTGTCCATCTAAGTAAGAAAAAAGAGGTCGTTTATTATTAATTTTCTTAATTTTGCCGAGTAAATTGTCGACTTTGCCGAAAAATTCTAATTTCTGAGACACGTGGGGGAGAGAGTATCTCCTCGACCGTCCTTGAATATTACATTTTGACTTCTGTCTTAACCCTCTTATACATCTGTGACGGATATATCTGTTAAATTTTTTGTCTTTGTCTCTTAAAGTGTATAATAATGGATATTTCCGCAAACTTTTTAAAAGGGTGGACGAAGGCATCTAAATGACGGAAATATCTGGCGTGACGTTAGGCTGTTCAAAGCACATAAAAAAGTATGGGGAAAAACGGGGAAGGGGAATCCGTCATTGACCCTAATAAATTCAAACTTATTTCTTATCCCTAATTATTTTTATTATCTCCAACTAACTGTTTTCTCAAAAATAAAGCATCATTGAACTGAACTGTGACTCAGATCACACACATCTGAAATAACACTCTACTGAACTGAACTGTGACTGAATTGAGAAGAGAAGAAACAAAAACGAGCAGCTACCTGTTGGAAGAGGGTCGGCTCCAGGCTGGAAAATTAGAGACTAGTTTATCTGTTCAAGAAAGAGGACCTATCAGTAGTTATGTTTAAGGTCTCTTTATATGGCCGTGCATTCAAATTAGTCACTTTCGAGTTTATAGCTTGCTTTACACACGTTGGGAATGATGTCAGAAAAAAAAAGACCTATCAATAATCATGTTTAGGACCTTTTTGTTTTTTTCTGAACACTTAACAACACATTGGACATTACATGACACTTGGTATAAGTTTAAAGCTTCAAACTGCAAAGCTACAGACTGCAATTGCGCAGCAACTTTCTCTGAAAGAAGTATCTACAAATTAGTCTCGAATTTGAATGAAATGAATTCGTGGAGTTAGAAAACGTTCTTCTATATTACTTAATTCAACCAGTTCAGGTGGTATCTTAAGATTAGGAAATTGTAACTCATCTTTGTAGGCTACAGAAAACAGAAATTGTATATCAATATACAGATGGAAGTTTATTTCGATCCAAATAAAGCTTACAATTCGAACAAGCACAACCAGAATCAGTGGCGTCACTTTTTTCTTTTTTTTTTTTGGGGGGGGGGGGGGTAATTTTCTCAGTAGTGTTGACCTACATTCATCGGCGTCGTGGATTTTTTTTGGGAGAGGGATACAGTATTTTGTATCAAAGTGTCTAACAGTCATTTAAGTCATTTATTTTCAGTCATAGTCATTTAAAAATATAAGAATCAGCAAATTATACCGTGAAAGAATTTAGAATTTGGAAAATTCTATTACAATGACCAGGGCTGCAATTTTTATGCGAGTGCATATTTTTATCTATGGCGTATAGGTGTAAGTTTCAAAAGATCTTTACGAATCACAAAAGTCTGAGTCAAATGAGCAGCACTTCATCCTGCATATTTCGCATATTTTGGCATTTACCGCATATTTTGCACAAATTCTGCTTATTTTTCAATTTTTTCCCCAAAAAATTATTTTTTTAGTGTTGAGAATGATGTTCGACTCAAAAAATAATTGAGAAGACTTAATGGTTAATGAATCAGTAGAAAAGCGTTTAGAAAAATAATGTTCTTTTGCACGTGAGATAACTTGTCTCTTGCCCGCATCACATTCATTAATCATCAAGAAATTATTACGAATAGGTGCATTATCTCCTGGGGGCATCTCCTTTTCAAAGAAGATTGGACTCGTAAGGAGATACTTTGCTGTATCATTTTAAAATATGATAAAAATTGTCTCAGAGTATCTAACTCGGAATAATTTTTCCTTTGAAATGATATACCCATATTGTATTTACATATTTATGCATATTGTACCATTTTGGCGCATATTTTCGGCATATTATTTAGACTGAATTCAGTGCATAAAATATGCGCATATTTCGCTATTTTTTGTGCATAAAAATTGCAGCCCTGATAATAACGATAAATCGAAATATCAGCTTACAGGAATCTTCGCATGTATGACATGCTCGTGTGAGTCTTGTGAGACGTGATCACCATGCGCCTATTAGGTAGGTGAGCTCAGTAAGGCCCTAACTTAAGGTCTTGGCTCTCCAGACTTTCATGTAAATGATTTCATGTTTTTCCTTTTTTGTGTTATAGTCGTCGACTGCAATATTTCAAAATTGGCTAGCTTGAAATTTTTCTATGTTGTTCCACGTTCCTCAGATCTTTTAATAAAAATACTCCTTATTCAAAACTTGATAAGGCCAGCGCACCAAAGAAGGCTAGGCCGATAACCTAATAAGACCCAACCTAATACCCAATAAGCCTGACCTGAAATTCAGTAAATAACAAGTTAAGCCTGGTTCAAATAGAAATTTCTGAGTAAGTTATACTTGAAATGATAATCAATTGATCTTACCGGGCTGGGCCTTATTAAGTTACATAACACTATTTTTCGTGAGTATCGCATACCTCGGTTCCAAATTGCTCAAATTTCACTTTTCTGACATCGATTGTTAACCAACTACCACTACAACAACTATCCAATGTTTGATTTCTGGATAAATTCCATTTCAGTTACATAATAATCGTAAACCCTTCAAGTTACACAAAAAACATATCTGAGCACTTTTTACATTACTGGAAAATCATCAACCGGCATATTATCTCACTCCAGTGGACTTATATCTGGATGAAAACAATTGGACAACGTTGCCATATCACGAAGGAACAACTTTGCTGTACGTTTTAATGCAGTCTAAAGCATGGCAGTATTCCCCAGTAATGGCTTGTCACCAAGGGGAATTAGACTAGAACCCTGGTATCAAAATAATTGATCAAGGAGGCCTGTGTCCCAGTGGGTGGACCAAAACATCTGTTTCAAGGCTGTAAAAAAAAAAAAAAAAAAAAAGCATGGCAGTCAAGATTGGTACATTTGTCAAAACTATTTGTAAATATGTATACGGATCAATAGTTTTGATTTTGATATCGATATAATTGATAATTATAATATCAACATAATCGATATCAAAGATGAAATACATAATTGATATCAAATATGAAATGGTAACACGGCATAAATGGCACCACTGTACAATAATTATGACTGGGTCTCTCATGATTGGTCAAGGTGTGGTTGACGCCCTACTGCGGTAATAATGGGGGCTGGTTCACCAGCCTGATCGAGACAAGCTTGAAAGGCCCTGTTCATTTTACTTTCTGTTGTAATACAAATTGTGCTCGAGTTCTGTTTGTGGTTAGTGCAAATTGTGCGCGAGTTCTGTTATTCCAGGATATATTAAGCGGTGTCCAGACGGCTGAGTTGCCTGCGCAAGAGGTTAGTGAATTCGAATTTAATTACTTATATCGAATCGGATATTCGCTACAAGTTTGGACTTCATAATTTCGGATTCGGTCGGTTTAGAAGCTGGGAGACTTTGCAACGATAGCAAGTGTCTCCAGCATTTGGTCGGTTCAGAAGCTGGGAGAGCTCGCAACGGTAGCAAGTATCTCCAGCATTCGGTCGGTACAAAAGCTGGCAGAGCTCGCAACGGTAGCAAGTGTCTCCAGCAGTCCGGACGGTTCAAAGGATGGGGAAACTTATGAGTTAAGATCCTCATCTAGTTCGGAAAGGCTGGGGTTTCTCGGCAAACTTCACATCTTTCATCGACAGTTACAACAACATTGGGCCTTATATTATGGATCCGGGCCTTATCGGGCTCATCTACCTTATGCAATAAAATTAGGTTTTTTCCCCCTGAAAATGTAGTATTATAGACGAAGAAGTATACTTAGGTATAGTTTATTATTTTAGCGCATTCATAACAAATGGGAGGGGGGGGGGGTGAAGGTAATTTATTTTCAGATTTCGATTTTGGTAAATACTCTGTGTATGTGTATTGCGAGTTACGTGTATGGCACGGTACTATTAATTACGGTATCACACGGCACTAATTCGTTTACAAATTTTTTACAGCTGCAAGTACCTATAAATATAATTATTGCCCTTTTAATTTGAGTGGGGGAGGGTAATTTTGATCATTTCTACCCATCCATTTTGGGGGGGGGGGGGGGTAGAAATTACCCGTATCCCCCCCGCCTCCCCAGCGACGCTCATGACCAGAATTATCACTACGAGTAATACTATCAAAACTTGTTCACGAGCATGCGGTTTTGAGAACATCCGAAGCACATCTGTTAGTCATAACTTTACAACTCAGCACTGACATAGAACAACCATAACATAATCTCCGCAACTTACACATACAATCCGTCCTTTTATACTCTGTACAACTTAACTCGATCCCTCGTGAACACACAATTGACTAGAAATAGGAAATACTATTGAGTATCAAGAAACAGAATAGTTGTCAATATTCAATTTTCAGCCATTCGTAATCATAGGCAACACATTACAGATTTTACGCTATTATATTAGCCTAGCGGAAGCTTCACTGCTAGAAACCTAAAACAGAATACCAAAATTACCATTAATATTTTTATAATTCACATCGCATTATTCCTTGGAAAATTTACTGATAAGATACCCACAGAAAGTTATATTAGGTTTGATTCAAAAAAATTCTACATTAATTGTGCTGAAAACCCATTTCATACATTAACAAACACACTTACCTCTTCTAAATCCAGTTATACAAATTTTACGCAGTTTCAGCGTATTAATTTTGGCGTAGCAGGAATCCAGAATCAAGTGTATGTAAGTGGAAGCTTCACTGTTTGAAACCTAAAACAGAATACCATTCTTCTTTTTTTTTAAATTTAAAGCTCACATACTCGGTCGGGCAACGGAAACTACTTAATTCTTAGGTATTTACATACATTTAACTAGTTAGGTAAGTGGAGTTTCACGTGCACCTCACCCAGAGCTTCGATCAAGTCAATCCATGTTTTCCGATTTTTAGCTTTTTGAGACCAGTTTGGCCCAGTCACTGCGACTATCCCGTCAGCCCATCTTGGTCTGCCTACTTTGCGTTTGCCTCTTCTAGGATACCAGAATGTGGAGATCTTGCTCCATTTAGCCTCGGGTTGCCGTGCCACATGCCCTGCATATTTAAGTTTTAATTTGTGTATTTTTTTAACTACACTTTTTGCACCTGTTTTGAAGAAGATATCTGAAATATTGACTTTGTCTTTGCTTTTTTGTGCACGCCCAAGTTTGCGCCCCGTAGGTTAGGACCGGATAAACAGTACTCTCCAAGATTCTGATTCTAGATTGAAGATTGAGATTTTTTGGGCCCAGAAGGCTCTCCAAGCCTTAGCTTTCCTAACTTTAATTTCATTTTTTGTTCGATTTTCAATTGTCATATTCTGGCCTAAATATGTGTATTCTTCCATTATTTGGATGATATTGTTGTCAATTTTGATTTCCCCGAATTGATTGATATTTGTAATGATTTTAGTTTTCCCAACATTTATCGAAAGACCCCACTTTTTACTTTCTCTCGCTAAGTCAGTTGCCATAGCTTTAAGTTCATCGTTATTTTTGTCTATCAGCACTATGTCATCAGCAAAGCGCAGATTGTTCAAGTATTTAATTTTTCATTAAATATGTTGGGTGATAACGGGTCGCCCTGTTTGACACCTCTCATGATTTTGAATTTTTCTGAGTTGTCCTCCAACCCAATTATTGCTTCTGATTTGGAACACAATTCTCTTAAAATTCGAATGATACCTAGGGGAACCCCTTGGTTTCTTAACGCTAACCAAATTTTGTCGTGAAATAGTGAATCAAACGCTTTATTAAAATCCACAAACATGACTGCTATTGTTAGTTGGAATTCCCTAGCTTTTCCAAAAATTTGACTTAGTGTGTGAATATGGTCAACGGTGCTGCAATTTTTTCTAAAACCAGCCTATTCGGCGGGTTGTTGTGAATCCAAAGTCTGATAGATTTTCTTTTTGAGAATTTTCATAAAAAGTTTGCAAACATTTGACGAGAGGCTTATGGGCCGATAATTGTTAATATCTGACCTGTCGCCTTTTTTGTGAAGGAGTATAATTTCAGAGAGATGCTATTGTTCCGGCACGAGATCTAGCGAGAAATACAATTGCTAGCACAGCAACAAAATTTTATAAAAAATTGTACGATGATGACAGAACTAACGATGAGAAAAGTGAGGCCGAACACTGCAACGACTCAACCGACAGCTCAAGAATACACGAGAGGGAGGTTGACGAGGCAATAGCCTCCTTAAAATCCAATTGTGCGCCAGTGCCGGATAAATTAGAAAATTCAACACTCAAAACATTTAAACAAGCTCTCATTACTCCGCTGACGGCAATATTCAACAGAATACCAAAATCACCATTAATACTTTTATAATTCAGATCGCATTATTCCTTGGAAAACTTACTGATGAAGTACCCACGGAAAGTTGTACTTGGTTCGATTCCAAGGAATTCTATACTAACTGAACTGAGAACCCATCAACCCATTTCATACATTAACGAACAACACACCTCTTCAAAATCCAATTAATTTCTTCACGTTTCTTGAGAAAATAGATGATAAATTAATAATCTGGCTTCTATAGAGTATAATCCAATAATAATAAAACATAAATAATCACATTTTTTAAATTTCATTTGCTTGCCTCCGTTGGCTCTATTACATTGAAAATTACGCTCGCACTGTCGGAAAGTAATGAAGGTCAAGATTAATGAGCGCTACTGAAAGAGAAAAAAAACGAAAAAAAGTGACTGCAGGGGGCTCATTACCGACCCTAATAAAATCGGAATTGTTGCTTATAATTAGTTTTATTATTTTCAACTAATTGTTTTCCCGAAAATGAGACGCCACTGAACTGAACTGTAACTCCGATCAATGAACACTGCCGAAAACCACACATCTGAAATGACGCGCTACTGAACTGAACTGTGACTCTGAATTGAGAAGAAAAGAAGAAAAATAGTGATTGCAAATAGGCTCGGCTACGCCGACCCTAATAAAAGGGGAGAAAGTATACAACCTTGTCTTACTCCGTTGTACCTCAAAGTCGTAACTTATTTTCGCCTGCTCCCAGTATTAGTTCGGCTTTTTGATTCCAATACAGGTTTTTAATCATCCGCAAGTCGTTTCTGTCGATCCCAGTTGCTTCAAATAGTTTCATTAATGTGTCATGCTGGACATTGTCAAACGCCCTCTCATAGTTAATGAAGCAGATAAAAGTGTCCTTATTCATTTCTCTGCATAGAGTAATTTTTCAACCCGCCCCCGCGCACACACTCGGCCTCGCTATCTCGAAAACTGACTGAAAATGAAATGCGAAAAATCTGCGGTCTGTGCGAATGAAAAATTCGAATCTCGTACGTGTCGTGTATCCATTTAATCCTACCCAGTCCCACCGTTTGTATCGTTTAGCCGATGGTGTAAACAAGTTAGCCAGCCGCCGTCTCACCCTCCAAAAACCACTACACGTTCATTTGATAGTTGTGGCAAATTTGTAAATCCATTTATCAGCGGGCGTCCTCGGGCATCGTTCTTTCAGCGAGCGCGAAAAAAAACAAAAAAACTTTGATAAAAAACTTTTTGACGAAGTGTAGCCCGTCCTATACTTTTGCTATATCCGCTCGGCCCGACATATCCGAGGGTAAGACTTGTCCAGGTGCTCTTATCTGGGTGATTTATTCGCGTTTTGTTTCTGCTTTCGAATCTGCGTGTAGCTTCGTTCTTACCCTCCGGGCCGATTTATATTCCCGGATCTGTACTATGATTATTCCCAAAATAGCGAATTATTTAGAGGCCAAACCAGTCGGTGATTAAGAAAATCTAAGGTATTTCGTATGTATATGGTCCGAGTTGATGAGGAAAGGCGAGAATGGTCCAAGTGGCCTGTCTTTATACCACGTTCACTCGCCCCTGAACCCCGGAATTTTTACGAGTTACACAGCCGCAGAATATTCAGAAGGCTTTGCGCTATCGTCGTTGATCGTTATATACGTCTAGAAAATGATACTGAATCGACGATTATTCTCGTTAAAATAAAGGGGGGAAAAAATTCTCGCCGACGTTCAGCCGGGATTTAAATTGGTCGATTCTTTCATACTTTAATAACAATCGCGAAATAAGCTGTAGTATGACAACGCAGGGAGCGAAAATTCACAAAGATAAATCACTCGAGTAACTCTACTGCGTTCATTTTCAAAAAAGAAGAAAGCCCGAGGCACCTCCCAACTAGAAACCGGAAAATCACTCAATTTTGGATGCTCATATTTTAAATTTCTCGAGACTACGAGCCTACGCGCACGACGATAAATTAAATAACCGGAACAATTTTCTGCGGGTTTTTCATCGCCCGTGAAGACATTAAATTTCTCTTTAGTCAATGTGAATACATTATACTTATTATAAACTTTTCAAATTAAGTGGCTTGAAGAAGTTCATAATATTTTACTAGGACAAATATGGCAAATATGCCCGCGGGTCCCGAAACTGGCCACTTTGACAATTAACGCACTGGAAAGATCCTGTAAAAGAAAAGAATACGGAGGGCGCGAATAGAGAGGGACTATGTCTTCAATTTCCCGCCTTGATATTCCTTCTTTTCTTCGTGGTTAAAAGTGTTCCGTAACAGAATTCGTGGAAAATTATGGTCACCTTAACACAATGATTGGATTTATGGTCAAAATTTGAGAATTTGACAGAACTGAAAATTGAACTTACTTACAGTGTATATATCATGAGATTTCAGTCAACTCGCGCACGAAAATTGAGATGTAGTCATCTTGGAAAAATAATCACAAATGTCATAACCGCACTTTAACGTAATGAAATTTTCTTTTTTAATCACTTAGATGAAATTGAAAATTAAACTAAATTTGGTATCGTGAATCTAATTGCAGACGGGAGACTCAAAAAAAGACAGGATACATTAATGGCTTTCGTTAAAGCGCTGTAAACACGAGTACGATCGTCCGCCATTTTGACTCCAGCCGCGCCCGTCGATGCCGAATTGACTAGGCGGTACGCTCCGCATAGTCGGATTCGGCATCCACGGGCACGGTTGGAGTTAAAATGACGGACGAAAGTACTTACACGAACTATACAGAGCTGTACTTTCGTTGATATTGAAAAAGCTTTTGACTATGTTGAATGGGATAAAATATTTGATATTCTAAAAAAGATAGAATACAAGATTTTAAACTTATATAAAAGATAGAAAGCCACATTAAGAATAGGAGAGAATGGTGAGTCTAATATAGAAAAAGGTGTAAGACAGGGGTGCTCCTTATCTTCAGTATTATTTAATCTGTACATAGAGTGGGCCATAAAAGAAATACAAGAAAAATTTGAAGCAGGTGTCACTATACATGGAACGCGAGTAAAGGTGCTCAGGCATGCAGATGATATTGTTTTATTAGTCTGAAAGGAGTATCAATTTGGAAAACATTTTAAATGGAATGGAAGAGATTTTGGGTACCTGTAGAATATCATACGAGAATAAATAAAAATAAAACTGAAGTAATGCTATGTAATTGATGTGAACACGATAGCTTAAATATAAATATTGGGCAGGGAAAGATTGAAGGAAGCAAGCGAATTTTGCTATTTAGGGAGTAGAATAACAAAATATGGAAGGAAGTAAAAGGGATATTAGTAATAGAATGGCACAAGCCAAATTAGCACTTTATCAAAAATGTAATCTTTTCAAATCAAAAATAAATCTGGAAATCAAAAAATTGTTCTTGAAAACTTATGTTTGGAGTGTAGCCCTGTATGGATGTGAATATAGGGACGTTTTTAGAGGCAGGCAAAACGGGACAATCGCCCGGGCCTCGCGCTAGGCAAGGCTTTGCTCTTGAGAAAAAAAGAAAGAAAAAATCAGAAAAAAAATTCAATAAAATTCTTTTAGAAAGAAGTAAAATACTGATTTTTTTTTTCTATTATTAGACCTTGCAATCCGGAAATTGAATAATATGTTGTTATTACTTATTACTAGGGCTAGGATTTAAATGATATCGCATATTTTTCCCTGCTGCACCAGATATCGCATATCGCAATTTTTTCACGTTTCATGCAATTCTAAGAAGAATGGAGAAAGTTTAAACCGCATATCTTCGTATATTTTGGGTATAAAAGCATAAAACAGCTATTTTGGCAAAAAACCTCAACATTTTGCTTATTTCTGGTCGTGTTAGTGATTTTTTTTTTTTTTTTTTTTTTTTTTTTAAATACGAAATTTTTGATATTTTCAGTTTTTTTTTGTTTATTTCCAAAGTTTAAAAAAAAAAATTAGAAGGTTTTCTTCTGTGACTTCGAATGAATGGTTTATCGATTTAAAAATTAAAAAATGAGTACTTTGACGTTTTTCTGCTCTACATTTCTTCTAGTTTCGCTGTACGTACGATTCGATAGGGGTTTTGAAAGCGCGGTGAGAATACCTGCATTTTGATACCCATGATGGCATATTTTTATTGCACTTATTTATACTTTTTTCAGTTTTATAGCGCATATTAATGCTTTTTTCCAGATTTTCACCGCATATTATAAACGCTTTTTTTTGCTGTTTTTAGCGCATAAAAATCCTAGCCCATACTTATTTCTGCTGATTTAATTGATTGGACATTAAAATAAAGAAAAATATAATATCATTCTTGATTCTCAAAAAAAGAAAAAAAGAAACAAAAAAAAGGATAACGTCCTAATATAGACGTCTCATTCTCATTCTTTCTTAGGCGATACCCCCTGGGTGCGCTTTTCGTTTTTTGTAGACGTTTCACAGGTGAAATAAAGCTCTTAACTTCAAGGCCATTTATCAAGATTTTTGATTACATTGTTCTGCAAAATTAATTTAGTGGTTTTTTTTGCTCAAAGATAGAAATATACAAGTCTGAAAGTATTTTTAACGTTGA
This sequence comes from Acanthococcus lagerstroemiae, assembly GCA_031841125.1. Taxonomy (NCBI): domain Eukaryota; kingdom Metazoa; phylum Arthropoda; class Insecta; order Hemiptera; family Eriococcidae; genus Acanthococcus; species Acanthococcus lagerstroemiae. Next base: position 40,181,517 of record CM063110.1, read on the forward strand.
ATTCAGTACCGCAGCCCGTTTTTTCCTAGCACTTCAGGCTTCAGTCAGCTGGTATACAAACATTCAGTTAGATTCGTACAAACTTGTAGCATTGAAAAAATAAGCAAACAATCAAGACGAAAATTGTAAGAGAAATTTCAACATTCCGAAATTTCGCAAATTGAAAATTGAATTTAATTAAATGCTATAAGCTTTCAGTAAACTCGTACGTACAAATTCGACAAGATTCATGAAAAATTGTGATCGCCTTCGCGAAATAATTAACGTTGTTATGATGAAAATGTTTTAAGATTTTGAACATTGAGAAAATTTGATAAAATCTCAAATTTTGTAAAAATTTAACAATATTGAAAATTGAACTTCATTTGATATTATATATGAGCCTTCAATCAACTGGAATATAATAATTTAATGAAACTAAACAAATTTGTACGAAGAAAAGAAGCCAGCTACATTATAATATGATTGAAAAAAAAACTTGAAATCAACTCAACTGTAGTGAGAGGTGTTCGGAGCAGTTGAAAAATGCGATTATATTCTTTATCGACTACCTCGTGAAGTGATTGATAGTAGCTATCAGTGTACTGCATTCTACATCTAGTAAGTAAGAGCGTCCGAAAAATTTTGATCAAAAATTTGAGGTGTCCTAACAGGTGAAGTTCAGGGATTTCCAAAGGAATTTGCAATTGTCTCTGTACTTAAAGATGTGCCTACTAGTAGAGTACTTATGTATGTCTGCGCAGTGACAATTCTCACTTTTTCATATTCACACTTCACACCTCAATCCTAGTTCACATAATTCCATTTAAGAAAAAACGTAATTTTCTCTATTGTGAGCCCATTCTTGTAATTTAATTTTTTGTATCAATTTTATAAATTTTCTTATTTACTATTTTCTACTTTATAAGAGATAAGGGCGGATTTATGCGCAAAAACGCAAATGCGCATATTCAGCCTAAAACAAATATGCATATTTTTTTCTCGAAATAGAACAAATATGCAAAATCATATGGTATCGTTGCAAGTCTTGAAAAATACGTCGTTTACAGCATTACCTCAAAATTAATAAAATACTACAGGGCTCGGTTTAAGAGTTCCCGAGGCAGTGTAGAGTAGGAAGCTATCAAACTAAAATTTTACTACCAGATCAACGAAAAATTCGTATCAGAATCAAAAATTAATTGAAATTTGCAATACGGTAAATGAAAAACTCGATTAGAGGAATTTGTAAATATGTGCTAAAATGGTGTTTATGAAAAAAATTTTATTGGCAATAGCAATACAAAACAAGTTGGGCTCTTCGCTTCGAATGACTGAACGATAAAACCTAAATATATCGATCTACTTCACACAGAAAACATAATTTCATAGAACCGCCTTATAGATTATTCCATTCTTCATACTTCACTTTTCATAGTGCAACCGTTATTTTAACATTCTGATATCTAAAATGAGTACTCATGTTATGTTCTGGCAGTTTGAAGATTTCTCATTTTTAGTCAAATTTCATCATTTTCAAACCTCTAATAATAACTTAAATTTCCAGCGCAGTCGCAGATTTTTCATATTTTCCTTAACTTTTTATCCCTCGTAAAGATCCTAAAATTTCATTAAAAGTTCGCAAAGAAAATTTTTCCAATTTTTAAAGCAAAATCAAACCATTTTCTCATAATTTTTCATCAACTCAAGTCACAAAATTTTTGAATTATTGTATCAATTTCTCATTAATTAGTTCGGCAAAGTCGAACTAAGCTCTGCGTATTCATTTTTTCTAACTTTTAAACGGCTGTAGTTCACGCTGTAATTGAGGTACGCATGCTGGCACGGTCTCATTTGGAAGATAATGCTGCGTAGCATCGATTTCCGAAGTCGGTTCAAAAAGGACATATAGTCGGCACATGACCTTTTTGCTCTGACAGCGTCAATTATGACAAAAATGTTGAAAAAATCTCAAATTTTGTAAAAATTTAACAACATTGAAAATTGAACTTCATTTGATATTATATATGAGCCTTCAATCAACTGGAATATAATAATTTAATGAAACTAATTGAAAATTGTTGTCACAAAGAAATGCAGATTATTTTGTTGGCCCACTAAATAACCCTCACAAAACCTATTCAGTTTTTTCCAAATAACTCAAAAAGTATGAGAGATATTGAAATAGTTTTCGGGATCAAGAATACGCGTATCAAAATTCCCTTCGAAATAATATAGGTACTAAAAGTGATATCTTTGAATCAAAGGGGAGTGCCACGAGGGGGGTCACCTAAAAAGTAACTATTTTCGACAGTGGCGGATCTAAAAATTTTCCTAGGAGAGTTTGAAAATAGAACTTTGTCCACCTCCGCCCCTTAAAACTCCGAGATAATGAATGTCATTTTAAATAGTTTCTGAAGACAAGTTTCATAATGTAATTAAATCGTTTCAAAATGAACGCATTGTAGACTGTAGTGCTGCAGATACTCAAAATCAGGAGAAAAACTCAAAACTCGAGCGATTTTTTTTTCTTCGGCCCAAAGGGGGTGTCCGAACCCTCAAAACACCCTCCATAGATCCGCCACTGATTTTCGATTTTTTCTTACCAGACAAAAGTGGAAAAATGGAATGAAGAATAGTATGTAAGAAATTTCAAGAGCGTACTTTTGATCCATAGCTTGTTAATAATTTTATACTCTCTATATCGAGTAATTTAGGGAAAAAAACTGACGAAGGGGGTACATTCACTCCCTCGATAGAAAACACACGGATTTGGTGGGACGGCTTTTGTATAGGTCTTTTTAAGTAAGGTTTGATCACAATTTTTTCCTTTTTATGCTCGATTCGATGCCTTTTCGACTGGACTATAAATTACACGAACTTTCACGATGTTATTTGAGAACCCGATTATAGGACAGAGGTACTTATCGCGCAGACATCCAATAAGTTGTGAAGGGCTAGAGACTTGAAGTGCTTCTTCACAGTGCTGTGAAAACTAACGACTGAAAATAGAAATGCGGTAATGTAAAGCAAATATGCCTCGAATTACAAATTAGTATGCTTCGCAACTGGAGAAGTTAAAGGGAAATAGTAAAAATAACCGCAGATAATTCCGTAGGTATAACCTGGTGTTGGCACTGACGTGTACCTGTACTAGACCCACGGAGGTATGAACAGAAAGGAAGAGAACCCAAATTAAAATTTATTTACAACGGAAAGCATCGCCCGGTTTGCTCATTTTACCGCAGACTGGACTTTTGCCGAAACGTACGAGTAGAAACTGTTGCCGCACTTTCACGGTCGAACAACTGGGTCGAAATTCACGAACTTGAATGTTTCTTTCTGGGACTGATTGTAGGATAAGAATATTCGCTGGAGAGAGTGGGGTTGTATAGATTATTTTGGGAGGAACATTAATTATTTGTTGTTCGTCAACCCCGTCTTCAGCTTTTGGAAGCTCCAAACACAGCCATGTGAGATAATTAATTCAATATCCAAAGTCTGCGACCCGAGAAACCCTAAGTACTTTCTTCGTTGTTTACTTAAATTAACAAGGAGTGGAGGGGTTCCTCGCTGGCTGTATTGCTGCTCAACTCCCTTGCAAACACTCACTTCACTTGTATGAGCCCCCCCCCCCCGCTCGAATTATGTAGCTAGCAAACCCGTTGTTCTGTGATCTGCCTGCAGTAGTGTCCCTAAGGAATCAATGCCGGAGATAACAGGACTTGAGCTTTTTCCGTTCATAAAAATTTTTTTCGTGTCGAAGGAGGGAGATTTTATGTCCCGGAAAAACCTATCTGCAGTGCTTGTCCGTCTGTTTGTCTATCTAACAAACTATGTAAATGCTTGTCAATCTATCTTTCGATCCGGCTGAATTCTGAAATATCAGCTCCATCCAGCAATTTTTTGGATCTGATTTCAGAAAAAAAAAAAACATGTAACCTTTTTTTCGGGTGGGGTGGGGGTAGGATTTCTGTTACTCATCTTCGTGTGTTATTCATATCGTTTCCTAGTGGATATAGACAGTTTCAATTTTCGTTCACGAATCCCTACCACTCTTCAAAATGATGCGTTAACCGTGAAATTTAAAAATAATTTACACAAATTGATGTAACATGAATAAGTTGAACAATTTTGCTTATGTTAAAAGATTATGAATAAATGATACAATCTTTGGCAAATTTAAAAATTTTGATACAAAATTTTCCCAATTATTTCGAATTTTTAATGGGTGTACAGTTTTTTTAGAAACAAAATATTATAATTATTGTATCTTTTGAGATTATGAATTCTTATAAATTATTACCTTCATGAAACTTCTACGTCAATTTTTGAAAGAAAATATGTAACTCTAATAGAAACATAGACTCCTTCTGTATGTAGGGTGTGCCAATTCACAATTTCTCTCTTCTGTGATCCAGAGCGCTTTCGGAGGGTACTCCACTGAAGATGACATGACAGCCGAAAGCGCTCTGGACCACCGAAAGCGCTCTGGACCACCGAAGAAAGAAATGGTGAATTGGCACATCCTACATACAGAATTTACCAAGTTCACTCACACTCCAACATTAACACTAGAAAGAGAGACAGTGCACTCTCAAAATTTCATGTGTAGCGATAATTTCTAGTGAGTAGGATAAAAATACCTGGGGAAAATTTGCAGTCATGTGAATGATGGCTGAAATCTGGCGAATTTTATTAATACCAAAAGATCAAGACTTGTGATTGATAAGAAAAATAATTTTCTGTTTTGTTGTTGTTTTTGAAAGCTATGAATATTACCTTAAACCCTTTGTAGCCTTGTTATTAATGAGTACATTTTCAACAAAAACAAATCTCATGTGTCTTACTTACGACACCACGACCCCTACTTCGACATCAATGGATGGATAGACAAAAAGATACACTGAGACGGACATATAGGCCAACAAACCAAATAAGCAAGTCAAATAAATTAAACCAATAGAACAAATCGAATAAAATCAAACACTAAAAACTAAACAAACCACCAAAGCCAAATAAATCCAACCACACCAAACCAATCGATTGAAACCGAATAAAATGAAATCGAGCCATAATGAATTCCCTGTAAAATCACAACCAAAATCACAACAAAACTGTGAAAAAACTCAAACTAAAATGAAAAGTACCGAAATAAATCAATTTAAATCGAACCAAACTAAGCCAACTGAACTAAACCAATAACTAAAAATAAAATTACAATTAAAATTAATGTTAAGACTAAGACTAATAGAAAACCTACACCGGAACTAAAGCAAACTCAAGCCTAATTCTTATAGTATTATGTTACCGTTTTACTCTTGATTTTTTCTTGCATTCGTTTTTGAATTTTTATAATAAAGTTTAATAGAATTCTTCGCAAGTATTTTTTGCCTTTTTATTGAAAATAACTATAGTCTTTTATGTTATGTAATGTTTGCTTATTGAAGGGCAGGGGCTCAGTTTTCAAAAGTGAGGTATGACACGGGGCCCAATGTGCGAGAATCGCCAGGGGCTTTAAAGAAAGCCAGTCCGACACTGGTATGCACGTTCGTACATCTTTCCTTATTACCTTCCTAACCCGTTTCCTCAATTCACATAGTTCTAACTGGTCCCACTGGTCTAACCTATTCTTGCTTGTGATCTGTGTTTGCTTATTTGTGACGCGTCACGAGAAAACATACCTTAGGGTGGATGAAGGTTGAAATTGATATTTTAACTAATGTTTATAGAAGTAGGCCCGGGGAATCCAATGCAACTTTTCCCAAGTCTCTAGCTCTTTTCCCAACTGAGATATAGCGTTTTGAAATCAGAGCATTCCAAATTCGACAATTTAATAGCCGAACGTTACTCCGGTTTCTCTATCATGACAGCCGTGAAACCTCGTTACAAATAAAAATTTCCGAACAACCGTTTCCGTCGGCGCAATAAGCTGAAACTTGCATGTTGCGCAGGAGAAACTACATTAAAAATAACACAAGTGTTTCCCGAGAGATGGCGCTTGTAAAGTTCCTCTAGGAAGCATAGGCCCGGAACTTCATCGTCACACTATGTTATAGACATGTAAGTCCCTTTTTAAAATGCTACCAATGATTGGTAAAAATGTCAATTAGGCCTCCACAAGTTGGTACAGTGTTGCCAGGAAGATGAACAACAACTTCCCGTTGAAAACTCAATTTCACCAAAAATTAGTTTCTCGCCCTATTTTTGCCTTTACTGCAAAATTAGGATTTTCACCTTAAGGTATGTTTTCTCATGACGCGTCACATTTATGAACTTTTTGATTTCTTCACTGATTTTGTCATTTATTGAAGGCCTGGCTTTTCTTTCCCCAATTTGTGCTGCCCCCTCCTTGATGCAGTTCTCCATCCAATTATATTCCTCTTGCAAACTGGGGAAATTTTCTGCCCTGATTTTTCCTAATTTCTTCCTCAAAATTTCGTTTGCCTCTGCCCGCCTATACACTAGTATGATCACATTCCCGCATGTACCTCTTTTCCCATCTTCTCTATTCCTGGAGGTGAGAGCAATGTCCACTGTAGCTCTTGCTATTCTATGATCTGAATAGAAGCTAAATTTGTTTAATACCTCATATTTTTTAACAACCCTTACATCGTTCATAAAGAGATGGTCAATTTCCCCCACTGTTTTATTATCTGGAGAGCGCCACGTCCATTTTCTTTTCTGTGCTGAGTCCATGAACGTGTTTGCTATTCAACTTTTTTGCGTGTACTTAAATTTTGGCATTCCGAGGCTTAACAATGATATACGCGTGCTATTTATGCGAAGAATTCTATGACTTATGAGGTGAATAAATTGTGAAATTTGAATTTCGAGACATCAAAAAAGAACAGATGCGAAATGCATCGTCACATTCGAAGTCGACGACTATATAATGTTGAAAAAGTTACCCCTTCTGTCACCCGCTTGAAGATCGAGAGCAATTAACTGTTTACATAACACGGTTAAAAAAGGTCGGACACGGCCGAGCGTTTTGATATTTATACGTATCACGAATCCCATCGCGACTTACGAGTCAAGGGTGCGTGTGACCCCCTCCTGTCCGAGATCACCCTATTTCTCTAACGATGCGAATGTTTTTCGCTCGTTTCACTCGCGCCGAGTCAGCTTTATTTTTTTTTTTTTGTAATATTTAATAGCGAGGTAATTAACACGAGAGAAGACGGCGCGTAGAAAAAAATAATTCATCTTTATTAAAGAAATTATTATGGTACGCGACGGAAGCGAAGAGCATATTCTGCCCGAAACGAGCGACCCGACCCCGCGATCTCGGTACCCGCGACGGCGTTACGTTATCGTCGGTGCCACGCTGAGTGACTCCGAATGAACCTGACTCTTAACTCCTCCTGCCCTATCTTCCCCTGCATTTGTACATACGAAATTGAAACGCTGAGTTGCAATCTGCCCCGGTCGGATGGAAAACTGACGCTCTCAACCCTGTTCGCCGAATCCGGTCGACTGATCGCAGCGGCGCCATTTATCGAAATTAATAAGCCGCCGGCGAGTTCGCAAAGGTACAATAAACGACGTGTAAACCATTAGAAAGTTCGATGCAGACACCACACAGGTTAATTGTCCGCAGAAACGTGTGTCGGTTAAACGAAAATAATTTCATTAACCTCGCAGCACCCAAATTTCCCGGTTTCCTTTCTCGCCGGTCGAGCCCCGCGAACGAACATCCGATGCGGCCGGATTTTCGAAGTACCGCGTACACAAACCGCCGCTGCAGTGATCGTGATGCCGATGGCTGTCCTGAGCTGGACGCCGATTATTTTTCAAACATTCTATTGGAAATTAATTTTTAATAGATTTTTTAAACGCATCCTGCCCTTGGTTTATCGCGCAGAAATTGGGCGACGATACCCAAAAGAGACCGGGAGTATTTTCAAAAAGAAACCGAACAAAACAAAACAACGTTAAAGTTGTACGAGATTTTATTCAACTCGTTAACGCATTAATTTGGTCAACGGTGCGGCTGCATTGACCCCTAACAATCGACAGCTAACCAGGCGTATCGGTGGTCAGAACGTGAACGTCGTCGTAGGAAAATGTCGCTGACTCGTCATAATTTAGAGGTCCTAAATGCGTGAGGTTTTAGTTTTTAAATATACCGGTGTCGGTGTTACACTTGGACATTTACATGCACAATTGGCTGGTATGAATAATAGTTTACGTGAATCAGGCATAGGGGAGAAGGTGGAGATTCAGGACAGGTGGTGGTTATGGATAGGCGACGATACCCAAACGTGGCTGGGAAAAGAAAACGATCTGACACTAGTAAGTGTGCCATATATGGAGCACTTTTTGAAAATTGCTCGAAAAATCAAGGAAACTAATTTACGAATAAAAATATGTAATCAAGAAAATAAAGGAAACCTTTATCCATCATTCTTGCATGTCCCCTCGAAAATTCAGCATAAATTTGGGGAAATATGAATTTTTTCCCGAAGGTTCATGATTTTTGAAGTCAAGAAAGTGTGTTCCTAACATGGGGTACCCAATGTTCTTGTTATGGGGTACCGAAAAAAATCAGTAAAAATATATATATTGTGGATTAATCTTCTAAGCACAATTCACACATGAAAATATCACACAATAAATCTGGATTACAACAGTCGGTGTGCATCCACTCCGTTACATTCTGTGCACTGTATCCACTTTTCTCCCGGCCGATCTTTGGAAAACAGGGTGCAGCAAAACATGCACTTGCCTCTGCATTCACCTCTGTCTGATTCCTATCCTTCACTGACATATTTTTTTTCTTACCACTTTTCGTATCCTTTTTACTCTGTGGACGACCTGAAAAACATAAATGAATCTCAAATCAATGAGAGAAAGAGATTAGGACTAGGGGCTGAGATGAACTTACGTTTGCTCGTAGAAGGTCCTTCTACTATAAAATCAGCGTCCTTATCATCAGCAGAGTTGTCTTATTCCGTTTGGCACAACGTTTTGGCTCAAAATTAGTAGTATCATCATCAGTGAAAATTATCTTCCTCGATCGGCCCCTTTTTTTCACACCCAATTACAATCTAAAAATAAATTTCAGTTGATGTCCAGAAATTGAAGAGGAATAGGGGTTCAGAATTTTTACCTACTTTTGGCTTTAGAATGTTTCAATTTCTGTTTAGCTTCATGGTCTTCCAAGGTCTTCTTATGTGGTGAACCAGTTATGAGGATCGACGAAGGCTGCTTCGGTTCAGTTGGTGTAGTGAGTGCAGCAGCAGTTGGTAGAGGACCAATTAAGGTACTGCCTATTTGAACAACAGACCGGCTTTGGGTCGATACAGCAGCAGCCGGTAGAGCTGGAATGGAAGAAGATGATACTGGTTCGGAGCTTCTTAGCATGTCCGCATAAACCGCGGACTCTTCCCCCGGCGTATTTATTTCAACGGGTACCAAAGCTTCTGGAAGGAATGTGTCTCGGTTCTGAGAATCATACAGAAAATCTGCTTCTTGGAAATGGTTCCGATTCATTGGGAACAATCCCGTCGCTCTGAAACCATCAGCGATGGAACAGGTTGCTGCCTTCAAGAAAGCTGTCCCAAACAGTTCACCTATTTGATAAATTGAAACTTTCCGACCTGGGTTGTGTTTCAGCCAATTTTCAATGGCTTGTGCATAATATGTTTTAAATGGCGACATAAAGGCCTTATCTAGAGGTTGCATGCGATGCGTAGAATGAGCAGGAAGGCAGACAATTGATACACAATTCTCCCGAGCTAAAGTTATAACCTGTAAATTCCTAGTATGAGAGAAATGACCATCTAGAACTAAGAGGACAAGATCGTCTTTTGTAGGATGAGCAAATTTCAGAAAGTTTTGAAACCAAGCAGTGAATATATGTGTCTGAATCCAGCCACTAGGATGGCATACGGCCAAACGATTTGTGGAGGCATGTGTAGACCACTGGCACTCATACAAGTGATAACTGTTATTAAAAAGCCCCGTTCTGCTGATGACAAGGAACATGTTGAACGTTTTCCTTTCTTTCCAATAACTTTGACGTTTTGTGTTGTACTGTTGTGATACCCGTTTCATCAACATTGTAGAGTCTGGTTGGATTGTAGTTGATCTTCTTCATTTCTTCTTCATAGATGTCAAAGAAACGGTTTACATTTTCACTGGTGTCATCGTATAGCTCTCTGAAGAATTCAGTAATCACTAATCCTTTCATAATTTCTTCCCTCCCTGTTGTTATTTTCCCTTCTTTGTTTTTTATCCCAGTCATTAGTCTCGTACCTTTCGCTATTTCCTTTTTCATCCTACGTGTCGACCATATTTCCTCTGTAATTTATTCCACAAGTTTTGCCTCATATTCTCTACAGTCGTTTTTGATTTCTTTTCTTACCAATTTTTGTAATTCTGCTAACTCGATTTTCTGTCTCTGGATCGGGTTGTCTATCCTTCTCCATTGTTCTCTTTTTGCGATTAGTTCTCTCGTTCTCTTTTTTATATTGCCGTCTGTAGATTATTTTTCCTTTTCTTTTCCGTACTTTATTTCTGTTTCCTCGTACATTTCCTGTACCTCCATTTCCTGATCACTCTCTTCTATTACCTTTAGTTTCTCTTCCAGAAATTTCTCTGCTTCTTCTATCTTATGGATAGGTATCGCCACTTTTTTAGTTCCTATTTTCCTTTTCCCTTTTATATATTTTATTCTTCTCGGAATTTGTAGGCGACATTTTCCAATTCTGTGATCTGAGGAGAATTCGAACCTTGATAACACTTCCGCATTTTTCACTATCGTTGTGTCGTTTATTAACATATGATCGATTTCGTTTTTCACTTTTCCGTTAGGAGAAATTCGTGTCCATTTCCGTGTTTCCCTTTTTTTAATAAAATGTTCCAGTTATTTTCCGGTTGTTCCATTCGTGCAAATTCGATCATCCTTTCCCCATTTTTGTTCCTCTTTCCCAGCCCATATCTTCGTACATTCGCTGTTTCTTCGTTTTTCCCTACTATTCCGTTCCAATCTCCTATTATTACCGTGTAATTTTCCCCCTCCTTTTCGATAGTCTCCTGAAGTGTTTCGTAGAATTCTCTTATTTAGTCCTCCTCTGCATCCAGAATTGGGGAGTATATTTGTATTATCGTCATGAGGTTCTTTCTGTCTTTTTCAGCCTTCGGCACACATATTCTTTCGTTTACCTGTTTTAGTTCTTTGATTCTTTTCCATATCCTCTCTTTGATGTAGAAGCCTACACCTTTGTATCCCTTGGTTTCACCACTATAGTATAGGTAGTTCCCATTTCTCGTACGTATTAACTCATTCCCCTTCCTTCTGACTTCTGACAGTCCACTATATCCCATCTCACTTTTTGGAGCGCTTCCTCTAATTCCACTACTCTCTCTTCCTTTGCTAATCCCCTTATTATAATATAAAATAGCAATATCTAACCAGTTCTTTTTGGCTCTTCCTTTTGGATTCGCCTTTGGATTCACCTTTCTCTTTTCGAGGGTTATCAGCCTCGACTCCCAACGGTGGCTGAGTTCGGCTTGGGGAGACGAAATTTCCAAAACTAGCCCAAAATACCTTCTATGTATTCAATTGCGTATTAGAAGAAATATTTAGAAAACTGGAAAGGGAAGATATGGGAATATAGATAAATGGTGAAAAACTGAACCATCTACGATTCGCCGACGATGTTGTACTGATAAACGAGGATATAAAGAGGCTACAGGAAATGGGCGAAAAATTGACAGAGGTAAGTGCAGGGACGGGCTTAGGAATGAATACAAGTTTAAAAACAACAAAAAACTATCACCCAATGGAAATGTAAACCACAATACAAGGAACTGAAATAGAAAAAATCTCTGAATTCGATTACTCGGGACAGATACAATCGTTTGAAGAGAGAATAAATAGAGAGATAACTAAAAGAATGGAAAAAAAAACAGAGACGAAACCTGACTTTCAGTTTGAGGGGGGGTGGAGAAGGGAAATTTGCCGATAAATTTTTTTTTAATTTCAAAATTTGCTGATTTTTCATCAAAATTTTTTGAATTGAAAAAAAAAAAAAAAAAAAAATAAACGTTCTTAGAAAATGAAAAATTCAAATGAACAGTTTAAAAATTTGCCAACTGCCAAATTATTGGGGTGTCCCCCCCCCCATAGTTCTGTCCCTGCAAATGCAGATTGGAACCTTATACCCCAAGCACTCACATTTGCGCATATGAGCATACCCTCTAGTCTGGAAGGGTAAGGCGGAAGGATGTTAGATACTTGAGAGGAACACACAACTTCCTTTACACATTCAGGTAGTCATTATTTACTCTTGGTGATCTTTTTATTTTATTTTATATCCTCTTGATTCGTCTCCGAAATTGATCTCAATAAAATCAAAAAAATCTACGAAGTTTCAGGTCGATCGGATTAGGGGAATCTGTGCCACAAGCTCCCTTTCGTTCTTATGAGAAAAACACATGGAGGTTCGACTTTTGTTCCAGACTAAATTTCTCTCCTGAGTCATTCTTCAAAAAAGTTGATTTTTCAGGTATGTTTTTTTTTTTTAATGAAGGAAAATAGGGGATATTTGAACTTTTTTTGATAGAAGTCGTTAAGGAGGCGTCATATATAACATATTAAGAATATTGAGCCGATAGTGGGGGGAGTCTGTATTTTGGTATGGCAATCAAAATGATGAATTCCATGGCGAAAGACAAGAGCGAACAAAAAGTGTTCTGCCGTCGATTAGTAGATTTCAAAACAAAAAATTATATGGAGAGATGATAAAGGCATTCTAACCCATTAATTAGATGCAATTATTTTTGGGTGATGAATTTCCATCGTTTCATAAAGATGACCATGCCGAAAGACACTTTTTCTTTAATTCTTAATTTGAGACAACAATACGCGAATGCACGAGTCATGTCACAAAAATAAAACGGGATTTGATGTGCTGACCGTATTGCTCTGATAAGAATGTACAATTTGACCATTAATTGTGATGAAAAAATATTGAAACTCCTGTTTTGTGATTGGTTGAAAAAGAGCAAGGGACTATTTTCAGAGCTAGCCATACTGACTCCCCCCTGTGAAGATGCGATTTCAATGTTACCTTGTGATTCCTTCATCCTTTTAAAGTAGCACTATGTTGTCAGTTTGTTCTAATATACAGCTTGAAAATTCAGGAAAAAATAAAAGAAAATAATAAAAATTTTTCTAGGGGCAGCCATGCCGACGGACATTAAGCCCGTAAATTAAACAATAGAACATTTACTATCGGATTCAGCTTGTGACATTGGAAAATATGTCTTTTGCTTTGAAGGTTTAGATTTTTATAAAATCTTCAACTTTCTCAAATATCAGGCTCTAGGTCAAACAGAGAATTTAGTAAAAACAGAATAGTCATTGAAATTCGAAATTCAGTGTTTGCTACCAACTTTCAGATTTTCGAAATGTCTTCCACATTTCAGCTTTGTTTCAACCTTTCAGATAACGTTCTACTCAGCTGGAAACATTCGGCTTTTACTGACTAGTCTCTGACAGGAGTCCAGGGTACTCAATTTTCAAAAACGAAATTTGACTTTCAGTTGGGGGACGTGGAGAAGAAAAATTTGCCGACAAATTTTTTTTTTAACCAAAAAGTCGCCGACAACATTTTTTAAAAATTAAAAATTTGCTGATTTCTTAATCAAAATATTTTTTAGTTAAGGAAAGAAAACAAACAAACCAACATACATTCATAAAAAATGAAAAATTCAAATGAACAGTTTCAAAATTTGCCGATTGCCAAATTATTAGGGGGATGTTTCAACTTCCTCCCCCTGTAGTTTCGCCCCTGAAATAAAGCGTGGGCACTGGACTTTTAAAAAACGTGTACATATAAAGGTAAAATGAAGATTGAAACAAAGACGGAAATATTGAAAAAATGTACACTACCAGTCCTCGCCCATGGAGCCCAAACGTGGGCCCTAACGAAGAAGTAAATAAAAACGTTAACTACCACAGTGAGAACAGGGACGAAACTAAGGGAGGAGGCACTGGAAGGCAGATCCCTCCAAGCCTCCGCCGGAGTTGGGAAAATTTTCATAGATAGTTCAAAAGTTGGGAAAATTCAACCTATCAAAATAGGTTTCAAGTTTGTTTTTTTTGGGTTTTTTTCCCCTCTATTCCGCTTCTTAAGTATTTCAAAAAAGTTGATACTTGGGAATTTTGAGTTGAGTCAGTTAATAATTTTAACAATTTTTGGCCCCCTTAGGAAAAATTCTTCGCTACGTTCCTGAGTGAGTGAGAAGAATGGAACAAAGTATACTAGGGTGAAGAATAAAAGGCAGAGTGAAAAACAAAAAAATAAGAGAAAAAACGAGTATGAAAGAGATAAGTTAGAGATCAAGAAATTAAAATGGGAATACGCAGGACATATCGTACATCAAGAAGGGACACGACAGGACAAAAATTATCAGTGAGTGGTAATCTTACGACAAGAAAAGGAGGAAAGAAAGTCCAGGTACAAAATGGCGTGATGATATAACAAAAATTCGGGGGAAATGCGGGGAAGAGTAGCCGAAGACTAAAAAAGATGGAAAAAAGCTGAGGAGGCCTATACCCAAAGGGTCTGAATAGTTCGGTGTATGAAGCGTATATCTTCTATTGTGTGAATTTATTAAACTGTAGAACTACTCAGATAGAAGACTGATATTAATTACGTTCCCAAACATTTTAGTTTGTGGTTACTGTACTCAGCATTTATATTCTAATTATCCAGTTGAATTTTTAAGAAACCTAACATCTTCGTCTGAACAACACAAACATGAAGTAATAAACAGCAAATGAATCAGGACACTTCGAGTGAACGCAACGTAACTTGAAGAGCACGTGTCCAGGAGGTCTAGACCCCCTTGCAACTTCGTTAAATAATTTTTTTTTCTTATTTTAGTACCCCCTCTAAGAAAAACATTCTTGATAATTTAATTTTTCAAACAAATTTAGTTCTGGTTCAATATGGGTTCGAATTTTGGGAGGCGGATCAGTGATCTAATGCAATATTTTAAATAAAAAGCAGAAAACTATTTTGATAGTTCGTTTTATTCCTCGAGCCAATTTAATTTTGACTTTTCTTCTAGTCTGGAATTTGAAATTCCTGACCCTAATTGGAGCCGTATCAAAATTCCGATGCGATATTCAAAATTAGCGAATCCTAAAAAGTCAATCGTGATAATTTATTCAATTTCTAAGCCAGTTCAATTTTTGCTATTCAGTTTCAAAATAATGAATTTTTGGGCCCAACGTCAGGTTGGATAAAATGTATGATGCAATATTTGAAATTAGCAACTTATGAAACCAAATTTTGATACAGTTTTTCAGTGCACGTCAATTTAATTTTTCACAATGATAGAGAAAGTGTTAGACTTGTGGTTCGTATTCATATCAGAAATCTCTTGCAATATTCAAAGTCAGTTACCAACTCAACAACTCAAGGGGGAAAAGTGCGATAATTTCTTCAGTTTTGGCTCATTTTGGATGCAATTCATAGACCCAAATCGGGACTGAATTTGAAAACGAATGCAATATTCGGAATCTGCGACTCAAAAAACACTTATTTTTATACGTTTTTAAAATTTTCAAGCTAATTAAATTTGATTTATTTTGAATCTAAAATTTGAATGCTGGGACCGAATTCGAAGCGGGATCAAAAATTTTATACGATAGTCTAAATTAGGGAACCAAAAACATTCCTATTCTCTTGTTGTATTGTAATTTTAAAGGCCATTTTAATTTTATTTTCTCAGGGTCTAAAATGTTGATTTTTGAGACTTGGGCCAAACCAAAAATCTGATGTGATAATCTGAATTGATGACCTAAGGAACTCTTATAAATGTTCAAGCCAACATAATTTTGCCCTTTTAACGTCAAAAATTCGGATTTGCGAGCCCAAATCGAAACTGCATTAAAAATCTGATGCGATATTTGAAATCAGCGATTGGAAGGACCCCTATTTCGGTATTTTTTCGGTACTCTTCCATTTACGATTCCAAGATTAGTGGTGCATTTCAGCCTCTGTTTCGGTGGAGAGAAAATATTTTTACGTGGAAAAAGCCTGGGTCTTTGTCACTTTAAGATCCATTTGTTTCACAGATTGGTATTACTTTTAGGTTTCAAGGTTTTAGGTCTTCCTGCTACAGGTAACAAAATATGAAACTCTCAAGGTTAAAATATGACCTAAAATAGATTTATCGATCGCTAGAGTCTGAGATATAATGCCCATATCGACTTCATGATAGGTATTTGTAATCCTGACCTCAGGTTCCTAATTTGCGATATAAGGGCAAAAATTATTTCTGGTATTGACCAATCTCCACGTCCCTGATTTGACCATAAGTCCTCTGTTTTGAAGAAAGGTTTTCTAAATTACCCGAAAAGTTCTCCGATTTGATAGAAAGTCCCTCGAAAAATTGGAAGAGAAAATTTTTGTTAAAACTAATAGTGAAACCTATGAACTTTTTGTGGAAGTCTTATTAAAATTACTTCGCTAAACTGATAGAAACAACCAAAATCCCAAAACGAAACCCATAAGTATCACAATAGTCTCCCTCCTCCATTCTTTATTTTCGACCGCTGTAGACATCCTGTAGTATTACATATGGATTAACCGATCGTAAAAACTTGAGAAATAATATCCATATTGTAATCCATTAATTTTTGCCACTCAGTCCTCTACTCCGGTACATACTGTTTCGGGGGTTTCAGTTCTGGAAAAATCAGAGAATTTTGAAATTCTGGAAAAGTCAAGGAAAGGTCAGGGATTTTAGGACGAAATACTCGTATTTCTGGAAAAAGCGTAATGTATACAAGCGAGCTTCCGAAAGTGTTCTTTCATGTATTGCCCTTTGAAGTGGTTGAAGCCGAAATTAAGCAAATTAAGTTTTTTTTAATTCTGATATTACCTATCTTGAAATTCGGTTTTTATGTTTTTAAAAGTATCAAAAATTTGAATATTGCGCACATCTTTTCATACGCTCTGTAACTTCATTTAGCCACCTTTTGGACCGCTTTCAAACGTGTCTGGAGAAGTTAGAGGGAAATCTGGGAATTTAATTTTAGAAGAAAACCGAGCAGCGCTTTGTATTTTTAGTTCAGGGCGAATCTGACATCAGAAACGAGTTTAGTGACCTTGAAGACCAGTTTAATGTCGATACTGCCCTTCTTGTCACCTTCATTTTTGTGCCCCTCGCCCTTTTGTAGAGGGCATAATTTTTATTGTCGGGTAATATAACATCAGGAATGAGTTATGTTCACCACGCTAGCCCTGTTCTTACTACAAGGATACACTAAAACCTTTCCTGCCAGTTTCAGTTTGGTTAAAATCTGAGCAGTCAAGAACCAAAATTGCCATGTCCAACATGGAATGACCCCTTTAACGCAAGCAATTTTCATTTTCCGTATATTTTGCTACTTTAGCAAGCAAGTTGTGTCTCGTTTTTATTGAACTAGTTTTCCCGAAATCTCAGGTACCGATCGGATGTATCAGTTCTGGAGTTTCATATACCTTCGTGGCTGAATTCACTTACTTTATACTAATCCCAAATTTGTTCGAGAAAAGAGATAGTTTGAAATCAAGTGTGTAACGAAGTCCAGCGTGAATATCGTTCGCGAATGTGTCGTTCCGAGGGAGGGAAACAAAATGCTTTTCTCGAATGATTTACCTAACTTCATTTCGAATCTTTCACCTGCAAGCAAATGATGTATAGTTTGTGATCTCGACCGACGCTCTCACTTAAACCGTGCAGCCGAACTTTTCCAACGTCTACCTTCAAGGGAATATAAAAGTTCAACTTCGAAACATTTTTGAGGATCGGGGAAGTACCTACGCAAACCACTCCACTCCGGCTCGAAAAACTTTCGATTCCAGAGAGCGAATTCGTAAAGTTTTACCGCCCGCGTTTCCCGCAAGTTGAGCGAATGTCTCGGCGGCGCCGTTATGAAAGATTCCGAAAAGACGACTCCGAAAGAACGGATATTACAAGTAACTTACGAATACACTGCCAATATTTTCATTTTCATTTACGCCTTCTGCGGAATGAAAAACTATACATAGGAATACGGGTAGGTAGGTCATGTATAAAATCTCGTGCAGCGTATTCGTGAGGGTAGACTAATGATATCACCGCCGAGATTGACGAAATTAAACTCGACCTCTTCTGCCCGTATTGATGTGGTCGTTGCCCCGTCGCCAGAAAAATTAACTTTCAATCCCGTTGCACGAGAGCTTCGGTGCAGTTTATTATCGAGGCTCGCCACATAGTCTCGTAAAATTAGCGCAAAAATGGACTTGATTCGAAGAAACGTAGCGCACCAATTGTTTATGGCCGAAATGGTCGGCGTGAGAATAAAATGAGTTGAAAGAAATGGCGAAGGAATCCACAGTGACAGAAAAAAACGCAGGTTTATGTGATGTAAATGTAGCCAAAACCAAGCTACTCTCAAACGCCGAAAAGGAACTAGTAGAGCTAGATGGGGAATGGATTGAAGAGATAGTGTATCTTGAACAAGCCATTTCCTTCAAAAGAGCAAAAGAAAAAACTAGGAGAGGATGGAACAACTTCTGGACTGGTAGACACCATGCTCTTGCGGCGCTCCCCTGTTGGTGAAAGATATCATATTTGGTATCGTTTGGTAGGAGCAATGCTACGTATGGCAAAAGCGGTGAGAGAGACGGAGTAGTTAAAATACGCCTGGGCTAAAGATGGTATGGTAAGAATATGTGAGTCAGAAGAGAGTCAAACTATCATGATTCAAGACGAAAACCAAATTGAAGAATTAACCGTCGACTACAAAATCAAAGCCGCTCGAGGGGACCAAGAGGACCAAAAAGAGATCGATGCAGGGATACAAGAGGTGATATCACAAATGGAAGGCGAGAACTCTGCAGAGGGGAAGAAGAGAACAATCGAGGAACGTAGTTTAAAACAGCAAACAGAAAAATTCGGGAGAGATTGAATACTCGTAAGCAAGATATATGAAGCTCCAGTTCAGAGAGAAACCCAAACAGTGCAATCAAAGCTGGAGAAATTTAGATTCGGTAATCAAAAACATGGTCAAAATAATGTAACAACTAGAATTAATTCGCATTAACTGTTGAAGGTAGGTACGTCACTGACAAATCGAAACTCAGGCACCAAAAAAATTTATGATGAGAAAAATAACACAAAAGGAATAGAGCCCCAACTAGGGAAGTTGGCACTTTGGGGTTGTCAACCCACAAAGATCCGTCACCCGGACTTAAAAACAGGGGAAATGGGGCGAACAAAAATAAAGACAAAAAATATGAGAATTTTGTACTTTAATTGCCAGGGGTTAGCGGATGAGGAAAGATTTTTAGAATTGGAAAATACTTTGGAGGGGCTAAAGTAGGATATATTTGTAACTGGGATAGTAATAATAATAATAATTTGAAATTTGAAATTTATTTATTTAAAAATATTAACTGAACATCTTTTCTAGGTAACCCTCCCACTATGCACAAACTAAGCGAGCGTGGGAGGGGATTATTATTACCTTAGTATAACATAAAGAAAAAGTCTACTATACAGAAAAAAAGGATGATAAAAAGAAAAAGTAAAACAAAACAACGGAAAATATAGCAAAATAAAACAAAATATGGGCTAAAGCATAAGAGCACTGATAACAAAAGTTGAAAAACGATAAACGAAACAGAATAAAGCAAAACTTAAAAGGGCGAAAAAAAAATAAAACAAAACAAAGCAGGAAAGAAAAAAAATAAAATAAAATAAAATAAACCAAAGCAGAGACAGGAGATAAAACATAAGAATATTGAACAACTAATAATAGAAAGGAGAAACAAAACAAAGCAATACTCGAAAAAAGGACTATAAAAAGTAAAACAAAAAGCATAGAGCAAACTAGTGGGAAAAAAACAAAAACAAAATTTTTACAAAAAACAAAAAACAAAAAATATAAGAAAAACACAATAACACTGATCGAAACTAAAGAATAAAGATAACGCAGAAACATAAAACCAAACCAAACCAATCAAAACTGGAGAAAAATAGTACACTTCAGAACAAAACAGAGCAGAACAATAAATAAAATAATACAAATAAAACCAGGTAAAAAGCAGAGCCAACGTAATTAAATTACAGAATAAAATAAATAACATAACAAAAGCATGACTAGATGAAGATAGATTTCGACGGATACTGAAGACCAGTAGCTGAGCACAGGTTGAGTTTAGGTTAAGTAAGAGTTCCGTCATGTAAGATAAAGTTAATTCATGTATCAGTCATTGAGTCCGTGAGCCTACTTATGCATGCGGTTAACCGGTGACTTGGACACCCTAGCCGGCAGTAACCTACTAGACGGCGGATGATGCTGCCTTTACCAGGAGAGAATAATAATAATAATAATACTAATAATAATAATAATACTAATAATAATAATAATAATAATATTTATTGCCCCTTCCAACAGCCTGTTGGCCTATTACAGGAGAGGAGTACATATAAATACAATGTTTCATGGTGATTAGTATTGAGAATTGAGGCTAACTATCCGCACTGAGTGGCCTCCTTCCCTCCCCTCCCCTTTCCTCTTGGAACCTATCGAGGTCTGCTGTCTTTTCTAATCTTCTCTGATGTTGGATTTTCAAATTCCACAATCCTGGCAACTCTTTTTTGGAAACTTTTGCGATCTAAAAGAAAAATGTCAATTTCGAAATTTTTGGGTATACAAGTGACTGGCTCTGTTCATAGTAGATTCTTTATAACTGTTGGAATGTGCCTTTATTGTCTGAAAAAGATCACGGGATCGTCGGTGAAAGTATGGTATTCGAAAATATATTTCTTTTAGGATATTCTCATCACTTATCTTATTATGGATTATGTCATGCAGTAGTAATAACGAGTTGATCAATCTACGTTTTTCCAGGCTTGTAATTTCGAACCCCTGTCTTAATTCAACATAAATAATCTCGCTTGGATAATAGGAAAAAAGCTTGAAGTATAGATACTTCAAGAAACGTTTTTGAATTTTTTCAATTTTCTGCACCCCTTCAGAAACAAAAAGGACAGGGGAAAATTCATCCAAAAGGAGAAATGGTAATCTCTTTTATTATTTTTGGTCAACAATGGGGTACAGGAGAGTGGGTTTCTACATCAAGAAGCAGTGGGTAACCCACGTAAAGGAAATTAAGGGTAGAAGTGAACGCATAGCAGTATTGAAAACTGTAATAAATAAAGGAACCAAACTTTCGATAATCCAAATTTATGCTCCCACTAGACTCCTCATTAGTAAAAATCGAAAAGTTTTACGACCAACTGATCCAAATTCATGAAAATGAAAGAGAATACTATAATAATGGGGGATTTTTATGCCAAGGTGGGTAGAAATAGGGGAACTAGAAGAAATGTTGGTACGTATACTAAAGGAGAAACAAATGAAAATGGGGAAATTATGATAGGGTCAGCTGATGAATATAATTTAAAAACAGCTGGATCGTTTTTCAAAAAGAGTGGTAAGAAGAAATGGACATGAAAGTCACCTGATGGGAAGTCAAAAAATGAAAATCATATTTTGATCAATGAAAGGAAAATTGTAGTGGACGTGGGTGTTATTCCAATTTTTACTTCAGCTCAGATCACAGAGCGGGAGAGGTATAAATTAAAATTTCCAAATAATTCAGTACTTTAAAGTAAAAATGAAAATAAGAGATACATCATCCCTAATTATAAAATACCACAAGCTGTGAACATATTACAAGAAAAATTGAAAACAACAGTTGCCATTAGGAAATGCAAGCAATATACGATAGTCTAAAGACTGAGACACATAAGCATATGACACATTGATTATACAAACAAAAAACTTTATAGAAAGAAAAATGGTACTCAAGAAAAAGAAATTAAAAACTCGAGTAGAAAGTACTGAGCTCACAGAGATCAACAAGCAAGTCAAAAGAAAGATTAAAGAAGAAGATATTAGGGGAAAGACGCCAAGTATGGAATGCCATCTTTGAAATTGGCATCAGACAGTCTGTATTATACCTAGAAACTTCGTTTTCAACTCAAAATGTAGGGTTAGCTCCCGTTTAATAATCCTGAAAATTTCATGTCTTCAGCTCATGTAGCGGCGCAGTAATCGCAATTCTCCTGGAAATCAAAAAAATGGGACTCAAAAAAAACAAAAAAAAAAACAGAATTGCAATTAGTGAACTTGAACTATAAAAAATGTGTCGTTAACTTATGTCAGGAGAGTTTCTAAAAAAAATTGACTTCACAACGTGGCAAAAAATTGTGGGTTTAGGAACAAAATTCCCAAATGAACGTGTCACTTTCCCATCCCGCGCAAAATTCGAGACAAATGCTTGGACTAATTTAGGAATCAAAATGGCGGTCCAGTATACCTGTGTGAAACTATAGTGTCCTACGAGAACGAGCGAGATCCAAATGTTGGGGTCAAACATATCGATTTTAGGGTTCCACCAGAAATGGATATAGCGCGTTTCCAGCTACATTTTCGTAAAAAGAAATTAGACGGTTCCGTCCACTTTAGGCCGAGTTAAGACCGAAAACATTCGAGCGAGTGCGAGAACAATCATGCCCATAAACTTCAAAGTCAATTTTCTCAAAATGAGGTTTTTCAGACTACAAACTTCAAACTGCTATATAACTCCACGTAGAATTGAGCTTATCCGATGATTTTTTTTAAGGCTCGTCTTTATGTTTTTTGTCTGACGGTATTGATATGTCGACATCGATTTTTCCGGGTTTGTTTATGGTTTCTCAGATCGCCATCACATATTTACTATTCCATATTAGGCAGCCTGCACTATTTTTCAGACTTTTCTCCGTAAAAACTTTCTTTCCCCCTCTCTAAAATACGTACAGAACCTCAAAGTACTCACCTTCAGCTTGCCATTCGTACCAAAAACTTGATAGTTTGACGAATTAGTCCATGAATGAACGAGCAGAGTAGCGCGAGCACATAGACATCGTGAAATAATGGAAATTGGAAAAGCACTGATAACTGGATGAATACTCCTTCAATCAACATGATTTTTCTTACGGAACCATTTATTGATATATCTTAAATAATTCACTACTTTTTCTCAGAGTGCGCCACCGACCGACTTCAGACTCGAGGTATTCCGTATTTGGAACCTATTCTGTATTTGACGTCTTTCCCTTAGTAAATGCGGAATTGAAATGATACGACTGGAGGAGACGGGGTCAATAAAAAAAGGCAAAAAAAGCAGTTTCAAAAGGTACTAACATCCTACCCAAAATCACGAGTAATAATAATTTCATAATATTTGAGAGGGAACAAATATGTAGTAAACGAGCCACGGAATTTTATGAAAAGCTGTATAAGGTACAAGAAGAAGTAATAACAACTGAGCAAGACAGAGAGAAATGGGAATTATACTTGAGAAATCAGGATGAAGTAAAGCCAATTCTGGAAGATACTCGTAATGTTACAAAAGCTTTAAGGGAACTAAACATGAATAAAGCACCAGGCCCAGATAAAATTGATAATAGTATTTTGAAGTTACGTAGATTTTCGGAAAAAATCTCCCAACCTTTGACTGGTATATTTAACGCAATTCTAAATACTGGAACAATTCCTAAACAATGGCTGATAGCTGAAATAATCTTATTATTCAAAAAAGGTGATAGATCAGAAATAAATATTTAATTATCGCCCTATCAGCCTCTCCTTCAATATTTGTAAATTATTCATGCAAATTTTGAAAGCTAGAATATATAAAATTTTGGTTCAGAGCAAACAACAGAACAAGCAGGTTTCCGAAAAAATTTCAACACCATTGATCACATTCATACACTAAGGCAAATAATGGAAAAATCAATTGAATGCAACATAGACGCCCGCTTTCTATTCATTGTCTTCAATAAAGCGTTCGATTCAGTACACTATGATAAAGCTTGAATGCATTAGCTAAACAAGGGGTACATTAAAAACTAATACGAGTTTTGGCCAGTCTATATAAAAAATCTGGAAGCGTACATAAAACTTGATAAAAAAGGGGAAAACTTTCAAATTTATAGAGTGGTCAAAAAAGGGGGGCCCTTTTCACCCAACATTTTCAATAGTATTCTTGAGTAAATATTTCGCAAATTGGACTGGGAAGGGAAAGGAATCAAAATAAATGGAAAATGGTACCACAATCTCAAATTTGCAGATGATATAGTCTTGATAGGTAAAACTACTGAAGAGCTAGTGGGGATGGAGAGGGAATTGAAACGCGAATGCCAAAAATCAGGTTTGGAACTGAACGCATAAAAAACAAAAATATTATCAAAGAGTAAAGAAACAAATGGAATATTATGTAGATGGGAACTAATTGAAAACGTAAAAGACTTTAAATATTTGGAACAAATACTATCATTTTTGAAAATAAAATGGAAAAATAAATCAAATGTATGGAAAGCTTTTTGGCAGCAAAAAATAATATTCAAAGGCAAGTTCAGTATTGAAACGAAAATCAAAATATTACAAAACTGTGTATTGTGTAATGTCTGTCCATTCTAACTTATGGGGCCCAGTCATGGGCATTGACACAAAAACAAGTACAAAAATTTAGGGTCGTTCAAAATTCAATGGTAAGAAGTATTACGGGTATTCGGTTGAGGGATAAAATTAATATAACAAAAATCAGGGAAAGAATGGGGATTATGAGTAATTCTACAGAAATGTGGACTACTTTTGTAACTGGTGAATATCTCGCTTTCTATGAATGCTATTTGGAAAATTTTGATGCGAAAATTTAGAGAATAACGTCCTCTACATTGCCCATATGTCAAACATATTTTATCCTCACCACTCCACCTCAAGAATTTGACTCAAAGTGGTCAAAATTCCATCGTGGTGACCGTCACAGTCTACGATTTTTAGTTTGTTTTATTGAAAATGGATGATTTGTACACATTTTTGTTTGAACGAGTGCGGTAACATCGATTGGGATAAATGGAAGTATACACTGGCAACAATGAATTTGCGTTCGGTGCTTCTTGGTTCCAAATATGTGACGTCAATGCAGTGTCACCACCTCTTTTTTCTTTTGTGGTGATCATGTTTTCAATTGGCTGTTCGAGTGCCTCTTGCAAATTTTTTGAATGCGGAAAGTGGTCATGTTGTTCTCTGTAATTATCATATGATTATTTATCCATTGGTGAAATTACTGATCGCGCCAAATACGTCGCCTTGATAACAAATTCAGTTGATCAATTCAGGAGAATTTTACTTCGTACTTCTAGAAACTTCTATCGTAATGACCATCATTTTACAGTCGCAAACATCGAAATGATCTGCAATAAAGCTCATCTTCGTGAAGAGCAAGTTTGCCTGAAGAACCACACATCTTTACTTCTGACTCTGAAATTGTTACTGGTTGACAGGATGGAAAAACATTCAATTTCCTTCGTAGTGCCAATGATACCTTAAATGTCCCTTTACCCTCTTCCCATGGGGTCTGCTGTGTGCTCAGTGTGTGTAACATACTTCGGTAAGTACATAAGTACATACTAAAGACTCATTTAAAAAAAAGAAAAAAAATTGATTAAACAAAACTGAAAAAAGATGTACTCGAAATAGTCCACATTTCTGTAGAATTACCCATATAGATATAAGATTTAACATCAAAAAATTGAAATTCAAATTTGCAGGACATATGGTCAGGGAGGTAGAGGAGGTATGGAGTAGAACAGCAACGGATTGGGTACCGACGTAAGAGTAGACCAGCTACAAGATGGCTGGATGAAATTATAAAATTTGTGAATCCGCATGGGATAAGTGCAGCACAAGAGGGGGGGGGGTAGGATGACGGACGCCTATGCCCAAAGATGGGCGAATTAGCGGGGACGTACCTAGTACCTACCTATACCTAATTCAAGAATGTAATAAAGTAATTGCTTGGTAGGGAATTTTAAGATCGCATTTCTTATCAAATAAACTATTCCAATATCTCTTATAATTTTCGAGTTATTTGGAAGAAACTGACGAAAGGAGTAGATTTGCCACCGTGGTGGAAAACGCACACGGTTTGGGGGATGATGGGTTTTATGTGAGTTATTCAGTATGCCAGAACACATAATAATTTGCAAAGGAACCTTCAATCGCATTTTCTCCAGTTAAAATGCTAATTTGACCGGTTAGAGTTTTTCGAGGTCTTCGAACTGCCATTGAGATAGGATTTCTTCTGATATAAAAAACGCGACATTCGAGAGGGCTTTTAAATAAAACTATTGGGGCAATATGAATATTACTATGTCAGGTTCCAAGATCGCTTAAGTGGATAAATGTGCGAAAAAATACCGCAAAGACGTGAGACAACCAACTAATTATGGATCACTTTTTTCAAGACAATCTCACGTGGAAATATTGTGCTGCAGGGGTGACATATTAAAAATTCTAAACAACATGTTTAAAGTGCTCGTATCCAGTGAAAATTGAATTTCTGCTGAATTCTCTACGAAGGTATGTCATATTCGAAATAGGGTTCAGGTACTATCTATATAATTCGGATCAAAATATCTGAACATACGAATGGTCACGTATATGTATATGTTTTGATACTTGTAAAAATTGACACTAACAAGTGAAATTTGATGCCATTTGACCCAGTTACAGATCTGGTCCGAAATTGAGTCATCAGATTATGTAAATTTGTCTCTTCTTCCTAATGTATTTAAAACTTGATCTTCCCGTCCATTGCCTCAGGAAAAAAACTCCCACTCATAAGACGTAAAATCATAATCAACTATTACGTGTCTGTTGCGTTGGATTATGACTTCACTGTGGCTCATTGTGTCTTCTCTTATATGTCTTTCTATATGTCTTATTATATCTCTGTACAACCCTACCGGGGGTTGAGCCGCGAAGCGGTCAAGTTTTGGAACCTCTTATTTCTGCAAAAAACCTATTTTCACTAAATATTTACTACTAAATCCCCCCTCCCCCAACAACTTTTAGTTCTCCCTTTTAGACTGATATTGACCGGTCGGAAGTTGTGCACCCTTTTCGGATAGAATCTTTTCTACGTCCAGTTTTCAGATACTTCTCGCCTCACTCACTCTTACAAGTGATAACCTACGGCTTGAGCTGATGCCAGACGAAAGCAATCAAAGTACGGGTCTCGAACGTAAACACATCCTTCATCCTGACTCAGCATCGTCGTGATCGAACTTATAGCCGAACTTAGAAACTAGAGGCGGAGCTCCTTGTTTCGAAGAAAGAAAAAAAACAGTTTTCTCTAAAAATTGACTGATAATCTCTTCCCCAACTTCTAATTCTCCGTTCTCCTGGACTGACATTGATTGACCGGAAGCTGTGCTCCCATTTCTCGCCTTACTTTTGCAAGTGACAGCCTAGGATGTGAGCTGATACTAGACAAGTGGTAGTTAAAGCACGGGTCTCATGAACACTTCCTTCATCCTGACTTTGTATCGACGTGATCGATCTTATGAGCTTAATTTTCTCCCCCCAATCATGCACGCTGGTCATCTACATCCGTTTACTCAAAAGGGTAATAATGCGTGGTTACAAATAACGGTCGTTTATCTTCGTTTTCGATCGCCGTTTTCACTTTCTCGCTATTGAGCTCCGAACGAAGGCTGAGCGTCCTCGTAACCCGCACCGGGAACTTGGGCGACTGGTTGTACCGCCGAGACTTGATGAGCGGCTTCTGCGAAGGCTTGCGATCGCAGTACACCGAGTGCTTGCTGCGCAGCAGAAAGGTCTTGTTGACTTTAAAGTCGACGTGGCCCCTTTTGTACCAGTTGATCACCTGTTTGACACCCAGCGACACCATCGACATCCTGCGAGCCGATCGCTTCTTCCTCTTCTTCTTGCCGCCCACCATTTCGTACTTCTCGCCGTACAACTCCTCCTGTTCTTCTTTCTCGCGTCCCGCGTCCAGCCGCTCCTCTTCTAGTCGCGCCAACGTCTTCTCGATATCGACAACCCGGTGCTCGAACTTCTGGTGCATCTGTTTCACCTTCTTGTTGTGCGTGACTATACGCTTACGCTGAACCGGTTGCAGGTCGCACACGCAAGGGTGGATGTGTCGCATGTTGGGGTCGCTGACCGGCACGCCGAGCTCCGCGATCGTCGGCGTCGCCGAGGCTGATTGGGCCGGATGGCGCTTACTCGATGTCTTCGAGACCCCGTCGCGGGGGCGTTTCATCCCGCCGGCCTTACGTACTACCCAAGCATCGGTAACAGTGTTCGTGAATCGCATAAACGACTTTCGAATGTTCGATAATTGCCAGCGGAAAAGGGAAATGCGGTGGGGGAGCGACTTGGAGTAATTAGTCTTGCCAGGCAATTTCGATCATGATCTCGGAACAATTTCAGCGGGCTGAATTTCGTCGAATGGAAAATTTCAAATTTCGTAACTTGATTGTGGTATAATTTCTCTCGATTGTTCTACACAAACTCAATATTCCTGGCCGGAATGCTTCGAATGTTCCGACCATTTCGCAGTTTCTTTGCAGTCGGAATCCACATTCATACGTCATTCACTGATTCTCGTACCGTTGCGCCCTAACCGACTTCTCGAAAAATTTCTCCTCCCCTGTAAGTCTTCCCTTACAAACGGAACTTGTAATTGGCATACCAAACTTTCGTATCTACCTTCTGATGACAATACTTGCCCACGCGATTGAAAATAACTCTAATAATTAAATTTCGTGGGTGGTCTACGTGAAATTCTTTTTAAAATTTCCATCCTGGCAGATTGGGTCGGAAAAAAATATGCCAAGGAGACCCTTACTACGTTTTTCAGAAAAATTCCGTCCGCGCGATGTACAGGTCGAAAGAAGAAATAACGAACTGAGTCATTTCTATTTCGATAACAGGGGAGAGAGGGGCCGACAATGGAATGATACAGCGAATCATATAATTTCGGCCGAGTGTCCTCCCATTTAGCTCGAAAAAGAAAAAAAGAAGAAGAAAGGTTATAAAAGTAGCAAAAAAAGGAACCAAGTCGAAAAGAAAAAACGAAGCCAGTTAACTGGGGCGATTAAATTTTAAGAGGCGGCGCAGGTGAAAATTCATAATTAGTACTGCCGGTGCGTGACCGTTGTCTTGGGACTGGCTGTGAATAAAATTCGAGTAAGTATCACGTACGAGGGAAGAGTCAACGTATACGATTGCTGAACACGAAGTGGAATGAGACTATCTACAAAGTGTGTATATGAAACTCGTGAGGGAAATAAAAATCTTATTTGGGCTGTTTTTCGAAAATCAGGTCAAAAATACTCGACCGTTTGCATTGCTACCGCGTGGTAGATAAGGGAGCTTATAGGTCGGGAAATTAACGTAAGTATCTCGTTCGATTTATAACAACATAGAATAATTACGGTTTCCTACATTTACCCGAGATAGTTCGGTTGCACTTTGAACCTTCAGCAGTATAGCTCGGGGAATTAATGCAAAAGTTCATAAAAATATTTCATCGTGAAAGCGTGAAATTTAGTATGAGTGGTCGGAAAAGCTTTAAGATTAATTTGAAAGTTTTGTGAGCATGATACGCAGATCATAAGTATTCTGTCCCACTGAGGCTACAGTTAAGTCATTCTCCGGGAATTGAGAATAGGAAGGTGTCATTTCTTTTTCCTAGTTCATATCGTAACACGAGGTGACTTCGCTCGACAGACTATAAAAGCTGGACCCAGATAAGCCTAATGGTCAGCCTGGGTACGTAGGATCATGGAAAGCCCAAATGGGGGAAGGGATCCAACAAAAAATCACGTGAGGAGCTTGAACGTACGAGGGTCGTTCAAAAATAAAGGTAACAACGGCTATAAAAAATTAACCAAAGGTCGGAAAAATTTGATTAACCATTTCGGTCCCAAGAACGGGGAAATTTTTTTGAAACCAAATCTGTAGTGAAACTTGTTTAGTAGGTCCCTTGAACACAAAACTCGTTAGAATGTATTTCTTGAATCTCAAACCTCCCTCCCAGTGAATGGGACAATATGACCTAATATAGGATATTTTGTCCCACTGGTACTGAAAAACACAAACCCACAAATACAGCGGCGGATAGTCACTCTGAGGCGCGCTCTAGCGGAAAAGTACGACTGGGATGTTGTTCAGCAGCTCAAATACTCTCAGTGGGACAATTTAAACGGATTTGAACACTGTTAGTGACACAGATAGGATTTTTTGAAAATCTTTGCGACATTTTGTCTCACTGGGACTGAAAGGGTTAAACAAAATATGAATAGGTACAATCTTCAGTTATTCTCCTACATAACTGCTTTCCCGATTCAAGCACTTGTCCCATCTTGTAATCAACTTTTCGATACCGGCCTTATAGAAGCTGCCGTCCAACTCGTCAAACCAATTTTGAACGGTTTCCATCAGCTCCTGATCGTTGGTGGAACGTGTCCCGCCGGGATGACGCTTTAAAAAAGGGAAGAGATGGAAATCTGACGGCGACAGGTCTGGAGAATGAGGAAGATTGGAGGATGCTCGTAACGAATCAGGAATTCCAAACTGGCTGTCATGCGCGTCTCCAAATGAATGGATGTAAGTTCTTTCGGTACCCGTCTTGCGCACATTTTTTTAAATCCAAGGCAGTTACGTACCACTTCGTATAGTGTACCCCTTGAAACGTCAGGATATTCATCGCAGGGGTCAATTGTCACTCGTCGATCATTTAAAAATTTCTCACGTACCGAATCCACAAGCTCTTCAGAAATCACGGATGGACGACCGCCTTTCTCCTCATCGTGAATACTGACTCGTCCATTTTCAAGTCTGGTACACCATTTCCATACATGAACTCTGGACATTGCATTAGTACCATGGACAGCTTTTAATCGACGTGAAATCGCCGCTGGAATTTGATTTTCAACACGGAAAAATTTTATCACCGCGCGCTGTTCACACCTGGACGGGTTGTTGATCAAGGCGCTCATTTCAACCGCTTTGGAAATAGACTAAACTAATACTAAAAATGAGTGGAATGGTGTATTCTGAACGTAAATTGAACGTAGATTCCGAATCTGTTACCATGAAAACGATCCGGCGACCGGGTTTTTCACAATAAGTGTTGTTACCTTTCTTTTTGAACGACCCTCGTCAGAACCTTGAAAAACGAGGAAATTTTGGCTAAGCTGGAGGAAGCATTCGAGAAGGGCAAAATCGACATTTTGGGTCTTGATAATATAAGAAGGGAAGAGGATTCCATACTAGAAACGAAAACCGAGGATCTATTTTGCTACATAAGTCAGGAAGGGGATCCCCCCCCTATTCTGACGCAGGCCCTTCGGGGCGTTTCCGAGATAGGGGGTGCGGTGTCCCGGAGCCAATTTGGCATGCGTGCATCGCCATACGCCCCTCTATCATCGAAGTCAGGGAGAGGGCAAAAAAGGAGTGGTATTTTTAACTAAAATTTTTCGGGGGAATTTCGAGGCGAAACCGACAGAATACATTAACATTTATTCGGTTATTTTACATTAATTTAAATTACATAGTCATTTAATATCTAAACCAGCCCATGTTCGGGCATACGACTCACCGACCTTTGCCAGCGGCTGCGTACCCTCGTGTGTCTTGGCCAAACCAGACCTGCATATTGGATCAGTTCGTCCTCCTATCATCTCCTTGGACGTCCTATCTTTCTCGTTTCCCCCTCGAAGAACCTATTCTAATGCTCTCCTTGCCCACGTATCCTCTTCGTTACGTGTTATTTGTCCTGCGTATTTGAATTTGAGTTTTTCAATTATGTATCTCAGATCTTTAATTCCCGTTAGTGATCTAGTAATGGTGTTCCTTATTTTGTCCTTACGTTTAGTTCCTGTAATACTGCGTTCCGTTGCTAGTCGAGTTCTGTATATTTTATTGAGTTGTTTTGTTGTGGTTGCCCATGTTTGGGCCCCGTATGTTCAAACTGAGTAGGTACAGGTTTCTAAAATCTTGGCTTTGAGATTTATTGCCATTTTTGACTTGAGCATCCTCCTCATCGCCCTAAGACTTCTCCAAGCCTTTGACTCCCCTGAGATTAAAATCAAACTTCTCTCTGCTGTTCGAAAGTAAAACTGTTTTATTTGTATTAATTTTTATCCTGACTTTTTTGCTTTTTATTTTCTACTCTTTCAAAGTTTTTGAAGTTTGAGGTTCTCTTCAAAAAAAAAGAAGAAAAAAAATTCGGTCGTAACGCTTGAATAATTTCCCCCCGATTTCTATAGTTACTCATGAATCAGGTTAATTTTGTTTTCGAATTGTTTGTAGGCTCCTGGGAGCAAATGCTGTTCAATTGTCAATTTTTGCAGCATTTCTTTGGTATTTTTTGACAAATTATTCAAAGTTGCCACAATTTTTATGAATCCGGCTGTATTTACGTGTTTGAGTTGTTCGAAGGTTCCTGGTTTTAGATCAAGTTCAATTTTCAATTTTTTTCTTCAAATTTTCCAAAATTCAAGATTCTTTGTAAAATTTTTGTTATAAATCTTGGGTAATCTGTTCAGAGCGACTGCAGTTTTTCATGAATGTTGTTAAATTTTCATATTCAAGTCGCTTAGAGATATTAATATCAGAGTAAATTAAATTTTCAGGTTGGTTAAATTTTTGAATTTTGAGAGGTCAGCTATTTTTTTTCTTTGTATCTGGCACGGAAATTTTCTGTTCGGGTTGGTTGAAGATTCTTGATTAATAGATTTTCTATTTTGTTGAAATTTTCAAATCTTCATTTTTTAATTTAATTTTTATTATATGTACCTTTTTAATTATTTCCCGAAGGCGACTGTCGTTTTCCTTCAATTTTGTAAAATTTTCGCGTTCAAATGCTGAGGACCGTGTGGTAGATAAGGGAGCTTATAAGTCGGGAAATTAACGTAAGTATCTCATTCGATTTATAACAACATAGAATAATTACGGTTTCCTACATTTACCCGAGGTAGTTCGGTTGCACTTTGAACCTTCAGCAGTATAGCTTGAGGAATTAATGCAAAAGTTCATGAGAATATTTCATCGTGAAAGCGTGAAATTTAGTATGAGTGGTCGGAAAAGCTCTAAGATTAATTTGAAAGTTTGGTGAGCATGATACCTACGCGGATCATAAGTATTCTGTCCCACTGAGGCTACAGTTAAGTTTTTCACATGTTAAAATTTGTATATCACTTTATGAATTTCTTCCCAGAGTGTGACTATCAATTTTCATAAATCTGGCTCAGTTTTTATGTAGCAGTTTGTCTGAATCGAATTCAATTCAGTTTCAAATCTTTTCATATTTTCATGTTTTAAATTCAGTTTTTCTCATGACCTGTTCATTATTTTTCTGAAATCGTTACAAATTTTCACATAAATTTGACTGAATTTTATATGAAAGTAATTGGCTAATGATTCCTGATATTGAATTGAAATCTTAGTCTTCATAGAAAACTAATTTTGAAAAATTTCACAATTCGAAAATTCGTTAAAATTTAAAATGAAACCTATCTTTATACCAGGCGTCTTTTAACAACTCATACAGTCTGATGTCTGGAAGACTGTAGTCATCAGAGGAATACCCAGTGAGCCATGACAAAAATTTTGAAAAACAGAAAAAACAATCGTAAGTATATAAAGTGAGAAGAATTTAAAAATTATTAAGTCTTTAAAGAACTCGTACTTATTCGCAGCTGCTGCAAGATTCATGGGAAATTTTGGTCATTTTCTGGAAATTTGATCAGAGATTCATGATAATATTTATGGGAAAAATAGAAAGTGGGAGAAATTATTCAAACACTGAAATGGATTCAATACCTGAAGTATCTGTCTAACGGATGTACGAAAATTTATATAGGATTTCTAAAAGATGGGCATAAAGATTATTTTCAGTATCAAATTCCAACCATGTTTCTCCAAATGAAACTGGATGCAAAGTTTTAAATCAGTAGCTCATTAAATCTGCATTTCGGTGAGTCGTTTTACTTTTGTAAGTTCGTTTAATTTCGTTTTAATCTAATTTGTCACCCAGGGATTTGTAAAAATTATCCTCAGAATTTAATTCACCGCCCTCGAAAATCTTTATCATTTATCTTCCCTCTTTTGAGGCTACTGCCCGGAGTCATTAACCTACATTGAGAAATAAACTATTTCTTTTGTAATCTACATCGAATGAGTTTCCGAAATATGAGAAAATAAATTTTTAACGCAGTTCCAGGAAAGGAAATTGAACTGAGCTGAACTGGGGGAAAAACAACTTGAAACAAAAATTTAAAACATGTAACAGGTATTGAAACAAGATGGTGACATTCACAACGATGGACACCCCTCCATATACATTTTTCATTCAAATGATGGTAATTATCCTGTCTGATGAATTGGTTCGGTGAATTTGTTGCGGATGTTATTATGCAACCCAAAATATTTTTACCCCCACAAAAATAAATAAACGAATCGAAAGTTAACGTTTGAAATTTGCTGGTAACAAAATATCTGAATTTCTGGAGAATGACCTAGTTTTGGTCTCATCGTTGTTATCCATAATAGGCTCGCTGACGCAAAGAACTTGATATTTCTTATGCATCATGTGATATATGAAAATATTATCTCATTCCCTTTTCTCAAGATACTATAATTTTGAATTTACAGTCAAAATAATATCACAAATGTATTTGGAGACCTCAAAAACCTATTATTCGACATTCATGATGAAATTTATAAAAATTTGTTACCGCCACTCCCCGCCCCCAGTTGCGGCAGTTTTGAATTGACATTGCAAATCTCTCTGTATATTATAAAAATATCTTTCTGTCTTGAAACTTTTTCAAAGTATAGATGAGGAATCTTGGTTCCATTTGAGACCGTTCCTACTATAAATTAATAATTCAGCTGTGCACAGGAGGCAACAGGACAAACAATTTTGTATTTGACCTCACTTTACCGTACGATATCATAATTCTTATCAGGGATATCTTGAACTCCATGAGCAGTTCTAGTCTAGATACAAGAAAATTGCTAATGTCTTTTTTTATGGGAAACTTAATGTACAATCTATTGCAAATAAAAGAACAGTAGCTTAAGAGGGCTGGGTATGCATTTCCTGTGTGATTTCCCCAATACATATAACCGAAGTGGTTTTGTTTGTTTTTTTGTAACAATAGCTGCATTTGGAGTTTCTCTTGACCAAACATGAGCTCTTGCTTGTTTGTTATACTTCAGATATTTGCAAATAAAAATGTATATTATATCGACGGTAACATGCACAAAATGGCTAAGTGACATTTTGGTCGAAAATTAGTTAGATACAGAAACAAGGAGGTAAGCAGACAGACTACACTACTGAACAAAATGAAATTTTTTGTTTGCACAACGCATTTTTAGGAGGTGATTCTTGAGTACTTTTCAACGCTGAATACAGTGCCGTCGGCCGTTTTTCTCTATCACGTCTAGTTCTTCTGATCAAAAATTATAAAAAATTCAACTAAATGTGTTCTAAAAGAGGTTTAGGAACTGAATGTGGTCATACTGATTCGTGTTGTTGTGTGTTGCGGTCGTGTGTAGTGGTGTGTATTCCGTCTGTTTGTTTTCTGTTATTGTGGTCTGATAACACTGATAATATCAGTCAGTGGTACCGCTTATTCCAATGCAAAAACAAAATGGAAACGAATTTCAGTCGTTCAGAACTCCGAATTGTGACGTGATAGAGAAAAATGGGTCGCAGTATCGTGTTCAGCGTTAAAAAGTACCTCAGAATCACCTGTCGAAATGCATTGTGCAAAATAGTTGTTCAGTAGTGCTATCAGCCTGCATTGATAATAGAACGAAATAGTTCACCATTTCATTCCTAGACAGCGGTACTCAATGTGTTTAGTGCATTGAAAACTATATTGGTCGTACACAAATGTTGTTATTGAATGGTTAAGGTTTTACATGGCACTTAATATACTTGGCATGGCATGGCAAACAAGTACAAATAATGTATTAAGTACAATTTCCATAATCCCAAATGAGCTAAGTGCACTTGAAATTCTGGATAGTCAAATGTATCAAGTGTGTTCGTAATTTTTGTAGAAGGGCTATAGAGTGCCACCAGTGGGAGTTTAAACTTTTTTTTTTTTTTTACTAGCACATACTGAAGGATCAGCAAGTCTTATTCTTATTCCTTCTATTTGAGGAGTCACATAAATAAAATGGAGTACAGGACAGTGAGCGGAAGTCGGTTAAATTTTCAAATTGCTCTCCTCAAAAATTAGTAAAATGTCACTTCGGCATTTTGTGCATGTCACCATCGATATATGATGCGGCACGTTGGCTCCTTTCGAATAATCAGAAAATTTTCAGAGTACCAAAACCAGAATAAGCATTTTTCATGACGTTACGTCGGTGATAAATTGGAGATCTAATGACGCCGTTATAGGAGCGCAGGTACTTGGAAAATCATCATCGTGCTCAATGATCTGTCAGCTTCTTTTTGTGGCACTCGATTCCCTGCTCGAGGAAACATTCCCCAGCTGTGTGGAAATCATCGCACACTTTCCTGAACCACGTCAAGTTAAATGTTCACGGAAGAAAGAATTTTTTAATCGAGTCTCGTACATCTTTGTTTTATTCTAACGTCTCGAATTGGTGCTGATTTATCGCGACCATAAAGATATAAGGAAACGCTGTATAAAACGTTTAATAAGAAGAAATTCCGGGATATTCAACTTAACAAAAATGTATACCTGTTACACTGAAAGTCAGAACGACCGCAAAGATAAATTATAGGTATTATTTCTGGCTGCAGTTGACGAATAAAATGAGCAGTTTAGCACAGTTTCATTTTCTACACCAACTCCACCCCCGAGATACAAATAGTTGGGAAATGCGTGGGTAAACTTGTAGTAGGTACGCGCTTGAGTATCATTCAAATTATTAAAATAGCCATTGTAAAGTTTTCTGTATATTTTCCATTCTTATACATTGAAAGACAGTTTCCATTCGACGGACCCAGAGCAAACTGTAACTTGGTAAATCGTGCGGCTTTCTGTACTCAGTCTTAGTCTTTTCGTAGTCTAAGATGAAGAAATGTGAAAATATAAAAGGACCTTAAAGTGCGTGTAAATTACATTTGTGTTCGTTCCATTATGATTTCGTGAATGAGGTATTGGTTGATAATGATAATTGCTGATAAGAAAAATAAATTAGTGAATGATCGTATGCGTAGTTGTCGT
This sequence comes from Acanthococcus lagerstroemiae, assembly GCA_031841125.1. Lineage (NCBI taxonomy): Eukaryota > Metazoa > Arthropoda > Insecta > Hemiptera > Eriococcidae > Acanthococcus > Acanthococcus lagerstroemiae. The sequence continues at coordinate 40,218,645 of CM063110.1, forward strand.
AAATAAAACAAATCCTTGGGCGTATTCTAAAGACTTTTCTAACTCGTGAAAGAAAATGTAAGAAATCCTGTTCATAAGGAATATTAAGAAACAAAAATTTCGAAAATGTTAAGCAAATTATTTATCCAGTAATGAGTAGGATTTTCATTAAAAGATGGTCATCTCTCATTGATTTTTTTTAAATTAAAAATTCTTACGATACGTTATGTATAGAAAACAATTTCAGTATTATCCAAATGACCTTACATACTAGGAATTACTTTAGGGCTACCAACTCCAGTCTTTGGAAACTCGACGGAAGGCAGCCTCAATTTCGTTAATAAAAGACATCCTAATCTCGCATATCCATGATTCACACTTACTGGGGAAGATGGGAATCAATATTCCTTAACTCCTTCAACGTTTCTTACTTCCCACCTTCCAGAACTGAAACTGACAGAAACTCCCCGATAGTGAAAGGATTGACTTACTGCAATGATCTCATCAGAAAGTATCCAAGCATAGACTCAGTTGATCCAAAGGGAGATGGGGCATTAAAAAGAATATTGCGGGATCTGAGATAAATAGGCGAGGAATACTGTAGCTGGAATCATTAATGTCTGCGTGTTTGGGAATGCTTGTAAAATAGATAGTATGTGTGCCTGAGTGTATGTCTGTGTGTAGGGTGAGGAGTATATATGAGTGCGTATGCTTGTATGACCCTCGTTGGTTGTAGATAGTTTCTAATTTTGTTGTGTTTTGTGTCCCCCTCCCCGTGTGTTCTTTTTTCGGAGTTTTCTCGCATTTCGATACCACTAAGTTCACAAAGGGAAAAAAAGTGAGTCTTATTACAAGTAGTATTTCTAATAAGGCCTAAAATCATTTTTTTCTAAGAATGCTTCCTCTGAACCCCCCCCCCCTTGGTAAAAATAGAATAAAATGTTCATATGTCCTTTCAAAAAAAGTTTTTCAAAGTATCAATTCTGTGACGAGTTAGTTTCCAAAAACTCTTCAGTGGACCTTATAAGGCATCAGTACCCAGAGGCGTAGCTACGGGGGGGGGGTCGTCTGACCCCCCCCCGGGCATCGGCCGACAATGTGAAAAAATTAAAATTTATTCTGGTAATAGTGAGTATTACACCTGTAATGTTGTAAAAGTGAAATGACCCCCCCCCCCCTTCATACCAAGTTTGGCTACGCCACTGTCAGTGCCTCATACCGAACGACTGATGCTAATTGAATCAATGTTAACATTTTAATGCGACGATACTCAGTGACAGGAGCTCGATCAAATCACAAAACTATCTACCATAAAACACGCCGAAAGTTGGAACTTTATCCAACGGACTGAAGTTTGAGCTCCCGCTACTTTCTCGCTTAATAAGTAAAACCACGAATTGAATATAAAAACATTTGAGAGACTTTTCACAGTTCTCTGACAGATGAATAAAGAGAAAATTTACTTTTTATTTTTCTCGGCGAAGCCTCCTAATAGAGCCGTGAAGTATGTTAATTCGAGAAAGCAGAAGTTGGAAGTTCCCAAAAAGATTTTCAATAATTAATTGTAGGCTTCGGCTGCTAATAGGCTACCGATGTGGAAGATTTTTGGATCGCGTTTTTACGACTGTTTAAAAAGTTATCTCATTAAACTTGTACAGCAATTAGCCTTTTCCTTGTTCCCGCCACCAGGTCTCGAAAATCATTCGAGAGTCGTGACTCTATACTTTCATTAATTTATTAATCGCTGGTTAATTATCGCACCGAGGCGTCGGTGTTTGAAGGCAGAATGAATAATATAGTCTTAAAAAAGTGATTAGGAATAAAGGAGGACGAATTTCTTAAGGTATATTCGGGATGAGTTTTAAACTGCGACCTGTTTTTAGAATATAACGATTTCACATGTATTGAGGTAGAACTGAGAAGGGGCACCTATGTCCCCCAGGGAGCCTCGACTTAACCCCCAGTAGTGCTTAAATTTTTTTTAATATGGCGTCTTCGCGTCAAAAATGCAAGGTACATTTAACTAAAAATCCGGAGGCTATTAAGTTTTCTTCAGTCGAGAATTTCATTTTCCAAGTTTTTTTAGGCCCAACCTCTGCCCATACTGATCCACAGGGGACTAAAAAGTAAAATTTTCAAGTCTATTCTATTTGGGACTATAATGATGAAAGTTCACTTTTCACCAAAATTCAAGACAGGGTTATTGACCTTAAAAATGTGTGGGTAGGTACCCTACTGGTACACTAATGAAAACAATTTTTGCGTCGAACCACTATTATTAGTCAAACTGGATTTTTGGTTCATTAATGGGAACAATTATTTTGAATGGAATCGATATTAATTTTTGATCAAACTCGATTTTTAAAACTTTTTGAAACAAATTTAAAATGTTTGTAACTGGGAATCCTGCGTTAAATTTTACCTCTGGTGTTCGACCCCTAAGTATTTTTCGATTTCTAAAAAATTTTAGCTGAGGTGTTGTAACGCCTATTAGAATAGATTTAAGTCCTCGGGAGCGCAACGTTTTGAATAATAAAAAAAGAACTTTCTTGGGACTACACCTTATTTGAGGTATAGGGTTATTAATAACTTAGAAATTTTATTAAATTTTCGTTACCATGTATTTTCAAACTTTTCAGGTCTTTATCAACAATTCAATACATTAAACTTTTTTCTACGAGTAATAACATTAGCATAATTTGCTTCGACCTCGTCTCAAAAATGATTGTTCATTTGTTGAACGTTGAGTGAAAGAAAATGAACACATTCGCTGATGTTCGATTTTGATGTGAGATAGGTCGCTGCAGGAGGGTTTCACACTTGTGGCACTAACATTGAAACTAACACACACAAACACATCTTTATTCCATACGTTCGTTCAAGCATTCGTTCAAGATGGTGATTCTAAAGGAAGAGAATTCGTTCATTTTTCCATTTGTTGAACATTGAAGCGGAAATGAACGCATTCGCTAACGTTTAGTTTTGACATAAGGCGGGACACGGCATGAGAGTCTCACACTTGTAACACTAACATGGTAAGGTACTGATGTTCTTTAAGGCCAACTAAATTGTTTTTGAAAAATAACTCGCTGTAGAACTGATATTTTGAAACACTTTTTAGGGGGTGAAACTTCAAAGTTTTCTTTAGAAATTTATCGTTATGTTCTTATTTTATACCTTTTTTTTTTTTTTTACTTGAGATAACTTTGTTTACTTAAGAAATAAGCAAATAATTAAAATAATTAGCTCACATTTGCCAATAACAATCAGTATACCTGTAATTGAAGTTGACGATAGCTTTGAAAAGGAACCACGATAACACTAGTACAATGTCTATCAAATATTTTGATACTGAATTAAAATAAGAAAAAAATAACTGTTGAAAAATCAGATCGAAAATAAATTTTAAAATGTATTCGGAAAAGTTCGGCCACAAAAGCTATCTGTAGCACAAACTAGTTTCACAGTGTAATTGAACTGATAACATAGTTTTAAATTTAACTCTAATTTGTATCCAAAAGCTTCAGATCTAATTTTCTGTGTACTTTTTTTTTTTTTTTTTAAATTTTATTAAAAAGCATTTATTACAACATTAGGATTATTACAAAACATTACGAAACGATACCGCACTTTCCCTGGTGGTTTTCAGTGGGTTTATTTTATACCTAATGGTGGGACTAAAAGGAAGCATTCAAAAAAAAAAGAAGTAATAATTTGGGGTTTTATTAGGAATAATATTCCTAATAAGGCCAGTTTTTTTCTGATTTTTGTATTTGTAAACGTTTATATTTATTGTGAACAGAACATTTAAAAAATTTAATGTATTTTGACAATTTGTACAAAATTTGTTTACTTACTTAAATTTTTGGCATTTTTTAAATCAAGAACGTTTTTATTTCTTAACCGTTACCCTCACAGAAGGGACTATATTTCTTGTAATGTGACTTGATAATTATTTATCGCTTCTAATTCTCAAAGTTCTGACAGTTGGAAATGGCAGAACGCATTTAGAAAGTTTCACTAAAAAATAAATTTATGATGGTGAGCCTTAATAAAAACTAGGGAGATAACTTGTTCAAACGGTGTTGGCATAGCGTGTGATAAACGTAATCACCCGATACGCAAAATCTCACCAGTTACCCGGGTTACTAAAGGGGAACAAGCGTAATTTGAGGGTAACAGAAGGTAACAAATGGGTAACTTTTCCGCCTCTGGTAACTAGAGGGTAACTAATTGTGTAGTATCCCACCAGTTACCTGGGTAACTAATGGGGAACAAGGTTAATCTAAGGGTAACCGGGGGTAACAAATGGGTAACTTTTCCACGGGTAACTGGGTGACTAGAGGATAACTGATTGCGTATCGAGCACATAAAGTTCCAGTTTTTTCAAAACATGAAAATAATGTCAGCGTTTGGCACTCCCAACATTTCACTGTTTTTTGGTTTCCACTTATAACCAACAGTAGCAGTGTGGATCTCCTTTGTCACCCTATTGAGGTAGTTTCATGACATCGAGCCTAAACGACGTAATAGAGAGGCTGGACCTTACTTGTGCATCTGGTCTTGTAGTGTATCAGTACCTCAGTAACTTGCACAAGAACATCTTTATTCCACCCATTTGTTGAAGCATTCGTTCAAGATGGCGATTTTAAAGGAAGAGCATTCGTTCATTTTCCCATTTATTTAACATTGAAGGGAAGTGAACGTATTCACTAACGTTGTTTCAAAGTAAGGCGGGGTGCAACAGGAGGGTTTCACACTTTGACACTAACATTGAACACACACAAACTCCGCTTTATTCCATATACGTTCGTTCAAGCATTTGTTCAAGATAATGATTTCAAAGAAAACACGTTTGTTCAGTTTCCTGTTTGTTAAACGTTGAATGAACGGGAATGAACGCATTTGCTTACGTTTAGCTTTATTATAAGGTGGGGTGCGGCAGGAGGGTTTCACACTTGTGACACTAACATTGAGCACATACAAACACATCTTTATTCTTATGCCATCCGTTTATTCAAGATGGCGATTTCAAAGAAAAAGCGTTCCTTCAGTTTCCCATTTGTTAAACGTTGAATGAACGGGAAAATGAACTCATTTGATAACCTGTAGTTTTAATGTAAGGCGAGGCGCGACAGGAGGGTTTCACACTTGTGAAACTAACATTGTACTTACACACAAACACATTTTTATTCCATCTGTTTGTTTGAGCGTTTGTTCATGATGGTGATTTTGAAGGAAAAGAGTCCATTTCATTCGAGGTTCATCATAAATAGAGAAACGTGAACAAACGGCGTTCATTTCCGATGGCTCGGTACCTCTGTTGACCCGTGCTTCCTCCTGTATGTCTTGCTGTTCATTATTGCATTCAAGAAATGATGAAATTTTTCCATCTTTCACAGTGGCGAATCTTTTTTTTTTTCTTCTTCTTCTTCCCCTAAATCATTCTCCATGACAAAATTTAGTACTGTATATAACTTTAACTAGGGGTAAGTGTGGGGATTAAACGTAATTATTTTGAAAAATGCATAAGAGACTCAGCTGCACACCTGTTGAATATTGATGTCATGATGTGTGGGATAATGTTGTAGAATGACATGACGTACAAAAACGCGTGCCGGGTAGCTTGTATACGCATGCGCGAATGTAGGAACAATAAAGTCATTCTGCATTTTGAGAGAATTATCAGTTTCAAATGGCTACAGAAATACCAAACTCAACCCAGCAAACTGCGGACCTTCAAACACGACGTCAAAAACTGGACTCGCCACATCCGAGCTGCGTGTGGATCAGACCGGCAACTGGAATAGCCACAAACCATGTACTCCTTGGCCACAGCTAACGCATTCGTACCTCTTTCAAAGAACAACACCGCCTATCTGCCCTCACTGTCCATCAGAACATAGACTAACAGTAGCTCACATCATATCGAATTGTATCCACTTCGGAGGACTCCAAATCGAGAATTTCACCACAGACAGCCTTCAGCGACTTATGGGATACATCACCCAACGTCATCTTATACCAATACTTTGATAATTGTACTCATACTTTCACCTAAAAGTTCGCTACTTATTTATATATACCTACATATGAAATCTATACAATGTAGTAATCCTTACTTAGTATTAATCAACCTTAATAAGTATTAATTAGTGTTAACCAGGTATAACCTACATGGCATTAAGTCCTGTATTAAAAAAAAAAAAAAAAAAAAAAAAAAGCTTGATTTCAAAATATTATTATCTCACATTGTACATTTTAATACTAATGATTAAATTATTTGTATTTTAAAATTATTATTAAATTTCATTTTTCCCAATTTTGTCTGGTCATTCTCTGAATAACTAGAATGACCAGAGGATTCGCCACTGAGCCCCCCCCCCCTTGGGAAAACTCTAGCCATGCCACTGACTGACGGGTTTCTGGGTAATCTGAAGATAACTGTGAGTGGCAAATGGGTAACTTTTCCGCGGGTAACTAGGGTAACTGATTGCGCATCGAGGGTACATGTACATATTTGTACATATGAACTGTAATTTAAAAAAAAAAAATATTTCTATACAACGGAGTTTTTCTTTGTCCCCTTAGAGGTTCGTTATATGGAAGTTCCACTGTACTTGAAACGCTCGACGTTTGCTAATTATTTGCTAACTGAATAAATGCTCGAGCGTTTCTTATTAACGAGCGTTTGCCTAAAATGCTCAAGGGAGCACAACCCATTTTGATCGGAGTTAAATCACCCCTGAGTCAATTCCGAATTGAGAATAAACTCATTTTTCGAGTTAATTCCGACTTCTCTCAGTAGGGACGTACCGATAGGGGAGCAACTTACCTCCCTCCCCCCGGTAGGAATGTTTCTCTCAGCAGTTGCGAAAATTTACCATTTCAGGTCAGGCGAGTTGGAAAAATCCAACGAGTTAAAAGGTGTTTTTTTTTGGTTTTTTTTTTTTTGCTTTGATGCTCGGGAATTGAGTTGAGAAGTTGGGAAAACCCAGCAAAAGATTCTCTTCTTTTGCTTTGATACTTCGGAATTTTGAGTCGAGTCAGTTGGAAAAATCCAACAGGTCAAAAGATTTTTTTGCTTTGATACTTGGGAATTTTAAGTTGAGTTAGTTGGGACTTTCACAATTTTTACCCTCCTCCCCCCCCGGAAAAACTCTTCGGTACGTCCCTGTCTCTCAGCGCTGTGTCAATAAATGCTTGAAATGCTCGCGAACAAATATTTGGCATTTCGAGAGCTCTTGCTCCTCGCTTGAAATGCTCAAACATTTGAAAGTGAGTATTTGCGTACTGCCCGATAATCCTGCCAGTTACCCGGGTAACTGAAGGGGAACCAAGGATAACTGATGGGTTTCTGGGTAATCTGAGGGTGACCAAGGATTGCAAATGGGTAACTTTTCCGCGGGTAACCAGAGGGTAACTGATTGCGCATCGGGCCGTTACAATCACTGATCTTTCATAGTTTGACCTGTAATTAACTCGGACTTTTGGAATGAGCGTAGCTATTTAAGTTCAAATACTTATAAAATACAATCGTAACTCTACTGATAATAATTTTTACAGACAGTTGAGCGAAAAAATACAAGAGCATCAAAGACACCCCCAAGATCAGTGTCGCCTTGCTTGGCGGTAGTTGGTTCTCCATTCCCGGTTCAAAGCACTTTGAAAAATGTCGTCGTAATTTCGCAGTGAAACGTGGAATGAGAAATTATGCATTATGAGTAAAATGTAGTCTCATACGGCCTGACGTATTATCACGAAATATTACCCCTGGAAATGTGTGAGCCGGTGAAGTCACAGTTTAATGAAAATAACGCGACGGACCAGCACACCGGCACCGGAGGACACTGAGAGTGAAATTACAGAGCACCGCGACGTGAGCTGCTTAAAATGCTTAGAAATTTTCTTGTTAAAAATAATATAACTGGAACCTTTCCTGTTGGAACATCGTGCAGTAGTGACGCAAATTTTTTTACTTCGTAATATACATCTCTAACCCCTCGCCTTCCGCGGGCGCTCGAAACTGGGACCGGAGGCCACCGACCAATCGTAATCGTTAATGGCGAATTTCAGTTTGCAGAAGAATATTAGCTACTTGATATTTTGCTGGAAGTTTTAGAGGAATGTCATGTCGTCGCGTCGTCACGTATACATTAAAATGGCGGCGAAGTAATCGGGTGTTTTTTCCCCGCTCGAATTATCTTCTGCGTAGGTACTTTTTGGTTTTGGCGGCTACATTTATACATCGCGAAAACAAACGACAAAAGTTGCGACTTGGCGTTTGCCGAGTGAGCTTGTTTCGCGAAGTAATAAATTTCAATAATTAGAAAATTCGTCTTCGCAGACTCGCGAATGTTTGCCCAGAATTTGTGCAATACGCCGGGGAACTATACGCTGTCTATTATGGCCGTGTTCAGAAATAAAGAAATAACATCTGTATTTGGCGGCGAAACACGAATACTTTTTAACGTGGAGCTCTTCGCGAGTAGTTGTGAGTTGAGAGTCGACTTCTCAATATTCGCGTAATTTGTTGACGTTAGGAAAAAAATGGCCGCACGGCGTTTTCCTGCATCGAGACTAACGAATCACGTAATAGGAGAGCTGATTTGTGGTCGAAGAGCACGATTGCTCTTCGGAGGATTTATGGGGCTTGATCTGCTTTTTAGTGAGATAGTTATGGGGAAGAGGGGTGTTTTAAACCCCCCCCCCCCCGAAGTTGAAAATGTTTTCTATACATTAAACGAAAACAGTTGAAAAAAGAGGGGAAAAGATTTCTAAAAATTGAACTCCCCCCCCCCCCTAAAAATGATATAACTACGCTATGGCTGTTTTTTTTGTTCAGTTCGCTCGGTGGCCGAGTGGTAACGTGCCCGCTTCGCTATCCTCGTGTTTCGGATTCGAGTCTCACTAGCGCCAGAAAGCTAGTGATATTTGGGCCCTTTTGATTAAACCCCAAACAAGTGACATTTTTGAGTGTATGGAGTTTTGTATACCACCGGAAAGTGCTAGATGAGTAGAACACGATGAAAAAAAATGTTTATTGAAGACAGCTAACTCAGCGAGGTATTAATTCTCAAAAATCAGCTGCAAACGGCGATCCTGTACCTAACATATTCTTCTAACGGGAATATCTCAAAAGTTCACAAATGTCACTTGGTTGGGTTTTGCTTAAAAGGGTCCATTTGACAATCCCCACTAACATCTTCGACGGCTTATGTCAAGACTGAAATAACAGGTGAGAACATCCCTATCCAGAGAGGGGTGAAACAGGGGGACCCACTATCCCCAAATCTTTTCACATGGATTATGTTTATTGGCTGGCCCTCCATTCCGACCGACACGGAACTAGATTCCAATTAGGTTCACAGTTCAGTTCAGTTGGGCCAATTGCGTGAAGCCAATCAGTATGATACATTTCCATGGAAATTATTTTTCCTTCTAACCATGTGCTCATTGATCTTCATCTCTGCTGCGCGGCTGCAGTCTGCAGCCAATTAATTTGTAACGCTCAGAAGTTTGACAGCTGTGACGGCACATAAAGAAAGAGACCTATAGGGTAAAAAATGACATTTTACAGAAGTGCCGTTCAAAATTGAACATTTCTTTTGAAAAACCCGAACCAGGAACACGTAAAAAAGTCGGCCGAAAAAAGTAATATTTTCCTTTAATTTTGTAGAATTCTTTTTTAATCTCGATAACGCCTTTTTTTTTTAGGGATGGCGCAATCGAGCCTTATACAATGGAAAAATTGTTCTACGCGACGCTTGGTGGCGTCAGTGGTGTGTGTTTGTCTTCCACTGGCTCTTTTTCTTATCAATCGATGTTCGAGATACAGGAGAATGAATCGCGTTTGCTTTTGACAGTGGCGCTTGTGGTTTCAAATGTAAAAGTGAACGTAATCGTGTTTAAAGGAAACAGATAGGAAGATGGTTCTACATCGTGCTTACAGTCTCAGCAAAAGAGACTCGAAGTATTGACATAAGGAATCGATGAAAGGAGTTCATTTGGTGAGGTTTGTAATATTGTGTATGATTCTTGCTGAAATTAGGGTCGGCGTGAACCGTGAACCAACTGATATTTTTGTAAACAAAATGAGTTATTAGTATCGTTGGAAAGAACGTAAAAAATAGAATTTTTCAGAATTGGGCCCCCGATTCAAAAATGTGTTTTCACGTTGATCAAAACTTATCAGTAAACGCTATGGCATATAGGTTCTGCGTGGCTGTTGAACTTAGAATCACGTGTTCTCAAAAAACAGATTTTGCTGGTTGGTTCCCTTGCGCTTAACAGCGTCCAAGCACGATTGTACTTTTTGTTCGAAGTTGGTTAGTGGAATAGCCGCCCAGACTTCATCTGAAAGGCCGACCCTATTACTAGGTCGCAAAGCGACCTGGCTTGTCTTGATTTTCACTAATTTTTTTTTTTTTTAATGTTTATACGCATTTTTGTAAGTTTTGTGGTGCATCAAGTATACAGTTAATTAAGCTTGGTAAACTGAAAATTTTTCGATTTTTTTGCAACTCACTTACTTTAAATGGCTATATCTCCATCAAAAGGGAAGTCCATGAACTTCTCCCATCATGCTGGTACCAAGAAGGATGGTACAGCGCAGTTGTGTGTGGATTATCATCGACTGAATGATGTTACTTGGAAAGACAGTTACCCATAGCCATACCGATTGACAACACACTGGATATATACTGAGTAGAAACGAGTAGTATATTACAGTGGACCTGAAGAGTAGTTACCATCAAGTGGTCCTCCACCCAGCGGATAAAGAGAAGACAGCGTTCACAACTGGTTTTGGACTCTGGTAATATAATATGAGGAGCTCAGAATCAAAACACATTTGCCATTTCACTTCCAGGGCGCAAATAGGTAAAATACTGTACACGGGTGCAGGAATTTCGTTGCTGTGCCTGTGAACGTGGAGTATGTTATACATATCGCACATTCACAGGCGCAGCAAAGGTATTCCTGCACTCGTGTACAGTATTTTCCCTATTTGCGCCCTTGAAGTGAAATAGCAAATGTGAGTTTTGATTCTCAGCTCCTCATATAGTTAATGCCCTTTGGACTGTGTAATGCGCCAGCTTCATTTGAGCGTTTGATGGAGACAGTTCTATAAGACCTACTAGGCAAGATGTGCCTAGTGTACCTCAATGATGTGGTTATCTTTGGAGGATCCACCCTGCAGCAACACCTAGACAAGGTCAGACAAAGTGTTCTCCTGATTCCAGAGTGCAAGGTTGAAGCTGTTACTCAAGAAGTGTTCCTTGGCCTAGAAGGAGGTATGGTTTTTGGGCCACATCTCTAAGGAAGGAATGTTATTGGGAAGGACCATACATCGTGCTCAAGTGGATCAATGATGTTGTATACCGGATTTGGAAGCTTGGTGGTGGACGAGCCAAAGTTGTGCGTCTGGACCAATTGGCAGTCCAACATGGCAACCATGAAGAAGACCTGGAGCCTGGCCGAGACATCCAGACCTAAAAAGGGGGCAGTGTGGCGAATGGTCCCGAATATTTGATATAAGTGAAGAACAGTCGTCAAGTTTTGAGCAACAGAATAGAAGACCGATAACAAGAGCAATAAGGAGATTCGCCGATAATGACAGGGTATATAAAGGCCGCTCGCCGTCACTGCATGGTCTAGTTTATGAACGCGATAATTGTACGTTTTCAAAACGATTTTACTACTGTGCGTAGTGTTTTGGTGTGTTTGTATGGAATGAACGTCTTTATTCCATATTTTCTGCGTTCTTGGTGTGAATATTGTTACAGTATGTTATTTTTTCATCATCTGGCCTCTAGCAGCGCCATCAATTTGGCCTGTAAAACGGTCACTTTTTTAAGTTAAATGAAGTATTACACACTTCCCGATCTTCTTTTTTTCATTTGTGGAAATCAGATTATTTTCAGCCCCCTTTCCATGGCGTTTCTATGGCAAGTGGAGAAGATATTTCATGTACAATTTTTCGCCGACCGTTTCGACGGCTGTAATTTTTCACTACGATGCTTAGTTCTTGGGAAAAGTGGGAAAGATCAGTTTGTTCCTTCGGAGTCCGAGAACGCGTGAAGTTTCAATACACGTTATTTGTAATGCGGATTTACTATTTCATAAATTTGCTTCCCTATGGTAACCAGTAGAATTTTCGCTAGCGGAAAATTTCGTCCAGCTTTACTGCATAATAGGATACGTTGTTCTCGAAATTTGCCACCTTCTAGAATTTGCTATCCTAATATGAAACCTAGCGATATGGGAAATTCACCCTCTCCTTTCCCTAGTTATTTGGTTTCCAAATCAAGCGAACGTACGCCATTTCTAGCTCAGTCGAGCAATTCGATTTTTGATTTACAATTTACATTAAGGTATACATTGTCGACCTTTTCATTGTTACAGGAAATAGTAGAAAATGGTGCATCATTCTGGAAACCTGTTCACCTACGCGGCGCTGTTGTTAATCACGATATTAGCTCTAAATGCCATCGAATCGGTACGAAGTAATAGATATTTCGGAAGACATTCGCTGCTGCAGCTGCGAGAGAAGCCGCGCGCCACCAGGGGTTTTAAAAGTGCATCGCTATCGACGGCACGCGGCTTCGGCAAACGCGATTCGTCGCCATTCAAAATCCAAGAACTCGAGTCCTTACCCAGGAAGATAACGCAGAGAGAAAGGTAAGTAGAATAGGTAATTGAAAAGGAAACATGTTTTAGCTCGTCAACCTGCGCAGTGGCGCCCAAAACATTTTTGAGAGCTGGTGCAAGCTTGGCCCCTATAATTCGAAGAATCCACTCACCAAACCATTCCCATTTTTGCAGCGCAATAGCCCCTCTTTCATATCCGGAAATCGACTGCATGGTGTTCCATGTTAAATTGCATTAAAAATTTGGCCCCTTTTCTCTTTTCTGATTTCAACTAACTGAGTAAATCATTTGAGTTATCGGAGTTTTCCCCAAATCTTGGGCGATTAAGAACTTTCTAAGGTATTGTGGGTGTATCGAGTTTTGCGCGAGAGAAGTGTCTGTAGTTCAGGTCGGAGCGAAAGCGTACGAAATTAAATGAAACAAGAGAGTATAGAGGAAATGCGTGTATTGATCGATCGATGGTATACTATACAAATCTCTCCGAGAGTGCTAAATATAAACTGTAACTGACTGTAACTAAAGCGCGACTCAACAGCTGTCTTGCCTGGCCGATCGGAGGAGAAGAAAAGAGAATGAGTCATGAGAATAAGAAGAAGAACGTAGTTTTGAAAATATCACATACCGGATTTACAGGAATGCAGGAGACAAAATACGTTTCTATAAGACGCTCGCATCGTGCTACACACGAAGTAGCGGGCAGAGGACGTTAGTATTCAACATTTTTGTTCTTATTATTTTATTTTAGGATCTTGACTCAATTTGGAACAGTGTTTACAGTTAATTTACATTAGATTGAACCGTTCATTTTTTTAAAATTTAAGCCTTGTTGACACCAAATACCTTTTACCAAACTACGCTCTACCCCGCTAGGCCTTGTTTTTGGGTTAAAGCCTCCCTCAATCTGTTCCATTCTGATCTGTCCCAAGCTACCCTATACGGAAGCTGTTTCCGCACCTGAAGAACCGGTCCAGGTTATCGGGCCCGGTGAGTCTTGGTCGACCTCTTCTTCTTTTCCTAAACGGCTGCCAAAAACTTATTTTGTACGTTCACTTATCGTCAGTCATCCGTCCGACGTGGCCTGCCCAGCCCCACTTTAGCCTTAGAATTACGTGTAGCGCATTTAGGTTCCACCTTATTTTTGATTTGATGGTGTTGATTTTAACCTTTTCTATTAATCGTATGTGAAGCATCGATCTTTCCATTTTGTTTTGGGTCGTTATAATTTTGGTCTCTTGGGCGAGGGTTGGGAACCACGTTGTGCTCCGTATGCCAGGTTGGTTAAACACAGGAGTTGAAGATCAAACTTTTCAGTCTAGTTCTAAAGTTGTCTTTTAGAATAAGTAAGTGAAAACGTTCATTCCTCAGCGTCACGCGCCTCTGTCACTTGCTTCCATTTGCCCCCGGTCTGTAGCCATCTTGGGCCAGTTCATGCCGACCATCTCGTGGACGGTCTCCCTCTTCTCCTCCCTTCATGTGGCACTTATGTCGTTATAATTCTACTCTATTTAAGAGATGAAATCCCCCTATACATGTTCGGCATACCTATTTGAGTTTCAGCCTTTTGGCGGTAACCCAGATTTCCTTTGCGTTGGCTTTAGTCAGAATTGTTTGTATTTTAACCTGATCTTTTAGTCCAATTTATAAGATGCTCCTGAAACATAGAATTATAGGTGACTCGGATTTTTTGGGTCTACTTTTTCGTGGTGACCCATGTTTGAGCCCCGTAGGTCAGGACAGGGATGATCGGGCTATCAAGAATACGTATATTTTTGTTCATATATTCATTTTACTTATTAAAAGATTTTTTGTTGTGACCAGAACGCTTTACAAACATAGGCCGTACGGATTTTGAATTCTGTCTCGGTTTTCTTAGCGAAAGCTAGGGTTTGGCCTAGATATGTGTACCGAGGTACAATTTCGATTATTTTCCCGTCGATTTTAATTTCGACCATGTTCACAATGTGAGCCATGATTTTAGTTTAGATTGTTTGATTGCCAATCTCACCTTCCCGCTCTCTCTCTCTCCTCGACGTTATCTGTTTTCTGACTTCAGCCGTAACATATATAGTATGGAGAAATTTTCAAAATTAAAAAAAATCAAAATAGTCGAGTTAACGACCTATTTCTACTTAATCTTTCATGCTAAGTTCAAATTCATTGTCCAAATTGGAACTGGAGTCATTGTTGGTTAAATTTGTTATAAAATTATTCTAGCTCAATATTGACTGACTTGAATTTGTCTCGAAAAATCCAGTCATTTCCACCCGACTTTGATGCCGATGTTCTCCGGAAATTTTTTTGTCCAAAACAATACATTTATGTATGGAGGAACTTTCATATTTTCGAAAATCAGAAAAATTGAGAATGAACCCCATTTTTTACTCCATTTTGGCAAATTGAGTTGAAATTTGTAGTCTAAATTGGGCAGCCATATTCCATTACCGAGATTTGCTGGAAAAACTTATTAAAATGGTTGGTAAAATTATTGAAAAAATGACCATATCTCAATTTCGAAGGCGAATTTGAATTTGTCTGGCGGAGAAATGAAGTAATTTTCTTCCGGTATCGGTGTCACAGCTCTTCAAGAAATCCCCCCTCTCCCCAAAAACATGTATACTGTATAGCAAAGGAAAGTTTTCAAAAGTTTTTAATTCAAAAAAATTGAGTGTACCGTGTAAAGTAAAGTGCCAAATGTTTATCTAGGTATCGAATGTTGATCCTTTTTTTAGGGTTCAATAAATCTTCGTTGGAGTGCCCGTAACTTTTTTTGTGGTGAATCATATGAAGTGAACCTTTACCTACCGTTCTATATAGCTCCTGCAGTGAAAATATGATTTGTGTTATCGCGTGATAATTCAGGGTGTCTACTAGGCCCGGAAAATCCCCGGATTTTGAAAAAAGGTCCCGGAATCCCCGAAAAGTCCCGGAATTCACTCAACTATTGTCAAAGGTCCCGGAACTTTTTACAAATGTTGGACCCAATTTTCCCCCCAAAGCTTGGAGTGTTTCCCCCGATACATGCGGAGACTGCTTTGTGTATAATCCAGATCGATAACTGTCACCCTTCAAATACACACCCGCACTATACAGTAGAAGAATACAGGTATATATATATATATACATGCGGGGAATCCTTTTCACCTCCATACATAACGCAGACGCCCTCGCCTCCGCCAGAAAAAATGGGTTTAGAAGTGTATACTTTGTAATTGTAGAATCAGAGCATTAATGTCATAAGAGGCAACCTGAGAGGGGTAAGGATTTCTCAAAATTTATCACCGAGTGTATACATTATGTATACAGTCCTATTCACTTCCGAACATATTTTATACTTTTCGCCTCCTTTCGTATTTCTTTTTTACATAATTGGCCATTTTGGCCTCCAGCAACGTTGCCAATATACTTTTGCAGCACATGTTTACGTCTCATCCTCCAGTGTGCGATAAGCAGGCTTGTTCGGACTCTTCGCGTACTTTTGCATTCCTGGGGCCTATTGTTTGAAATCAGTATCTTTTCATTCAGGTATACTGCAATCGCATGTTGGTCACTGAGTTGCAGCAGACACACATAATCATCATATTTCTGTCGTCACCGCATGAAATTCTTATGAATTCTACAAAGAAACATCGCCTTCTAGTCTGAAAGCAGGATGGAGGCAATGAAATTCGTCAGTGTATTTCTTTTCAGCACGTCTGTAGTTGTTATATTTCAGGTTTCAGTTCAGACACCTGTTGTTTATTTTGTTCCAATTTTTTCTGTATACATGATGGTGTGTACATTTTTTTCAAAAAGGATCTTTTTTCACCTCATTTTTGTATATAAAGCGACTTTTTCGCTTCATATATATAGGCGAAAACAAAATGCTAAAAGTGAAAATGTGCTACTTCGTATTAGACTTTTCTGTGGAGTAGTTTCTTCTAACAATCTTGAACATGATCCCATATTCTCGCGGGTATACGATGATATCTTTGCAGGGCGGCTTTTTCGCCTCTTTTTCATATATAAAGCGACGTTTTCACCTCATATTTTATTTTATTTTATTTTATTTTTTGCCTTGGCGGATACAGCGAGAGGTTTACAAATCTATTTACATGTCGACTTATAACTTTATAATGACATTTGTGAGCCTACCCCAACTGTCGGGTGTTGAGTGGGTCAACCTCGCCCTGTACCGCCCGCCCATCTCCGGACATAGGCATCTACCGTACGCCTCCATATTGTCCTGTCTTCCGCTTGCCTTTTCCATAATAACCCAAAGTTCTTAACTAGATTGTCTCTCCATCTTACCGGAGGGCGACCTTTTTTCCTTTTCTGGTCTCGAGGGGTCCATTCTTCAATAATTTGGTTCCATTTGTCCTTCCCTCTAGACATGTGACCCGCGTAACCAAACTTCAGTTTGTTGATAAAGGTGCCGATATTCCCCGATTTAGTTTTAGTCTTTATTTTCGAAGGGCACTTTATCTTTCAATTTAATCTCCAGGATGCTTCTAAGCATTCGGTTATGGGTAGTCTCTAGTCTCTTAGTTTGTGTTCCTGTCATTGCCCAGGTCTGCACCCCATACGTCAGCGAGGGTAGAACGCACGCATTAAGAATTTTTATTTTTGTGGGCAAGGACATTTTGCTTTTTAAAATAATTTTGTGTTCCCAGAATTTTTTCCATGCTCCTGCGATTCTACTACTAATATCCTTTTTCGTTCTATGATCCTGCAGTGAAACTAACTGGCCGAGGTATTTGTATTCGTCAACTTTTTCTATGATTTTGTTAGAGAGTGTGAAATCTCTCACTTCCAAATTCGACATTACTTTTGTTTTGGAGAAGTTGATGGTAAGACCTACTTTCTCACTTTCCAAACACAACTCCTCGGCCATTGTCTTCAGTTCCTGGATATTGGAGCTGATTAGTACAATGTCGTCAGCAAAACGCAAATTGTTCAGCCTTTTGCCGTTGATCTTTTTGCCTTTTCCTTCCCACTTCAAGTTTCTGAAGACCATCTCTAGAACGCTGTTAAATAGATTGGGGGAGAGAGGGTCCCCTTGTTTCACGCCTTTTCCCAGCCTAAATTTCTCTCCTGGAATGTCTAACTTTATATATGCCTTTGAGTTGTAGTATAGATATTTCAGAGTTTCCAGGATTGTTGGTCCTACACCTTGTGTTTTTAACGCCCTCCAGACCTCGTCCTGGTGGACCGAGTCAAACGCTTTGTTGTAATCAATAAAGAGGAGGTGAAGGTCCATATTGTACTCTCTTGTTTTTTCTATTAACAAATTTAAGGCTACGATGTGATCGATGGTGGAGTAGCCCTGTCTAAAGCCTGCTTGTTCATGGGGTTGATTCATATCCAACGTGTTTGTAAATTCTATTTTTTACTATTTTTAAGAAGACTTTACTCAAATTTGAGGTCAGGCTTATCGGTCGGTAATTATTGAGTTTCCCCCTGTTCCCTTTTTTATAGAGTAAAATAACTTCCGAGTCGTGCCATTGATCTGGGGTAGTGCGTTTTTCCAATATTTTATTAAAGAGTGTAGCGAGGTGGGGTGCTAAAGCCTCTGCTAATAGTTTCAATACCGCATTTTCAATTTTATCCGGACCTGCAACCCTTCCCCCTTTTAGACTCTTTAACTCTTTTGTAACCTCTTCACGCATGATTTTGGGGAAGTCTTTCCAGTTGTTTTCCAACGACTCTTGTTCCTGTGTCCCCTCCAGCCCCCTGCCACTTGCTTCTGCATGTGGATTCCTATATAAATTCTTGTAAAATTTTTGTAGCCTCATTTACGATACCCTTGCGATCATAAACCTTTCCTTTACGCAATTGCATTAATATATAAAAAAGTTGTTGGCCTTTTTGTAGGTTTTTTCTGGAGATCTCAACTGTACTCCTTGAAATTCCGATTAAATATTTTATTATCGTTTTACCCGACTTTTGAAAAAAGGGAGAACACTCGTCAAGTTTGGAAGTGGGGCGGAGGCATGTTTTTTTTGCGTTTCAGAGTTTTTAAGTAACTGGTAACAGGTTCAGTTTTTCAATAGGAAAACTCCATGCTGAAACGTAGGTTTTTCCTATCAATAGTATGCACTTGCTAACGATAAAAACGTACTTAATTTTGAAAAATAGCAATACCGTCAGCTAGATTTTCCCAGGAGGAAAACAAAACCGATTAAACAGAAAGCCTCCTGAAAAAACTTAGAATTTCGTTTTCTCTCCTATAAGGTAAAGTCTTAATAGAAAAAGAGGCGAAAAAGCCGCCCTGAAAGATATTATTATAACCGGATGATAGTGAAAGGCTAGTTGACCAATTTCCTATACTCCTAAGAATTAAAAAATTCGGAGACATGTTTTTAGATGAGAGTCAAGAATTAAATTCGAATTAAGAGGGAAAAAGCCGTGAAAGAATACCTTAATTTCGAATTGTCAAGAAAACATAAAAATTAGAGGATAAAGAGTCCTTAAAATTACCAAAGAGTGCAAATCCGCCCGTAAAGTAATAAATCCTCTAGAACATTGATCGCAAGGGAAAGGATTATCATTCCCTAAAGACATTTAAAAACACAGTCGGAATTACAGAATTTTTAGTCTAGAATAGTTCAAATAACAAATATGAAACAAGATGGGAGAAGCGCCTATTAAATTATAACCTTATATTTATTTTAGCTCGTATAAAGGTGAAAAGTACTTTATATTAGAAAATTGAACGTAAATGCGCTGAAAATTTTTTATCCCGAAAATGTGATCAAGACGAAAACCCCGCAGTTTCTTTACCTACCTCAATTGTAATACACAGTTGCGAAGGACATAATTTTTATCTAGACAGTTAAGAAAACGTATAAGGAACTTACAGTAGTCTGCGAATTAAAACCCTTCAAAGATCTTTCCCCGAGCGATAACGCCTTAATGTACCAAAGGGCACCGCCCCTGTAAAGAATTGTTATACCGCATTATCAAGACGAAAAGCCGTTTACCATTTATTATACCCTAAGAACATAATACAAGTTGAAGGCACAGTTTTCTTTCCGATAACAGTTGTAATAACAATTGGAAACAGAAAGTCCAGCTGAAAAGTAAGTTCAAGATATAATATAAGCCTTAAGAGGAAAACGCGCCTTAATGATAAAGCAACCGTCTTGAAAATTTATAATGGAAAACGTCTTATCATCAAAGGACAGTTCCTTTTAATAATTTAAGAAAGGAAACACGATGATCAAGGACAGAATTTCAGGTTTAACATTTCCGAACAAAGAATTTTTTTTAAAATAAAGGGGAAAAATTATTAGATTTAAGTTTCTAACTAAATTAGGGAAACGATTTTATATTAAAAGGGGAAAAACCGCCTCAAGAATTATTAAAAGGGAAAACGTGAGGTGAACCTCTTTATTATGAAAAACGAATTCCTTGATTTTTGTCTGAAATGTTTTTGTTACACAGGAAACCTAATTAATTGAGATATTCGTCATAATTTTGTATAAGAAAAATAAAAACGGGAATATCCCGAGAACTTCCAGATTTCGATTGTCCCCTTATGGAAAACCCTTTATTAAAAAAGGGAAAATCGCCTGCATTATTATTAATACCCAGAAATAGATCAAGTCGAAAGTCCTTTAATTGCAATTTTGTTTCCCTTATTACCACTATTTTCATGAATTTGTAATGATTGAATAAGTTATAGTATAAGAAATTTCAAGAGGAAGAGTTTCCTAACCTATTTTTGAGCCCGTTCAGCCGTTAGAGGTCAAAACGTTTTTTTTTAAATATGATTAAGGTCTTTGATTGAATTTA
Source organism: Acanthococcus lagerstroemiae (assembly GCA_031841125.1). Classification (NCBI taxonomy): domain Eukaryota; kingdom Metazoa; phylum Arthropoda; class Insecta; order Hemiptera; family Eriococcidae; genus Acanthococcus; species Acanthococcus lagerstroemiae. Next base: position 40,239,048 of record CM063110.1, read on the forward strand.
TTAAAATAGGACGTGGATCAAGTGATAAGGTCTCTAAACCTGCTTTATGAATTGTAAACCAATTTAATGATTAGTTTCTTTTTTTCAGAAGCTTACAAATTGGGTAGTCTATTTATTCAAATCTAATACCCCTATTTTACTTCGAGTATTTTCGCCGATATGGTGAAGTATTTTAATAAAAAATAAAAAGTTGCGGTAAGAATTTTATATCTATAAGTTAATAACATTCAAATTGAACGGCCAAATTGCCCCTTAAAGATTTTAAATTTTTTACCTCGATATGTTGAATTCTTTCAAGTTAAATACACAAAACTTTCCGGTCCCCGAAAGCTCTCAAAATTCTAATTTTGTTTCGAACTTCAAATTTAACATTCATTAATTGAAAAAAGCCATTTTTACCTGAAATGATTAATATAGGAAATGTAGAATTAAAGCTTTGAGATTTGGTAAAACCATTCAATTTGTTCATTTAAAATGACAATTAATTTTTTTACGAGTTTGAAAAAGGTTGTAAAATATAATTACTCCGAAATGGGCGTGGAAATTCTTCCATACTTTAGACATTAAATGAGTTAAAAGTTTTTATATAAAAATTTAGTGAAAGACTTAAAAATAATTATATCTATCAGACAGATGATCCCTTAAGGTAATCACTTTCTCTATACCGAGCATTGTGGAAAAATGAAGGAAAGTATTTATTCTCAGTAATTAGAAGCGAAATATATTTACGGGAAATGGCTGTGGACGAAAATTCCCAATTAACATTATACATCTTATGGAACGCACTTTATAATATAAAGGTCAGTATCTTCAAAATAATGAAATTTCCCTCAAAACTGGCATGTCACGATTACCGAGTTCTTTTCTCCCAACGATAATGATTTAAATAAAATCAGGTTACTTCTGTATCGAAGATTCAATATAACGGGAATTATCAAAGAGCAAAAGCTCCTCCAAAAAAACTTAATTTTCGTTTTCGTCCGTATATGAGGTGAAAACGTCGCTTTAATATGAAACAGAGGAAAAAGCGCCCTGCAAAGATATATTATATACCCGCGAGAACATGATATCAAGATCGAGAGGTCACAGTTACATTTCCTATACTCTAAGACATGTAAATAACACAGTTTCGGAATGGACATGAATTTTTTTAGTCTGAGGAAGTAGGTTCAAGAATAACCATAATAAGAAACTTAACAGAGGCGAAAAAGCCGCCCTGAAAAGATATACCTTCAGAGTTTCGTTTTCGCCTCCGTATATGAGGTGAAAACGTCGCTTTATATATGAAAAAGAGGCGAAAAAGCCGCCCTGCAAAGATATTATTATATACCCGCGAGAACATGATGATCAAGATCGAAAGGTCACAGGTTTACCATTTCCCTATACTCTAAGACATTGTAAATAACACAGTTCGGAATGGACATGAATTTTTTTAGTCTGAGGAAGAGGTTCAAGAATAACATAATAAGAAACTTACAGAGGCGAAAAAGCCGCCCTGAAAAGATATACCTTCAGAGTTTCGTTTTCGCCTCCGTATATGAGGTGAAAACGTCGCTTTATATATGAAAAAGAGGCGAAAAAGCCGCCCTGCAAAGATATTATTATATACCCGCGAGAACATGATGATCAAGATCGAGAAGGTCACAGGTTTACCATTTCCCTATACTCTAAGACATTGTAAATAACACAGTTCGGAATGGACATGAATTTTTTTAGTCTGAGGAAGAGGTTCAAGAATAACATAATAAGAAACTTACAGAGGCGAAAAAGCCGCCCGAAAAGATATACCTTCAGAGTTTCGTTTTCGCCTCCGTATATGAGGTGAAAACGTCGCTTTATTATGAAAAAGAGGCGAAAAAGCCGCCCTGCAAAGAATTATTATATACCGCGAGAACATGATGATCAAGATCGAGAAGGTCACAGTTTACCATTTCCTATACTCTAAGACATTGTAAATAACACAGTTCGGAATGGACATGAATTTTTAGTCTGAGGAAGAGGTTCAAGAATAACATAATAAGAAACTTACAGAGGCGAAAAAGCCGCCCTGAAAAGATATACCTTCAGAGTTTCGTTTTCGCCTCCGTATATGAGGTGAAAACGTCGCTTTATATATGAAAAAGAGGCGAAAAAGCCGCCCTGCAAAGATATTATTATATACCCGCGAGAACATGATGATCAAGATCGAGAAGGTCACAGGTTTACCATTTCCCTATACTCTAAGAATTGTAAATAACACAGTTCGGAATGGACATGAATTTTTTTAGTCTGAGGAAGAGTTCAAGAATAACATAATAAGAAACTTACAGAGGCGAAAAAGCCGCCCTGCAAAGATATTATTATATACCGCGAGAACATGATGATCAAGATCGAGAAGGTCACAGGTTTACCATTTCCTATACTCTAAGACATTGTAAATAACACAGTTCGGAATGGACATGAATTTTTTTTAGTCTGAGGAAGAGGTCAAGAATAACATTAATAAGAAACTTACAGAGGCGAAAAAGCCGCCCTGAAAAGATATACCTTCAGAGTTTCGTTTTCGCCTCCGTATATGAGGTGAAAACGTCGCTTTATATATGAAAAAGAGGCGAAAAAAAGCGCCCTGCAAAGATATTATTATATACCCGCGAGAACATGATGATCAAGATCGAGAAGGTCACAGGTTTACCATTTCCCTATACTCTAAGACATTTGTAAAAAAACACAGTTCGGAATGGACATGAATTTTTTTAGTCTGAGTGAAGAGGTTCAAAAAATAACATAATAAGAAACTTACAGAGGCAAAAGCCGCCTGAAAAGATATACTTCAGAGTTTCGTTTCGCTCCGTATATGAGGTGAAAACGTCGCTTTATATATGAAAAAGAGGCGAAAAAGCCGCCCTGCAAAGATATTATTATATACCCGCGAGAACATGATGATCAAGATCGAGAAAGGTCACAGGTTTACCATTTCCCTATACTCTAAGAATTGTAAAAACACAGTTCGGAATGGACATGAATTTTTTAGTCTGAGGAAGAGTTCAAGAATAAACATAATAAGAAACTTACAGAGGCGAAAAAGCCGCCCTGAAAAGATATACCTTCAGAGTTTCGTTTTCGCCTCCGTATATGAGTGAAAACGTCGCTTTATATATGAAAAAGAGGCGAAAAAGCCGCCTGCAAAGATATTATTATATACCCGCGAGAACATGATGATCAAGATCGAGAAGGTCACAGGTTTACCATTTCCCTATACTCTAAGACATTGTAAATAACACAGTCGGTGACAGATTTTTTTGTCTATAAGAGGTTCAAATAAATAATAAACTTAAGAGCGAAAGCCCTGAAAAGATATACTTCAATTCGTTCGCCTCCGAAAGGAAACGTCTAATATAAAAAGGCGAAACCGCTGCAAAGATTTATTATATACCCCGAGAACATGTGATCAAGATCGAAAGGTCACAGGTTTACCATTTCCTATACTCTAAGAATTGTAAATAACACAGTTCGGAATGGACATGAATTTTTTAGTCTGAGGAAGAGGTTCAAGAATAACATAATAAGAAACTTACAGAGGCGAAAAAGCCGCCCTGAAAAGATATACCTTCAGAGTTTCGTTTTCGCTCCGTATATGAGGTGAAAACGTCGCTTTATGTATGAAAAAGGGGCGAAAAAGCCGCCCTGCAAAGATATTATTATATACCCGCGAGAACATGATGATCAAGATCGAGAAGGTCACAGGTTTACCATTTCCCTATACTCTAAGACATTGTAAATAACACAGTTCGGAATGGACATGAATTTTTTTAGTCTGAGGAAGAGGTTCAAGAATAACATAATAAGAAACTTACAGAGGCGAAAAAGCCGCCCTGAAAAGATATACCTTCAGAGTTTCGTTTTCGCCTCCGTATATGAGGTGAAAACGTCGCTTTATATATGAAAAAGAGGCGAAAAAGCCGCCCTGCAAAGATATTATTATATACCCGCGAGAACATGATGATCAAGATCGAGAAGGTCACAGGTTTACCATTTCCCTATACTCTAAGACATTGTAAATAACACAGTTCGGAATGGACATGAATTTTTTTAGTCTGAGTAAGAGGTTCAAGAATAACATAATAAGAAACTTACAGAGGCGAAAAAGCCGCCCTGAAAAGATATACCTTCAGAGTTTCGTTTTCGCCTCCGTATATGAGGTGAAAACGTCACTTTATATATGAAAAAGAGGCGAAAAAGCCGCCCTGCAAAGATATTATTATATACCCGCGAGAACATGATGATCAAGATCGAGAAGGTCACAGGTTTACCATTTCCCTATACTCTAAGACATTGTAAATAACACAGTTCGGAATGGACATGAATTTTTTTAGTCTGAGGAAGAGGTTCAAGAATAACATAATAAGAAACTTACAGAGGCGAAAAAGCCGCCCTGAAAAGATATACCTTCAGAGTTTCGTTTTCGCCTCCGTATATGAGGTGAAAACGTCGCTTTATGTATGAAAAAGGGGCGAAAAAGCCGCCCTGCAAAGATATTATTATATACCCGAGAACATGATGATCAAGATCGAGAAGGTCACAGGTTTACCATTTCCCTATACTCTAAGACATTGTAAATAACACAGTTCGGAATGGACATGAATTTTTTTAGTTGAGGAAGAGTTCAAGAATAACATAATAAGAAACTTACAGAGGCGAAAAAGCCGCCTGAAAAAGATATACTTCAGAGTTTCGTTTTCGCCTCCGTATTGAGGTGAAAACGTCGCTTTATATATGAAAAAGAGGCGAAAAAGCCGCCCTGCAAAGTATTATTATATACCCGCGAGAACATGATGATCAAGATCGAGAAGGTCACAGGTTTACCATTTCCTTACTCTAAGACATTGTAAATAACACAGTTCGGATGGACATGATTTTTTTAGTCTGAGTAAGAGGTTCAAGAATAACATAATAAGAAACTTACAGAGGCGAAAAAGCCGCCCTGAAAAGATATACCTCAGAGTTTCGTTTTCGCCTCCGTATATGAGGTGAAAACGTCACTTTTATATGAAAAAGAGGCGAAAAGCCGCCCTGCAAAGATATTATTATATACCGCGAGAACATGATGATCAAGATCGAGAAGTCACAGGTTTACCATTTCCCTATACTCTAAGACATTGTAAATAACACAGTTCGGAATGGACATGAATTTTTTTAGTCTGAGGAAGAGGTTCAAGAATAACATAATAAGAAACTTACAGAGGCGAAAAAGCCGCCCTGAAAAGATATACCTTCAGAGTTTCGTTTTCGCCTCCGTATATGAGGTGAAAACGTCGCTTTATATATGAAAAAGAGGCGAAAAAGCCGCCCTGCAAAGATATTATTATATACCCGCGAGAACATGATGATCAAGATCGAGAAGGTCACAGGTTTACCATTTCCCTATACTCTAAGACATTGTAAATAACACAGTTCGGAATGGACATGAATTTTTTTAGTCTGAGGAAGAGGTTCAAGAATAACATAATAAGAAACTTACAGAGGCGAAAAAGCCGCCCTGAAAAGATATACCTTCAGAGTTTCGTTTTCGCCTCCGTATATGAGGTGAAAACGTCGCTTTATATATGAAAAAGAGGCGAAAAAGCCGCCCTGCAAAGATATTATTATATACCCGCGAGAACATGATGATCAAGATCGAAAAGGTCACAGGTTTACCATTTCCCTATACTCTAAGATATTGTAAATAACACAGTTCGGAATGGACATGAATTTTTTTAGTCTGAGGAAGAGGTTCAAGAATAACATAATAAGAAACTTACAGAGGCGAAAAAGCCGCCCTGAAAAGATATACCTTCAGAGTTTCGTTTTCGCCTCCGTATATGAGGTGAAAACGTCGCTTTATGTATGAAAAAGGGGCGAAAAAGCCGCCCTGCAAAGATATTATTATATACCCGCGAGAACATGATGATCAAGATCGAGAAGGTCACAGGTTTACCATTTCCCTATACTCTAAGACATTGTAAATAACACAGTTCGGAATGGACATGAATTTTTTTAGTCTGAGGAAGAGGTTCAAGAATAACATAATAAGAAACTTACAGAGGCGAAAAAGCCGCCCTGAAAAGATATACCTTTAGAGTTTCGTTTTCGCCTCCGTATATAAGGTGAAAACGTCGTTTTATATATGAAAAAGAGGCGAAAAAGCCGCCCTGCAAAGATATCATCGTATACCTGCGAGAACATGGGATCATGTTCAAGATTGTTAGAAGAACTACTCCACAGAAAATTCTAATACGAAGTTGCAGATTTTCACTTTTAGCATTTTGTTTTCGCCTCCATATATGAAGCGAAAAAGTCGCTTTATATACAAAAATGAGGTGAAAAAAGATCCTCTTCGAAAAAAATGTACATACCATCATGTATACAGAAAAAATTGGAACAAAATAAACAACAGGTGTCTGAACTGAAACCTGAAATATAATAACTACAGACGTGCTGAAAAGAAATACACTGACGAATTTCATTGCCTCCATCCTGCTTTCAGACAAGAAGGCGATGTTTCTTTGTAGAATTTATAAGAATTTCATGCGGTGACGAGAGAAATATGATGATTATGTGTGTCTGCTGCAACTCAGTGACCAACATGCGATTGCAGTATACCTGAATGAGAAGATATTGATTTCAAGCAATAGGCCCCAGGAATGCAAAAGTACGCGAAGAGTCCGAACAAGCCTGCTTATCGCACACTGGAGGATGAGACGTAAACATGTGCTGCAAAAGTATTGGCAACGTTGCTGGAGGCCAAAAAGGCCAATTATGTAAAAAAGAAATACAAACGGAGGCGAAAAGTATAAACTATGTTCGGAGGTGAAAGGGACTATATACATAATGTATACACTCGGTGATAAATTTTGAGAAATCCTTACCCCTCTCAGGTTGCCTCTTATGACATCAATGCTCTGATTCTAAAATAACAAAGTATACACTTCTAAACCCATTTTTTCTGGCGGAGGCGAGGGCGTCTGCGTTATGTATGGAGGTGAAAAGGATTCCCTGCATGTATATATATATATATATATATATATATATATATATATATATATATATATATATATATATATATATAAAATTATGTACACCTTAATTTTGTGGGAAGAAAATCTCAGAAACTATTGAATCAATTGATTCCAAATTTTGGTATATTATGGAGAAGTACTCGAAGTTGTTAAAATAAGCTTTTGAAGGCAATCGGTCGAGCCGTTCGTGAGTTTTCCTTGAGGACAAAATTTGTGGCAAAAAAATCTCAGGAACTATCGAATCATTTGATTCCAAATTTTGGTACATTATAGAGAAGTACTCGAAGTTGTATTGGTGAAAGTTTGATGACAATCGGTTGAGTCGTTCACGAGTTTCCTCAATTTAAGTTCAGCATAAGAAGCGCAAGGCGACTTATGTACTCGATGTTGTTTGGGATTTAATTTATACGAAATCAAATTTTGATAGCCGCGTAGTTTTGTTGTATTATACAAATGTTTCGGTCTTACACGTTTCCGCCTTGAATGTATCGATTTCAAATTTATACGAACTCTAATTTTGATAGCCGGGTAGTTTTATATTTTTATAATACTATTCCCTGTCGAGAGTTGCGTTTTTTAAAACGTGAATGGCCTTAAACATTTCAGCCGAATACCACTAGTCCTTGTCGACATTTGCGTTTTTTAAAACGTTAACGACTTAAAACGTGTCGACAGTGTCTTGATTTCGCGAGGAACGAGCGAAGCGAGTTCCGAGTACTTTTCGCTACTACTGCGAGGAACGAGCGAAGCGAGTTCCGAGTGCTTTTCGGCCGAAGGCCGAAAAGTCGGTACTGCTTTCGCGAAGCGAAAGCAGTTTTTTATTTCTCTTTTGATCATTTTGTTTAGTTTGACCACCATAATTTTTTCTGGTTGTGACAATATACGTTTTTGTTTTAAAGCCGTTCTTTCTTTTATAAGTGCCTTAGTTTTTTCGCTTAACTTATCGTCTGTTGTTGGTCTTATTCTTGCCACTCCCACCTCTGAAGTTACCTCTTCCAGCACCTTTATAAAGACATTGTAGCTCTCTTGTACCTCATCAAATTTGTTCTCTCATTCCTCTTCCAACCTTTTACTAAGAAGGCTGTTAGCTTCCGCTGTTTTGTGCATTGGAATAAGAATTTTTTTGTGAATTTTTCGTTTGCTATTTTTTTGCCTGCTGTCTGCTTTGGTGAGACACATTTCCCTGGAGAGATCAAGCGTTAACATACCAATCCTATGATCTGACGAAAATTGAAATTTGTTTAGAATTTCACAATTTTTAACCATTCTCAAGTCGTCCGTCATTGCATGGTCAATTTCGTTTCTTGTTACGTCGTTCGGTGATTTCCATGTCCACCTTTTATTTAAGGGCTTTTTGAAGAATGTGTTGACTATTTTAAAATTATTGCCCATAGCTAAGTTTACCAATTTTTCACCGCTTTCGTTCGTATTTCCGAAGCAAAATTTACCCACGCTGTTTGACAAAGATTGGTCTGATCCTACTTTTGCGTTCCAATCACCCATAACGATTGTATGGGTCCCTCTCTCCCTTTCGATCGTATTTTCCACCAGGTCATAAAATTCCTTTATCACCGATTCATCAGATACACTGGTAGGGGCGTAGACCTGCACAACTGATAGTTCAGCTCCTGTATCTAAACTAAGTTTCAGCACTGCTACCCTCTCCGATATGCCTTTAACCTCCTTAACAAATTTTGCCCACTTGCTACTTATATAGAAACCCACCCCGTGCCCCTTTTGATTGGTCGTAAAAGTAAAAGGAATTTCCGTTGTTCAAGTTTCTCCCCCTCCCTTCTAACCTCCGAAATTCCGACAATGTCCCAATTAATAGTTCAAATAACCGATTTTCGCTTGCCAGCCCCTGGCTGTTTGAATATAACAATTTAAAGTTTTTGAAAAGTTCGTTTTTTCTGCAGTAAGCTTCCCGTTGACTAACTTTTTTGTTTTGGAGGGGACTTGTTAATATTCCGGAGGAATTTGTATTCGCCGAGTTTTGGTCGGCGTGCTTTCACCTCATATACGGAGGCGAAGACGAAACTCTAAAGGTATATCTTTTCAGGGCGGCTTTTTCGCCTCTGTAAGTTTCTTATTATGTTATTCTTGAACCTCTTCCTAAGACTAAAAAAACTCATGTCCATTCCAAATTGTGTTATTTACAATGTCTTAGAGTATAGGGAAATGGTAAACCTGTGACCCTCTCGATCTTGATCATCATGTTCTCGCGGGTATATGATAATATCTTTGCAGGGCGGCTTTTTCGCCTCTTTTTCATACATAAAGCGACGTTTTCACCTCATATACGGAGGCGAAAACGAAATTCTAAAGGTATATCTTTGCAGGACGGCCTTCTCTCCTCTGTTTCATATACAGGGTTAATTGGTTTTCCCTCCGCCATAGAAAAACTCCGTCAGGCTGAACGAAGTATGACTCAATGTGTTATCTACCAAAATGTACAGTACGCTTTGTTATCGGGTAGGCGCGCTACACACTATTCGCGAATAGCGACAAAACCGATAACAGATCTTCAGCGTAATGGAGTTTTCCTATTGCGGAAGGAAAACTGACTAACCCTGTATACAGCGACGTTTTTACCTCATAGACGGAGGTGAAAACGTAAGGCACTGTATCTCAATAATTTGAGCTTCTACAGGCCAGGTAATTCCCTGGGCAAATTTTTGTCTGGAGGCGAAAAAACCCACATACATCATCTATGAATTCGTGGTAAACTTTTCGGTGCAGTAATTTCTACTTACAATCTTGAACACGCAGGGTATATGATATACAATATTATATACATTTTTTTTTTTTAAAGAAGGTCTTTTTCGCCTCATTTTTGTACATAAAGCAACGTTTTCACCTCATATACGGAGGCGAAAACGAAATTCTAAAGGTATATTTTTGCAGGGCGGCTTTTTCGCCTCTTTTTCATATACGAGTACACAGCGACGTTTTCACCGCATATGAGTTGAAAATAAAGTCTCATTTAGATGTCAAAATCATGACAGTCATGACTTAGGACAGAACCAAAATTCAAATCTCAATCGAAGGTGGTCAATTCCATTGCTCCTCGGGTGGATTTCCTAAAAGCAGGGAACAGAAGCTAATATACAATTTGTGTGATTTGAGTTTTCGGGTACCAAGATTTTCGTATGTACCACTTCCCCTGTACAAAAAATTAAATGTTAGGTTGATGAATATTAGCCCCCCTCCCCACAGTTGAGTTGGAGGCTCAGAATTTGGGGCAAAAATTTGTATACAAATTATGTGATTTGCGTATTTTCCTGTACCCTTCCCTGTCTCATTCAATCATGGATCTCCCTCGAACATTTACATCATATTCTTTCCTACCCTCTCCCCTCGCACTTCCTCCTCACCATACCAAACAAGAGTGTGGCAACCCATACTGTGGGCCCAAAATCAAAACTCAGCTGTACCCCACACGCCATTTTCGGTCATTTCTTCTCTGTCCTTCTTCTTCTACCTATCTCTTTCGTCTCTCAGTGTACTGCAGTACAAGGGTGAAACACAAATGAAAAAAAAATGGAAGCATAATCAAATACAAACAAAGCATACAAAATTGTCACCATTAAAAGTCAAAATTCAGTTTAGGGGGTTGAGCAGTAGACATTCACCCTGATTTTGCACCCAGGGGTGAAGCACAAACCAGGAAATTGGAACCACATTCAAACATAAATGGAACACATATGATTGACCCCATTCAAACTTAAAAATACTGTGGTAGAGGAGCTAGAATTTCCCCAGCCACCGTTCCTAATTGTGGCCGATGAGTGGGGGCACAAACAAAATAAATGGAAGCACAAATGAAAAAAAAAATTACATACATATTTTGCGCTCAAAACTAGGAGGTGAGGAAGGCTGGGGAAATGCACCTTTCCATTTTCCATTTTGTTTGTTGGGTTCCATATCTGCAATTCAATCCCCACCCCTCTGGTTTATGACTTTAATCTTCTTTCAGAAAGCCTACACCTGCTCCTTTTCTCAGGGACCTTCTTCTGCGTCTATCCCTCGGACCATCTGTAATCCAATTTCCATCTCCTAGGTCCACCATTTCATTTTTTTCCCTATTTTTTTCAGAACATCGACAATGTTTCCCCTGACACAAACTGATGAGCAAATTAGCGCTGAGTGAAGTAGCAACGTGCGAGGAAACCAAGAAATGTTTGGGTAGGGCCTATTTCTCCTTTTCCTATTTTTTACTTCTGTCTGAGGCTAGGGTCCTGGGGGGGGTCAGACCGACCCCTCAGAAACCAATCAAGTATTTTTCTTTTTTTTTGTTTTTGGCCAGGCTAAACTCTGATGTCAAAAATATTTGAAAAACAGTAAAATTGACAATTTTGGCCTAAGACTCTCCCTTGGTATGTATACAGCATTACAATCTGAATGCATAATATAGAATCATTCGAAATAAAAACAATATAGTGCTCCTACACCGCCTGAGAGTATTAATATGTGAAGGGAACATTTCACCTCCAGGCATACAAGCAAGCAGGAAACCTCCGAGTTTAATATTAATTCAATCACTAATGCGTTGTTGCCGCGAATCGGAGGCGAAAACGCTCAGTTATGTTTGGAGGTGAAAAAGCCTCATTATATAATATACAAGTGACACTAGCGCTGTATGGTGAGAGGTACCATGCACTAAAATGTATATGTCTGATGTATGTGGGTTTTTTCGCCTCCAGCCAAAAATTTGCTCAGGGGGTTGCCTAGCCGGTAGAAGCCTAAATTATCGAGATACAGCGCCTTACGTTTTCACCTCCGATTTTTCGTTTCCGCCTCCGTATATGAGGTGAAAACGTCGCTTTATATATGAAAAAGAGGCGAAAAAGCCGCCCTGCATATGTAACACTGTTGTATAATGTATATATTGAGCAAAATATGGTATTTTTTTGCTCCCAAATTTTTCCCGGAAGTGTCTTAAAAGTCCCAGAACTCCAAAACTGGATTCTGGTAGACACCCTGTAATTTGGAAATTCCTGTGTTGAAAAATGTGCTAAACTTTGAACAATTTAGGAAAACGTAATAATTCATTTTTCGACATAAATGTGGGTGTTTATATCTATATGTTGACATGGATTCAAATGAAAAGTATCTTTGGAAGATTTTTTAATTTTCACTTCGAATCGGCTATATTTGCAGGGCTCATGAATCCGAATGGGAAAAAAATCGTAAAAAGTGTTCCATCACTTCGATGTTTTTTGAAAATTTGCGATTTTTATGAACTACCTTACCAGTGTTATTGATATAATTCATGTTTCGGTATCAAGGTTCAAGATTTCGAAAAGTTTGAAAAAGGACTGCAAAATATTATTATACTTGAGATAAGTTTCAAATGTTAACCTAGGTATCGAAAGTGGACCTGATCAACGTATGACATTTTTTTAAAATGTGTCTGGAAAGAAAACTATTGCGCATAGCACATATTACTATCCGGATCGAAATAGAGAGCTCTTTTCCAAAATGGCCTAAGTCAGTTTTTGTCAAAAGTGAATTTGATGCGCCATCTTGTGGCACAAAATAGAAGCAATAAAAGGTAGGTGTCTCTAGATTCCTATCTCCTTCCGTTCCAGCGTTACCAGGTGTTAGAAAAGCGGTTTCCAATGCAGGGTGTCTAACGGTCATTTAAGTCATTTAAAGTCATTTATTTTCAATCATGGTCATTTAAAAATGTAAAAATCAGCAAATCATACCTTGAAAGAGAGAACAAAGAATCTAGAATTGAAAAATTCTCTTATAATGACCAGGGTTGCAATTTTTATGCGAATGGCTATGGCGTATATTCCAGAAGTTTTAAAAGATCTTCACGAATCACAGAATTCTGAGTCAAACGAACAGTACCTACTTGATTTTGTATATTTCGCACATTTTGGCATTTACCTGCATATTTTGCAATCGTGCTGCTTATTTTTCAATTTTTTCCCCCAAAATGGGGTTTTTCTAATTCTTTACTAAAAAATAATGAAAATAATTCCCGACTCCAAAATAAATATTAAAAAAAACATTGAAAAGTAACAGAAAAGCTTTTAGAAGAATATGTTCTTTTGCATGTGAGATACCATATCTCTTGCCTACATCACGTTCATCCAGAAGAAATTTCGAATAGGAGCAGTATCTTCTGAGTGCTTTGTTAGATCATCAAGTTTGAAATTGGATAAAAATTGTCTTAGTGTATCCAACTTAATTTTTCCTTTAAAATTATACTCATATTGTATTTCTGTTTTAGCGCACTCATAGCATTCATATAGCAATTTTTTGGGGGAGGGAGGGGGTAGGTCACTTATTTTAGAATTCGATTTTGTTAGACACCCTGCAGTGTGGCCCAAATCAGAAGTCGTTTAGAGTAACACACTGCCGAAAAATGCGAAACTGATTTTTGATTACTGCTGTATTGTAGTAATGTCATTCAATTTTTCAGTGAATCCAATAAAAAGAAAGTCAATTCTTACAACAGAAAAGTATAAAAAAAAGATTTCGACAATGTGTGGGGAGAAGGAATGGGCGGCAATTTTCATTGCAAAGATAGTATCAATACCAGTATTGTCGTTCAAATTGAAATTTCGGCTTCAGGCCTCTGGAAACTTGAGAAAAGCGTCTCAGACTATGTTAGCATTATTGGTTCCGGCTCCCAGGACATTGGATATCAAATATACTTAATCACAATTCGCACGCTAGAGCTGAATTTGAAAATCTTTCCGAAAAAAACGGATATCCTTAAGTGCAAATGGTCTACTCGATACAGTCGTAAAATCAAGATCAGGAAATTTGTACTATGTGTAGTCATCACCGAATCTTCACTGTAGTTTTGCTAGTTTTTAAGGTCTAAAGGTCTCCGACAACCATTTTTATTTGTGACTTACATGCTGTCTTTAAATTGAACCGCATGATGATTTCAGGAGGAACGCATTAACTCGCGTTTTATGATAGATAGGTGCCTGCTTGATACAAGACAGACACTTTTCAGTTTTAGTACCATCAGAAATCACCCCATAACGATTACGAAGAAATGTAATACAACTTTGACGTTTCACGACCACTAAAACAAAATATCCAATCGTTCGCAACCGCGATACTATAACACGTTCGAAGACATTTTATTAGTTATTTCATTACCTCAAGTTGAGTCTGTCGCACACCTACGTTATTCTAACTCGTGGAAAGAAATATATAAAGGCGGCATTTAAGAAGATGTTGAAATGAGAGAGAACAAAAACAAAGCGGATGATAGAGTAATATAAAATCCCTATTCTTGCTGTATATTAGGAACTTGACCTCCCTCTCCACATCTCCGTAGCCTGATGTAAAAAAAATACAGGATGAAAGAACTTTTGAAACTGTAAATCTCATTATGTCTGACTTATTATAAAATCTCTCATTCTGTTGTATTTATCTTCAGAACATTACCTCCCCTCTGATACAAAGTGTAATGGAGTTCAAGATATCCTCATTAAGAATTATTACTTCTCTACACAGATGCACAAACCTTATGAAGATTTTAGCTACTTTACCACTTCACAGAGTTATATCGTTTAGGGGGCTTATTCACCTCCCTCCTTTCATCTATTTACCTCATATTTGAAATTGAGACCCATGCAACGAGGGGGCTCTAGTCTTTTGTAAAGTACATACAATATAGGTACCTATCCAATAATTGGCTCCAAAGGTCGCTAAATGCTGATTTGGTAACATTTTGGCCATATTCCCGGAAGGGATGCCGGGACGTGAGCGCCCAAGGAGGAGAAGGCCGCAGTCGGCGGCGGCCGATTCAACGCCGCTGAATAGGCCACTCACCTTCCTCCAGGTCAACCTGAACCACTGTGCAGACGCCCAGGATCTCCTGTGGAGCACGGTGGGAGAGAGACAGGTTGACCTGGTGATAGTGAGCGAGCCCTACAGGCTGGACGAAGTTCGAGGATGGTACAGAAACCGTACTGGACTGGCAGCCGTTGGCGTATGCCCTGACTGTGCAATAGCTCCGGGCGAGGTAGAGGAAGGGGAGGGGTATGTAGCTGTACAGGTTGGCGACGCTGCTACTTCTCCCCAAACAGAAGACTGGAGGAGTTCGAGGCCTACCTCGCCTGTCTGGAGGAGAGCATCACGAGGAAGACGACAAGAGTCATCGTGGCCAAATCAGAGGCTCTCACCTGGGGAACGGGAGAGTGTCGGGCAGAAGAAGAAGAAGAAGAGGAGAGCGCGGAGGCCGCGGCCGCGAACGCCATCCGGACAGTGGTCGCGGCCTGCGATAGCGCAATGCCCCAAGTCGGTCCACCGCGCAAGAGACAACCCGTCTACTGGTGGACCGAGGACATCGCCAAGCTGCGGAAGGAGTGCAACCAACTTCGCCGTCGGTACCAACGCACAAGAAGAGACGACGAAGCGGCCACGGCAGTTTCGCAGCAATACCAGCAGGCTCGTCGTACTCTCAAGCTCGCCATACGCCAAAGCAAGAAGGGCAGCATGGGAGGAGTTGCGTCTGGAAGCAGATGACGATCCCTTCGGCAAGCCGTACAAGGTAGTCATGCGGAAAGCTGGAGGGCCGTCAGTGACGAACCATATGGAACCGGGGTGCTGCAACAGGTAGTTCAAGAACTGTTCCCCCAGCGCCCCCCGCTAACGGCAGTCTCCGCCGAAGTGCGAGAGGATATCCCTCTGCTTAGTGTAGGAGAAGTGGACAGCGCGATCAACCGGATCAGGACAAAGAAGAGGAAGGCGCCTGGTCCAGACATGATTCCCAACGTTGTCTGGGAAGTAGTCCACCGAGCAGACCCGTCCCTCCTGACCAACGTATTCAATCGCGCGTTGCAGGAGGGGACATTCCTTAGCAGATGGAAGACGGCGCGGCTGGCACTGATCAAGAAGCCAGGAAACCCAGATGGTCAGCCGTCCTCGTACCAGCCTATTTGCTTGCTCGACACCGTTGACAAGGTGTTTGAGCATACCATCATGGATAGGCTGGAGGAGCATTTTCAAAAGTGGAAGACGATCTCGAGCAGTCAGTACGGATTCAGAACTGGCCGCTCGACTGCGGACGCCGCGCTGAAGTTGAAGAGTCTGGCGCAGAAGGCGATTTGCGAGCGGCAGTTCTGCGCGGCAGTCAGCCTCGACATCAAGAACCCGTTCAACTCCGTTCCGTATACGCATATCATGGAGGCGTTGGAGTTGGCGCGGGTACCTGGTTACCTCGTGCGCATCATCAGGAGCTACTTTTCCGGCCGCCGGAAAGAGATGGAGTCGGCGGCCGGACCAATCACACGGGAGATGACCTGCGGCGTTCCTCAGGGATCAGTACTCGGACCTACCTTGTGGAACGTCGCCTTCAACGGGATGTTGAGGCTGGCACTACCACCAGGCGTAAAGTTGATTTGTTACGCCGACGAATAACAGCAGAGGTCACGCGACGAGTGAACCAGGCATTAGAGATGCTGACCCACTGGATTGAGTCGACGGGGCTGTGCTTAGCGGTTCAGAAGACAGAAGCAGTTTTCTTCATGACGCGACGCAAGTACAGCCCACCCACCTTTGTCCTGAAAGGTGTGGAGATTGGGCTCTGTACAGCCCTGAAGTACCTGGGGCTGTGGTTCGACGGTAAGTTGCATTTCCGAGAGCACTTTCGATGGGCAGCTGAGAAGGCAGATCGAGTAGCCGGCCAGCTGTCCCGTCTGATGTCGAACCTAGGGGGGGCCGAGAGAGCAGCAACATAGGATTAACGTGAACGTCATCATGTTGGTCCTCCTATACGGGGCGGAAGTATTCGCTGACGCCATCAATATACCATACAGGAGAGCGGAGATAGAGAAGATCCAGCAAAAAGCCGCGATAAGGTGTGTCAGTGCATACCGCACTGTTTCTTCGGAGGCAGTAGGCGTGTTAACGCGTATACCGCCGATCAAACTCAAGGTCAGCGAAATTGCGGTAGTATACAGTGCGAAGAAGAAGCGAAGACGAAACGGGAGGCACTTTGGGTCAAGTGAGTCATCCAGCAGGACACGCTTTAGAAGTGGAGGGACGCGCTCGCCCATTCGACCAAGGGCGAGTGGACCCAAGCGCTGATACGCGACTTCCATGGATGGGTAGGAAGAACGCACAGAGCGCTCAACTTCCACCTTACTCAAGTAGTGAGCGGCCACGGGTGCTTTGGCACGTACCTACATTGGATGTCAATAGCGCCGAGCCTCATGTGCGCGCACTGTGATCAAGGGGTGGAGGACACACCTTGGCACACCCTGTTCGAGTGTGAGGCCTGGGAGCAGGAGTGGCGCGGGATGGCTACAACAGGGATCGATCCCAGCGGCGACGATGAAGAAGAAGAAGAAGACGACGATGTTGGCGTGATCAGCCGTCTTGCGCCAGACACCCTGGTTCCGGAGATGATGAAGAACGGAAGCAGTTGGAACCGGATGTCTGCCTTCGTCTCGGCCAGCATGAAGAAGAAAATGCAGACGGAGTGGTCAAGACAGAGGGCCAGTGATTCACCAAGCTCGGCCCACACCATCGAACAGGAGGAGAACTCTGTACCATCCCAGAGAAGAGCTGCTGCAGCTGCACAGCGGACCCACCGGCAGGGCTCACCCGTTGTCACCAGCTGCCTGCGTTGACACACGGACCAAGACGAGGAGGTGAGGGGTGAGTGAAGAGAGGCAGCGCGTCCGGCCGTGGGGGACTTGAAATTTCCAGGCGAGCGCTCAGGGAGTGCGGACCTTGGTCAGTAGGGAACCCCGTGGTCGCCCTGGTAGGACGCGCATACTGTTCCGGCACGTAGAAATGGAAGCTCGGGCCCGGCCCCAAGGTGTCCCTCCAGTCCCTGACACAATACTCGAAAGGGTAGTTCCTGTGGCCGGGGGTGCGGTGTCTCAGGGGCCACTTTGGCATGCGTGCATTGCTATACGTCCTACCACATCATATTCCCCAAACTGTGGCGCATACCAATGGAAAGGAGGTGCAAGATAACATTTGTGGTAACCACACAGAAAAAAATATTAAAGATTGTGGAAAGTGGTTGCATAATGATTTTCATAAAATGAGTTTCACTTAGTACAAAATTGTCGTGGGAAATGTTGGTGTCTTCTCTATTTACTGTAACACTCTGAGGGGGAGGAGGACGCTACGCGCACATCATGGAAGTTCAAGGCTTCAAACTGTGAAGCTGCAGACTGCAATCATGCGGCAGACTAGAACATATACTAGAATACATTTCCATTTTCCATTTAATTCATTCCAAGCAGAAATGAAACACTCTATCTTTACTAGACATAAATCCATGGAATTTCAAAACTCACAAGTTTCAATGAATATGAACTGATACTGATAACAATTCAAAGAGGGACAGGAATTTTGTTTTGATTCAAATAAACGAGGAATTTTACTTCCATTCAAATAAAGTTGTGAAACCGCACATTAATGTGTTCTTACTCCTCATTATAATGTTTATAAGATGCAAAAAGACATTAGCTCCACGCTCCACTCCTGGTCACACAACATGTGAAATATTCGTGAACCATTCAAATGCGAGAAAGATAATCTTTCATTTCAAAAACAAAACGTGATGTGCCAATTATTTATTCACGTTTTTTGTTAATTCCGCTACACAATTAGGTATAATAGAAGTTCAGGTTGAAGGCATGTTGATGGTTTAGGATGATTCCTTGTTTCTGATAACAAAAAGACAAAGGTAAATAGTCAAACGAGAAACAAAATATTTTGTGAAAGACCTGAAACAGAATATCAAAATTACCACTTACTTAATACCTACCTGCTAACATATTTATGAGATATAACTCACATCGCATTACTCCTTGGAAAATTTCCTGATAAGAGTACCACAGAATGTTGCATGTACTTGGTTTTGATTCAAATACCTACATTATACGCTAATTTAACTGATAACCTATTTCATACAAACAAGCAATACACTTACCTCTTCTAAATCCAGTTAATGTCTTCACTTTCTTTGAGGAAATAGTTCCTTTTGTAGAAAAGTACAAGTCGCACATACACTATCATGAGTAAAATACAAAATTACGAAATAAAACGTAAACAAGCTGCATTTGTAAATCAAAAGTGTAACAGAGAGGATACATTCATAATAGTAAACCGACTTATTGATAGATGGCAGCAGTTGATGGGGAACGCAACTGAGCTAAAACTGAACTATGAACTGTAAACAATTCAGTCGTATTTAATGATAAAAATAATGAAAATTTGATTGCAATAGGGTGCTTGCAGCGCTGCGCGTGGGCAAACACCCTAAAAAATCAAATATGATAATACAAGGGGGACAGTTAGAATGGTAAGACTTACAGATGACATTGCAATAGTGAAAAAAGTACAGAAAAACTAAAGGGAACATTGAAAAAATTTGATGAAAAATTGAAAATGAAATATAAAATTAAGATGAATAAAAATAAAACAAAAGTGATGGTAGTCCGTTGATCGAAACAAAATCAAATAAATATGGAAATAAGAGGTGAAAAGATAAAGGAGGTAAAGGAATTTAAATACTTAGGTAGTCTGATAAGACAAAATGGAAGAAGTAAAACAGAAATACAGAGTACCATAAAACTAGCTAAAAGTTTTTTTGTTTTTGTTTTTTCCAAAAAAGGAGACATATTTGGGGCAAATATAGATTAACAAGTAAGACTGAGATTTTTTCAAACGTATGTGAGACCTGGACAATAGGAATACAAGAAAGAAAAAGGATAGAAGCCTTTGAGATGTGATGTTATCGGAGAATGTTGAAAATCAAATGGCCAGTAACGTCAGGAATGAGGACATACACTGTGCCAAATTTGAAGGGAAAAAAGAAATTAAAAATATAATCGTAAAGAGAAGATTTATAATGATAGGTCGTAATGAGACATTCAAGAATAATGTTATTATTGCGAGAGGGAATAATTGGGGGAAATTGGAAAGGAAGGCAAAAAATGAATCATGAACAGCAGATAATGAAGCCGGATACAACGTTTAAATCCTTCTCGGAAATGAAAAGATTAGCCCAGGAGAGGGAAAATTGGGGAGACGCAACCTACTAGTCGAGAGACTAAGGACTGTAATCAGATTTTTGATCTGCCCCCGACCCACCTACGATTTCTTTCCAGCACTAATGAACACTGAATCTGTTTTCTGTTCCAGCTTTCCTGTGGACTGGCTGATCGAGGAGATGCAAAACGACCCCGAGCTGATTCGAACGTTCATTAAAAAATTTGTGGACACAAATCAAGACGATGAAGTCACAGCCGACGAACTCATTCGACAAGACACACCCAGACCGGCAATTAGCAATTTCAACATCGGTTACGACGAACAGTGAATACCTTCGAACTCGTACTTATTCTTCTTTCTTGTAAAATACTAACAAACTTTTTTCGAAGTTATTAAGAATGATACCTGGTTTTATTATACGATTATAAATTAATAATCTCTTCATCTTTTGTTGATCTCTCTTTTAATTGTTTCCTCTTTTGATTTTACCTATTAACGATTAATAAATTATACTTTGAGTGTAAGCCTTTCGGTTTTTCAGTTATCAAAGCTTCACAGGGAGACGTACCAACTAAATCCAATACGATTATTCCGTCAACAAACTTACTCGGTAAATAAAATTTACCCACCTATAAAATTGATCAACTAACAATGTATCTCAATAAAATTGTTCCGCTAATTTTTTTTTTTTTTTTTCCTTAATCAAAGAGACACTTATTGCATTGTTATGCTATGGCTTCTACATTCTTTAATAGTATGCTTGAATATTACTGATGATAATTATTACATTCTTATAGTTAAAGGACTTAATTGGTGTCGAAAATTCATCATTTCCTATCCGACATAAGTAAAATTACTAATCATCACGCAACTCTAATCTGATTCAACTGTATTAATTAATTGTAACTAATCAACCAAGATTAATTAACCGTTCAACGAACGCTCTGCATAGTCCGGCTTGTCACTACCTGTTAGGATAATTTGGACCCGTTTGAGTTTGCGCAGCTCGGTCGCGTTAGAGGATTTGACACTCCTCATTGGTCCTCGTAGTACTGTGAAATTTAGCTCCACCTCCACTGGTCCACACGCAACCATGTATGATTGAGACGGAACCCAATGAGGGGGGGGGGGAGTCTGGTTCTCGAATTTGAAGTCGGTAGCGGTTCACCAAGACCCGGCGTCACTGTTACAGTGCTCGTGGATATTAATTTCGCGTCTGCCGTTTCTGTGTTAATATTGTAACTTTTCGTAAACTAATTTTACAATGGAAAGTCAGACAGTGCCCGAAGATCAGGTCAGACGATTTTATTATTTACAATTTTATACTACGTTTCGTTTGGAAAATCGGAATTTCCTTACGGTCGTCGTTCCTTTTGTTCTGTTCTATATGCCTCATGCCACCATCCGATGGTGGTGATGTGCAATTTTTTTTTTAAATCAAAATTGTGACAAGGCATAAAATGGGAGGGAGGGATCAGCAAAATTTGGGCGGGGGCGGGGGTACACCTAATATGAACTGTATATTTTTACATTGACGTATCAGTATGTTGTGCTTTTCAACTTCCATTATGCATATGAATTTAAATTTCATTTCGCGCATTTACTGTGATACTGCTAGCATGTAAAAAATTCTCCTCTCAAGGGGAGATTCATCCCCCTAATCCCCCTGGCTACGCCACTGGGGAGGAGCTATTTAAAAAAAACTTTTTTATGAAAAGACCAAAGTATGTGAGGCTGGAGTTTCTCCTCTCTAGTTCACTTGGTCTGCGCCTCAGAGATGAAAATCGATTTCTGGTCTCATGGTACACGAATCTCCCCTACCCATGAAAAATTTATTCGTACTACAAGAATATTATTGTGAAATAATGAACGCTTAACAATAATGGAGACTAATAACGCGGTTAAAATTAACGTATATGACTTTGCCGGTCCAGTGTTGCCTGACTTTCAACGGTCACATGTATTTATCTGGGAGTTACGTATTTTTTCGCCGAAAATGGATGCGTCACATTTTCCAAATGACGCAACGGTATAACAAAAACTTGCTCTCGCGCACAGGGTTACAAAAAAATGTGTTTTTATTTTAGAATGTTCAGTACCGGTATAATTTTAAACATGTTTAAAACAGTTAAGTATTATTATTATTTTCTAAGTGTATTAATCGTAAAATCGCACAAATCGCCCGCAATCTGAAGATTTTATCAGTCACAGGAAGTTTCCATCAGTCCAAATGAGTATATGTATGTATGTTGTAGAATAATGCCGGTTGATATGCAACAGGAAAAGGTCCTAATGTAATCGTGTAAAAAGTTTTTTTTTCGCAGGTGAACACTGAATACATTTGATAGTATTCTACATAAAGTGGTCTATTCAAGAAACATAATTTGCAACCCGCAATAACACATCGATAGTGGGCATTGTGAATTTGGAGGGGAAGGACAAGTTCAAGAACACGTTATCAGCGCCATGAAAAAATTATGTTTCTTAACCAGACCAAATTTTAGGTGGGAGATTGGCAAAAAAAAATTTTGGTTTGTAAAAGTTGCAGTTGTGGCAGTTTTTTCTTCTTTTTTTTAAATTTTTTCTTCTTTTATTAGTGAGACGCTAACTTAACGCCTGTAGGCCATGGCCTCGGTGTATTTTGAAATGTTAGTTATATATTATTCAAAACGTAATGGGTACAGTGAACTTAAATAAGGTGTGAGAGCTTGTTGTGAGTTATGGAGGTGATAAGCACAAGACAAAAATAGTGCAATATTGAAAAAATTGGAAATATTCGGCAAAAATTGTGGAAAATTACCAAATATTTGAATATGCTCTAAAAGAGCAGAAAATATATCAATACCCAAAATATGCCAAGATATTCTCGATCAAAAGTGTGGTTCATTTTTCTTGAAAGTCTATGAATGGATCATAAAAATAACATGGATATTTCCTATCTACCACGCAAAATCATATTTTTCAGAATCCCTACTTATCACCTCTGCTCTCCAGGTCATGAGCCCTTTTCTTTATTCTTTTTTTTCTTCCTTTTCTTTTTGGCGAAAAAATCATTTAAATTATATGGTCATTGCTTTCTTCAAGCTTTCATTGTAGCTT
Source organism: Acanthococcus lagerstroemiae (assembly GCA_031841125.1). Classification (NCBI taxonomy): domain Eukaryota; kingdom Metazoa; phylum Arthropoda; class Insecta; order Hemiptera; family Eriococcidae; genus Acanthococcus; species Acanthococcus lagerstroemiae. The sequence goes on from CM063110.1 coordinate 40,262,177, forward strand.
TCAATATTAAAGAAAAATGTTGAAAACAATGAAAACTGAGAAGAGAAACAAATCTTGAACAATTTAATTATTAAAGTTTCAATTTTGTTCTAGGACAAATACTGACAAGATATTCTACATTTTTATTAACATAATATGTGGACTGACAGGAAGAAAGGGACCTCAGCGTAAAATTGTAAATTTTACAGGGGAGCGGATAAACAAAACTGATAACGTCTTCACGTCACGGAGACACTCAACTTTGAAAACTTACAACCGTTTGGGAAAATTTTTTAGAATGTTTTCGACAACACCAGGCGAAAGAGCGGCCAAAAATTAGTCAAAAACAGCTATCACAAAAATGTTTTTCTTTTTGCCCTGAGGTCCCTCTCTCCCTGTCAGCCCACATATGGACGCTGTTAAACGTAAGGGAACCAACCAGCAAAATCTGTTTTCTGAGAACATGTGATTCGAAGTTCAAGAGCCATGTAGAAACTATATGACGTAGCGTTTACTGATAAGCTTTTTTCAACGTGAAGTACACATTTTTGAATCGGGGGTCCAATTTTGAAAAATTCTACTTTTTACGCTCTTTCCAACAGAATTAATCTCATTTTGTTTACAAACGTTGGTTGGTTCCCTTACGCTTCACAGCGTCCATATAAGATGTATGCAGTATCCACTATTAAAAATTTGCAATAATCATGAACATCCGTTATGAAATGACATTTTGGTCCAGAAAAGGAATTTGATAACGTTTGAAACATTTTTAATCTGGAATTCCAATGTTTAAAACAATTTTGTTCAAAACATCGCCAGATTCGCCACCCTGCTTGCGCAATAGTATAACCAGTGGAACAGAGGCAGACTATTCGGATTCGGCAACAAAGTGGGCGGCATCTAGTGGACATTTTTATAACCATCAAAAGAGTGATAATTGAACGATAAGAATTCGTGAATATTCTTTACCACTGTGTTGTAGTTTGGTTTATTCTTATTCGTTTTAGTTTGGTGTTTCACTTTTCATTACACTTTACTACTTCTGATTGATTACTTTTTATTTTGCAACTACTTCCTTGCAGGGCTGTGATAACGGAACGGATTAGTTAAGTTAACATGGTATTATTATCGCTTCATCCCGGTAAACGGTTCCGGTAAATAACGTTACAACTGGTTACGGTATTGTTTCGGTAACGTTACGTTAAGGTATCCGTTACCAATGTTAATTTAAGATAATAAACCAATAAGAATTTCACATTACGCCCACTTCGTTGCTTCGTTCTATACGTTTATATTTCACTGAAGAACAAGGAACTAATAGTTAAATATTGTGGAGCTTCCTAATTTTTTATTTGTATAGAGGCGCCGATTTGGTAAATATATGCGGTGGGGGTGGGGGGGGGGCGAAAAAGTAAAGTCGTTTATTTTTTAGTCACAATAGATGAGAGGAAGTTGAACATGTACGCTACTGACACAGGTGTTGATCAGAGTTTCACTTTCACTGTTAACTTATAGTTTGCTGAATTACTGAATAAGTAATAAAAAACGAAAATCACGTTCACAATCACAATTCAGATTAGAGATTAGAGCAAAATAAAACAAAAACAGTTAAACAAATGAAGGAATGGTGAAAAAAATCAAAAGATGGAACTTAAACACGTGAATTTTACAAGATAACACAACTCAAAACCAGTAATTCTTAACCCATGTAGGTATATCTTAGCAATCTACAAATCGAAATTCAAAAGGGGCTTTAGTTCACTATACATTAGGGTTAAACTGAGAACTTCTATTGTTATCTACTGATAGACTGATACTGAGTCTAAGGCCCCCTTTCACACTATGCCGTGTTGCCGGAACGGCAGCCCTGAAGGCGGTCAAATTATCACACAAAAGGTCGGGTCTTCACCCTTCACCCAGTGTGCGTCGTCTTGTTCAATCTGAACGCACCCCAAGATTTACCTTTACCGGGTAAAAATGTTTCCGGTATTCCGTGACTGATTCTTTTCGTTACGTTCCGTTCCGTTCCGTTAATTATGTTCTGGTAACGTTATCTTTCCGTTAATCCGTTAAGTTAATTATTCCGGTTCACAGCCCTGCTTCCTTGATCTTTGATCACTCTTTCATTTTCTTATCAGTAAGACGACAGCAACGCGCCACGAGCCACGAGGTCTGCGGAATCCGAATACTTTTCTTCCAATGTCTGCTTATTTCCCTCTCTGTCTGTGCCCGTACGCGCGTACCGTGCGCATTCCAGTTTGTGTTATTATACAGTTCACTGATGGTGATGCTTGCTCCGATTTGATAAGAGTAGCAAGTCGGCTGTAAAGAGGAAGATCGCCAAAGATGACAGGGAGGATAAGATAAAGATGATGACATGTGACCTGCCAGGAAGAAAGCGACCTGTGCGCCAACAAATTATTTTTGTGATAACTGCTTTTGACTAATTTTTGGCCGCTCTTTCGCGTGGTGTTGAAAAAATTCTAAAAAATTTTCCTAAACTGCTGTCACACTACGCCGCGTCGTGTTGCCGGTACGGCAGCCGTGAAGACAGTCAGATATCATAGCTGCCGGTCCGGCTCTCGTGTGAACGCTCCCTTTCCCGACCTGTGATATCTGGCCGTCTTCACGGCTGCCATTCCGGCAACACGGCATAGTGTGAAACGGGGCTTTGCCTTCAAAGGTGTCTCCATAACGTGAAAACGTTACCAATTTTGTTTATCCGCTCTCCTGTAAAATTTATATTTTGCGCTCTGTTCCCTTTCTTCCTGGCAGGTCACACATGATAGCCGTCTTCTCTCAAAAAGTATGAATTATGTAGGGATTTTTCTTTTACTAAAATAGTGGCAACACTGATTGTAGAAATAGTCACAATAGTACAAATTGCCCAACGCACAAGACCAAAAAAAAAATTATGTTTATAATGTTTCTTAAATTTATATATGTATCACTCATCGTCAGTTCAAATACTTTTTATCGAGGCTGTAAAATACTATTCAATCATATGATCGAAAATTTAACCAAATATTGTGCAAGTATGCTCTTTTAACTATATTGTCATAACGTTGAATTATTTTCAAGTGTATCATCTACATGTTATCATCGGGAACCAGCGCATTGAATTTCATATCAAAAGAAGGTAAGGTGACGTACCAGTTTTTTGGGTCAGATGACAGTTTAGAAAATTATCTATATATGTAATGGAATTTATTTCTGCACGAAATAAATGAGGAGTCTAGAATCATAACTATAAGAAGATCCGAAAATAGGATTTGACAGAAGAGACGTAAACCGTGTATATAGTGACACACACCGCTTACCTACTTGGACTGTGTGTTCGTCAATAGGTTAGTACATCATCTTCCAATTGAGAAATATTTCCAAAGTGTCGTGGGATATCTTAAAATCCTTTCTCCAAAAAATGGATTATGTGAGTTTTGACTCGACAAGTTAATTTTTTGCCAGAAACTATTCTTCTGGTCATTGGCAGTGAATAACCCATATGGAGCGAGGAGCAGTTGCTATACATGGGAGTTTCTATATGGAGCGCGGCTCTATACATGAAAACAATTGTACAAAACCCAATGAAACTAACAAATATCAACATTAAAAATTTCATCTCGCTCCATTATGGGATTTATGTGAACTTCAGCGCTCTTGCTTCTGGTGCTTGATACTGGCCCACTTGTTCCAACACATGATGCAAAATGATCAACTCGACAACCTTTGCCCTTGCTATACTCTCCTCACCACAGCTGAAAACTGGAAAATGTGAAAAATGAATACTGATGCACCGCGTACTAATTATATTTTCTTTTCTTATACTCTTCTATCACAGAAATAATAAACTGGGGAAAAAACACGAAATTCATAACATGTTGGAGTCAAAATTTACTGATAACATCCGTTTGTAGGATAATATGTTTGGTGAAGCCGATGGCGATGCACGCGTGCCGTCAGATTTACTCCCCAAACACCGCCTGACTTTGAAGGATTCACTTTTACTTTTGGCTTTTCGCTCTTTCAACATTTACTTTACTTTTCGCTTGCGTTTTTCGCTTTTCAATTTCTTTCCATCTGTGGTTCTCACAGACCAATATCTAACGTAAGAAAGGAAGCCTTGAACGTAAAAATGAGTGACATGCATGCTTGGGCGTCCGTTCATGAACGACTTAAACTCGTTCCGTTCTCGTTCACTTCGAAAACAACTCGTTCACGTTCCGTTCATTTCATACATGAAGTCGTTCCCGTTCTGTTCCCTTGTGAATGACCTGGAACGAGTCGTTCTTGAACGGAACGACGCCCAAACATGGTGACATGACATATGATTCAACGTGCTGTTTACTATCAGAAACCAGAAACCATGCTGAACTCATTTTTGATAAAATTGGATCTTCTTAGTTATTTTAGTCTCCTCAAATACAGTTAACCAGTACCTATACATTCATATGTATTAGTGAATGGAAAAGGTGGTAGGAAGACGACATAATTAGAGCTCTATCAGATCATACTATTTCAATAAATCATAATTTTTATTTTGAGAATGTTCAAATACAAAAATTCACCATAATTATAATCATGAATTCATGATCAGAAAAAACGCAAAATTCTGGAGAATGTCATATAAATGATGCTAATAAAAATGTAAATACACATATCTACACAGACCTAGACAAATTAAGACCCTGAAAAATGATGTATGATATTCTGTTTTTATTAGGTATATTTCATTTTTTAGATATTTAGCGTTAAGACTAATGAGGAGAATACTCTTTACGAGTAAATGAAGCAAACAAGTAGTAACGTAATTATATGCTTGTCGCTTCGTGAAGAGGAAGCATTGAAAAAGTGAGCAAAAAATTTTTTACTCTTTCATTTCTCCTTTCTTCCAAAAAATATCTGGTCAGCCTGATTAGCAAAGGCGGCAGTTTTCTGTCCGCCTATGGCGGTTCAAGTGGTTAATCCGCCACTGATTTCATGTCTGTGAGATCGTATAATACGAAGTATGTTGTATTCACAAAAATAGTGCTGATATTTTTTCATTTCATTCTTTGAATCCGGGGAAGACAGAGATGCTGAAACGTTGTAAACTTGGTGAATATAAAACTTTTGAGTGTTTTGCCTTTTACAATTATTGAAGGTAGATACAAGTTCCCACACTCTCTCTAGCCCCACATTTGCGTTGAACTACAAGAAAAGACGAATACTAATATTTCTGGGGCCAGTTAATGTTATAATGACATTGTCCACGCTAAAGACAAAAATTTGAGAAACACTTCGTTTAGCCCCTCAGAGTTATTCAGTAGGGCTCAAGAATTAGCAAGCTCACTTTCCCCTGATAGTCTCTAATTCTTACTTTGATGAACACCAGTTAGGAGGTTTCAAGTTTCTTTAGGTGAACGCGTGTACCAGACTATAGAGATAAAAATTACTCGTGGGATACGCCACACACTACTGGACATTCTTGTGTTTCTGCCAGGGTTGTCAATTTAAAGTTACATTCTCGACATATGTAAAGAATTAGTGTAAAGATTGTAAAAAATAGTAAAGAATTAATTTTTTAATATTAGAAGGTTTGATTGTTATAATATTTTTTGGGTGGGTATGTATAGACTAAAAAAAAGAACAGTACAAAAAATAACGCCTCAAATATATCTTTTCTTATTCTGAATAATTTGTATCAAGGTAAAATATAATGAACATGAAAAATTAATATTTAATAATTCACACTCACATCATAAATTTTTTTTTTTTGTAAAAAATTATTAAATTTATTTTTAAGAACAGTATGCATAAAATTGTTAAAAAATAAAATAAAAAAACTTTAAACTGCTTTCATATATTTAAAAAGTATCGCATTGATCTGTATCTTTCATTCTCAATGTGTGATATACTATTATACTCATACATGCAGTGACGCAACCAGAAATTTTCATTATTGGGGTGCTAGTACCTATTTCGTGTTGACTTGGTACCACCATTTTTTGTGTGCGTGGGGGGGGGGGGTGCAAAAATTAGTACAAACTCAACCTTTTATTTTTTACCTTGTTTTACTGTCGAATTTGGCTTAACACATAATATGAGGAGTTATCTGTCAAAAGGGCCCCTGTTGAGCGGAGGCCTTTTTTGCAGAGATGCCGATTTTCGAATTCTCCGTGTCTTACATTATTAGAAAACCCCCGCTCTATGTACCAACATATGATATTCAGCGAAATTGGCTCCAATAAATGATTCCAAACGCATTGTATTAACATTGATTCTATGCCGAAATGTGTACAAACTCGTCATATAGTCAATGAAACCAAGCATACGTTACATTCTATCACAGAGTGAGCAGTGAGTAACTCTATCCACGAAAATACCTATACCTCAGAAATTACACATTTTGGTTGCATTATGAGCAGGGAGAGACATCTTCGCAATTACATTAGCTTCAATCACATGAGAATTGACAATAATTCATCATACAGCGAGTTAGGAATTTTATTATTGTTTCATAAGTTGTATTAATGAGTGGAAACAAGCAAAGTAGAAGAGTAAATGCATAAAATTCACCAATATTATCATGGGAAAACAGATACTGATAAACCACGACATGTTCCACCACGCTATTTTTTCCATCGCTCTAAAAAGGGCTCCTGTCACTGTCCTTCTTTCTTAATTCATCCGTGTTTGTTTCTGAACGAACTAATTTATTAATCAGTCATTTCTATTAATGGAATCACAGTGAACACTTTTTATAATAACATATTTTTCAGTTAAATCAGTCTGAAAGCATTAATTTCAGCTTGAAAACTTTGAAGTGGTTTTTCTCAAAATCATAATTGCTGACAGGGGCGCTTTTGACAGATAACTCCTCATATGTATAATCACCTGTTCTTGAAAACTGGACAACGCTAAGACAACGCAATACGTGGAGATACAAACAACATAAAATTAAACATTTCTGTTTCCATATCGAATTTATTTGTCAATTTGGCAACTTGTAAGCTTATGGTACCTATTTTTTTGTTGAGATTTTTTTTTGGGGGGGGGGGGTGCGTTAGCCCCTATGCATTATTCAGCAAAAGGGAACCAACTAGCAAAATCCACTTTTTGAAAACACGTGATTCGAAGTTCAAGAGCCATGTAGAATCTATAGGGCGTTGCGTTTACTGATAAGCTTTTTTCTACACATTTTTGAATCGGGGGCCCAATTTTGAAAAATTCTACGTTTTACGCTCTTTCCAACGATACTAATAACTCATTTTGTTTACAAATGTTAGTTGGTTCCCTTTTGTTGAACAGCGTCTGTATGTGCAGAGTTGGGCAGAATAATATTCGAATAATGAATAATGAATAATTTATTCGTTATTCATAAGCGCATGAATAACGAATAACGAATAATTTATTCGTTAGTCATAAGTATGAATAACGAGTAGTCATTCATTATTCAGTAATCAGTATTCAATAACATCAATCACGTGAATAATGAAATCAGACCCATAGCCAAAGTGAGACCAGGGGGCGTTGCCTTCCCCTGGCGCAGTCATGTGCCCTCCCCCCCCTCTCCGAGAAAATCAGAAAAACTTTATTCACTTTCTAATTAGGTACCCCAGTAAGATTAGAGGAAAAGATATCCCCACCAAAAAATACTTTTACCCCCTCCCCCAAAGAAAAAATTCCCAACCAATGTATATTTTTACACCCTTCCTCTTCCCAACAAAAATATTTTTACCCCCACCAAAAAAATTTCCCCATCAAAGAAAATACCCCTCCCCACCTTAAAAATATTTCCCCCAAAAGTACTCCCCCCCCAAAAAAAGAATATTTTTCTATCAAGGAAAATACCCTCTCCCCATACCAAAAAATTCCCCCACCCACCCACACGCACACAAAATCCCCCTTCCAATATTTTTACATAGTCCTCTAATATTGGCGATTTTTAAAAAATACTTCAATTTTCGACTTTTTCTCCCTTGAAAACCTTATGTTGCCACCCCTCCCCGAGGCCCTTTTTGGATAAATTCTGGCTACGCCACTGATCCTCGTTAAATTTCTTGTTTTGTTACTGCGTCCGCAATGAATAACAAATGAATGACGATGATTGACGAATATTATTCACATCTTCATTTTACTGAATAATGATTGATGAATAATTTTACGCGTTGACGAATAATGAATAACGAATAATGATTGATCTGTTATTCACGATTATTATTCGAATAATGTCTAATTCGAATAACGCCCAACTCTGCATACATATGTACTTACAAAGTACAAACAATAGTTTTTTTGAAACAGAAACTCAATTGAAAATTTGAAAATTCGGTATCTCTTTGGTGATTCTCTAGAAAGTGATACTGATATTTTTGTAAATTTGTTACTCACCGGTGTGGTTTTAATCGTTGTGATGCCACACTTGCAAAAGTTCGGCGACATATATTGCATTCCGCCATCCACTTTGTTTTACTTACTTAATTTAGGTATACTTATTGGGGTAAAATTAAATTCAGCATAAACAGAAGTTTTTCGGTCTGCTTTACTCATTCTAATACAGTACTTTAGTAGGTATACTTTAAATAACTTATTTGAGAAAATTATTTTCCTAAACCATCTGAGATCTGATGATTATCTTATTTACCGGCCATCTTCATTATTTCTTTGAATAAGTTAATTTTTTGACTATTCTTTTCATTCTGTACACTGTAAAGAATTAAAATCATGTAAAGTTGACAACCCTGGTTTCTGCATATAAAATGACCTTTAAACATGCAGTAATCTTGAACTTCACATAAAATTAGTACTAGTAATATACCATTAATTTGAAATGAAAAGAAAAAAATCAGCGCTACCATTCTGGAGATATTCAGTTTAACAACTTGTTCCCCAAATTTGAGAATCATCCTGATGTACTGTTTTATATAATTACAAAGTTGGTAGCCCATTCTTGATCTTTTTAAAAGAAGGAAAATATTAATTTTTTCACTAAATAGACAAAAATGTACCTATACCTTCTTCTGTTGAGATAGCAGCTGGTGCCATTTCAATCCGGCTTTGTAATAAAAATAAAGGAGAGATAGGGGAATTTCATGACGCACCCTATATGTACCTCTGTTGGAAGGGGCTTTGTACTCAGTCGTCGGATGTTTGAAAACAACCAAATTAGACCTTCGTATTCTTCTCATTGTTACCTGTCAAAACGTGACAGATATAGTTGTTGCTCTGGAAGTCGGGTTTGCACTAACGGGTAGGTATATCATTGTCGGGATTTTCCGATGTGTATCTCGGTTCATTTGGCCTTCGAACTCGAACCGCCTTTCGCTCTATTCGCCCTTTGTTTTCTTCTTATTGTTATCTGTCAAAACGTGACTAACAACCTATAGTTGGTAGCAACGTTGTTGCTCTAGAAGTCGGGTATTCGTGAAGGGACAGGTATATCATTGTTGGGGTTTTCCAGTTCCTTTACTTTCGGATTTTACTGTCAATACCTAGTGTTTATCTGTGGGTCGGCGCAGCTGGTATTTCGACTTAGTCTAGTTTTAACTCGCCTAGAGGCAATACCTCTCACATGCTAGCCTGTAAATGCAGTGGTCACTGGGTCGGGATTACGTGTATGGCAGAAGAAGAAGCCAATGGTGTATTACTGAACTATAACGATCGAACCAAATTTATTCAGTCAGAGGCTTAGAGAAACACGAGTAAGTATGCTACATTTTTAATTCACTAATGTGCTATAGAATTTGGTTTTCGAATAACATAAATTCTCACAGTTTTCATTTTCCAACTTGTCAATTACTGTTTAAATTTCTTATTCGTAGATATTTTGTGAAACGGATGGACATCAATGTCAAAGAAGAGATGAGCGATGCAGTAGCAGACCAGAAAATAAGGGAGTGAAGAATTACTTGCTGAAAAAAACGATTATTTGAGGTATGCGCACATTATATTGCGAGCATATAGCCACCGTTTTTACTCCTTTCTTTTTATTTTTTTTTATTTTTGTGTTTTGAGTCAACATTTTTAATTTTATAATTTAGCATTTTTGACCTGTTTCTATTTCTGCATCCGTTCTTCTTCCCCCCTCATGAACAGGTAAGGTTACCTTAAAGATTCCACTTATTTATACGATGAATTTTATTTTTTCAAATAGGTATTGTAAAGTGTACGTTAGGATATTCCCTAAACCTCAAGTAAAACTACCCAATTACTGTAAAGCTGGTAGTGATTGATAAGGCCACTGTTTTTAAAGTTTGTGCTGTTTTTTTTTCTTCAAAATTTTCATTGAGATACTTCAAAGTTTTTACATTTCTTGTGGGAAATAATTTATCACATTATCCCCGTAAAGATTATGAATAAATTTCAAAATTTTATCTTGAAAATTTCATCCTCATGAAATATTCTACGATAAATTTCATTTCGTGAAATATTTTAATGTAATAATTTTCGAATTGAATGAACGTTTGTTTCGAAATTTTTTGGCAATAATCGAGTCGGGATTTTCAATTTTCAATTGCAGTTGGCAAAATGTAAAAAATGGCATTTTTGAAATTTTTATAGTTGTCCAGATCACTCTGCATTTGGTTTGGGCTTGAGAAAATTTCTATTGGTTCAATTAGTAGTCTTGGGGTTACTTTAGGGTTCCACATATTTACATGATCAATTTTACTTTTTCGAATGATAACACGCGCACTGGGATATTCCCTAAGACTCGGAGAAAAAGTACCCGGATACTGCTTCAGAGATAGAACTAGCCCGTGTTACAAGGACCTCAAATTTTGGTGTTTGGTTACTTCACAAAGTCTAGGCAAATGAAAATATAGAAAAGAAAAAGAAAATGTGTTATAAGTAGCCGGAGTTGATGTATATTGGGGAGTCCATCGAGTCTGGGGGGGGAAAATAAAATATACATGTTGCTAATTTTGTGATGACGAGCTGAGTCCAGTGCCGTCTTTCGGTAAAGTGAAGCCCAGGTCTAAAAGTTGTTAATGAAAACGAGGCCCCCTCAACTACGAGGCCCGGGGCTACATCCCCTCAAGCCTCCCTCTAAAGATGGCACCGGCTGTGTCCCACAGAATCAGTTTTATACAAATATTTTTAGACTTATTAAACCTCGGAAAATGTTTTGAACAAACAATATTGTTCTACATACAATTTTGTTCGCCGTTATCTCGTAACTTCTATAAAACACTCGAGGGGAGGGAAGAGGCGTTTCAAGACTTGTGGGAGAAAATTTTGGTCGTATTCCCTGAATCAAATTTTGATGACATTTCGGATCCAAGTTGTCATCAGACAGGCTTTCCAAATTCGGGAATTACTATCCCTGAAATATTTTCCTTGCTTCTCATTCTGTGAATGTCTCATAAATAACGTTAATTTTTCATATTTGGTTTAATTTCTAAAGACTTCGATAAAGAAATGTTCAAAATTTATGCAAGCTCGAAGTATCGATAAATCGGTAACAAGGTTTTCATAAATATTAAATTAATTTTTCGTATCTTTCTTCCTAACTTGAAAGTTGTGCCCTTTCCCTCCTTATGGTGTGCGAGTGTCATAAACTGCGCTAGCTGCCATATGAGTATCGTTTCTCAAGTTTCCTGCATTTTGAATTCCGTTTGAGAATTGATGTTCAGCTACCATAAAGATTACGATGTTTTGGGTGGGTGCGAGTGAGGATGGGTGAAGGGGCTGGGAAGTGAAAAAAAATATAGTATTAATATGGTCTGTTTTGAGTTTTGAGGTTGTAGAATTCTGACTGGACAGTACTTCCTGGATCCCATGTTAAGCACCTGCGGTGGGGGGCAGACATGAGGAAAATGTACTGGGGCAAGATGATTATCGTTTTCTGAATTTCGGAAATCGTAGATTTTATTTTCACACTGATGGCTGGTACCATGAAAATTGAGGCACTAAGGAAAGGATAGAGAGGGGGGTGGAAAAAAGTATAGTTTTGACATAGGTAGGTATCCTTTCTTGGAGTTTTGAGGTCGTGCAATTCGTTTTTGGTTATTGATTTCTAGCTTTTATGAAAATTGAGGTTCCACTGTGGGTATTTATAGATTACAGATTCTAATTTCACGGGTTCTTGGGGTCATAATATTCTGTTTCAACACTGCTTCTTAGTTCCCATAAAGATTCGTACGTGGTGTAGGAGGGAAGAAGCTATACAAGTGAGGTTCCAAGGCTGATTGGGGTAGGAATAATATTTCGGTTACAGTTTAATGAAGTTCCTTGGGTTTCCATTTAAAGTGAAAATTGAAGCGTTTGGAGATGAGGGTACTGGGACTGGAAGTTTAAAAAACGTACCATTAAAAGTGTGTATATGCGTACATCGCCATACGTCCCACCACACCATTATTCCCCTCTGTACTGATGCGATGCCTGAAAGGGTAGTTTCCGGTGCCGGGGGTGCGGTGTCTCAGGGGCCACTTTAGGATGCGTTCATCGCCATACATCCCACCACACCATATTTCCTTTGGATTCCGAGCATCATGGAATTCAATTTCAATACTGATCTGGAAATACCAGGAAACCATTTTAGTTTTTTTCCCTTTTTTTCTTCTTCTTCTTCTTCTTCTTCTTCTTCTTTTTCAACTTATACAAAATGTACACGAGGATATTCCCAAAACCTCAAGCAAAACAACCCAAATATTGTAGAACTGGTAGTAGAAGGATATGGCCAACGTTTTTAAATTTGGTGATATATATATTTCATAATTTCCATTGAAATGCTTCGAAAATATCAGATGGGAAATTTATCAATTTATGTCCATAAAGATTATGAATAAATTTCCAAATCTTATCTTGAAATTCATCCTCATGAAATATTCTACGATAAATTATCTTCATCGAGTTGAATTAAACTTTGTCTAGTGCAGTGGTGGACCGCCTATTCTGAATTTTCAAAGTCGAAATTTTTGTCAAATTTGACCATTTAGTCGGCATTCTGCACCAGTAGTCAGCAAGTAAATTATTTTGACCTTTTTTTTTTTTTTTTTTTGTGAACATTTTTATAGTAAATTATTTTGGTTTTTTTTGGGGGGTGAAAATTTTAATAACTGTTGTATAGAAAGGTCTGTGTCATTGAGTCAGCATTTTCAACATTAGTCAGCAAAATGTGAAATTACGCAGTTTTCTTTTTGGTTTTTGTTGCTTTTTTTTTTTGTATATTGCTTGGATGAAATATTTTTATATTTGAGTTGGGATTTTAAATTTTCAATTGCAATTGACAAAATGTAAAAATGGCAACATTTTTTTCGGGAAATTTTTTGCAACAATCCGATTTGGCATTTTTGACGGATTCTTGTTTCTACAGCCTCCTCCCGCGCCGAAATGTCTCTATCCGCCCCTGGTCTGGTGATTGTCGAGATTCTGAGTTCAGCCTTCATGAAATTATTAAGCATTTCGAGTGTCTCATCCACAACTTGACCTAAGTGACTTTTTGATGGAAATTGACCTAAGTACACATTACTATTACTGCAGCTGTAAGCTATCAGCCTGTGGGAATAAAATATCAAATTATTTAATTTTCTGTCCGCTAGAAGGTGCATGTTGTTTGACCAAAGTACAAATGAGGAGGTATCTGTCAAAAGGGCGTCCGTTCAATGTATTTCTTATGGAACGGACGCCCTTTTGACAGATAACTCCTCAAATACATGGTTTTATCTCAAGTAATTGCTATCCCACTCATCAATTCTCTCCCGCCAAATGTATGAAGTGCTATCTCACTCAAGCCAGTTGTATTAAGTACAATTCAGTACAATTTTCTCTGCGCCAATTGTGTCCAGTACATACTTTCTTGGAGAGTGACACCTGTATTGGACAGTTAACAGCACTTTCAATTTTTCTCCGTCAGTGTATTCCTGAATATTGGTAGATTTCACCCTCCTACTCATTAGTACTTTTAAAAAATCCTTGGTGGGAAAAAATTTTTTCGAAGTTTGCATAATTTTCAAAACGCTTTAATGAAAAATATTAGATTTGTCTCTTAGGTTAAGTGTGTACGAGACACTCGATTTTTTCCCTTCTATTTTCTTTTTAAAAAAATAACTTCACATTTGGGCTTGAGAATTTCCACCAGTACAATTTTCATCTTGAAATTCATCTTTATGAAATATTTTTACGATAAATTTGATTTCGTAAAATATTTTAATGTAAAAATTTCCATCGAGTTGAATGAAATTTTGGGTCTAGTACAGTGGTGGACTGCCTATTCTGAATTTTCGAAGTCTAAATTTTTGGCAAATTTGACCAATTCAGCCGGAATTCTGCCCCAGTAGTCAGCAAACAGCTTATTTTGACTTTTTTTTAGTGAAAATTGTTATAACTGTGTCGGATAGAAAGTTTTGTATCATTTGAGTCAGTATTTTCAACATTAGCCCGTATTCCTTTTAGTGAAATTTTTTTAAATGTGTTGGATAGAAAATTTTGTACTTGAGTCAGCGTTCTCAACATTAGTCAGCAAAATGTAAAAATAACTGTTACTCAGTTTTTTTTTGTTTATTTTGTCTTGCTTGGATGAAACATTTTTGTATTTGAGTCGGGATTTTTAATTTTCAATTGCAGTTGGCAAAATAATGTAAAGATGGCAACTTTTTTTTCGGAAAATTTTTTGTAACGATCCGATTTGGCATTTTTGACGCATTCGTATTTCTACATCCTCCTTCAGCGCCAAAAGGTATCGAGATTCTGAATTCAGCCTTTATGAAATTATCAAGCCTTTTTTTTTTTTTTTTTGCTTTCATTTTCTTCAAAAAAATCACTTCACATTTGGGCTTCAGAATTTCTACCAATTCAATTAGAACGTTGTAGGTTACCTTCTAGGGTTCCACTTATTTACCTGATTCATTTTACTTCTTCAAATATTGTAAATCGCGCACTGAGATATTCCCTAAGCTTCATCAAAAAATTACTCAGATACTGCTTAAAAGCTAAACGACCTCAAATTTGGAATTTAATTACCTTACAGTCTGGGCAAATGAAGAGAATTAAAAAGTGTTTGATAAGTAGCGGGAGTTTGATATCAATTGTGGGGTCCATCGAGTCTCGGAGAGAAGAACATAAAATTATACGTGCTGCTAATTTTGTGATACGAACCCTCAAAAATGAAAGGGGAAGTGGCGTTTAAAGACTTGTGTGAGAAAACGTAAAATTTTGATCGTATTCTCGGGATCACAAATTTCAGTGACAGTTGGGGATCCAAATTGCCATCAGATAGGCTTTCGAAGCAAGTGTCAAAAATTACGCTAGCTGCAATATGGATATCATTTCTTAAGTTCCCTGAATCTTTGAATTTAGCTGTTTCTATGATTTTTTAAATTTTTTTAATGTGCTAGTCAAGGTGGCGCTTGCACTGGCTGCCCTGGCGTAGACCTGTTCTGTTCACTTGCCTACGAATTCTTACGTTGAGTTGAAGTTTTTACGCTGGATTTACACCAAAGTTACAAGCTAGCATATTTGTTAATATCATATTTATAATTTTACTGTACATTCAGTATAAATCAATTACTTACCCTCCTCCCCCTCCATGCATCCACAGGGATCGTGACGCTACTAGTCATCATTTGCTTGTTTACAGTTGATCCAGAGATCCTGTTCCGTGTTCCCGTGGGCGGTTGCAGATTACAGTAAGTATATCACATTTATCTAGAATTTTTGATGTATTATTTTGTCGTTTATTTTTTATTTTTTTGTTTACAGGTACCTCAGTAATTGTGATCAGTGTTTCGGATGGCGCTTGCTTGAGGGATAGGTGTCTAGGGGGAGAGTAAAGGTGGGAGAGAGGGCTAAAAGTTGGAAGAAAAATATGTTCGAAGAAAAATATCGTTACAAGTTACAAATTAATAAGGTTTCTTGGAACTTTGAAGTTGTAGAATTCTGATTAATTTCTTTCTGGGTTTCGTGGAAATTTAGGTACCTGAGGGGGGGGGGGGGGTTGAAGAAAATGTACTGGTGCAAGATTGCAAGATGATTATCTTTTTTTGAATTTCGGAAATATCGTAGAATTTGGTTTTGACGCTGATTTGCTGGTACCATGAAAATTGAGGCACCTTGGACAGGAGGGGTTGGTTCTCTTTTCTGATTTACTCTCAACTAGAGTCCTGGAATCCGCCGCCCTTTTGAGCATTACTTCAGAGACATCGGGGAGGCTGTTAGGGCTGTCTTAGCCCTCTACTCATCTTGCCGATAAACCGGCCTAGGTCGAAATGCTACGCGGGCTCGAACTCGGGACTTCCAGATTCCGAAACCAGCGCGCTATCTACTCGGCCAACCAGACCCCCAGGAGGAGGGGGTGTGAAAATGTATCATTTTGAGATAGGTATCGTTCTTTGGGTTTTCGAATTCGTGAAATTCGATTTTAACACTGATTTTCAGAAAGCAGAAAATTTGTGGCATCTAAGGGATGGCGTGTTCTGTTCCCTTGCCTCGAGTTGGAGTTTTTAACCAATTACTTACCCTCTTCCTCGCCCGTATACCCACAGAGATTGTAACGCTACTGGTCATCATTTGCTTGTTTACAGTTGATCCAGAGATCCTTGTTCAGTGTTCCCATGGGCGGTTGCAGATTACAGTAGGTACATCGCATTTATCTGAATTTTTGATGTATTTTGTCATTTATTATTATTGTTTTTTGTTTACAGGTACCCCAGTAATGGTGTTCAGTGTTCCGGATGACGCTTGCTTGAGGAATGGACTCACAAACTGCCCTTAGTCCAAAACTTGGGAACTTGTAGAAAATCTAAACAAACATTTCTTAACATAAGTAGTACAACGAAACATTGAACACTTCGAGTTCGTCCGGCTGTTAGCAGCAATAGTCATTTTTTATTATCTCAATTCTCAGTTTTGATTCAGGGAAGTTTGTGAATTTACTCCTCATTTGCTCTACTGATTGTGAAATCTCGAGTGATACTCACCTTCTGATTTTGTTATCTAAAACTGGGGAAAATGAATCTAAATTCAAATTAAGAAAAATATCGCGTACGCGATTAGTTAAGTAACTCGAGATTTTATTGTAGTTCTTGCTGCTGGAGTAAGTATGTCTAAGTGACAGATGCTTTACCAAAATGCAGTAAGTCCATGTTTTGGTTTTTATTTGTAGCCCCAAAACCTATCAATAACTTCCGTTTTACATGGAGTTTTCCTCCGGTTATATTTTCGCGAATATTTGGTTTTGAAAATGAAATTTGATCAGTTCAAATTGCGGCTAGCTTTAGCAGTTTTTCCTGCTTTCTGCACAATTTAGAAGTAGGGACTTACTGTGTTTTCGTACGACTTTAACAATGAAGAACACTTAGGAGAGGGATATTTCTTCTGAAAAATTCATTTTCAAAACGCAGCGAGGAATGTTTGTTCTTCGGGTTTACATTTTCGTGTATATTTCGGTAACAGGGACTTTATTTTCAAAAAGCTGTGCTCAAGTGTTCTTCATTTGAAGTCCTTTTCTAATATGTCCTGCTCCTTTCTCCCTTCTTCCCTCTGTTCCCCTTTCCTCTTGGTGTCTTTTCTCTCTTCTCTCCCTTCTCTTGTCTTCTAACCCTTCCTTCTTGCCCTACTTTTTTCACTTTTGATCTTCTTTCTTTTCTTCATCCTTTCCTTCTGCTCTAAGAATTTGCCTCCTTCCCTCACTTATCTTCATGTCCTAGTCCTTCTCTCTTCTTTTACTCTTCCTTTTGGTTCTCTTCCCTACGCTTTCTTCACTTGTTGTTCATTCTTCCTCTACAAACCTTCTCTTCCATCTAGTCTAAAATTTTTCTTCCTTTTTTCTCTGATCCTCAAATCCTAGTCCTCTCTCCTGTCTTCCTCTATCCTCTGCTTCCTTCACTCGTGGTTCCTTCCTCCTTCCCCCTTCTCTTCTCATTTCCTCTTTCTTCTCTTATCTTATAACCCTTCCTTCTTCTCTGTCCTCAATCTTCTAGTCTTAATTTCTTTACCTATTCCTTTGCTGTAGAACTTCTTTCTTTCTTCATATTTCCTTCTGCTCTCTTAGATGCTTCTCTTCTTGCCTTCTTTCCTTTTTTCATCCTTTTCTACTGCTTTAAGACTTTACTTTCTTTCCTTTCTCATCCTTCTGTCCTAGTCCCCTTGCCTCTCTTCCTCTATGCTTCCTTTTCCTTTTCTTCCTCTTGAAATCCTCCTCCTGTCCCGGTTTTTGTACTTTCCTTATCCCTTGGCTCTTTATAACCCTTTCCTTCTTCTCCTTGGTCTTCCTTTCAGTCTGTTTCCTTTCTCCATTTTTTCTCCTGCTCTAAGAATAGTTTCCTTTCCTTACACATCCTCATGTCCCAGTCCTTCTCTCTTCCTCACCCCTTCCTTTTAGTTCTCTTCCATCCACTTAGAATTCTCCGTCTTTTGTCCTTTGCCTTTCACTCTCTCTTCTTCATTTACCCTCCTCATTTTCCTTCCTCCCTCCCTTCCCCCTTCCCGCCTTCGCTGCTTCCTCACTTTCCTCCTCTCATGTCCTCCCATCCTCTTCTCCTCACCTGTTCTACCCACCTTTTCCTTCCTTTCTTTCTCCTACCTCTTCTTCATTCTCCTTCTCCCCTCCTACCACAAATGGCGGGAGTAGGAGGATGATAGAATGATAGGTGCAGATCCTTTCCTTTCTACTTTCCTTTCCTTCTATTCACCTTTGATTCCTTATCTCCTCATCCTTCGTCCTCTTTCCCATCCTCCTACCTTCCCCATCACCATATCCTCTTGTCCTCCCATCCTCTTCTCCTCACCTGCTCTAGTCCCCTCCCTCTATGAATGGTGGAAGTTGGGAGGAGGGCAGTTTCCATTTTCATCTGCTCTCCTCCTTTCCTGCATCTCTCCTTTCTCCTCTCTTCTCCTATCCTTTTGCCGAGTCCTATCTTCATTTTCTCCTTCTTCTCCTCTCCCACCTTCCTCCGTACCATCCCTGTTTCCTTCCCTTCTTCCTCCTCTCACTCCTTCCATCTCCTCCCTTTCTTCCTGCTTCCGTCCCTTTCTTCATCCTCCTCCTCTCTCTCCCTCCCATCCCTCTTTCTCCCTCCTCTCTCCTTAGGAGGATAGTGGAAGGAGAGAGTGGTGGAAGAGGACCAGCCAGGGAGAGCTGGAGGTGCTCTTCCACCTTCCTCCCCACCTTCCCTGCTTCCTTCCCTTCTTCCTCCTCTCTCTGTCCCTCACATCACTCTTTCTCCCTCCTCTCTCCTCAGGAGGATAGTGGAAGGATAGGAGTGGTGGAAGAGGCCAGGGAGAATGGAGGGGAGGAAGGAAGGTGAGTTGGTGCTCTTCCACCTTCCTCCCCACCTTCCTTTCCCTTCTTCCTCTCTCTCCTTACATCTCCTCCCATCCTTCTTTCTCCCTGCTTCCTTCCCTTTCTCCATCCGCCTCTCCTCTCTCTCTCCCATCCCTCTTTCTCCCTCCTCTCTCCTCAGGAGGAGAGTGGAAGGAGAGGAGTGGTGGAAGACCAGCCAGGGAGAGCTGGAGAGGGAAGGAAGGAAGGTGGAGAGGTGGACTGAGGAGAGAGAGCTGGAAAGGAGGAGTGCAGGGGAGTTTGTGGTATTCAGGTAACAGGGCCACCCCCCGGGCGCTCTTTTTCTCATTTTTCAACCACCCGCCCCCTCCCAGCCGCCCGCCCCTTCCCTGCCCGCCCCTCTACCGGCCGCCCCTCCCGGCCACCCACCCTTCTCCCCGGTCACCCACTCTCTCCCGGCCACCCATTCCTCCCCACCCGTCCACCCATCTCTCATCCCACCTCCTCCTTGTCCACTACATCTCCTTTCACTTTCCTTTTCCCTTCTCCACCGTCCTCCAGTACCTCCTGCCTTCTCTCTCCTCTTCTCCCTGAGGGATGGGGAGAAGAGAGAAGGAAGAAGGGAGAGAGGAGAATGGAGGAAGGGGCCAGGGAACGGTGGAGGAGATGGAACAAGGAGTAGAGAGAAGAGGAGAAGGGGACACAAGCCTCTCCTGCCTCTCCTCTCCCATCTCTTCTCCACCTTCCTCATCTCCTCTTCTCTCTGAGATAGAAGAAGTGGAAGGGAAGGTGGAAGGTAAATGGGAGAGAAGAAAAAGGAGAGTGGAATAGTGGAACGGAAAGGGACAGAGAGGATAGGAGAGTAGAAGGAGGACTATCACAAAACATGGGGGTAGAGAGAAGGACTGGAACACAAGGACAGAGATGAAGGGCGCGGAGGAGAGAGGGTGAGCAGAGTTCTCCTCTCCCCCTCGGGCTTCTCTCCTCTTCTCTCTAAGGGACGAGGAAGAGGAGAGAATGTACTAGGAGCGGTAAGGAGGAGGAACGGATAGAATAAGGGAGAGAAGGAGAGGATTGGAATGGAGGAAGCATCCTCCTGATGGAACAAAGGCTGTGACAGGAGTAGAAGGACAAGGAAGAAGCGGAGAAGGAGAGGAAAGAAGGAGGAAGGGCATAGAGAGGAGAAAGGAGGAGATTTGGAAGGGGAGGAGACAATTGATGAAAGAGGATGAAGAAGGTTGTAAGGAAGCAGAGGGAAAAGCACTAAGGAGTCAAATGAAAGGAGAGGGAAAAGCACTAAGGAGTCAAATGAAAGGAAGATAAGAGGAATAGAGAAAGAAACAAAGGAGAGCCGAAGGATAGGAAGGAATTAGAGAAGAGAGGAATTACAGGAGTAAAAAGGGGAGAGAGGGAGAAAGATACAAGAAGAAGGGAGAAAAATAAAGGAGAGCTGAAGAAGGAGAGAGAAGAAAGATTGGGAAAAAAGAGGAACAGAGGAAGAGGGAGAAAGATGTAAAAGGGGAGAGAAGGAAGGACCAAGGAATAAAACACAAGGGGAGATGAAACTGGAAGGAAACAAGGGTGAGCAGAAGGATAGAAGAAAAGAATTGGAGGAGAAGAAAGAAGATTACAATAGATACAAGAGAAAGAGCAAAGAGAGGAGAACGAAGGTTTGAGAAAAGGGGAACCGAAGAAGAGGGAGAAAGAAGTAAAGAAAGCGGAGGAAGGAAGGGCCAAGGAGTAGAACAAAAAGAAGAGAAAGAAACAAAGGAGAGCAGAAGGGAGAAGAGGATTACAGGAGAATAAGGAGGGAGGGCAAAACAGAAGGGAAGAAGAAAGAAGTAATACAAAAAGAAAAGGAGAAGCGAGGAGAGCGGAGAAGAACAGAGGAGTGAGAAAGAAGAAAGGAGCAGAAAGTCAAAAATAGGGGAGAGGAGTATAGACAAAAAAGGACTTCAATAATGAAGAACACTTGAGCGCATCTTTTTGAAAACAGTGCAAGTCCCTGTGACTAAATTCTCAGAAAAAGTCTCCAGATGTCAATTTTGATTTTTTTTCTTTGTGAGAAGTTAGCCGCAACATTACCTAATATTTTTGATACATTCACGAAAATATAACCCAAAGATCATTCTATGTGATACAAGCAACGAATGAACTCGCTGCGTTTTAAAAATTAATTTTTTAAAACAAATATCCTCTCATAAGTGTTCTTCATTATTGAAGTCGTTCGAAAACATAGTAAGTCCATATTTGTAAACTGTGCAGAAAGCAGGAAAAACTGCCTTTGCTACTTTTGTGAAAAGCTAGCTGCATTTTGAACTCATCAAATTTCATTTCTAAAACTATTTGCGAATATAACCCGAAGAAAACTCCATGTGAAACTGCAATTCATCGGAAATTGTTATTGATAGGTTTTGGGCCAAAAATAAAAACAAATTATGGACTTACTGCGTTTTGGTAAAGCATCTCTCACTTATACATACTTACTTAGTAACAAGAACTACTAATAGTAAAATCTCGAGTATATTGAGTATGCGTCCACGCCCTATTTTTCTCAATTTTGGATTCGTTTTCCTTAATCTTAGATTACCAAATTCGAGTGTGTAACTGTATTATACTCGAGATTTCATAATCAGTAGCAAATGAGGAGTAGATTCACAAACTGCAAAAATATTTTAGGAAACTACCCGCGAGAGGTAATCTCATATTCTTATCGCAACATGAACTCGGGTTATTATAGTGTCCATAATGTTTTGGACTAAGGGCAGTTTGTGAGTCCATTCCTCAAGTAGTCGCCATTCGGAACACCGGACACAGTCACTGGGGTACCTGTAAACAATTCATAAAAATAGTAAGTAATAGCATATCAAAAATACTAAATAAATAGGATGTACCCACGGCAAGGTAACGTGTCCTAATAAAAATCACCAGCATTTTGATAGTTGGTTGGTAAACTCAAAAATTCTACTCTTCCTCCTGGCTCCAAACGGAGTTTTTCCGTCGGTTTTATGATATTTTCATAGAAATGTCTATGAACATCACGGCATGTCGGGGGTAGGGGAGGCAAAGATTAAGATCAATGAGCACAACATGGCTGAAAGGGAAAATAATTTCCATGGAAATGTGGACCACTGAACTGAATTGTGACCATGAAGAGCTAAATCATACTGATTGGCTTCACACAATACACACAACTGAACTGAACTGAACTGAAATCAAGTTGCAATGTTGGTTGGAATTGGTGTCGGTCGGAAATAGGATGAGAGCCAGCCAATAGACCCAAATTTGGGGCTCAAATTCGTGTCAAGTTAGAAATCTGATTATATTCAGAATCAGCGCCCTGGAGAACTCCTATGGCGATACTTCATTCAATATGTTCCCATTTAAGATTCCAAAGTTGGGGAACGTTCCATTCCCTCTTTTAGGGGAGATAATGTTTTTCCAACAGAAAAGAAACTAGACTCCAGCCCTTGAAGATCACCGAATGCTATGACCCCAAAAACCCATGAAACCATGATAATCTGTAACGTGTACATTCTTTCGTAACCCCAAACCAGGGGCGAAAATAGAGTGAGAACTTTGGAGGGCTGAAGCCCCAGCGACTAAAATAACTTTCTAAAAATCTAAAAATCATAGCCACCCCCCCCCAAAAAAAAACAAAAACACAAATAATAGATTTTTCTCGGTAATACTTCCTTTGTAAGAAAAAGAAAGGTCTTACTGTATTAAAAGTAATTTAAAAATAAAATTTAGGGAGGCAAATTTTAATTTTGAAACGGGGAGGGACTTAGCCCCATCTAGCCCCCTGTTATTTTTGCTCTTGCCCCAAACCCACCTTGGAACTTTCATAGAAGCTGAAAATCAATGCCAAAAACGAATTTCACGACCTCGAAACCCCAAGAAAGGATACCAATCACCAAAACTAATACATTTTTTTCGATCCCTTGCTCCCTATCCTTCCCAAAGATTCAGAAAACGATAACCGTCTTGCATCGGTAACTATGGGACCCAGGAAGTACTGTCCAGTCAGAATTTCACGACCTCAGAACTCAAACAGACCACATTAATCTGTGACGTGAAACGATACCTATCTCGAACCCATAATCTTTTCAGTTTCCACCCCCACCACCATCTACCCAAGACACCTTAACTTTTTAGGGTCGCTGAAAATCAATTTTCACCCGAATTTAAAGATTCAGGAAACTTGAGAAACGATACCCATATTGCAGCTAACGCAATTTTTGACACTCGCTCGTCCTGGGGAGAGGAGAGAGCAACTTTCAAATTAGGAAGAAACAGATACAAAATATGAATTTAATAGTTCTGAAAACCTCGTTACTGATTTATCAATTTTTATTTCATGCCTGCGCAAATTTAAAAAATTTTTTAACGGCTTTAGAAATTAGACAAAACGTGAAAAATGAATGTTACGTATTTATGTGACATTCGAGGGATGGGGAAGCCAGGGAAATTTTAGGGAATTTTAGGGATGGTTGGGTACTGAGATTGGAAAGCTTGTCTGATAACCTGGATCCCAAATGTCACAAAAACTTGCGATTCCGGGACGGGGAATACGACCACAAAGTATTACGTTTCGCACACAAATCTTTAAACGTCTCCACCTCCCCTCTTCTAAGATTGTCACAAGATAACTCCCAACCCGATTACTGTAAGTATAACTTCACAAAGAGCAATATTTTTGCAAAACATATTTCCAAAGTTTAATAGATCGCAAAATTTTGGCAGAAAACTGATTTCAGGGGGCTCAGCCTGCTGTTACAAAGTTAGCCAAACGTATATTTTATTTGTTTATTATTATTATTATTTTTTTTTTGAGACTCAATGAACCCCGCAATTCAGATCGAACTCCCGCTACTTATCAGATATTTCTTTTTAATTTTCTTTATTCCTCTGGACCAGGGGTTTCTAAACTACGGCCAACTGGCCAAATGCGACTCGCAAACGGATTTTAAGCGACTCGCTGGAAAATTGTTACGTAATAAAATATTTGGCATTTTGAAAATGTATTCCTAGTTTAGAAATTTCAACGTCAGCTGCAGGTGAAATACTAGTCTACTTTTTACTTTTCGCCCTTTGTTTTCTAACCCCCTTTACCTAGCGTCAAATTCAAATCAGCTGTTGACAGGCAGCGGTAATTTTTTTTCCAACCAGCAGCATTCCAAACTCCCCCCCCCCTGGAATATTGCTGGCCCGCCGGGCCTTCTACAGTTTTCAGTATGGCCCTTGAGCAAAATTGGTTGGAAGTTTAGGAATACGTGATGTAGGGGAGACTGGGGAACAGTGTAACACTTTTCGTCCATTTTGATCTGTGGACTACGAATTAATTTTGAATTCAGACTTTAAACACCTCACTTGAAAGGATTAAAATTGATTATATTAATTTTTATATTAAAAAAGTATTTTATTATATAATGATTTTTATAATATTGATAAATTTTTTGGGGTATTTTTTAGTTAAATTTATAATAAATTAATAATATTATTTATAATAGTATTTTTAATATTTTTTCAATAAAAAACATTATAATAATTGTTTATTATGAAATATTATTATTACCAATATTAGTTTCAATTAATTTGGATAGGTATCAATTTGAACGTTTAATAGTTTGATTTTATTTATTAATTTATTTATTATTTTTTACTTAACCTGTTTTAATAGAAAATTAATATAAATAATTTTTTTGCAAATAAGTCTTTTGGATTTTTACAGTTTTTAAAAAAGTAATAAATTTTATTAAATTGGAATAAAAAAATTGAAATTAATTAATTTTTAGAATAATTTTTTATTATTTGAGTTTTTTTGAGAGTTTTTTATTTAAAAAAGTTAAAACAAAGGATTTTTTTAAAAAACAGAAAAACAAGGGAAAAACAACTTGTTTAAAAAAAAATACAATAGGATTAAAATTGATAACATTTTATTGGTGTTATTACCACCGGAAAATGCCAAAACCTGAAGAATCTAGAAATTATTTTAGCTATGTACTTTTTTGTTACACTGTACCCTAGTACCTGGGTACAGTCTAACTGTGTAACACTGCCAAAAAGTGTTTAGCTTGGAAAACGCCAGAGTTTTCTGAATAATAGATCCAAAAATCTCTTGGTACAAGGTACAAACTACAGTTTTATCAAAATTAGCGGATACTGGGCATATCAAAATGTAAATATTTCATAAGCAGTACACAGACACATGGATGAAATAAATACTGTTAGACACAGACGTATGGAAGAAAAAAGTACTGTTATACTTGTTCCCTGTTACACTGTTCCCCATCACATAATTTTATCAAGTACGACACATTGTCGAAAAACTATCAAGTCAAATCCAAATTGTACTGCTCGATTAAAAAATGAATACTTTCCCTGTAATTTTTGTATATTTAGATCGTCAAAAGAATAAATTTTAATGAGAAAAATCTTGATTCAAAAATATTTAAAATTACAGCGGAGAAAGACCAAAAAATCAATTAAATTATTTTTGGTATAGGTAGATGAAAGTCGAGGCATTGCATTTTTCCTCCCACATATTCCTTTCTAAAATTACTATCTAGTAATCAAAACGGCAACATTTTATAGTGTTATGAAGCAATTTAATGATCACTGTTACACTGTTCCCAGTGTTACACTGTGTTTCCCAGTCTCCCCTATACAAATTCAAGGACATGAAAAAATTGATGATTGATTTTATCAAACTGTAACAGTCGAAAGTTTCGAGTTCGGGTAGGTTTCTTTCTCAGTTTCCAGAACTTTTGAATTATTCAAAAAATGCGTTCATCCCATAATATTTCCCACCTATGGAATTTGTCAAATATTGCATTTTTACAGGGAAATGTCCTCGAATCCTGTAAAAAGACGTGGCTGGTTGCAGCAGCGACCCACAAGTGAATGAATTTAGCGGTTTCTACCGTTTTAAGAACACAGAAAGACGAAAAATGGGCTTTATATGAAAGCTTCAAATGCTGTGTGCGATGTACCGAAATCAACTCCAAAAGATTGAAGAAGATAAAATTACAATTTTTGTACTACATGCTTAAAATTTGTTATGCGCTTCGTCTAAATAAATCTTTTACACGATGAAAGGTATGAAGTTTTTACGTTTTTTTGAAATATTTGTTGGTGAACGATATCAGGAGCCCATTTTTCAAGAGTCCCATTTTCGTACATTTAAAAAAAAATACAACTGCTTCTCCTCGAAATGAAATTCTGGCCCAAAACAACGTGAAGTTGAAGCTAAAGATTCCCTCTACACACTAAATGTCTTGTAAGTGCAATTTTTCGGAGTTTGAAGAAAGGGCGAGATTTGACGTGATTTGATGTTTCTACCTTATTCGTGAGATTAGTCAACGGCCAAATCAAATTGATACAAAAAAATTCAAAAAAAAAAAGTTTTGCCATTTTTAGATTTTGCTAACTAAAAATTGAGAATCTCCGACTCAAAATACGAGAATGTTTCATCCAAGCAATACAAAAATGAAGAAAAAAAGTTATTTTCACATTTTGCAGGTTAAAATGCTGACTCGAATGGATAAGAATTTTCCACCAAACACAAAAAGATTTTTATTGAAAAAAAGTCTACGAAATAGAAATTTTTTCTGAAATGAAATTTATCGTAAAAAAATTTCATAATGATGAATTTGAAAGTTAGAATTTTGAAATTTATTCAGAATTTTTATAGTGATACCTGCCGTATAGTACCTGTCAGACAGGAATAATTAAAAATTAATTTAGCAATCCCTGAAACCTATTTAAAACAACGTTCATATTGCATTTCATAAGACTTTTGAACTCCTACCTCCACCTGCTCACAGCAGTAATGACGGAAGGTGACGTGAAAGGGAAAGGGTTCAAAGCTCAGGACATTTAAACGAGTAAAAGGGTTCATTTATCTCTCAGAAGTGGAGTAACAAGCAAAAAATCTTGTAAATCTCTAAAAAAAATTTCAATTTTTTGCTCTTCATCTCATCCCTACTCCCCTACCCCAGGTGCCTCATGGTATAGTTGAATATCTATCTCTTCCTTGGCACTGATGTCCATCAGAAGCGTAGCCAGGGGGGAGCAATTTTTCGCCTTTAAAACACGTTTTTTCGAAACATTTTCGCTCGAGCAGAAATTTTACCTTCATGTTCATAAATCGGCGATTTAAAAAAAAAAAAAAAACAACAATTTACACCTTTTTTTCCGTTGAAAGTCTTACTTTGTCCCCCTCCCCCCTTGGGAAAATCCTGGCTACACCACTGGTGTCCATCTGTTAAACGAGTATCTGCGTATTAGAAATCAAACAGTAAAGGCAGATATAATAAGTCTCACGAAAAGTTCTTTTACAAAACTCCTACAATTTCTATTGAAATCCCTCAAAATCATCATCATTAGTTCGAATATACTGAGGCGCATAAAGAGGTATAAAATGAGAAGAAATAGTTTCACAGAAAAAAAGTTATACATAAAAACAAATTAATAAAAACAAGAAATTCAAGACCTGAGACATTTTACAACATGGTGTTGTGAAGTGCCTCATCCTACGTTGTAAAATGTGTATTTTTTTCTTTTCCTCGTTTCTTACTTTCGAGCGGGTAACAGTTTTGTGGACTTATGCAAAATTAGTGTGAGCTAGATTTCACCATTTTGGTCACATAATTACACACCAAAATTATTAGTAAGTGATAAGTAGGGCAGGGAAAAATATCCTTTTTTCCCCCTCCAAATATGCAAATATATGCATTTATTTTTTACATAAGTACTTCTTTTTCCCATTTATTCTCACCTTTTTTTGTTTTTCATAAAATCGTATTCATAAAATTAAAACACTTTGGCAGATGAATTTCACAATAAGTTCTAATCAATAGAACAAAGACATATTTTTTCAAATTTTCAAATAGAAACTTGGAGACCGCTGAAATGCATTTCTATATATGTAGAGTGATTCCAGAGAAACGCTTGTTAAGTAATCAGAGCAATATGAAACATTATTTCAAGAAATGGTGGCCACGTCCATTACCCGTTTTCATTTGCATTTTAATCATTTCTTGAGTATATTTCAAAAATTTTCGAGATTTTAACCTCTTTACTAGTAAAATTGTCTATATATGCAAAAATATGAATTTACTTTCATTCACGAATATGCAAAAATGTGCATTTTCAAATTTGGTATGCAGACTTAGGATATAAAATGTAAAATAAATTGCTCAAGTTTAAGCGGCAATGTAAGAATAAAATATGCATTTGCATATTTCTCCCTGCCCTAATGATAAGTTACGTATTTCAAAACTGAGGCATTTTTCAATCCTTCTAACTGAAATATCAGAATCCATAGGATATTTTCTGCCACAATCGTTTCTACAACATACAACCTTCACAACAATATAAAGTTTCTAACATTTCTGATCAAATTCACCATCCCAGAACAAAAAATCCGAATTCACGATTTAAAAAAAATTACTGTTCACGAGACCAGTTTTCTAAAATTCTGAAGCCGTAACATTAGTATTCAAGTATCAGTTACACATATCACCAGTCATTATACACATCGATACATGTTGTGTCCAAATTCCAGCCATGTTGCGCTATTAGCCCATGAAATACAGCTAGTGAGACTTATTACATTTGCCCCTAATTGGCAAATCGATAATGAAAACTGTGCGAGTTTCTTCAAAAACCAAATTCTACATCACATTAGCGAATAAAAAATAGTAGCGTACTTACTCATGTTTCTGAGCCATTGACTGAATAAACTTGATTTGATGAAAGTTAAATGATACATCATATCGTATACTTCTTCCTCTGCCATACACGTAAACCAACCCAGTGACTGCTGTACTCACAGGAAAGGCCGTGAGCGGTGTTGCCTCTGGGCGAGTTAAAAGTAGACTACGTCGAAATACCAGCCGTGCCGACCCACAGATACACTAGGTATTGACGGTAAAATCCGAAAGTAAAGAAACTGGAAAACCCCAACAATTATATACCTGTCTCTTTGTGAATACCCGACTTCTATTGTTGGTCACGTTTTGACAGATAACAGTGAGACGAAAAGAAAGGGCGAATAGTGCGAAAGGTTCGAGTTCAAAGGTCAAATGAACCGAGATAGACGAAATGGAGAGTGTAAGGATTAACCGCGTAGTAAAAAGGTCGAGTCCCAAGGTTACGAGGACGGACATACTACGATCGTAGCGAAAAGGAGATTCACAAATCCATACTCGGTACCTACAGCGCAGATCAGTTAGGATCTGATACCAATCAAGTATATCTAGTCTGCGGTAACACAATGCGCAGGTCCTATTACGGCCCTGGTTAATTGGTGAACTTCACCAAATTTGGACCAGTTTGATGAAACTAAACAACGAACTCGCCATGACAAATCACTCTTTATTTTAGATACACGGGCGATATTACACAATGAATACAAAAAATATTATGTTTACAAAATTTTCCAAATATTGATATGTACACGAATAGGAAAAAATAAATCTATTACGTATAAAAGCTGAGTGAGTTCGACAGATGTCCAGAAAAAACAAGCTCTTTAAGAAACACTGAAGCTCTCGGCGGCACATACCATGAAAACCCTCAAAGGTTTTATTCCAGCTATATCGGGAACACAGTACCGTCAAACTCGTTTACATTACGGTGTCAAATTATGATAAAAAGGTACATGGTAAAATATATAGGTAAAAACGTAATAAATTTGAGAATTAAAAAAAGAAAAAAAAAGAAGTTGAAAATATATTCCTTAAAAACGCACGGTTAAAAAGAAAAAAAGTTCGTCGAACAGAATAAAACATCAACATTTCGAGTACATCAGCGATGAAAACAAGACCTCGAGATATGACAATAGTTGACAATAACGACTTAAGCATCCTCAAATCAGGATGGCTCGAACAGGTTTATACCGGTTAAGTCTGTTTCTTCAAATCACGAACATAATATGTAGTCGAGCGAGTGCAACCCCAATTTCCTAATTTAATACGAAATAAGGATTATACATTAGGAGTCTGCAAGTGTTTCACAATACTTCCGTCCACTCGATTAAATAATACAAAAGTACAAAAAAATTTCATTACACCGACATCGAGAGAATAAAATGAAGAGACGCACGTAGGCGGCCAACGCCATACGTACGCGTATTATTCGTATTAATATAAATAAAAATCACAGCCAAAACAATAAAGAAGCATTGCTGAACACACAAAATATAAAAATATTTAAGCACAGAGTATCTCATTAAAAATGAACACAAAGTAAATCGATATTGACATTTTTTCCTCCTTCCTCTTCAAATTTGCGAAATCGTAACACACGTTGTACCTCGTTAAAATTTCATAACATGGAAAATATCCCATCGATGGTAACAATAAGCTTCCAACTCTCCGCCGAGTGCGGTTGTTACGATGTAAATTTTCACGCGAACGCGCTCTCAAATTTGAACCCGAATTGTTTTTATAACGAAAATTTCAAAATTGAAGCGCGAGGACTTGGTTAGAAAGTAAATTGAAAAATCGTACAAAAATTGGGAAGAAAAAAGAATTTAACAAAAATATGTTTTACATGTAGAAAATACGAAATTTGTAAAATGAATAAAAAAAAAACGAAGAAAATTATCGAGATACAATAAAATGAAGAGTTTGCGCCATCACGGCAAGATGACGAGAAAGGAACTGTACGAGACTATTTTCATTTACATTCATATTTCATTTTTTTCCCTTCTTCCGAAGGTCAGAATAATCCGGCGTTCTTCTTCAGGTTCGTTTGCTTCCACGACGGAAGAGCGGCGAATTCTTCTTTTGTCACATTCAATATTTCCTTAAAATAATAATAAAAAAAGGAGAAATATTAAAATGAGTAAGTGGGAAAACAGTGTAAAAAATATTAAAAGGAATAAGTGAAAAACCAGTGTAGATAGTACAGCCAAATGGTAGGCCTATGCACAGAAAAACTTGATTTTTCTAACGTCTTTTTCATTTCATAAACCTAATTTATTATACGAAACTTTTCAAATAAAAAGCAGGTGCTCTACTTTCTTGGCTGATTCCACATCGACGTTTTCGGCACACCCATCCCCCGACCCCCTTTCCACACCTTGAGGTCTCACTCGTATTTAGGCGAAGCAGAATTCTCGTTAGCTAATTTAGGACCAACTACAAGAGTTCACGGATTGTTCAGTTAGAAGAAATACGCAGCCTGTGGACCAGTTGAAGGAAAAGAATGGAAGGCGGCTCCTTTCGAGACAACTTTTCACAAGTCCGCGAATTTGAGCGGCTGGAAAATTCTCCTACACAGGTGGCTCTACTGCAGGATTACTACTCTAGAGGAAAAACTAAGGGCCCGGAGTCGGAAGGTTTAGTAAACCAGCTAAAAAGAAGCTCTTCTCTCAGAATATCGCCGTTAAAACTGTAGAATAAAATCTTCCGGTGGCAAACTGATATGACGGAGGGAGGGGCAAGGGCAATTTTTTCTTCCTTCTTTTTCTCAGAACTGAAAATTTGAAGAATCCTACTAATGATATACTCTGCTAAATGACATCATCCTTTCTCAGAATCATCATTATAATCGGTCCTCACGTTTCATAGCTGAAGCCAGCGGGGAAGGCAGTTTCTGACGCGCGATTTTTAGGGTCGGCTAAGAGTAGCCAAGCCTACTGCAATCACTATTTTTCTTCTCAATTCAGAGTCACAGTTCAGTTCAGTAGCGCGTCATTTCAGATGTGTGGTTTTTGGCAGTGTTCATTAATCGGAGTTAGAGTTCAGTTCAGTGGCGCCTTATTTCCGGGAATGTATTAAGAGTCGGTAACAAGCCTCCTGCGGTCACTTTTTCTTTTAAACCTTCAGTAGTGCTCATTTTAAACTTTATCTTCATTACTGTGCGAGCGTCATTGTCAATGAGCCAACTGAGCCAAGCAAATGCAATGAAAACAAGCAGCTAGCTGCTGGAAAAGGGTCGGCTCTCGACTGAAAAATTGAATGCTGTTAAGCGTAATAGAACCAACCGACCATCAGTTGACAACATGAGTTATTATAGTATCGTTGGAAAGAGCGTAAAAAGTAGAATTTTTCAAAATGGGGGCCCTCGATTCAAAAATTTGTACTCACATTGAAAAAAGCTCATCAGTAAACGCTGTGTAACATATAGTTTCTACATGGCTCTTGAACTTCGAATCACGTGTTCTCAAAGAACAAGTTTTGTCGGTTGGTTCTGTTACGCTTAACAGCGTCCAATTAGAGACTAGCCTACCTATCTCTTACTGGCAGTCGCTGGAAAAGATACCAGGAAAAAGAGCTATTGGTGATCATGTTTAAGGTCTTTTGTACCCGAACATAAGAGCTGATAGATGAAAGGTAACTGGGATGACACTACACACACACTAACAGACATGACAAATTCAAAAGGCTTCAAACTGCGAAGCTGCAGAAGATTTCAACTGATTTCTAATTCAAGTAGCAATTCATCAACAGATGAAACACCAACGCTACTCCTAGCCGACCCTAAAAACATCAAGTGATTAGCGAACATTATTTATCCACTTCTAAGGGAATGAAAGCAACGTAATATTTACGCTAGGAGATTCTCTGTTCGCTTGATAATAATTACCCATACGTCCTGTGACTGATTTTTATCTGAATAATGTTACACGCTTGTAGGTTTATAGGATGGCAAGACATCGGTACAAACAATTTTCACTTCAACATACTGATTTACTGATAACTTCATTACATGCTACATCAATCATCGTTCTGTATAATTCCATTGAATCGAACCAAGTAAACTTTCCTGATACTCTTATCAGTAAGTTTTCCAAGGAATAATGCGATGTGGATTATAAAAGTATTAATGGTGATTTTGGTATTCTGTTTTAGGTTTCAAATAGTGAAGCTTCCGCTTACATACACTTGTTTCTGGATTCCTGCTCAGGGTGTCTACCAAATTTATCCCCCACAAAAAAATTATCTCCCCCCCCCAAAAAAAAAGAGTTTACTCCTCGTTTTATCCCCTTCCCCTCTCTCCAAATATTTTTACCTCCCTCCCCCAATATTTTTACACCCCCATCTCCCCCAGTATTTTTACAGTCCTCTAATATTTGCGATTTTCAAAAAATACATCAATTTTCGACTTTTTCTCCCTTGAGAATCTTATTTTGCCCCCGGTCCCCTTTGGGAAAATCCTGGCTACGTCACTGATTCTCGTTAAAGTTTTTGTTTTGTTACTGCGTCGAACGTTTTATGTTTATTCTGTGTCAATGTAAGCAAGCACTATGTTCGCAAATAACATTTCATTTAAAATTGGGAAAAATACCTAGGTATTAATTTTTGTCGATTTTTATATTCGTTCCATCTGCTTTATATTTTCACAAGGTAGGAAATTGTGCAACGTTTTCTTTCTACCAGTTAAACCCGGTAAACCTAGTAACCCGGTACTTTACCCAGCCCCTCGCGAGATTTAAAAAAAAAAAGTTATTGCTGGGTGCTACCTGGTAACCCGGTATACACTGTACCTAGTATCGGGTGGTATTACATAACTGATAATACCGGGTACCGGGTATGAAAACTAGGTAGTATAAGTCTTTTACCGTGTTGTTACCTACCCGCTGCAGCACTCTGGTAGATACTTCTTTCAGAGAAAGTGTTTGCTGCCCAATTGCAGTCTGTAGTTTCGCAGTTTGAAGCCTTGAACTTACTATGTTAGAGCCCTATAAACACAAGTACTCGCACACGCCATTCTGGAGCCCATCGTGCCCGTGGATGCCGAATCCGACTATGTGGAGCGTACCGCGTAGTCAATTCGGCATCGACGGGCACGATGGGCTCCAGAATGGCGTATGCGAGTACTCATCATGTGATGTGTCAAGTGTGCCTGTAGTGTCATCTTAATAATTACGTTTCATCTTTCAGCTCTTATGTTGATAACAAAAGAAGAAAAAAGGCTTATCTATAGGTCTTTCCCCGCCCCCTGACATCACTTCCAACGAGTGTAAAGCAAGCTATAAACTCAAAAGCGACGAACTCAGAGGCGAAAAGGGGATGGAGAAGGAAAATTTGCCGACAAATAATTTTGAACTAAAAATTTGAAAATCTGCTGATTTTTCAATCAAAATATTTTTTAATTGAAAAAATAAATAAATAAACAAATAAATAAACAAACGTTCTTAAAACATGAAAAATTTAAATGTACAGTTTCAAAAATTTGCCAACTGCCAAATTATTGGGGGTGTTTCACCCCCAACCATAGTTTCGTCCCTGCACACGCAAACTGGAACTTTATGCCCCAAGCACTCACACTTACACAAATGAGCATACCCTAGTCTGGGAGGGTAAACTAAAAGGATATTAGGAATACTTGAGGGGAACACGCAACTTCTTTTACACATTAAGGTGGTCGTTATTCACGTTTGGTGGTATTTTTTTCTGAATTTCCTCTGATTCGTCTC
The DNA here is from genome assembly GCA_031841125.1 of Acanthococcus lagerstroemiae. NCBI lineage: Eukaryota > Metazoa > Arthropoda > Insecta > Hemiptera > Eriococcidae > Acanthococcus > Acanthococcus lagerstroemiae. Next base: position 40,296,790 of record CM063110.1, read on the forward strand.
CTAAACTCGTTCAACAAAACAAAACAAAGCCAAAAAAAAGCTTGTTTTAGGTCAATCGGATTAGGGTAATCCGTGCCACAAGCTCCCTTTCGTTCTTGGGGGAGGGGGAGGGGGGAATGTTCCAGACTAAATTTCCCTCCTATATATTCACCATGATCAAAGCCCGTAAATTAAACAATAGAACATTTGCTATTTGACATTGAAAAATAAGTCTTTTGCTTTCAACTTTCAGATTTTAATAAAATGTTCAACTTTCTCAAATTTAAGTCTCTCTAGGTCAAACAGAGAATCTAGTAAAAACAAAATAAGTCATTGAAATCCGAAATTCAATGTTTGCTACCGACTTTCAGATTTTCGAAATTTCTTTTACATTTCAGCTTTATTTCAACCTCTTTCAGATACAAGGATGTACCCATGGTGGTAAACTCACCCCCCTCCCTATAGGAATTTTTCACTCAGCAGTTTGGGAAATTCACCATTTCAGTCAGGTTAGTTGGTAAAATACAATAAGTTTAAAAGTGTGTTTTTTCCCCCTTTGCTTTGATACTTAAGAATTGAGTTGAGAAATTGGAAAAATCTAACAAGTCAAAAAGTTTTTCTTCATTTGCTTTGATACTTAGGAATTTTGAATTGAGTCAGTTGGGACTTTCATAATTTTTACCCCCCTCCCCTCCCCATTCAGGAAAAACTCTTCGGTACGTCCGTGTTCAGATAACGTTCGATATTCAGCTTGAAACCTTCGGCTTTTGATTGACTAGTTTAACAGAGATCCAGAGTACTTCATTTTCAGAAATGAAATTTGACTTTCAATTTGGGGAGGTGGAGAAGAAAAATTTGTCCATAACTATTTTTTTTAAACTAAAAATTCGCTGACAAAAATTTTTTTTTTAATTTAAAATTTGCCAATTTTCTAACAGAAATATTTTTTAATTGAAAAAAATAATAATAAACAAACAAACATTCATAAGAAATGAAAAATTCAAATAAACAGTTTCAAAATTTGCCGGCTGCCAAATTATTTCGGTAGGAAGTTGTTTCAACCTCCACCCCCCCCCCTCTAGTTTTGTCCCTGGACGAACTTGAACGCAAAGCTATATAAAGAGACTTTAAACGTGACTACTGATAGGTCCTTTTTCCTGAACAGATAAACTAGTCTCTAATTTTCCAGTCTAGAGCCGACCCTCTTCCAGCAGCTAGCTATTTGTTTTAAATTATCGTCCCCACCAAATAGCCTTACACACGTGAAGCCAAGGTAGGTGGGGACATGATGGAAAATACGAAGTACACATATTATTTTAAAAAGGTACAAAGAGAAAGAGCGAGAGAGAGAGAGAGAGAGAGGGGGGCAAAAAACAAATCAATAAAAATGAATAACAATAACAATAATAATAATAATTTCAGTAAGGACCATTAATGGGATGGGGGAAGGAGGTAACCGACGACAGGGGTCATTAAAGAGGGGGAAATGGGCTATTAAACTGTGTATAAATCCTTCACAATAGAGTCTCTGAACTCGTACCTTCCCATACTCGTATGAGTTGTCTAATTTCGGATTACGCTGTGCCAAGATATTATATGTTCTAAAAGTGTTGTTACGTTCAGTCGTGAAGCCATGTTGGAAGAGGAGAATAAGTCACTGCTTCGAGAATGAAAAGAGGGCACTTTTATGCCTGTATGAAAGAGTACCTACTTGAGATTCGTTTATTCTACCTCTTAACATGTCCCACAGGGAAGCATTTTCAGCCGTATGTGCGTCTATTTTTCAGACTTATGATTTCAAATATCCAACTAACAGCTCATTACACTACACAACAGCATAAAAAACAATAGTATGCGATCATATGATTTTAGCTATATTTCGAATGCTCAATACGATGGCGTTAACCATTTTTCTCGAGAACGTCTCGTTTTCCACAGTCAGAATTAAAATTTCATCAAAATTTTCTTAGTGTCCATGTTAGAGTGGGAGTGAACTCGATAAATTCTATATTTAGAGCGTGCCAATTCACAATTTCTTCCTTCTGTAGTCCAGAGCGCTTTCAGCTGTTATGCCATCATGCCCTAACACTTTTCTCTTTGTTGTCCTGTATTTATAGTGGTGTGTAGTACCGTATGGTAAAACTTGTTTGGTGTGTTCCAATTGGTTGTTTGTAGTTGTGTAGTCTGTCTAATCAGTGAGTGCTATGTATGAGTGTTATATTATTAGTTGGAATAAGTTCTTGCTTTGGAAGTTGGTTGTAGTGTTTATTAGGTTGTTTTGTTTTGTTTCTGCCTTTATTATCTCAAGTTGTTCCTTTAATTTCCTTTTTCTTGTGTTGTTTCCTGCGTGTGTAGGATTTTGCATTTTTCTGCCAACTTGGGGTTGTTGACTGTTCAGACACCCTGATTACTCATCGTTCTACATCCCTGTAACTCGCGGGTACTCAAGTCGAGAATGGAGCGAAACCGCATTTTCATAAAAACTGGTATAAAACACTATTTCATACGAAAAAGTCCTTTTGTACAGGCAGATCAAGGAAATGTTGTTCTAGCTGACTCCTCTGTCACTGTCACTTGGAAAATTGTTGTTCTTTATTCTACAGATTCGCCCTAAGCTAGTACCGTAACGAACTAGCATCAAGTGTGGGCGCCGGTAAACAAACCGAACAAAAGAGCTTCCGCTAAATTCGATACGTCGAGAAGTATTTCCAAAATTGGCATTTCACAAGGACTACATCGTTTTTGACGTTAAATACCGAAGAACATGCATAATATATATCGAGCAACGAATGAATTAAAAAGGCCGGTCTGATTTTCCGCCTTCGTAAATCGCATTAACTCCCGCTCTCCCTTTCTCACGGTTCAACGACGTTGGTCTGGCTAATAAATCCGTCGGAAGGGAGGGGGTTCGGTTGTTAATATTCTATTATTCGACCGATATACCTCCCGGTAAGAAGGAAAGAAAAACAAACGAAGCACCTACTTTGAAATGAGAAGCGGACAAGTATAATTCCAATTTAGTAGGATCAACTCCATCCGGCAACGGTCTTTGAAGTAGCTGCTCGATCGGGTATGTTGACTGCGTAAGTCGTTCCAGTTCTTGCTCCACGTCCAGAACTTCGCCGCATTTTCTGCCATCCTGCGAACATCAATCGAAGCCTCGTTTAGTTAAACGAAAAATACGAGCGAATCGTCAAAAGCGAAAATAGCGTGCCACGTAGATAAACGCTTTCCAAATATTAGCTTAGAGGAACATGTAGACTAGGATGAGCTTACCCAGTGGGACGGAAGGAACATGGAATTACGTAGTATACGATTCTGTAGTCTAGAGGTGAGGGTCGCAGGTCTCATAACGGCCATACACCCGCAGTCATAATTTACTCATACTTCGATATAATCCTATCGCGTTTCAAAATTTTGAAATCGCTGAACTCCAATAATACACGGAGTTTGGGAACGAGATTAAGAAACCGCAGGCTTCCCCGGCTTACAAGATATAGGTGCGGCGTGGGATGAAGGCAACTTAGCCACAATCCGGACCATCCCCATGGTATGTACTTTCCATAGAGGAACAGGCATTTTAAAGATTCATAAGATATACAAAATGCGGTGTGGAATAAAGGCAACACGTAGCCACAATCCGGACCATCCTCAAGGAACACACATTCCATTGAAAAATAGGCATTTTAAAGACTCGTTGAGAGTCACTCTATACTCACCATAATATTTATCTCAGCCACGTCATCCCTATCGTTCCAGTCGGGAAACAAGTTGGTAAACTGTATAGGCTCCAGTCCGGCCCACACTAAAAACGCCTTCACAGGTTTATCCGCGTATTTGAGCTTCCAGTAGTCCAGAACGGTTACCATCGCGGCCCGACGTTCGGCTTGCCACCGGATGGTGGCCGAGCCGCGGTCCTTATCCGAGTTCTGTGTCGCTTCTTCGGACGCAGCCGCTTGTTCACTTTCGAGCACGTCTTCGCGTTCCGGCCACCAGCCTTGCCATAGCCATAGTTCCTTGCCGGTGTCCATTAGAAACAAAGCTGCGAATGAGTACAATATTATTTAGTATCTCGAAATAATGAAAAGTTTCAAGGATAAAGGGTTTTTTAAATAGAGACGAGGGTAGGCAAGAAGTTGACTCAGGGAATATTATTCGACAGCCGAATCAGACTATGCATGCTGAAGATAGTAAATAAAGTTTTCCTAGATTTCCATAGCAACAGGTCCGGAGGCTTAATTTGTGCGTGAGGTGGCGCTGTATGCGCCGAGTGCTCAGACTTTGTAGTCCATTGCACTATTCCTCAAGTTGCTGTTAACGATCAGCACCGTAGCCTCACTTTTATAGCCTACGTGAGAATTTTACTGAGCTCTATCCCTTTGACTTCGGTGGGTGCTGGATACTTTAGTCCCAATGCTTCACGTCTTGTCCCAGCTATTGTTGGGCATTGACATATGATATGGATCGATGTTTCTTCCTCTTCTCTACAGTACCTGCAGGAGCCGCTTTTCACCACTCCTATTTTATACCACATGTGTTTTGTGGCCCCATGGCCAGTTAGTAGACCGACCATGAGCTTTGCATGTTTCCTGTCAACCCTAATAGGAACTTGGCATACTTACTGGGGGCGACCCCTATCAGTGTTTTGCTGACTTTCATGCCCCTGGCCAACCGCCAGTGCATTTCCGTCTGCTTACTTGTCCAAGCCTTTACTTTGGATTTTATGACGCTGTATGCTACAGAAAGACACGGCCTGGGTGTTGCCAGTTCCTTTTTATGCCCTCCTTCGCTAGCTTGCCAGCGATCATGTTCCCTTTTATGCCGCAAGTGTCCCGATGTCCATAGTATGGTAACACGGTTCTCCTGAGCAAGAATGTATAATTTGTTAACACACTCCGCCACTACCAGGGATGTAGTTTGGTGTGACAATAGTGCCTTAATAGCCGATTGACTGTCTGTACAGATATAGATCTGCTTATTAACAAAGCCCTTCTGCTGGCAATGACGCCCCCGCCCAGTGCCACGGAACAGTTGTCAGCGCCTTTTGCATTCGTGATTGCGATTCCTGCACCCTGGTCATTCTTAGAAGCATCTGAAAACCACACATTCTCCTCTTTTCCTAGAATGCTTGGCCACCTCTTTTCCCAAGTCCCCAGTGCGGATATTAGCGCGCGGTACAGCTTGTCAAAGAAGTGTTCCATTGCGATTCTATCCTTTGACATCCCGAAGCATTTGTCCATCATCCCCGCCATCTCCCATATCTTTCTGCGGCCTGTTTTTTGGGCCTGAAGGTTTGGTTGACCCAGACGATAAGCCCTCATTATCGCAGCTGTTTCTATAGCAGTGTGAAGTGGAGGCAAGTTTAGGAGCCTTTCCAGTGCCTTAGTCAGCACCGTACTCATTGCCCCCGTTATCATCACGCACGCGAGCCTTTGCAGGTGGTCTAGTTCCTCTCTGACTTTGGCCAGGTGGACCCGGCCCCACTACACAATGGCCACATATGTGATTCTGGGACGTATTACACCGGTATATATCCAGGGCATCATTTTGGGAGAGAGTGCCCAGGTCCTGCCGACAAAGGTGCGGCAAGCCCAAAGAGTCTCAATCCCTTTTCTTATTTTATCTGAGACGTGATCCCTCCAGGAGAGTTTCTCATCAAGATATACTCCTATGTACTTCACCTTTTCTGTGAGGGATAACGGTCTTCCCTTGTATTACACCTTGATCAACTCCTTGCCTTTCCTTTTGCGGGTGAAAAGTGTGATCTCAGTTTTGTTCGGATTTATCGATAACCCCTGTTTCACACAACATTTTTCCACATATCGGCGTCCCCACTGCGTTAACTTCGCGATGGTTCCCGGAAATTTTTCGGTTGCCACCACAGCCAAATCATCAGCGTAGCCCTGTGTGTATATTTTTTGACCATTCAACTTCTCCGTCCACGACTAGACTCCACAATAGGGGAGAGAGTACTCTCTCTTGTGGACAGCCTCTGCTGTTCGTTGCATGGATCCGTTCTTGTTGGTATGTTATCCGGATCTCCCTGCCTTTTAGCATAGATACAATCCAGTTTATTAAACTTTCCTTCGCTTCCCTTTCCCTCGGGGCTGTTTCTATTGATTCATGAGAGGTCGCGTCAAACACTCCCAGCACATCCATGAATGTTTCCAGGACATAATCTCCACCAGTCATCCCTGGTATTTACAGATGATCACTTGGATGCACTTATGATTATGAATATCGAGAAAAAAATCCTCTCAGAAATATAAGGACGTTCTTTACGCGCTCACAAATAAGTCCTCAAGTATTCGGAAATTGTTAAATGAATTAATTTGATAGCCAAGTTTTTTTTAGGCCTACCGATAATATTAGATAAAAAAATTATCTTTTTATTTTTAATAGACCTCCTAATTATTAAGATAATATTATGTATTAGGTATTTCTGTTATTAATAAACATATAGCTTAAGTTTCTTCTTTTCATTTTGCAGGAAGGTAATAGTATAATAGTACACACTAAGAATCAAAAGTGAGTCATGTAAACTCACTTTTGGCTCTTGTTGTGGAAGATATTTTTTATACTACTTGATCAGAAGCGGCAATGTTTTTCGCTGACATGGTCTGTATTTTTTAAATTTTTTTTTAAATTGATTAATTTATTTAAATTATAGACATGTGATTGTTGTGTGTGTAATTAATTCAAAAATTTAATTTGCTCAGTTAATTACTACAAAGTACAGTATCACAGTCTTATCTTCAGTTTGTTCACGTGCACAAACAGCATACACAGGTAGTGGCCAGCAAAAACGTAACGACAATTAACAACGAACGGTAACAGCTTTACTATGTCGTGAATATTTAAATGCGTTCTTAAGTTGCTGTTTTGTAATTCGCTCCATGGCCGAATTTATACAGACAATCGCTGCATTTCAGTCAAATGTTTCAAAGGACGGGGGTTCGATTCCCCGGTACAAAATTACTGGCCAGCAATTTTTTCATGTGAAAACGCTTTACATTGAGGGACGTTTACTTTACATGCAGGTTTTGTCAGCACTCGACGCATGAATGATAGGCGCTTCTTGTCCGTAAAACACCAATGTAAACATTGCCTTTCTGATCAAGGAGTATAAAAAAACAATTTTCTTAATTGAAAATATAAAAGAAGGGGGAAAACTGTACAATGAGTATCACTATTTACTTTTTTGAACCTTGAAAGACTACGTGTAAATAAAATGGGGTGAGGCCAAAAAATTTTTTGGGCCGTTTGATAATTTGTAGAGGGCCGTTCTCATATTATTTCCTCCTTAGTTTGAATTCACCTACCCGCCCCTGCACAACTTTGAACTTGAAGTCAAAATGATATCCTCTGACTTCAGCGAGCTTGAAACCCCCAATATTCGATACACATAACGTTTTTCATGCAAATTTTCCTCCCCTTCACCAAAGAGCACATTTTAGTCAAATTCCTAATTGCATGTTCTTCAAGTCCTAGTGCTCCTTATGGCTTACCACAACTAGGAGAACCTATATATGACAAGAGAGTTAGAATTTTTTTTTAATGAAAGGGAAGGGAAACAGGGGAAATGAAGCAGAAAGAAAAAAGTATGATACTTTAAATGAGCATCAAAGTAACTACATATTATAGTCGCATATTCCCTTCTTACTTACGCTTATTTATGCCATATCAGAAATTGCAGAGGGGCAGTACCTTTTTAGTCACTTGTATGTTGTCAGGTATGCAACGAAGTTACGCTGAATTCGACAAATGAAAAGGGTGAACAAATTTGTCGCACATTCAAATTTATGCCAACTGTAAAGAATTTCAGGATTGGTAGATAGGATAAGAAAGGAATTCTCTCTCTGCCAAAGGCGAAATTTTAGGATAGAACCACTTTCACTTCAGCAAGTCATTCATTAATTACTCCTATTTCGAGAAGAATAACTTCATATCTAATAGCTGAATGTTTCATGCTGTAGAAAGTAGGCCATCCTACAAGGAATAAGAGTCAAAATGTGTATTTTTCGCCTTAATTATGGCCCAGTGATGAATAATACAAAATCTGCGATACCCTCTCATCTCCCATGTATATTTTCGTATAAATCGTCCTGCCTGACTACTTTCTGCGTAGTACGATGCAAACGTCTAACAAATGTCTTTTGTTTCCTGCATTCCTGTACTTCCAGTACGTGATCTTTTCAATACCACGTTGTTGTTCTTCTTCTTATTCTCATGACTCACTTTCCTTTTTTCTTCCTCAATCGGTCAGGTAGGACATCCATTTAGTTACACTTTACGTTTAGACTCATGCAGATCTGTTTTTCCTATCATTCAACAAGCTCTTTTTCTACAAACTCTCGTTCTTTGATTTCATATATCCTTGCTGCGGTCCGGACTAAACACTTCTCTCGTACAAACTGCGAAAAACCCGCAAATCCATTTTGAGGGTAGAATATCAGCAGCCCCGACAAAATATTTATCCCAGTTCTATTCTTCTTATATTCCCACGTCTTCATCCAGCCGCTTCTAAACATGAAGTTCGCAGCTATTATTTGCCAACTAACCTGGTTGACTAGCAGAATATAAATCCTCTTGCAGAAACGGGTACGCCGTGACAATATCTGTATGTCGACATGGTGACCAAATTGGGGTGGCGCAAAAAGTGCCACTGGTTGAGGTGAGAGTGAATAACGACGGAGTAGTGTCGTATACTTCTTTGTCGTCCATCAGAGACATGTATAGTTTCCTGCTACTGCTGCCTAAGCCTGAATCAAAGACAAAGAAAACTATTTATGCACAACATTTTCATCACTGATACCTACAAATACGATGCTGTCCTAATGAGGGATGAAAATATACTCCTGTAATGATAAAACCGAAACTCTGGTTTTATTTACCGAGTTTACAAGTTATTCGATAAGTCCACAATTCATATTTTACCTTTGAAAAATTCTTTTGGTTCGGATCCTTCGTTTATTTCACTAACATTCAATATCACATCCGAGTTGAGCTCAAGTTCGGGCGGAGGATTCTCAGTCAAGTTGTTCACAATTGCCTGACATATCTGCAACACAATACACGAATGCAAATGTTTTATTGATTTTTCCGATACACACTTACTAACAAATGAGTTTGTAATGATGCGCACTAATATTTAGTCATGATGAGTCCTCTCACGAAGCCAAAATGATCTCAGATCAATATTTCAAAGAACTGAAACTATTTCGATGTAACTTCTCAGCTATATACTCAGATGAATGAGAATCTCTTTCGTTGCAGAAACCATTAGATTCACAATAGAACTTGCTCAATTCCAACGGATATGTTTTCAAATAGACTTCAGTAAGCATAATACGGGCGTCTTACCTTGGTCGCAGTTTTTGTCACTTTACAACCATGCCACACGAACGTCGTTCCGGTAGTCAGGTTCATCAGCACAAAAGAAGCTCGACTTCGGAGTTGTCTGATATTGCACGAAACCTCCAGCAAAACTGCTTCGGATTCGATTTCTCCGCGGCATATAAACAGTCGCCATTCCTTATCTGTAACAAATAGCAGTACTCAATAAGACCGAATTTCTAGTTCCGGATATCCAAAGTATAAGTTTTCTCACACCTTAGCCCATGATCCAGGCATAGCAAAACACACGAAATACTGATTTTACAGCAACTGTCTACACATCGAAGTAAATGTTTCAGAGAGGGAGGCGGCGGTTACACCATGTCAGTTCTGTCTATTGGAGAATTTGGCGCCAACTAACAACGAAAAGAAAGAAAAAATCTTCACTTCCCCGATGAAACTAATTAAGAACCAGTTTTTCCAACTATAAGGGGTGTCTCACTTATCTTCGGACTATTCTTGGTAGCAATTGATGTAGATCAACCAGTAGTCGATACGGCATACCTTAATGATATTTTGACGAGAAAAGAGAGGGCCCTTCAATTCTACGAACTGAAACCCGATTTGGTCAACTGGTGAAGTTTTGTAAAGACAGCCTCCTTGCATCGCCACATCCCTGTGCCCAGGTAACTAAATCAACTTCAACGAAGTCTAAACGGAGAGTTTTTGGTATCCTACTAATCACAAGCTAACACTGAAACAACAGCACCAATGGCAAACTACGAATGTAGAATAGAACCTTCAACATACCTGCAGGTATTTTTTTCGATTTGTAGATGACCGTACGTCCTTTAAACAAGTTAAAGAAGGCTGGCGGCTCGTATCCCTGGCATATCCGCAGCTGAACTCCTTTCTCCTTATCCAGTTCCACCGTCAATAAGGCAGCCGCGCCCTGTTCGTTCAGCGAAGCGTTTTTTCCCTGCCAGCAGAAATAAACACACCGGTCTCGCCCCATCGTCGTGTGTTTCGATGGCTGACCACTTAGCTCTCGCCCTGCAACATAAAACTCAATTATGAATGCGACGTCAGAACCAGAGCTATCATTTGTGACTTCAACAATGATACACAGGTTCGTATGCTCCATTCCATACAATTTACAAACCTTAAGGAGCTGCGATGACCTTAACCTCTCCAATGTATATATTTTTGTATGAATCGTTCTGTCTGGCTACTTTCTGCGTAGCATAATACGAGCAACTAACAAACGTCTTTTGTCCCCTGCATTTCTTCTTCTTCTTTTATTATTATTATTAATATTCTCATGATTCACTCTCTTTTTCTCCCTCGATCGGTCAGGTAGGACATCCATTTACTTTACAGTTAATGTCTGCCACTTACGAAGACTTGCTTTAACTATGTGCTTTTTCTAATAACTCTCGTTCTTTTGATTTCAAATGCCCTCGCTGTAGTCGACACTAAACAATTCTCGTACAAATTCCGAAAAACCCGCGATTCGTAAATTATAACATTATAAGCGTTCAAATAAAAATATGGGCAGACGTTTCATTGTTCAATATCCATTCTGTAATTAGCTCATGCGTTAATTTCAGTCTGTCTGATTGCCTCACCTACTGCACTGAATGACCTAATAACTGCCCGTCTCTATCAGGGATAAGCAAGATCATTCAATCGTGAAATCAAAAAAGTAACATACTTTTGAAAAGACCATTCAAATCAAACAAATTATGATCTGAGACCACAAAAAAATCATTACACCTATTCATCGATACCATTTTCTGATTTTCTGATGACCTCAATAATATCACGAAATCAAGACGATCACTGTCTAACATCAGAAAGACATTATTAAATTAGTGATTTACCTCAGTATTTTAAATAATTTCAAGATTGTAATCTTCAATCACTGACAATATGATCTTACTCATCTCTGGTCTCTACTACACGCATTCATCTGCCTGATAAACAGCCTGTTGTCTATAGGGTCTGGGACATCTCCTGATATTTTAGGAAATAAACAACACTGCAAGAAACCAAAATTCAATCCCTCACTCCGAGAACCGATATCGCTTTAGTCGGCTTCAGAAGCTCAGCACTTCCCACTTCACTGTTCATCTGACTAACTACCTAACTACCTGACCGACTGTCTTCCAGTTGGTTTGTTTCGGACCCTGGAAATCTTTAACTGGCTGAAGCAAATTTGGCTAGAATTTTGATGTGTAAAGAATAAATTATAAAACACCAAAAGGCTGTGTCAAAACTACTAATGACCCATTACGACGCATTAAAACTTCACGGTTCATTATAATTTATTCAAAATCGCCAGTCGTCAGCCTCCCTGACTTGATAGACCATCTTCCTATTTGTGTGCTTCAGACCTTGGAGTTTTCCTCAAGGAATGAGGGCTAGAATGGTCGCTGTCTGTCAGGTTAGCCGTTTTTCGGTTTGTCTCTCCCAGGTCAGAATTTATTTTTGCAGCGAGGGAATACGGCGATCAATTTCTCGATATTAAAATACAGAAATAATTCACCCTATAGACATTAAGTTCATAGAATTGAAAAACGGCTACATCTTCCAGAGAACATTGCAAATCGTGAAAACAGACTGGCAGTTTTAAAACTACATAATATAAAATCGGTAGGTAAGCACTTGAACAAAATACTGAAAATTCAACTCTCACAAACACCGGTATTACAAAACTGAATGTCCATTTTTAGCTCGTAAAAATTCCACCGAAAAGGAACTCAACCCGTTACTCCCCCCTCCCCAATGATAAATTCTTAATATGCCACAGACTGCCAACATTGTTACAAATCCATATTCGTAGCATAGATACTAGCTGCGAATAAAGTACCATATCGTTTACAAACGACCATCTTACCTGTGTACGAAATCGAATACACCCATTTAACAACGTAGCTGTCTGTGCTGTAAAACTGACCCATCGATTGGCTGGATACTTCTTCGCAGTCGAACTCGGCGATATGCCACATCCGCACGTCTGACGTACTGATCATGTAATAACGCTTACGCTGTGATTCCAAAACAAAAGAATAAAATTGTTACATAGTACTCGACTAATATAGTAAATATCATTTGGAAACACGATTGCATAATTTGAATCCAGTTTTCCAATACGTACCTCTTCGTCGAAGTACTTGCATCCGCGTCCCAGATGACTGCCTTCCAACACTAAATCCGGTTCGGTCATTTTCGTCTCCAACATTTGTTTCGCATCGCACGGACTCACGTCGAAACTTCCATCGGCCTGTACATGAATAAAATCTATTCAAATCCATTCGGGCAATCGAGTCACAATCTTTCGAGCCACATCCAGGAGACCAAATCCGCTACATACCTGTTTTTCAGTATCTTCGTCCTTTCCTTTCGCCCTAATCACCCTGGAGAAATCAGGCCAGTCCAGGAACTTCTCTCGGAACAGCACAGTCTCCATGTGCTGGGTCACCTTGGCGAACAAACACCACTCTGGTCGTTCGGTCGCGCGTTTCTTGGGATCCGTTGTTGCATCTCTGACACCGATGTAACCAGCCGACGTGACCGGACACAAATCGCATTCCTCGTAGTTGAAACCGTTTTCCCACAACTCCTTTGCCAACCTGACTGACGATTTGCGCAACTTCATGTCGACATTCTTACCCATCCACACATACAGCTCACTACCAAAATCGAACACTAGTACCTGAAAGGTACCGTTGAAAATTCAGAACCAGTTGATAAAATAAGCTATAATGTTCAGTATATATATTGTGGAACCCAAAGTTGCAGGTTTCATGAGGAGAGGACTAAAAGGGATTGTAATAAATAAAGTTCCATCGAGGGCACAGTGCTAAGTTTGAAGAATCATCCACTTCTATTACTTTGAATCCGCTCATCAGAATTGGGTGTTGAACGCAAAGTTGTTATGGTACGACAGAGTTGATTACAACAATTTATACAATGGGTTCATGGCTTTCTGCCTACGTTCCCCAAAAATATGAACGCGCTCACACCGTTCGCGTTCGCTTTAAAAAATGAGTGCGTTCACATCCGTTCTCGTTCATATGTGAGAAGAAGAATGCGTTCACTTTGTTCTTGTTCGTGGAGGTGCTCCGTTTGTGAACGCGTTCCCTTTTGCAAACGAGAATTGGCATCTCTGACTGCCCGATCTGCGTTTTTAAGCTTGTGACACTATCTGTGGCAAAAAAAAAGTGCTCAAGTCTGTAAATTTCGCAAATTTGTGGTAAAAGTGTGGCAAATATTTAGATCCGCCCCTTTTATCACTGGAAATATGTCACACGGCCTCCGTGACATTAAAGTGTCACAAATATGCTTATGTGTGACAGTTTATGTTGTCATATTTAAGCAGAAAACTGCTTATTTGTGGCAATTTGAGAGAACCTAGAAATTAAATAATTAATCGTTATACTTAAATTCAACTTTGAACATATATTGTCTTGTACTAACTGGGATTGTGATTGTGCTCTCATTTCTGTGTTTTAATTTGAAATTTGACGACTACTTATAATTTATGATTTTATATTTAAATATATTTCGTTCGTGTGTTGCTGTGCTCCTTGACCACCACGTGTGCGAATGAAATACATGGCTACAATGAAAACGAGTAAGTTACCTAATTATAATTATTATCCTGTGTATTTTTCCTCTTTCAGTCTGTTCTGTTATTTGGAGCTTCTTAGTATATATACGAGTATATATTTCAAAATCACTGGTAAACAGCGCGTGTATGTTCCTCACGCTGTTCACCAGTGATTTCAAAATATACTCGATCGTATATAGACGATGAAGCTCTCCAAATAACAGAACAGGCTGAAAGAGGAAAAAATACACAGGATAAGTATATAATAATCTTCCTCCGGATGATCTTTGCTGGCGGAATTTTTCTGTAGAATAACATCCTTTATAAGTATCTACGCTTGTTCACCTGATAGATAAGCTGGAGTCAACATAGCTGCATGATACCTGTATTTTGTGATTGCACTGCGCTGAGAGAATAATATCCGTGCATTTTGGAATTGCTGGCAGTTTGTATTCTGAGAAGGAGCGCTCCAACATCAACCAAAACCAAAAGTGCATATAAATAAGAACTCAATATTTTGGTAGAAACTATATGACATAGCGTTTACTGATAAGCATTTTTCAATGTGAGTACACATTTTTGAATCGGCAGCCCAATTTTGAAAAATTCTACTTTTTACGCTCTTTCCAAACATACTAATAACTCATTTTGTTTACAAATGTTGGTTGGTTCCTTGACGCTGAATATAGCGTCCAATTAAGTTGAACAACTTAGTCAGGGGTTGTTTTTTGTCCTGTACTTTATTTTTAGTACCTATCTATAATTATTATTTTGTTGTATGTATGTAAAATATACATTTTCTACGTGCTTTTTGTAAATATTGACTACATTATTTACATTGTTATCGCGCTCCTACCACACTCGCTTTGCGGTATCGTGTATTTATTTATTCTTATGGCAGAAATATATTTCTGTAATATATGTAATATACCTATGCGATGCTCACAATTGAGGGTGCAGCGGGGGCTATAACCAGCGCCTGCAGAGGCGAGCAAAAAACTGCATAAATGTGACACTTATTAAAATGGCACAAATGAGCACATTTCTGTCACAAGTGGCATTAAAAACTGCCCAGTAAGCAAAAAACTTCTTAAACGTGACATTTTTTTAATTGACACAAATGAGCACATTTCTGTCACAAATGAGCACATTTCTGTCACAAATGGTATTAAAAACTGCCCAGTTGTGACACTGGTGGCAGCAGACTGACAAAAACCCGTTCTCGTCTCTGATTGGTGGAATTAATTGTCACAAATTGTACAAAAAAGTGCTGAAATTATCATGTCACATTTGAGCACTTTTTCTGAAAAATTCGCAGATCGGGTGTAGTCATTCCTCTCTCCATTCTCTGCATTCTCATCCACAAAATGAAACGAACGCGTTCCTGTTGGTTCTCGTTCATGTGAGAAGAAAAACGCGTTCACTTTGTTCTCGTTTGTGGAAGTGTTCCCTTTGTGAACGCGTTCCCGTTCGCAAACAGGAGTTGACATCTCTAACTGTTAGTCATTAGTTTCTCCGTTCTCTGCATTCTCGTCCACAAAATGAAACGAACGCATTCCTGCCAGTTCTTGTTCATGTGAGAAGAAGAACGCGTTCACTTTGTTCTCATTTGTGGAGGTGTTCCGTTCATGAACGCGTTTCCGTTCGCGAATGTGAGTTGACATCTATGGTGTCAACCTAAAGTCTGGTCCCATTAAGAAATATAACTGGCTACCCGCAATACACATCGATATATAGGTAATTCTCAGAATTCGGGCATATTTCACTCACAATAAGAATCAGTTTTGGAAAGCATCTTTCTTGCAATTTTTTTGGGCAGGTTGATAATAGACATAACTCTGATACTATTTCTAGCCTACGGCTCAATTAATGCCGAAAAGGGGCGGGGGCAGAGCGTTGCTAAGAATCTATAGATACTACGAAAGAATTTCCATTCTAGTGGCAACCACTACAAAAGAATTTCCATTGTAGTGGCAACCACAACATTAAAATTTCCATCGCAGTAGCATCTGTTGTGTGAATCTTTCTTTGGTAGTGCAGTAGTAGAATGATGATGATCCAGACAACCAGTGTGTGGGAAATCATGTACATAGTCTTCAGAAAGTCAATTGGCAAGGTAAGTGAGCTACAAGTACACTTAGGATATGGATGTATACCTAAATATGTACATTCTTATGTAGTGGACATTTAGTTCCATGGTAGTAGTGGTTAGAAATATTAACATTGCCACTACGAAAGAAAACCAAAGATGATCTACTACATAAGAAAAATAGTAGATAAATTGAATTTAAGACTTCAAGTATACTTTTATGAGCAGTTTTTAATATTTCAATGTCAATATAAATGTAATAATTTCAGTATAATCCTTCTTTTTTCCAGGATTTAGCAGCATTCCAGCAAGATGTGATAAGCCACTACAAAATATCTCAAAAATTGTAAATAAGAGCGTTATGAGATATTTTCATTGAACAACTAGATAGTAACACTGAGATCCAAGATCTGAGATGCACATGGTATCCTTACTGCAGCAGCACAGCATTGCAGCCAGTTGGCAGTATTCGAGATTCAATCTGTGGGGCAGAGAGCGCTACTGAAAAATAGCCACTACGATGGAACCTCAAATGCAGAACCTCCCTTTTACCTCATCTTGAAGGCGCGTGATATAATCTGAGTTGCTGTTTTTGCTGTCAACATGTATTCTCCCTCATACTAGTGAATTTTCACTTTGTTTTCCCCGAGGAAAACATTTCATTACATCATTTCAACAAACTTGAAATTTGAAAATATGAGCCATAACAGCCATTACGATGGAATATTCTGAGGGTTTATTTGATTTTGTGGTGTATCTATGGATGGGGCAGGTACGCCAATGTCAGGAAAGGTTGAGGAGATAATACTCTATACATTCACTAAAAAAAAACGATTGAAATTTTGAATATGTAGTCTCAAAAAGTTTGATGAACTGAAATATGCCCCAATTCTGAGAATTACCCATATGGATGTTTTGAAGTTGGAGGGGAAGGACGAGTTCAAGAACACATTATCAGCACCGTGAAAAAATTATGTTTCTTAACTGGACCAGACTTTAGCTTCGAGTATTCAAGTCATGCTTGTGTTCGTTGGTGTTTGTGTATACAGCGAATCCAGCGCTACCTAGTGAGCCTTTGAACACCCAATATGAAAATTTTGCTGAACTAAAGATCGGCAATTAATTTACCGCAATAACTTACTGGGAAAAAATACCGATAAAATTTTGGTAAATTTCTTTTTATTTTACATCGATAATTTTCCCATAATACAGCATAGCTCGCAGCATTGGTTTTTATCGTCATCAATTGTTATCATTTTAGTTTTTACTCATACAATCACATAATAATAAGACAATAAAGTATTTCTTTTTGGTAAGTTATCAGTACCTTACCCGGAAAATATTGTTTAAATTAAGAAATACTGGTAACACTGAATCCTACACTGAACACACAGTTAATACGTTCAATAAACTTATGAAATGGCCATAGAACAATCAAATTTCTACTAAAAGGTACCTGCGGGTAATTATGCCATGCTAAACGAGAACTGCTCTCTCTTTCTTTTTAATAGCGCTACAGTGAGACAAAACATGGTATTCGAAAGGGTAATGCTTTTACTTCAATCTAAGGGCCCCGAAACAAGGGGAGGAAGCTTAGTAAAGGCGCAATAGCTTGTAATAAAAAAGTCTTTGGTGGTGGAGTTACCCGACCAAGGTTGGGTAACTACGCCATACACTTTCAATGCTATGTTTATATGAAAAGAAAGTTCATATTATGACTTTTTAATGTAGCTACATTGATGACTAGGATAAGCGAGGAAAGTTCGAATATGTAGACATTGAAGACCTTATGCCTTAACTTGAAAAATTTAACTCTCCCTTCACTTTATAGCGTCTATTTTTCATTTGTTGAATTCCCTACAGATGGCTTAACGTCTCCAACCTGTTCGACATCTCTAAGTAGTCATATCACCGTTCTGATGATGCAAAGCAATAAAAAAATAAGTTGGCAACATTAAGTAAGTAAAGGTAAGACATTTCCCGTACTTTTAAGACAACGTTTCTTGTTGGGCGAAATGCGGTTCCCGCTTTCTTCGATAGTATTTATGTCTTTGTTATAAACATATTCGTGAATAGGGGAGACCGGGGCTAGTTGTCCGCAGCATAAGTTGTCTCAACCTTTATAACTCCCGTGTAAAAGGTACTTTTTCAAATCCAATGACGTCACGCTACTCCTTAGAGTACCACCAACACTTCATCCATTCGGATTCCGTAACGCAGTGGGCAATATCTAGTGGATGTATTTATAACCAAAGAAAGGGTGATGATAGAACGATAGACGATACGAATTTCGTGAATATTCTTTACCAATATTTTAGTTTGGTTTCTCATCCATTTTAGTTTGGTGTTTCACTTTTCCTTACATTTCACTTCTGATCCTTTTACTTTTATTTTACAACTTAGTAATGATTTTGTTACAATATTACGAACAACTCAGCAGTTTGGCAGGACAGTTTTTGTGTCTCCACTCGCAAAAGGTTGTAAGAAAATCTCCCTAACGTTATTTCAAAAATAAAACGTCCCTAACGTTATTTTAAAAATAAAATGAAAAAACCATAATAAAAAATCACAAATCAAAAAATCAGCAATAGTAAAAACCTCCTTGATCACTCTTTCATTTTCTTATCAGTAAGACGACAGCAGCGCGCTACGAGGCCTGCGGAACCCGAATACCTGATAGACCTCGCGATTATGGAACCAACATGATTTACAGTGGTTTGATATTTTGATAACACAAAATTTAGCAAAAAGTCTAGTTTTATAAACAAGAAGTTCACTCTCATGAGTGTAATATTTTGTACTGGCAAAAATCAAATACTATGCGGTTAGTAGAATTTCTTCAGCTATCTTTGGGGGTATTAGAACCTAAAATTACATTTATCCTCCCCCCAAAAATTGTACTTTCTAAACCCCCTCAATCGGGGCAAATTGTTTCATTACAAAAATTATCAATTAATGCGAATTTTGTTACATGTTTTTAGAAAATGGTATGAAAATACGTTCGTAAGACATTTCAGCACATTTTTAGCACAAGACTAACCCCATCAGGTATGACAAATTACCCGGGTATTGGGCAAGTTGTCACAAAAAAAAAAGTAGCCACGCTTAAGAATATTTGGGGCCAACCGTATGAAAAATTTTTGTTTTCTGTAAACGCCATTTTGTAGCCAAGGGTTGTAGCTACAATTTGAGCCTAATTTGAAGTTTTTCGGTTCAACAGTTTCTGCACATTTTTAGCATGTTCTAACACGAGACAATTTACCCCATCATGAGTGACAACTTACCCGGGTATAAGGCAAGTTGTCACAAAAACAGTAACCGCGTTTGAAAATGTTTGGGGCCAACCGTATGACAGATTTTTTTTAAATACGCCATTTTGTAGCCAAGGGTGGTCGCTACAATCTGAGTCTAATTTGAAGTTTTTCGGTGCTATAGTTTTTTCAGCATTTTGAAGTTTCTAAAAATTGTGACAACTAACCCTGGTCTCCCCTATTTTTATAGGATCAGAGAGCTGACATTAATACCTTTTCAATGATACATAATACTTTATACATTTTTTGGTTGCGACCATGTGTCGTATGGTTGAAACCTTACCGCAAATCTGTGATAATTACAAAATGAACGATATCACGAAAGCCAATTTTTATTTGTATCTTATCATAAGCTGAAATTCGGAGAAGGTGTTTCCATAGATATTGCTCATACGATACAAGCGTCTAAACCATGCACTAGTGTGTTTTCTAACGAATTGGCGTAATTAGCCGCCCTGGCGTAGATACCCGCAGGTACCTTACTTACTACCACTCTAATTCCAATCTTCTCAAAACGGTCGATGATACCATATTCAATGCATTTTATACTCTCCTCCTTTTCCCAATTGAAACATCTGAATAATCAACACGTTTATAGTAACCACACCCTACACTGAATACATAGTTATAATAAGTTCAATAAATCCAATAAACTTGCCAGAACAGTCAAATTTCTACTATTTAAAACCAGCTGGAGTCGCTGTACGGCACAGTGGTAACGTGCCCGCCTCACAATCCTTGTGTCTCGAGTTCGAGTCTCACCATCGCCGGAAAGCTAGTGATATTTGAATACCCCCACTTACATCCTAGCGAACACAGAGACTATGGGGACCGGGCAAAGTGAAGGTACGCTGTACTCTGTTCGCAAATAGAAAGGGTCAATATAAACAAACATTATGGGACTCGCGGTATCCGCGGTGTGAAGTGGGTACATGTAAGTATTCGATTGCTGTGTGTATGTATTGATGTATACATATGTACGTTAATGTTATCATCTAATAGGGAATTAAGTTCTGTGCTTGTGGGCATGTGTTAGTGTTCGCGTCTTTGTTCACGTTAATCCTTTCTATTTGCGAACAGAGTATAGCATCGATTGAAGAAACAGTGATAAGGAAACGGGGTCGAAAAGGGGGACTTCAGCGCAGCAGTTTATGGCAATTTAAATGTTTTTTCAAAATATCTCGAGAATAAATGCGGTTAACGGAAAATTGAAAACAACATGTCTTGTAGCAAATAAAATTTCCTTTCAGATGAGCTCATTTTTATCGAAATCCGAGTGAATTTCTTTTTCATATAAAAATAGCATTGCATCGTTGTTGTTGTTGTTTGCCCGGACCGAATAGGATCAATCAAGGGGAAAACATAGTGCGTCCTGTAACGCCGCGAGTTCGAATGAACAAAGCATTGCAATTGCAGGGCGTGTTACCACCAGATCAGAAATATTGATACTGTGCGTGTGCACATCGCAAGGTGTTCTGAGAAAAAAAATCTATTAAAAAAAAAAAACGAACTACCTATAATAATTGAAAAAATATCAAGGGGACTCTATTCTGCAATCATCGAAGCATCTGGTTTCGCATATGAAGACTGTCATAGCCGTTGTCTGGTCACTATGGAGCTCGCTGAAGTGGACAAAGTTTACCGCAAGCTGGTTTCGCTTTATTCCATGTGATTTTCAAAAATGCAGTGCTATAAAGATTCTATGTTAACGATTATTCTGAGAGTGTGTTAATGCATTTCTCGTGCTCATTACGATGGTGTATTTGTTTTTGAGTTTTGGTGAGATACAAAGGGAGAATTTTAATTATAAAGTAAGTACTTTTATGTTGCCTCATTTCTTCAAGTTTTAGAGATGAACAAAAACGTGTAACCAAAACTTTTTTCACAGAGTGCTTCCTTAATGTATGTATTTTCACCTATGATATACAAAATGTCTGAAACCTAAATTGTAACAGTTCGAAGAATTTTGGTATATGCTGCTCTTTTTTCTTCTGCCTTCAAATTATGTGCAGTTGTATTCTTATTTTGCCATTTTTCAACTCAAATTCGCTTTCATTTAAGAAAATTGAGTTTTTATACACCTAAATGAACAGCACTTGGAGTTGACTGGCAAACACTCATGGTGTTATTAGGCCTCTAGCAAGAGTTTTTGTTATTTTTAACGAAATTTTTGTCAACAGATATGACACGACGTCCAAAAGCACAAGAACTTGACGAAGATGAAATCGACGAAGAGGAGAAGCAATAGAAAAATTTTTAATCCAAATACCTACAGTGGAATTCGCTTATATAATCACGCCTAATAGAATCTTCGGTTAATGGAATCGAAATGGGTAGGAACGGAACGTCCCTATCTAATAACACATCCACTTTGTCGCGTAATATAATCAGAATGCCGTTTAATAGAATCATATTTTTTCTGTACGGGGCATTCCTTGGCATGTTTTGGCAGGATCATACTCGAAATACGAAACTATGTGCATTGTATAGTGAACAACAATTATCTCTTCTCAACCGACCAACTTATCAATGCAATCATTCGCAGACAGCAGTCATTTTACGTGAGTTCATCGTGTGATGAGCGAAACCAATGTCTGCGATTCCGTTCCCCTACCCATTCCTAACGATATTCCTGAGACTGAGTTTCAAGAAGGGATGGCTATTGATGACGATCTCCATACAGCGAGTACCCTTACTGAAGAAGACATATGCTCTGAGGTGACGGCTCGTAGCGAAGAATCAAAAGATAATGAAGAATGACGATCCTGGTACTCACCCTCCTACTGACGAAGAAATGCTCAGTGCCATTCATACCTGCGTAGGGGATTTCAGTACTACGGAGAAGCTTTTGATTTACATTACGCATATGAAAAGTATGTCAACAGCATGACTGCAGAGAGCAAAAAGCAGACGAAGATTACTGACTTTTTAAACTAAAAATGTACTTTTAGCACACAACTGTACTGTATATGTAAACATTATTATACATAGTTTATAATGACGTAGAAAATTTAAATTATTTTTTCGCCGGGTTTTAGAATCAGCCGCTTATTACGATCACTTTTACCTCGAACGAAAGCGATTATATTAAGCGAATTCCACTGTATTTTTCTCTTTTTTCGTTGCAAATTTCAATAAGTTATCGTTTATTAAATCTATGCATGTTACATAAAACGTAGTTATTCTTAAAATTTGGTTCAATTACCCCCGCTAGTTGACAACTTTAATTCTTTATAAAACAAACCATCTTCGGAAGTTAAAAACTTATATTTGATTCCTTATTTGATAATTTTGTAAAGTTCGGTATTTTCCACGACGAAACAACAAAATAAGTTATATCAAAAAATGTACACAATCAGAAGGTGGGAAGACCTATATTTTGATACCCTACTCAATAATTTTGTAAATTTTAAAATTTGTCTCCCCTCCCGCCCTAAAGGTTCCGTTTTGATTTCTAAATCAAAATAGTATCATAAATGGGATCAGAAGGCGAGAAAACCTATATTTTAATACCCCAATCGATAATTTTGTAAATTTTGAAATTTACCCCCACCCCTGGGGTCCCGTTTAGGTTTTGTGTAAAAATAACTTGAAAATTGAATTCAACATATTCAAAAAACCCCATACACTCGGTTTCAGAATTTTGTCTACCTACTTTTCTCTCTCTCTCTCTCTCTCTCTCTCTCTCTCTCTCTCTCTCTCCAGAACACTGTGCATTGTGGACAGCTTATTCAATGCTGTGAAATAGTGAAAAAAAGGGCTAGTAAGTGAACTGCGGCTACACACTCTTCGGCGCAGAGAAGAAAAACTCAAACGCAACAAACCTTGGGGAAAGCAACGGCAAACTACTCTGATTAATTCTGCCCAGAAAAGTCGCGCATCAGAAACCGCGATCGCCACCACACAACAACGCGGGTATGACACCTGAAAAAGAACAACCACCCAAATCCCAATTTTTCGAAAACGACGACACCGAATTCAATGCATTATACTCTCCTACTTTTCTCAATTAAAACATCTGAATGATCAACCCGTTTACAGTGACCAAACCCTACACTGAACGCACAATTAATAAGTTCAATAAATCTTATGACCCAAATCCCAATTTTCTGGAAACGACCAACGATACCAAATTCAACGCATTATACTGTCCTCCTTTTCTCAATTATAATAAGACATCTGAATGATCTACCCATTTACGGTAAATAAATACCTTATTTGGATCCAGCATATGAATTTTCGGAATCGTGGCCCAGTACTTCTCGAATGGCACGAGTTCGTCTTCGGTTGCCTGGTACACCATGTTCGTTGATATCAACGAGCTCTCGTAAACTTCGTCCTCGTCCGGATAGCCGGCGCCGGAAGCTGTGAGTCAATCCAAAAGTCAATTTTTCGTCTTTGTACAATCGACGGGCGAAATCAACGCAAACGAGGGAACTGGTGAAATGAGCTATACCATACCCTTTATCGAAGCAGCTTGTTCGGGTGTGGCGTCCAGCAACGTCCAAAACTGTTGAGCACTCTTGAGATTCGATTTCAATGAGTCTTCAACGATAGTGTTCACATGGGACGCCGTACTGCAGCCGAGATCATGAGTTGCCACTATATGCTGCGCTATTTCGGCTCCTCGCGAGCGTTCGATAACGTTAGAGTACTGACCGATCCAATGATAAACCTAAATTCAGATCGACAATATTACACACGCAAAAATATGGAATGTACATCATAATTATAATGTTCCAGTTGGAGGAGGCGGATGGAAATGAACCAGAAAGCTCAAAACTGAATCACAATTTTCAATACTTCAAACGAAATGGGGAAATTGAGTCGCGGTTGGTAAACTCACTTCATTAGGGGTAACCAAGACGTACGAATCTCCGCTGTTCACCGAGTCGACAATGGGTTCAACAAGTCGTGTCTGAACGTGTCTTCTACCTTTAATGTGCAATAACATCAGCGGTTTGTATGGTAACATGGGAGACGAAAGGGGAGCTGCTTTCTTCAGTTGCACCGCGGCGAAATCCTCTTTAGATGCCAAGCCAGCCAGTACCTCAACTGCTAATGACGAATTTTTAGAAACTGGAATCATACATAGGTACAACTGAAATAACGACAAGATTTTAAACCACTATCTGTGCTAAAATGTACTACACGAAGGAAATACTCTTAAGTTTTTAGAGTGATTGACACTCGGACGAGGCTTGAACAATAATTAGAAAATGCTGGAATACTAGTGAGAAATAAGTAGGTATTTCTAAATGCAGGATATCCACCTGCCTACTAAATTGAAATATAGAATTCCATGACTTTTGTTCGATTTCGTCAGATCAGCTTCTTATACATATGTATATAATACGTAATGAACATCGGTGCATACATGTCTAAAACATAGGAGGGTTAAAGGGAGAGTAGGGATCTCTAAAATTTTCTATCATGCTTCTTACGCTCGATATTTATTTGACTGCGAAACTTCTAAGCAGAAACTTAACTACGTAACTAACTTTGCTTCACCGGTAGCGTCTTCCATTACCTAATTCGGAAGCAATGCAATAGGCGGGTTCTGGCTGGAAGGGGGTAAAGACGAATACCCTGACAAGTTATTAGGTTGACGCTTTCAGGGTTGCTGCTTTGCTGGTACAATCATGGAAAAACATTTTGAACGTTGAAATTTATAATTATTTTTAACACTGTCTTAGAAAGAATATTACATCCGCCTTTGACTGTTTTTACATCAAAATCTTTTTGGTGCTCCACAATAGAACATGCACATGTTACCAACAGGTCCTATGTATTATGGCCACTTTTCAGATCAATCGGTAACAACTATGAGGAAGAAAGAATGCAGAATCAATGAAACGTAAAGGATATAGCAACAACACTAGGTATTCTAGTATGAGAAATTTCTTTCATTTACGGGATTCTTACGAAGTGTTAATTTTAAAAAATAGCCAAAATTTGGACCTCTCTGTGGCCACATGTGGTACATCTGCCCAACCTGCCAATCACAAGATATACCAAAAAAAGCGACAGGAAACAATGTTTGTCTCTACTAGCGAATTCAAACAATACTATTTGTAAAATACTAATCTGTAATTAAGGAGCGATATTCCAAAACAACCTGCGTCCATTTTTTCCGAAACTTGTTTCACAGCGTCTGTGATTGAAAATTATGTACACATATTCCTACACTGCCAACCTACCAATATTCAGGTCGGGTTCTGTTAGCCAACCTAAGTGTCACTGAAGGCACATATAAAAGTTACATACCGGAGTACCACGTTATTTCATTCTCCCCTGAAATTTTGAAAAGTGGACAGAGATCATCTTGGAATATTGCTTTTCATTACATTTTGATATTCTAATAAAAATTAACCAAAAAAAGTAACAAGGACTAAAGTAAAGTCCGCAGCGGCGTAAATGAAGGAACAGAAGGGATAGAAAAATTTCAGAGACTGTCAACAAACATTTTGCCAAAGACTTTTTTTTATATTGCTCGTCAAGTCAAAATTGGGCAAAGTTTGTACGCTCGCCACTATTTTACCAACAAACTTTTACTTAGAGAACTTGGGCCTGAATCCATTTAATCTCTTACAAATATATTTCATTGTAAATTATTTTATTGAAATAATTACTGTCTAGCTATTAGTACCACGTCTCTAAACTTACAATATTATGAACAATTTGGTAAAGGGGGAGGAGGAAAAAGTATCCACATTTCTATCCACTTCAATATCTATGTGAACAAAGTTTCGTGGGGTAATAGAACTGATGTTCTTCATGAACGCAGCCCAAAAAATTATAAAAGTCGCCAAGACTAAAGAAAATAATTTTGTAACGACCTGAGCTTCCAGATCAACTTTCAGGTACTAATGTTAGAAGTACTACAGATAATTTCTCATTTGAAGGATGCTGTTCGTAGAGAGCGATGGCTTGGTGGCCGAATGGATTCGAACACTGCCTCCTAAACCACGGAACGCGGGTTCTAATCCCAGTACGGATGGCGAATTTTTAAGATAAAAATATGATAAGAAAATAATAAAATGCAAGAATATATGAAAAACTTTACCATCTGATCAAGCCACACCGATTGTAGCAAGAGGTGGAGTTCAATTTAATTGTTCCACCGGAATTCAAAAATACTACAATTGGGTTAGCCATACCTATAGACTACTAACACCTGACTAGTCTGGTGTGCCATGCAGGTTGCATACCCCTTACAGAGAAGGAAAACTCTTTCATTACCATTCCCCAGTAATGGCTTGTCACCGAGGGGAATTAGACTATAACCCTTATATCAAAATAATTGATCAAGGAGGCCTATATCCGAGTGGGTGGACCGAAACATCTGTTTCTAGGGTGTATTTATTATTTCGTAGAGAAGATCATCAACATCTACAACACCAGGAAGGTTTATGATCTTTCTGGAGACCTGAGGTAGGAGCTCAAGCAAGAAGGGTCTTAGTAATCTTCCCATCGGCTCTATCACTGACTACAGTAACCAATGCGCAACGCTTCAATCATTTAGTACCCAATATTAATTTTAACTTGAAAAGCAATTCATAAAAGATATTTAACCATTCCAGAACCAAAAAAAACTATGAAAGACTTACGTTTCTCCACATTCATCCGTTTAATTTCGCGATCGGCAACGTTTGTTTTCACCTCCCTGTATTCATTCTTAATCTCGATTCTCGTTGCGAGTGTTTTCAAAGGATTACCAGATGTAGCATGCTTTCTCTGAGCTCTGACTTTCTTATGAGCCGGCCTGAAATAGAAATTAGATACATTATTTAAGCCTTATTAGATCACTTACCGCGCAGACGAAATAGAAACGCCTTTTCATCCACACTTTCCGACTTCCCAAACCTTAGCCGGAAAAATGCAGTAAGATGTGCACGAAATTCCCTTCACGAGTGTAACCAGAAATGAATTCCCATGCGGCGTTATAACATGTTTGGGGGACATAACAGCTTCTATGCATGTGAAAACGTGGGTGTACGGGGAAGGAGTAAATGAGCGAGTTTTCCGGGGGCTGACCAGGAAAACTAGTATTTTCAAAGGGGGCCGGATTTACCGGCCTTCCTCTAGTTGGTTAAACCCTTGAATTCCTTTCGAGTACTTTTTTCTCCATTATACGATATATTATCAGCTGTTCAAAAATGATTAAACACACCATGCTTCACTTCATCTTGCTGAAATATCATGAAGATGAAGGTGAGAATTACACAACACAATCACAGTTCAAACCCGAACAAGAAAATTAGGTTTTTCAAAGTTAGGACCACCGTCATGCCGGCTACACACTTATCATTAAACGCCATGAAACGACCGTGAAACATAAAGTGTGTAGAGTATGTGTGCGCGTTTCACGGAGCATCTTTTTCACATTTCATATTTCACGTCGTTTCGCTGAAGGTGGCGGTTTTTTTATGAAATATCAAAGGTTTTTCATCAAGTGTTGTCTAGACATCAGCACCGATACACACTTTTCATGAAATGCAGCCGGATTTCAATCTGGATTGTCGCGAAATTCGGGCTGTCCAATTTAATTTAAATGGCCTGGTTAGTCTGCAGAGGAAGCTGGTCGCCTGTTGGGCAGCGGGACCCGGCGGTCATAGATCGTAAGGTCCCTTCGTAAAGTAGGCCAAGAGAGGGCGCAGCAACACTTTTGACTTGAATTGGCTTCGGGAGGAAGCGGAGTCAGAGCCGGTGCAAGGGGGTGTTAACCCCCCTCCCCCGTCATTTTTCATTCGGCAATTTTAGCAAGATTTTGCCCAATTCGGAAATTTTTGCCAAATTTGGGAAATTGACATTTCTTTTACCCACTGATTCAACAATTTATCCAACAAGTCAAAAGTTTTTTTTTGGTTTTGTGCTTTCATACTTGGGAATTTTAATTGAGAAGATGAGAAGTTGGGAAAATCCGACAAGTCAATTTTTTTTCCTTTGATGCTTGGAAATTTTGAGTTGAATCAGTTGGGACTTTCACACCTTCCCATCCCCCCAGGAAAAGTTCTTCGGCACGTCCCTAAGCGGAGCATGGGAGGAATGCAGATAATATTGGTTTCCTGAGGGTGCATATTAATTAGGCCGGGTGATTACCTATGGAGGCATTCGGACAGTTTAGTTTGCAAACTGAAGGAATACTTACAATTGAGGAACCCACTTTCAGAGTGACCTCACTGCAACAGTATGATTTCATGAGTATTTGTTTTCAACGCGCTGTCTTACCGCGCTAGGGGCATGCTTTGCAAAAACAAAATCGACAAATTTTTCTTGAAGGTTGATTTTATTGATACCTACCTTTAAAAATCCGTTACCTACATTACTGTTTTGCTTGTTTTTCTCAAAACTAAAATTTTGCAGTTAGGTCACTTTGGAAGTGGGCTCCTCAACTGTAAAAAAGTGTTTGTTTTTTTTTAAACTTTTATTCAGTGTCTTAGGCTTATATAACCGCGTACTCGGCATATTGCCAATCGATTTGCCCGGTAACTGGTTCACAATAAAGCGGGAGGTCAGATACAAAACTGCGTTGTTCCACGCCTGCACTGGGTGTTGAAAACGTGATGAGAATAATGATCGAGGAATTAAGGGAAGCAAAATGCCGCCGTTTTACAAAAAAAAAAAAAAAAAAGTTAAAAGAGAGAACTAGATTCTAGGACGACAAGTGTGTCATTTCAAGATGATTGTCATGTGCTCAATTTGATGTGCTAAATCCTGAAGTGTACACTTATGTATCGTTATTTTTTGGCGTTTATAATTTCT
Organism: Acanthococcus lagerstroemiae; assembly: GCA_031841125.1. NCBI lineage: Eukaryota > Metazoa > Arthropoda > Insecta > Hemiptera > Eriococcidae > Acanthococcus > Acanthococcus lagerstroemiae. Next base: position 40,325,885 of record CM063110.1, read on the forward strand.
TGTATATGGAGTAGACTGAAGACAAATTAACGGATTTGGTACGCGAGGTGAGAGATCGTCCTGTCCTATGGGATCCTCACCATCCTGAGAAGAAGTCCCGTACAAAGAAACTTCTTGGGTTTCACTTGTCTCCTTTCTTGTGAGGATGCAGTTCTGATTGCCGCAGCAATAACAGCGTCTTCGTCATAACGCATCCTCAAACGAAAATAATACCATTAAACACGACAACTTAATTCAGTCTCAAAAGGAGCACTACATCGGCAGGGGCGAAACTATAGGGGTGTTGGGGTTTAAACAACCCCCAATAATTTGGCAGTCAGTAAATTTTGAAACTGTTCATTTGAATTTTTCATTTTTTTATAAATGTTTGTTGTTTTTTTCAATTAAAAAACATTCCGACAAAAAATTGACAAATTTTTAATTTTTTTAAAATTTTATCGTCGAATTTTTAGTTTTTAAGAAATATTTGTCAGCAATTTTTTTTTTCTCCACCTCCCCAAACTAAAAATTAAATTTCGTTTCTGAAAATGGAGTATTCTGAATTCCTGTTAAGAGACTAGTCAGTCAAAAGCCAAAGGTTTCAAGCTGAGTATCGAAAGTTGTCTGAAAGGTTGAAACAAAGCTGAAATGTGGAAGCCATTTCGAAAATCCTAAAGTCTGTAGCAAACGTTGAATTTCGAATTTCAATGACTATTCTGTTTTTACTATAGATGCTCTGTTTGACCCAAAGCTTGAAATTTGAGAAAGTTGAACATTTTATTAAAATCTAAAAGTTGAAAGCAAAAGACTTATTTTCCCATGTTACAAAGCTGAATCTGATAGCAAATGTTCTATTGTTTAATTTACGGGTTTTGGCCTGGTGAATACCTATAGGAGGGAAATTTAGTTGGGAACAAAAGCCAAAACTCCATGTGTTTTTTCCATACTTATCCGATCACAGATAAGACTTTGGAGCTCAAGTTTACGGACTAGCTCCACCAAAACCCCTCAAAATGCTCGACACAATCCAAAACTCAGCCCTTGTATCAGGAGCCCTCCGCACTAGTCCATCCATCAGTTTTTGTGCGGAAATGGCCGAACCTCCCTACCGCAGAATGATCCTCTACTCCAAATACTTTCTTAAAATATCCGAAATCCCAACTCACCACTTTCCACAGACGTGGTCAATGATCCACCTCAATCAAACTCCCCCAACATTCGATCAATTATATGTAGAACAAACCACAAACACTCGCTTATCTCTCTCATCCCTATTACCCATATACACAGACCCACCACCAAGGAAACTCATACCAGCAACTTTCCATCTGGAACTATCTTTACATCGCAAAAGATCAACATCCCCTCACACTTTCAAATTCCTCTTTGGCAAACTCCTCGAACAAACAGGTTGTTCATATTCCTCGGGTCAAAAATCCATGCTCACAGACTACCCAATTCAGCATCTATTCACACCACCAAACTCGCTGCAATTTTCTGTTGCATTCAAAATTTACCTAATATCACCAATAAAGCAATTATTGCCGCCGACTCACTATCGGCCCTCCAATCAATAAGCAGCACAAAGTTCTCTACACATCCATTAGTACAACGCATACAACTCATAATCCACGTACTTAACACACTAGGAAAACAGGTAGTATTCGTCTGGATCCCAGGCCATATTGAAATTGCACAAGCTGACTTAGTTGACAAAACCACTCGAACAGCAAGATCCGCCCTAAAGTAGAAACCAACAATCAAAACACCCGAAGACCTTGCAGTCACCTACCGATTAAGAATCCTTTCCTCTTGGCACCAATCTTGGCATAAAGTATCCAACAACAAACTTCGTGCAGTAAAAAATAAACCGATCCCCTGGGTCACCTCCAACCGGAAATCACGAATAGTAATAGCACGACTTAGAATTGGGCATGCTCGCCTCACTCACCTGCACATCCTCAATCCATAGATATTCCCTCGCAATGCCGTAAATGCTCAAATGAACTCACTTTCGAACATATACTTCACTGCCCTTCACTTGACTCTCACCACCAAAAACATCAACTACCACCAACAACGAAAAGCATGCTCCAAAACAACCCAATGACGGTAGATAAACTCATCTCCTTCCTCTACGACCCAGACCTCTTTCCATTAATTTAACCATTCCTACCAGCCGAGCCATATAGCCCTTGGTGTAGTAGCTAGTGGCTCGTAAATAAACAAATAAAAAATAATAATAAATTAATTTTTAAAAAAAAAATGAAAGGGAGCTTGTGGCACGGTTTCCCCTAATCCGATCGACCTGAAACTTAGTAGGTTTATTTTATTTTATTGGAACCAATTTAGGATACGAATCAGAGGAAACTCAGAAAAAAAGATCACCAAGAGTAAATAAGGACTACCTTAAGGGTAAAGGAAGTTGTGTGTTTCTCTTAAGTAATCCTAACATCCTTCTAGCTTACCCTCCCAGACTAGGGTATGCTTATGTGCGAGAAATTGAGTGCTTGGGGGATAAGGTTCCAATTTGCATTTGCAGAGACGAAACTATGGGGGATGAAACACCCCCCAATAATTTGGCAATTGGCAAATTTTGAAACTGTTCATTTGAATTTTTTATTTTCTAAGAACGTTTGTTTGTTTGTTGTTTGTTTTTTTTTTCGATTAAAAAATATTTCGATTGAAAAATCGACATATTTTCAAATTTAAAAAAGATTTAGTTTTCAAAAAATATTTGTCGGCAAATTTTTCTTCTCCACCCCCCCCCCCCTCTAAACTGAAAGTCAAGTTTCGCCTTTGTACATCGGGCACGACGAAATCTTTTTCACAGTCTCGGGTTTTTTCGCCATGATTTCGTGAAATAGCAGAAAGTCAAATTTCATGGAAATGGTGAGAAGTGTGTAGAGGAGTGTTTCACATTTCATTTTCTTTTTCGTGAAACACCTTGAAACGCTACATGAAATAGGAAATGTGATAAGTGTGTAGCCGGCATCATGAGGGAGAGGGTCACACCCTCAATGTCGTTTGACTCGGTACATTCCAGTAGCCAGTAGGTAAAATTGGGAAAAGAAGATATTTTTATTATCCAGAAATTTTTCATACTTCAGTTGGGATTTTTTTTGTCTACCCTCTCCTCCCCCTCCTTCCAATACAGAACTACTAACGACGACCCGCCGTAAGACAATTGTAGAGTGGAAAGGGGCCTTCTTTCTGAAGCCGTTTCTAGAGCACGACTGCTTCTCAAATGACACAGAAACATATAAACTTACAGCAAACGAGGGGTCTCCATTTTGATAACACTGAAGTCTGTATTCGCTTCGTCAAGATTCTGATTCACCGGTGAGGTTTCCACATTGCCGAAAAACGTTGAAAAACTGTCATCAAATATTTGCGGAACACTGACTATCGTATTCGCTTCATCCGCCGATATCTTTTCGCCATCTAGAGAAAACAAACAAAAATAAGAACCGTGAATCCTTAAACTTCTATGCATTTAACATAGTTACACAGGGAAGACTTAGATTAAGAATTTCAGCTTAGCACTAGACACAAAAATATATCAAAAGGTCTGCCCCTTCATATTCACGAAACGTCAATGAGGTCAATACAAGAGGCAGCGATGACAGACTATGTTAACTAAGAGTGCCACATGGCCCACATGCGACTACTTCCAGGCCGGTGTAAATCGGAGGTGGGTGGACTCAACGACATTAGCTTTCATTGCATTCGTTTTGATTCCATAAAAGTTGACCTTCTTCATTGTGTTGGTCATATTCAATAAAAATGTTCGATTCTTCTACCGATTTGTGAACTTTAGAATCAACAAGAACCACAACAAAAAAAAGTTCCCAATCTGTAATAGTTCTCATTTGATCGTTCGGCTCTGCCAATTTCGAAAATGATGATTGGCTTTGAGTCTGATTCTCCGTTCAGCGAAGATGATCGGCTTCTATTCCAGTGCTCTGTTCGGTTTTGGAGGAACCATTCGTTCACACAATTCTGTGTGGAGGGATTTAAAATATAATCAGTCAAACTGATTTTTGAACGTGTTTTCGAAATGCCAGCGTAGGAAGGGGAGTCTATGAATTCACACCGCGGAGAACACTGAACAAAACGTTAGCTATAACACAATAGTAGTAGAATCACAACCCTTTCATCAGACACACTCATGTACGTGTTCGCTGTATTTCATTCGAACACCCTAATTTCACAAAGAGTGATAGAATACCAATCAGTCACTCACATGTTACTGTTCATCTCAATCATGCACCCGGTATTAGAGTCGTACTTCATCCAAAATCACGTTTATCAACAATCGTTGAACGAACAATTCAAATCACTACTGACGAAACACCATCCACATATGAACATTGGGGCTGCTCGAAGCGGTAGCGCGCTGTTGTCGTTTACCTTGAAACTCTGATCAAGGGGAATATTTCATTTTTTTAGGCGTATAAAGAAATCTCAAAATGTTATGAAAACGAAAAGCGTTTATCGAAAAAACGAATAGAACAAAATTTGTAGTACATAAAATTTCCTTTTCATTGAGACCATTTTTATTTCAATCCGATACATTTTTCTAAAATGTGTAGGATTTCAGCAGTTCCTTTTTTTCACGTACCTAAACTCGTAGAGGGCGACTCTTTCGCGCTGGCAGTCCCAATTGAAGTTTTTCACGAAGTTATACAACAGGGGAACGGGTTGTAAATTTAGAGGCGTGTGGTACCACAAGTAGAAATTAGATATAAATAAGTAATTTCCAAAGAAATAAGGATAGATTAAAATAGAGTTTGAGTACACGTGTCGACATAAATGTGAACATGGAATACACAGACTTCACATTTGTTGGACACATCCATGTGGTCAGCCAAGATAGTGTTAATATAAATACGCACATGGAATATAAAGTGGATATTTCATGAACATGTACATCCACTCCTTCTCAACTTATGTACATGTAAAATCTATGCAGACTATCTACTAGACGAAAATATCCACTTCTTAGCCAATCTATCAAGATAAATTCTTTGCAAGCGATAGGCGGTCTAGTAAGACTCGTCACAACATTTTCCCACTTGGACATTTTTATGAAGAGCATAATTTACATATGTAGACACATATGTGCGGTAACAGCATGTTGAAACAGAAGCCTCAAATTACTATAAACAAAGGCTCATAGATACCATACAATATATTCATGATGCAATACTCGACTATTTTAAATCTAGAATCGTCAACGATGTTTCGTTCTCTCAGCCAAATTGCACTTCAATTCGTTGACAAGATTTTGGATCCTGCTGCGATCTTTCATTACGTTCTCCAAGATCGTCAGCAGAGCACTTCGCTCCTGATCGAACTGCTCGACTTTCTTGCTCAAACTGTCGTAATACTTCGTAAAATAATCAGTGATCAGATAATTGAGACCGACATCCGACACAGCGAGGGTTGACAACGACGAGGAAGTCTCGAACGAGTCCAAAAATTCTTTCAACAAGTTCTCGAATTCGTCCTTTTTGAAATACGCATTTTCCAAACTCAGCTCTCGCTTCGCAGACTCGTGCTCGCGTAACGTGCGCTCTGCTCGGGCTATTTCGTTCTCTAAATCGGCTATCTGCGCTTGCTCGTGGCTCACCTTCTCTTTGAAATAGTATATGTCCGTTTTCAATGGCTTTAAATCAACATCGGGTAACACTAGCCACGTCTTATTCAAATCGTGCGACTTCTCTGACTGATTCGAGTTCTGGAAGCCATCACCGGCCAGTTTGCACTGTGTCGCGAGATCGCAAGCTCGCCGCGATATTTCAGTCTCGTGTTTCGGAACTGGTCGCACGGTCGGGTCATTTGCACCCGCACGCTGCTGAGTCGTTAGATCGCGAACCGGACGCGGTATTTTGGAGTTCCGAACAGTCGATCGGAAGCTGGATGTAATGGCACAGGATGGCGACAGCCGTTCGTTGGTATTTTCATCACCCCTCGAATACGACTCCGGATTTAGCTTTTCGTTCTTTGGTACCGCGAATGTCTCGCGGCTACGTTTCATCTCATTTATACAGTCTCGCATGTCTCTCAACACCGACTGTAATTGATTCGAATCCGAAGTACACTGAGAAGGTTCGCTGTCGACACTCGCGGCCGTAGTTTTCAACTTGGACGCCGCTTTAGGTTGCACCAACAGTTTCACATTCTGGTCTTCCAACACCATTTGACTGATGAGGTGCTGGTTGGACGACTGGATCAGTAAGTTTCGTTCGGAATCAAGTAGCCGGGGGTGAATGCTGTACTGGACGCCGGTATCCGTCAACTGACTTTCAACATCCGCTGAGTCTCCTATATTCAGCTTGATCAACACATCCTCGTCGAATCGTATTTGATCCGCCGGCTTTGAATTCCGGACACAAAGAACAGAAGATCTGTCCGAGAGCTTCACACGATTACTCACATTCGGAGAGACATTGCGAGGCTTCGAAGGACTTCTTGAACTGGTAGAGTTTCTCTCGTTCTTGTTTGAATCTTGAAACTCGTTGGTGAGATTCACGTTAGTTGCACTAGATTGCGCTGTACTCTTGCTGACGTGGTCGCCTAGGCCGTCCACTTCTGGCTCGGCACGACAACACTCGAAGCAGTAATTTTCATTAGTCGGTTCTTTCGGCAAAAAAGCTTCGTCGTATGGAAGGTGGTTCTCGTGTACCGAGCCGTCGGATAAGGTATTTTCGAGCTGGCGGCTGCGGGAGCGTCGCAACAGACCGCAGTTGGCAATGCGTGTTATTTTGGAAGGATGGACGATGTCTTCCATTTTCTTTTCACCTCTGATGTACATACCAATGATGGACTTGATTTTGAAATATCTTGTCTTTCGACTTTCTCGTGGACACATACTCAAGAGAGAACGAAACTTCGGGCAGTACGCACAATTTTCAATACATCCAAGTAGCGGGTAACGGGATTATAAAGACGCAACACGTGTAAAGGTGCTAGGTGCCGAAATGTATCATTGCTACGCAACATTATTTTAGATTAACTCGACCCTGGGTACAATTGACCAGAAATGAAGGGTGCTATAGACGGGATGTGCAACACAGCGGGTAAAACAAGGACGGAGGGTGACAACCAAAGATTCTATATCATATTCTGGATAGCTGACTCGAAGTATGGACCATGTTGGCGATTTCAGCGGATGTAAGCTGAATGAATCAGCTGCTAACTCGACAATCGATTTAATTTACATCCGTGATAATCGTTAAAATAACCACCACGGTAACGAGGGGAATGCCGGCAAACTATTAGAGATGACTTAGCCGGTCAGCCTGGGATCATATAACGGTCAAAAAAAGCTTAACATGGTACGTTGAAACATTATCGGCAATTGGGGTTCCGTATTACCTTCGTCAGCTGATTCCGAAGGCAGAGAGTTGCTCCTGTTCAGAGCGGTGGCAGATTTAGACTTCTCTGGCGATGCTGGAACCGAATGCAATTCTTTCTTTGGCTCCCTAAAACCTGGGAAATCGAAGAATAAAAATGTTAATAGCTGTAAATATACTGAGCATTAGCACTACCGTGTACATTTTTGAAATTGTTAATTAGCGTAAATAAGGAGCTCTCCCCCGAAATTAAACGAAGAAAGGAAACAACTCAAGACGTCCGTTTTATTATAGTTAACACAACATACACAAGTGGTTCGTGATTACGGCACTTATTAAGTACTAATCGTTTTTTGCAACAAGCTGCAAACCCCCCATCGAAATTAACAAAAATAAATATAACAATAAAAATAACAAAAAGATCAGGAACAACAAAATCAAAAACAAAAAGGAAAAAAAGTCTTTGGTTAATATTGATATTTTGGAAAACAAACATAAAGTAGTGGATAGCAAAGCTGTGGTAAATAAACTTTTGGTAAATAAAAATAATCTTTTGGAAAATTCATTCACTAAATCCGTCCGATCCTTCCAATCCTGCGAATTGTTCAAAAATAATAATGACTCCTGGGCTAAAGATTAAAATTCTCAAAAAAGATTAAAATTAAATCTGGTATATCTCAATTGCAGAGGCCTTGCGAGCAATGAAAGAATTTATGAACTCGAAGAAAAAATAGAAAAAATAAAATGGGATATTCTGGCACTATCGGAAGTAAGAAAAACAGGTGAATCATTGCTGCGCAAAAAGCCGGGGTATGTCTTCTATCATATCGGCCAAACGAAAGGGTACAGAGGGGTAGGCTTCTATATTAAGGCACATATAATGAAGGACGTAGAAGTTATCCAGGGGATATCAGAAAGGATATGTTTTTTAAAATTAAGTGTGGGCAAAAATAGGAAAGCCTTGGTGATTTCAGTGTATGCTCCTACTCTCGGTGCAGAGCAAGAGGAATCTGACAAATTTTATGCTGATCTCGAATTAATACTGGACTCGCAGAGGGAATATTATAACTTCTTAATGGGGGACTGGAATGCCATTGTGGGACAAAAAGAAAATCATTTGGAAAATACGGGGGAGTTTGGAATGGGTCGTAGAAATTTAAATGGGGGCAAAACTTGTTGATTTTTGTGCAAAAAAGAACCTTTCGATTGCTAATACTTTTTTCTCAAAAAAACAAAAATTGAACAGTCCCCCGGCGGAAAGTATAAGAATGAAATAGATAATTTCATTACAAATGATATGTCTGCAGTAGAGGATGTGACAGTTCTGCCGGGCTTCCGCTTTAGCTCGGATCATAGGTTATGCAGAGCTACTATTTGCCTTCCAAATAGGGTAAGATATAAAAATAGTAAAAAAGAGTTTGCAAAGGAACAACTCATTCCGGTATATTACAGGGAAGCGCTTACAAAACGACTAGATAAGATTGAGCGTGAGTGGGCACACTTTACCCTGCAGGGGGCATACGACTCGGTTGCAATAGCAATTATGGATACAACAAACGAATTTGGCAAAGTACATGTTAAAACAAAAACGGATGACAAACTATCAGCAGAAACAAAACTTTTAATTGAAAAAAGAGAGGAACTAGAGAGGAAAGATAGTAAGTCTTTCAGGGAGAAGCTGGACTTGGTATGTTTGAGGAAAAAAATAAAAATAGAAATTAGAAATGATGTGAGGAAATTTGATAGCAAAATTATTGAGGAGATTTTATCAACAAGCGGATCAACAAGAAAAGTATTTAGGGAAATCAACCAAAATAAAGCGTTAATTCCGAGTGTACGCGACCTGCGGGGGAAAAAAGTGTACGGGCGTGAGGAAATCGTTGAAGTAGCGTCACAATTCTACGAAGAGTTGTACGAGAAACGAGTGAGAAGTACAAATAGCTCGTCAAATGTACAGGTAAGGTTGCCTGAATTTGAGATGGAGTGCGAATTCCCCTGCATATTGCAGTCAGAAGTGAGGCACGCAATTAACAGTTGTAAAATTGGCAAAGCAGCGGGACCTGATGCAATCGGAAACGAACAGATTAAAATATTTAGGGCAGAATTGACCCCCATATTAACAAAATTATTTAACAAAATTGTCGAAACGGAAGAGACCCCCTCGCAGTGGAAAATAGCGGAGATTATTCTACTATTTAAGAAAGGGAAACGGGATGAAATTAAAAATTATCGCCCTATAAGCCTAACATCTAATCTTGGCAAACTCTTCGTTAAAATTTTGAAAGAAAGAGTGTATAAGCAGCTTGACGAACAACAACCGAGAGAGCAAGCTGGTTTTCGGAAAAATAGATCAACGATCGACCAAATTTTTATTTTGAAACAACTAATTGAAAAAGCAAATGAATACAATTTTGAGATTTTTTTACTCTTCATCGATTTCACAAAAGCATTCGACACGGTTGACCATGAATTTTTATGGAAGGCTCTAAGAACACAGGGGGTTAATTTAAAAGTAATCAAAATTATTCGTCAGATGTACGAAAAAGCGTTGGCGTATGTCAAGCTTGATAAAACCGGAAGAGTCTTTGCTGTTAACAGGGGAGTCCGGCAAGGAGATCCGCTGTCTCCCAATTTATTCAACTGTGTGCTTGAGGAAGCGATGCGTACGTTGGAATGGGAGGGAAGCGGAGTCAAAATTGAGGGCGACTTTTTGAATAACCTACGCTTTGCGGATAATGTTGTACTGCTTTCAAACAATTTGCCGGAACTATTAAGGAATGCGGAGGAGTTTCTAGAGGCGTGTGAGATAGCAGGATTATCCGTAAATGCACAAAAAACAAAACTACTTTCGAACGCCGAGGAAATAGAGGTACAAATTAATAACGAAATAATAGAGTGGGTGAAGGAGGTTGACTACCTAGGCCAAAAAATTTCTTTCCATAGTGCTAGAGAAAAAGAAATATCAAATCGAATTCAAAGTGGATGGAGGAAATTTTGGCAAACGCGGCAGATTTTCAAAGGCCGTTTGCCAATAACGACTAAAGCGGCGGTCTGGCGCAGCTGTGTACAGCCAGTATTAACTTACGGGGCTCAAACTTGGGCATTAACAAAAACAAATTATACGCGCTTTCAGGTTACTCAAAGAGCAATGGAAAGGAGCATGCTGGGAGTGAGGCTAAGAGATAAAGTGGAAACCAAAGAGATCAGGGCCAAAACACGCCTAGAAGATCTGGGTCTTGTTATCAAGAAAAATAAATGGAGATACGGGGGCCACATTTCAAGATTGGGGGTAAGAAGGTGGGAAAAAAGGGTGGAAGGGTGGACCCCGTATGACTACACAAGGAATATAGGTAGACCGCTGACCCGTTGGCGAGATGAATTCCGCAAGGAGCTGGGTCCCATGTGGAGAAGACATACCCTGGACAGAAGGAGCTGGAAGGATAAAGTGAGGGAACTGGGGGAGGCTCATACCCAATAATGGGTGGGTAGAGAAGGCTGAGGGCAGGGAGGGGCCCGCTTCCCTGTCTTACCCTCGGCACAGTAAGTGCTAAGAGAATTGTGAAATAGAAGGAATACCCAACAAGAGCTGTAAATAAAAATCGTTTTTTGAACTACGCGATTTCACGAGCAAACAAATTTATCTTCAATAAAGAAGCATCGCGTTACTTCGTCGGTGTTTCAGAGTTCCTATCATCATATATACGCCAATGAGCCTATGCTATCGAATATCGAATTCCGTGCAGCACTAATTAGGAAAATATTCTGTACTGTAAAAATTCAAACTGACCTCATCTCTTTGAATGTAAACAACATTTCAATCGTATTATCAAAGAAACATAAAGCCAGCCGAAAAACTTATCAAAGTAACGGAATATTGGAGCAGGTTCAAAACTGGTGCGAAACCATAGTATAAAATCTGCTCCAAAATCTGTCGTCCAAATCGAACGTGTATTATAAATCCATTTCGCAATGTCCTGAGGCAGGCACTGAATGCATTCATAGGTTCATGGTGCTTTCCAGAATATTTTCACTACATGTAGTAACCAGGAAGAGCGAAGAGTATTTTCCGGATGGACCAAAACTGTTAAATTCCCAACTGACTCAACTCAAAGTCCCAAGTATCAAAATTTGTTTGTATTGGGAAAAAACCGCCTTTTGACTTCTTGGATTTTCCCAACTTTTGAGGCATCTAATAAAATTTCCCAACTCCAGCGGAGGCTTAGGGAACAAGCAGCCCCCGGGCTCCTTTATTTTTATCCTCGGCAGTAACACTTTCAACTTAGATGACAGACATAAACTTCTGTAATCAGTTTGGCAGATCACGACCAAAACGAGCCACTATCTATGGGGGAGAGCTTGATACAGTCCGCATTAGGCCTTTCTTCGGAGGCGAGTATAGATGTACGTATCAAATAACAACTCTACTGTCATTTCATATCGCGTAATCAGGGTGCCTAATAAGACCTAAATGTGAAAATAGTTGACTTTAGTTGACCACTTTATCCCGGTTATTAAAAACTTACAGCTTGCTTTGCTCGTTGCTCGCACATTTCAGATGATACTGATCTCTTATTCATCACCCAAATTGTTTAAAAACTGAAAAAATATGCTCAAATTGTTTAAAATAAAGTAATCAATCTAAGAATGATCAGTTTTTGATAGGATTTTTTTCTCCTGTTTTAACTGACCATCATTTGAAATTATCCAAAGTAATTGTATTCAGTTGACTTCAATTGACCTTTTTCCAAAAGAAGTTAACTTTAATTGACTTAGTTGACCAACTGTTAGACACCCCGGTAATAGTCCACCCCTCCCAACCTTGCCCCGATTTTTGGTATAAGTGTACATTTATAACTAGCCACACGAAAAACTCATACTATTTTTACTTCGAAATCGCGACGGGCAGGGGCCGCGTTTTTTCCGCTCGGACAGAGGCGACACAGCGGGCAACACTTTCGGGCTGGCAGTCAATGTGGACGCCATTTTGCCGGCCACCGAGAACTGCACTGCGTCGGACGGTCCGACACGCTTCTTCCAGGTCTGACTAGCCGTTTCCAGTTTCTCCAGTCGGTCAGCCAGCAGCTTTCCGTCGTTCTTCTCGGCCACATGTACCTCACTAGTGATCTTGCATCGGAATCCGTTGGACAGGTCCTTCTTCAGCAGTTCTTGCGCTTCCTGCAAGTGAATAGCATCGTGAGTCATGAGCAGTAAATCGAATACAAGCGGGACATGTTTATTTATGTATTATCTGCTGATCGTTTTCGTAGAACCGAGAAACATATTTAGTGTTCATAGAGACCACGGTCAAGATCTTATCATCGAGACGAATTTTACGATTTAAGATCGAATGAAGAGCACGCAAGGGTAGAATACCACGAACGTGAGTACAATTTAGCTCAGTCTATGAGCACTTCGTGGAGTTAGCTTGTCGAGGTCACACGTGTTTTCAAGATAGGTACCGTAACGCGGGGTTACTTTGCTCACTTTTATCGGTGCTGTTATAATATGCGAAGATCTACCTATGCATTCTCTGTTACAAAATGCGATCTACTAGTGTTAATGCGATCCACGAAACTCGCAGATAAAGCGTAAGGGATTTATCCATGAAACTGTGAACCACCTCAAGAGCACTATGCAGATCCAAATTCAGGCGCTCACACATAGGCTATCGAGCGGGCATGACTGGACGCCAAAATTAAGAGCATGCTCCAGTCACGCTTTGATCATTATTGTTGGCAAATGCTTAAGAAAAATGAGCCAGACACCTTTATCACCTTCTTAGAGGACATACGAACCACGTTCACATAGGACAATGTATTTAAACAGGACGTAAATCTGCTCATCCAACTACGATAGATCGCAAATTATAACAGCACCCTTTTTTCTATACTTTCAAGTTTGACGCGCTCCACAGACCGTCGAAACTGAGTTAAAGAACCGGGATATGTTTTGTAATTTTGACTGGAGATGGCGGAATACATTCCCATAAAATTGTGTCATCCCATCCCACAGGTTTTACCACAGAATTATGAAATTAGTGTACCAAATGGTACCATGATAGGGTGACATAGCACATGTTCATTTGTTCATGAATGAACAGGGAAAGAAGTATGCCTGGAAATAACGGAATTACACCGAGTCGGTTTTAGACGATAGTAACAACATCCTACATTATGAGTCACGCGTCAGGGTTGCCACGCATTCTATTTTTTCCCTAGCGCTGGTAGGAGTAATGAAAACATACGTGTGCCGAGTTACCCCATGATTGCACTAACACCCATAAAGTTCTAAGTGATCTGCGGACTTGAAGAGCAGCACGCACCCTGTAGAGATGTATCTATACGCAGAGTCGTCTTTGCCAATAAGCGCTACTGGTAAATTTTTAGAAATCAACAAATTTGCAAAAACATGACAAAATTGTCGCCATTCGTCGATCAATAAACATAAAATCAAAACAAAAGTCACCACTTGTCATTTTTAGGGTGTTTGCCCGCGCGCAGCGCTACAAGCATCCTATTGCAATTGCTTTTTCTTTTTTTTTCTTTTTTTTTTTTTTTCTTTCTTTAAATAAGAGTGAATTGTTTACGCAGATCATAGTTCAGTTTGTAATGACGACACACATTGTCGTCCTAAATTTCTCATTTTGCAAACGAACTGTCCGAATACCTCCGCAGGTAGAACGCGCCCAATTAATATTCACCCTCGCGAATCTGTATCGACTGCATCCTTCGGAAACCTGTTCAAAACATCCGAAGATGCAAAAATCGCATCGACCGGCTACCTATTGTCCCTTGGCCATTAGCCCCGGTATTCATACTGTCTTTTCAGTCTCTTTCTCCCGATATCGGCGAATTCGGTCGTCAAGCTGCAGCCACATTCTTAAGCGTTCCACTTTCCTATCCAATCCTCCAGATCCTGCGACCCGAAAAGACGCCGTGCCTCCCAATAAATTCTCCGATTCCTTCTTCATTAAAGACATTCGGTCGGCGACTCTCTCGCTGAAACAGTCGATCCGCGTCTCGCTTCGCAACGCTGGCTAAGTTCGTGTTTCTTCTCGCCGTTCCTGTGGATATCTCTTGCCACCTCATCCAGCCTAAAACCCTATCGTCTAGCCTAGAAACTTTCTCTTCCCCAGCCTAACACTTTTACACCGTAGAAACCTCTCGCTTCCTGCTAGCCTACTAATCGCCCCCCGGTCGTTGCGCCGCTGGGTCTTCCGTTAGCCTACTTCTAATCAAGGCCTACACTCTACTTAACTCTATACGTACCTGTTCGGTATCCAGTAGGTTGCAAAGAGCTAAGTAGATCCGGCTTTACTTGCTACTGCATAAGTAGCAAGTACACCCGTGGTACTTTCTTCTAAACCCTTCTCGACCTCCTTTCCCCCAGGATAGGCTGTTCCTCTTTCACACCTCCCTTTCCCCTTACCACGCACCTCTTGGTCAGAGCTACGAACAGTGAAACTAGTTAGGCCGCACGGTCACCACGAACCTGTACTGCCGTCGGAACACCGCTAACCGCAACGCCGCCGTACCGCCGACGCCATTTACGAACCTATTTCTCGCCATATCAGTTTTCCGCACCCCCAATGTTCCACGTTTTTTATTTTAAGTTTTTGCCGTATTCGAAAAGTGTAAATTCTGTACATAATCTATCAAACATCCTATTTTTGTAATTTGGTGTCGGTTGCACACTTATTTTTAATACATAGTAATCATTTTTTGCAATCTTTAATTTATTTGGTGCCGCGCACTTGATCGCCCCTATTTTCGACCGTTCCCGAACTTTACTTAAAAATGTCGACTCGCGACGAGGCACGGTCCTCGGCCAAGTACGAGGCGTTCCGGTCCCTCTGGAACCGCCGGGTCCCGTTACCCACCGGCCGAATTGCCTCCTCCGCGGACCAACCGGGCCGGATAGCTCAGGTTTCGCGACAAGTTTTAGTTCAGTATCAGATTTGGCATTTCGCTTTTCTTTTTTTTTTTTTGGCTTTGTCTTATTAATTTGCGTTTGGACACTCCTGTAGATGCGCTAGTGTTGTGGACGAAAAGATGATCAGGGTATTGGGATGTTAAACTGAGTTTCCGAAGTTGGAATCCCTGCCGGTAATAACGAGGTGTTAAGGTACGAAAGGGGGATGATTTCACAAAATCATCCCCTTTCAATTCTTATCAGTTGTTCTCGTCATTGTTACCATACCACGATACTAGCGCTATGTAGGTCAGGTTAACATACCAATGTTTACCACAAAAACATGTACAAGTAAAGTGAGGTCTAGCATCTTCAATACTGCTTTTTATGGGAAACTGAAGAGACCTAAACTGTTAGCCCTTATCATTTCCTTTCAGATGAGTTCAACTTCAGTTTTTTTGCAGAACATTTTTGTCACTGATCTACTCCGTTACCATTTAGGAATGCAACGTGGGAAGATGAAAACAAAAGATTCTCATTTTCATTCTGGCGTTCGTGCTTCGTGGCGTACATTTTTTTTATCGCATAGATGTTGGTACTGTGTCTGAATATTAACTTCAATCAAAACTTTAACAGTAACATTTCCGATTTGGTTTTCTTTTATCAATACCAGTGTAGGAAGTCGGTGCAACAACACCAGGGATGCAGAGAAGCCGGAAGTTTTTGCAGTTTTAGGATAATTTTGAGAAGCCAGAAGTTGGAAGCAGAAAGTTTAGTTTTTCAGCTTCAGCAAATAACCTTTTACTACCTCGCTATCTGCGAGGTAGCTTGTTTACATTAGAAGTGGCAGAAAATATTCTGCCCACAGCGGCTGAACATCTAAAGACATATCTTTTACAAGATTGTCATACCATTCCCAACGTCACTGAAGAAAGTAAAATATCTACAAAATCCAAGATTAAGTTACAAGAAAATTATTTCATGCCGAAAATTGTCATTCCTTATTCGCGTATACAAGTTCCACCAGGAGCGCTAATGTCAAAGACGAAAACATGATACGTATGTAAGTACATTACACCTTAAGAACGTGTGCTCATAAAAGTGCTGCTCGCGGCTTTCATATTGATTTTTATGAAAAAATACTAACAACAAAAGTTGTAGCCCCTTCCATTTCCTATCAGATGAGCTTAATTTTGGATTTTTTGGATAACTTTTTTAATAATCATCCTCCCCGTGTCATGTTTTCGTCCAAACCCACCAGTTAGTGAACAGTATATATTGCTTTCAGTAACAGTCACCTGTAGCGACTCTTTTACGTAGATACGCGTATTCTTCATATCAAAATATTTCAATTCCCGCCAATTTCTTATCATACAGTCAAGCAATTTTTGAGTAACTGCTCTAAATTTCTGGAGCATATGCTTCAAAAAGCCGAGCGTTTGTCAGATGAAGTATTTTTAAAACTGATTTTCTTTTCTGAGCATTTGGTGAAAATTCCTCATGAATACTAAAAACATTTATTAATGAGCAACTGCTCATATGCCACTTCCACTACAATCTCAATCTACAATACAATATCAGTGTTTCTGACTACAGACGTAATTGTTACAAGTTATCTATAAGAGCGAACAGCTACCCAGGAATAATAAGGGCGAATCAGTCATCGAAATACGGCTACAAAAAATTGGGCAGTGATCTGGACAGATCAAGAAGTTACAATTTTTGGAAGAGTTAAGAATCAACGGCAAGAGAGAAAACTTAACATTGCAGCAGTCTGCAGTCAAAATCGATGTCATTATTTTTGAAGGAATCGGAGTCAACATAAATTTTTTTGGGCTCCGGATCACTAATCAAGAGGACAACAGCTCAGAATTGTATTACTGATCTGAGGGAGACCAGAATAAACGCTCCAAAGAATGAGTTCATTCAACGAATACTAATCCCTCTATAGGCAAATGAACATTATTACTCATTTTCTTCTCAATATGAATACAACCACCTTCGACACCTTAACCTCCGGTATCTTCAACAACCAGCAATAAATCTTAATTATTCATTAATCTACAGATTTGGTTACTTACATTGATCTTGATAATCGGTGACACTTCCTTTTCTGGTACGATGCGTGAAATTCGTTTCTGCCAATCCTTTTGACCACTTCTCTGCAGAGCAGCCAGTCTGAAATACAGAGAATACACATCACTAAGATACTTAATAGATACCTACTCTCTATACCATCTACACTGTTGAAATTTACGAATAGTCACGCAGAACCGTCTCGACACGGTTCCTGGGTTTACCAGATTGATGTTACTACTCCGGATTTGCTACTTCTCACCGTAGCAGACATTGGGTGTACAGAACTATACTAGATACAGTTTTATTCTCAATAGCTACTCTGCGGAAGTTCAAATTATAATACACGCGCGAATCTGCCGTATGTTTAGACCATTAAGCTGATAATAATCATTATGATTACTATAAATTTGGGAAAGAATAAACGTAGATACCTATTATAATAAGTAAGGTAAACGGAGCGCATGACCAGCGGGGCGTAATTGCTCTGTATTATTTTCCCAAGCCGCCTATTTCCTGACAAAAGATGCCGAAAACTATATAAAGTGCTGGGACATCGCATCGCGCGAGCGATGACGGCAGGTATGATTAATCGTTAGAATTTTTCGGGGGAAAATTTCGATTTAGAAAGAGTTTTTCGGGACAGGAACTCGTGACACCATTTTAAATAGGTACTTCAGCCTGAACTGCGAGCCGGTCTTTCAATTCACCGCAAACTAATCTTTACTAAATTTTCTTCGGTAATGTGAAGATTTCAATTCCAGAAGACTTATAAAGCCCAACTTTCCAATGTTACTCGGTTTTCCGTGCGCAATGAAAAATTTTGGGAAAACTATGCTAAAACGAGTATCGCTCCTTTCATTCTACTTTCGCGTCAAATTGACACGCATCGAAGGGATGGAATGCTTTTTCAAAAAATTATCGACAAGTAAATGTGATCTTTCTTTTTTTTCTCTCTTTCATTTGTCAGTCAGTATCAAACTCACCCATCTTGAACAATAACTGTCAAACTTCCAGTGTCCGGAGAAAAATATGGTCGATATTGTGAAAAATAATTTTTGACACTAAAAAAGCCTTTCCGGCCCTACACTTTTTCATTTTCTGATTAGGGGCAAACTTAAGACCATTGACGGGGGCGTGGGGAGGGTACTTTCTAGGAAAGGGGAAAATTTTCTATCTCGAGTTCTATCCGTTTTTTTTTCGTCATTTAAAGAAAAAAGTAATTGGAAATTCAGTTAGGTGCAAGCGCACGCTTGACGCTTGCTACTTGGGATTCGCCGGCCATGTTCGAGACTAAAAGGTGCTTTCGGAAATCAGCAATGTCTAATATGGTATGATTCGGTAAAATAGAACTTCGCTAGAAGATCCTAAAATGGGTGGGGAAAAACAGGTCATAATCATAACTTTTGATCTCTGCATCACCGATAAATAGGAGCTAACCTGGATACGCTCAACCGAGCAATTCAATCACGCTCTGCTACCACTGCCGTGGCAGTATGGCAAGGCTGAGGCTGATTTGCCATCAGTACCTGATGAACTTCAAGAAACAGAACTTTACTATTTTATAGTCGGGACTATAAATTTAGTCAGCGTGCTCTGTCTGAAATTCAGTCATTGTCGAAGAATCGGCCCGGCCTCAGCAAACCTTTACAGTAGCCTCGCTGTACTCTTTACAGTAGTTGATAAAATGAATGCAATTACCTTTGAGCGATGGAGCTGTTGCCATTGATCACCGGGCAATCGTCGACCACGTCAGTAGCTCCGGCTATCATCGATCCGAAATTCATTTTCCCAGTTCTGAAACAGAAGAACCAACAAGCTGCTCGTTAGTCTCAGATCACATAAAAGCAACACCGTAAATTTAAAAAAAATAAAGAACCAAATTTTTGGTACCGGGAGGGCAGTTACACTAACACAATATTCATAATACGTATAGGTGGCAATTTCTTACTTTATAAGGAGAGACAGGGCCGTACCTAGGATTAAGTAAGGAGGGGGGGGGGGGGTTGCGATTAAGATGAATATTATTTCTTGGTGGGGTGGGGGGGGCTACAAATACTCCAAATTTATCCAATTTTCCACATGTACATCTCCGTCTCAACTCATTGTTTTTTTGGCCAGGGGGTTTGCACCCCCTAACCCCCCCCGTCGGTACGGCCCTGAAGAGAGGGGAGGATTTCTAAACTAAGGCCACTTAAAATCATCAGTAAACTGATGACGAGTATCTACACTACAAGCAGATACATTGGTACGTAGATATGTCTTATAGTTATTGAACATGTTCTATACGCATTCAGTCAACTGAGCACAGCTTTCAGTCAGCGAACTTTATTTCGCCGGCTATATTAGATGGACTTCGACATTCCTATGTTATTGAATGCATGGACAGTGTTCGGTAGCCATACCACATTAATGCATAATTTACATGCAGTGTAAATATACATAATAGTTTACTGATGATAAATTACTAGAGAGGGTACAAGAAGTAAGTTATAGACTACTCACGAAATACACACAACTGAACTGAACTGTGCACTGAACTAGAATCAAGTTCAGTGTCGGTCGGAAATAGGATGAGGGCCAGTCAATAGACATATTGTAATTCAACTAGGTTTTGTTATTTTTCTAACAACGCGGAGAAGAACTTGACGACCGAGAAACTGCCATTCTCGTTATAAAGTCAACCGGGGATAGAGCCAGTGCGTTCACCGAGTGGACGCTGGGCCAGTTAATCCCATGGAGGTAACAAGGTAGTCGTCAGTCAGGTGGTTTAATATAGTACAAGATTAGGCGGCATGAGGGCGCTAGTAAGAACGTCACATAATAACAATTATCCATATCAAAAAAATAACAAGCAGCACGGCTGCACGAAGATGGTCGGCTCTCGGTTGGAAAATAGAGGAATACTTGGTACAATTCGATGGTTTAGTGTAAAGAAGAGTTACTCCAAAGTACAACAACAAAGTTTTGTTCCAAATTAATCAAGGCGCTGCCGTTGGAATGCCGCATGCCACAACTGCACTTACACTCGGTATACCGATTGAAAAGCTACTTCAAGTTAGTTTCCTACTTTCTCCTCACTTTTTCAATAAATTCAACAAGTAAAATACAAAGAAGTAGACGAATAATAGAACACGGTTGCAGACTGCAGTCACGCAGCAAAGATCCAAGCACATGGCCGGAAGAAAAAAATTATTTCTACGGAACGTCATCCATATGACTACTCGATAACGTCTGAGTACTGAAGAACATGAAGAATAAATTTTAAAAAAGTGATGACAACAGGGTCTCGTCGACCCTAGAGGATTGTCCAGCGTGTCAGATTACACCACTTGACAGTCCCCAAAATCTGCATATCTAGGCACGGGAAGTCATAGAACGATATGATACACAATTCCATACATATCTGGTGAGACGTATGGCGATGCACGCATGCCAAAGTGGCACCTGAGACACCGCACCCCCGACCCCGGAAACTACTCTTTCAAGTATCACAGTAGTGGCTAGAGGGCGCATCAGTGGCCAGAGGGACACAATTCTATACACCAGCACGGTGTAAATACAGCTCCAGGGCACAGGCCTAGGTTATACGTTCGTACACAAAAAAGAGATAATAGGTTGGTACACATATCACGGTGACACGTCCAATTTCCCAGCAACACGTTCGAGCCACTGAATTTTTTCACACAAGACGACCTTCGTCATTTCGAATGCATTTAATTTTACGTCACGCCCAATTAATCGAGACACTCTTACCTCTGTACACTTTTCAATACCACACTCACCGGCATATTGTAAAGGAAAAAATAAGTAGAAGGATAGTAAAGAAAAATAATAAAATAAAAAAAAATAGAAAAAAATACTAAATAATAGATAAAATATGCCGCCACGCGTTCCACCGCAATTTTCCACGCATAATGAGCTCTCAGGTATTTTCCTTTCGTCTCTGGCGCAGCAAAGTGTTCCCGTTAAACTTGGAGGTATAGATACAAATTCGCATGCCGCAATGTTAAAGCCATAATACGCAATCAAGACAGAAGACACCTCAATGACGTTCTTCAAATTAGTTTGCGGGCATTTGCATACATATACCCTCTCCCCCAACCATGATACCCAGTCCCAAAATCGTATTTATCAATACGATACATCCACGAATTAAACGTCGAAACAGTTTCAAAAAGTGCTCAATACACGTACAATGGAGCCAATTAACGAAAGAAAGAAGATCGTTCGATGAGATGTTGACTGAAATGACACCATCGTCTACATGCGCACGTACATTGGATAAAAGATATATAGTATACTTATAAGTCGTTGAAAAATGGCGTTTAATGTTATTACACGTACATTACACTACATAGGACAGGACACCTCCCGGTGACAATCGACAATCAACAATACAGGTACGAAACAGTACAGATAACTCGTAATTGGCTTCCAAAGAGGACATCGTTTGACAGTGCCAAAAGAAGAAGAACGAACGAGTCATTAAACTCTTGCGGACCTTCAACTTCAAATTCGACGATGGAATTTCACGTAGACTCGGTTATGTCAAAAAACAGAGAAGAGTTTCATAAATAGCTGAAAACCTTTTAGTAAAAGTTCAGAATCGCACGACACAATGTTCCCAGCCTACAACTGGTGAACTTGAACTTCGCTTCAATTCGGTAATTAACCTACAGACATTTAGGAGTAACTGTGACATTTTGACATTTACACATATGAGGGTAGTGGCTTGGCACCAAGTCGGCACTCGGCTGTAGTATGACCAAACTCGCTCCTCAACGTAATTTGTACGGCAGATGTGATTTCCTAATTGCACAAGTGAATAAAAATTTAGCGAATCATACCACGCTGTTTGCATTGTATGCTATTCTACCGTAGATTTAAAAAATATTGAAGTAACCAACATTCGAACACCCGGATATTAGAAAACGAATAAATAGTTCGACGAACGCAGAGTCCCCAACCTGGCAACTTTTTGTCTGATGTAGCCACTTGCGCAGTCCCAATGTGGCTACCCACGTTTTCATTATGTTTAGCACGAGGGGCTAGTAAAAAGATGTGACCATCGAGCCCAAAGATCGTTTATTCACTAACAACTGTATAAACATCAGACTATACACAAAATTTACATTCCGCTGATTGGAATGATCAGATCAGAATCACTGAGAGGGCAAGCAAAAAGAAACTGAAAATCGGCAAAATAAGGGCCACCCTTCACCCTGATATGCATTGTATCCCTGTTTTGATGGGTAACCTGGAAAAAACAAATAACCGCATTCCATGTCTCAAAACAGTAAGACTTTGGACTTCGAAACGTATCTAATTTTCGCTGCAAACTGGATTGCTCATGCTCATACAGAAATTCCAGCTGTGGCAGTGGGTTGTATTATTGTGAAAAGGTAACAAAAATTTGCGTGCATATTTGTTGCTAATTCTCCAAATTGAACGGGGTATGGTTTTTATTATGTAATTCATGAAATATGAGCGCAAATTCCAGCCACGTAAAATCAAACTTTTATAGCCTCTTCAATTTCGATGATAGGCAGTGACGGCCATTAGTGTTCTTATTTCATTTTTAAAGTATTACTTATCCTGAGCGGTCGTTTTAAGAAATTGTGAAAGTACATGCTGCTCGATAATTTGCTAATTAATTGAATGGTTGGCGGGAAAACGGCCTGTTAGGCAGGAGATTGAAAATACAAAATTCTCGAGGTGTCTACGATTACAGATCACTTCAGTCTGTAAATAATGTACCATTTGACTCAGTAGTTCAGGTAGACTATCCCCGTAAAAATTCCAGCTCATTCATCAAAAATTAAGTTTAGCTTACAGCTAGCATGTTCCACTTTGAAAGCATAAGGTCTTTTCTGTAACGAGTCTACCATTCAACAAAAAGGAAACGAGGAAAAGAAAGAAAAGAGAAAAAACTTGCAAACAGGACGAACGTAGACCATCATCCCTGCTTTAATCTAAAACGCACTCATCAATTTTGTGAAATGAAACTCGTTTGCTTTTTTTTTTTGCGGAAAAACGCGACTTGAATTTAAGAATTTAAAAGCAACTATTGTAAAATATTTCGAAATAAACCGCGTACCTTTAGTTCGTCTCAAAAAGTCAACCTATCCTGTACACAGTTTTTCTTTTGTTTGAAAAATGTTAGCTTTGTGCGACGCTCAAACGATGACAAAAGCCGTGCATTTTTAAAAACCACCAAAGCATTTCACTGGACCAAAAAATTACCGAGATGGGTTTGTATGCAGTTTTCAAAAGGAAAGTTCGTTGACAACGTATTGGTTGCAGGAACCTGTAGTTCATTGGCCCTGTGAGAAGAAATTCTCTTAGAAGTTTTCCTGACTGGTGGCTGAGATTTCTTGACTATTCTACAGGGTGTGCCAAAATAGTTGACCTGTTGTTAAACGCTTACCATATGGCAACACTGATGCGTAAGCAATTTTTTCCCATAAAAATATTCGGCTATGTATGCCATTTAGAACGCATGACTCTGTGATCTGAAGAATATCGCGGTTTCTGTGTAGAAATGTTTATTCTAAAAAAAAAAATAGTGCGGTGGCGACACAGAGCGCATCTCGAATACAGTTTAAACTGAGAAGGATCTTGTTCCCTCTCCAAAGACAATCAAGTGGTGGACAGAGAATGTTAGACTCAAGGGCATCACCAATAACGTTCAGAGAGAGGGGGAGAACAAGCGCAGCAGGACTGCCTTTGGAGAGGGAACGAGATCGTGTCTTTCTGTCTTTTCAGTTTAAACTGTTTTTGAAATGCGCGCTGAGTCATCATAACACTGGTTTTTAGAATAAACGTTTTTACACAGAAATCGCGATATTCTTCAGATCACAGAGTCATGCTTACTAAATGGCATATACATAGCCGAATATTTTTATGGGGAAAAATCGCTTACGCATTAATGTTGCCATATGGTAAGCGTTTAACAACAGGTCAACTATTTTGGCACACCCTGTATATAGTCTAATTTTTCAATTCTCGAGGGGCATTCCTTTGCACCACTTGTGGAGCTTAGCTCTGTAACATAACTAAGCGTATGAAAAACGAAGTTCTCAACCTTTGAATATTGATGAAAAAGAGACTCTGCTGTTGATATGAATTCCAACTTCTAGATTTTACTAAGTGGATTAATGGAAATTTAGTAAACTAGTTTTATAATAGTCTCTAGGTAAATCTAGGTTGAAGTATTAGAATTCACACCTTGTATTTCTTGAAGAGTAAAGTGAACCTCTTGGTGGAGCGTATGACGATGTACGCATGCCAAAGTGGCCCTCCAGACAACACACCCCTTGCCTCAGAAAGTATCCTTTGGAGTATGGCATCAGTGACCAGAGGGACGCATTGAGGCTGGCCCAAGCTCCCATTTTGTCTCTCCGCTTCAATTCGCGCTATCCTGCCAGGGCTACCATGGGACATCCTACTGACTGAGGCAATGCTCACCCAGCATTAACCTGGAATTCAGGTGCATCATAAGCGGACAAACTACCATCCTTCAAAAGTAAAGGGCATTAATATTGGTTCAAAATTAATCCTTGTTACTGAACAATATGCGCCCCCAATTCTAAAGTCATCCTAATTGATATCAGCTATCGGTATCCCAAGAAAGTCTTTGGTCACCCAATGGCGAAAGTTGACCGGGCGTTGTTTTGCATCCTAGCCACCATTTTTGAGTATTTCTCACTCATTGTTGGAGAGTACGATTTGCACATTTTTTGCTTCCCAGTCCCAGTCGGTGGTTTTCAAAAAGAACTGAAAATGTTTCTGGGTAATCTGAGGATAACCGAGGGTTGCAAATGGGTAACATTTCCACGGGTAACTATAGGGTAACTGATTGCGCATCGGGTTGATTGAAGATTTTGCCACGTTCATATTGTAACTCGTGTTCATGACTAGCCGCTACAATTACAACGTTCTGTGTTGTTTTTCTAAATGCGATCTTTATAAATGCCTTCACTGTTTAATGTTCACTGTTCACACCCGTTTGGTTGTTGAGTAATATTGCTTTTTAACAGCGAAGTAATTACCAAGAAGATTTGACCCGAATAATTTCATCTTGCCTTCGCTTTATTCGGAGTAAAAAAACAATAGTATTTAATGATTTTTTCTTACGTTCTTTGTTTTGTTTTGCCTCTCATTTCGAGAGTTGTTTAACGAGTGCAGATCGTTAATTTCCGACTCGACATGTACCTAGTTAATGAGTTTGGTACAGCGTGTTTTCATTTTCGAATTATGATATGTATATAGGCGTTGAAGTTGTTGTGCGAAGTTTTAAAAAACGTGATTGTCACAGCTTTCGTGATAACATCGCGATTTAGAAGGCAAGAGATACTCTGACAGATAACATACGCTTCTTAGCTTCTATTTTTGTAGCCTGGGTAGAAATTTTAGTTATCTCCTTTTTCTAAATCTAGAATTTCACTATATCCTTGCCTACATCCACACCTAATCTAATTTAAACAAACACCAGGTATTGGGATGGATATCGAAACATTCCTAGCGGCTAAAGATTATAGACTTGACTTCTGAAAAAATATTTTTGTGTTCAACAAAATCATTAGTATTGAAATAGATGAACCGGGTGTTTCAAATGAATGATTCCCCCTTCAAATAGGTAATTTGGCAACTGATCCTGACATCATGTTGGTATGTTTGCCTTCTCTTATTTCTAGATGCTCTGAGTTTTATCAATCCTCTGTTGAAAATTTCCTTCCTTCAGTCAGAAGTACATACATAGAATGATGTAATATTTGGGTGATGATGATGAAAAATTTTGGTAAAGAACAATAACACGACACAACAGAATGAGATGAGATTATATGATTTTAGCTATATTTTGAATGTTGAATACAATGGAGTTAACCGTTTTTCTCGAGAACTTCTCGTTTTCCAAATTCAAATATCAAATTTTTCTCGTTTTATTCCTTTTTGTCGTCCACGAATAAGCTACACAGATACTGATAACAATACTGAACGTGCCTAGTTGTTTGATCAGTGGTATCATCTTGATGATACTAAAATTCGCATTTAAGATAGAAGATAAGAAAAAAAATGAACTATAATCCAAAAATTAACATCGGCATTAAATTGCTCGTTGAAAATACTTATAGAATCACATGTTCTCCTATCATTGTTTTTTTTTAAATCTCAAATTGTTGTGTAGTGTAATCATCATTCGAATCGATTCAACAGGGCGTTCGCAAATTTCTGAGAAATGTCAATTTCAGTTTGTATTATGAAGAAGTTGACAGTTTTCAAAATCAGCTACCTGCGGAGTCCGAATAAGGTAGGGATTAGCAACCTGAAATTAGAATTCAGCTATCCCAATAAACTTAATTTCGATTCATTCAAGCACAGTATAATGTTAAAATGACCATTACTCGAAAATCAGCTCTCTGTAAGGCAGAAGAATCGGCGGTTAAAGACAAAACAACTAAAAGTTTAATTTTACCGATTTCAAAACCCTCATGTTCAGTTCAGTTCAGCATTACTTTAGGTACCTGTGTAGCCAAAAGTTTGGGGATTAAGCACAAATCTATCTCAAATTTGGCTTCCAGTAGCGTAAATAGTTCTCCTGAGAGGTAAAAATTTTGTAGAGAGGTATGTACAAAATTTCACTCTAAATTTTAACTTGAGGGAAAAAAAGGCCTCGAGACTGAAATGTTACTTGCCAAGCTCTAAAGTTTCACTTTTCCTTTGGCTCTGGGAGGATATGTCCCTCGCCTTTTTCCTTATATACGCCTTCGTTGGCTTTAGCTATCACAAACCAGTTTTCTGATAACGAGGAAAATCGTTTTTTAACCGGTGATTGTAAACTCGAAAAATAATGGAATAAACATTTTTCATGAGGAGGTGAATCGCTTGAAAAAGACGCCTTTGTTTCGTACTGTCGATTTTGCTCTAAGTTCACAGGATTATTCAACATTATTTGAACCACCTTATGGGAGAGGGGATCAGAAATTTGAAAATTATTTTTAAAAAAGAGTATTTTAATGTATAAGAGATGAAAGGTGGTTTCAAATAGGTACTCGAGAAAATGTTAGAAAACGTGCATTAAACAGGGGGGGGGGGAACGTTAAAATATTCCTTCCACATCTCTTCAAGTTCAGCAAAAACAAAAAAAAACAAAAAAATTCTACAATTTTTTGTATTAATTTCATTTAGAAATAAGTAAATAAAATTTTTATGTTTTCTTGATTTCATCTAGTGGCGGATGGGTGAGGGGGTCCAAATCCGTCTATAATGGCCTAGACCTATTATGTTTCATCTATAACATTTTTTAGTCGGACCCCTCCCCCCTCCCCGGAAATTATTTTCTATATCCCTGATTTTATCAATATTTCCTTGATATTTTTCAACATTTTCTGTGCCCTTGACATAAATTGATATTATTATTTCGATAGAAAACATGAAAAACAAGTTTAATACAAAGTTAAACTTCATTTTTCTTTCAAATAAATGCTGTTTTGTATTAAATGCTTAAAACTTTTTTTTTAATTTGTTTCAAAGAACTCTAGCTCTGTCCGACGTCAAGCCGCTTAAAACCATGTTGTTTTTTTTTGTTTTTTTTTCTTAATGTAAAGAGCCAGCCCTGGCTAACATTTAGCAGATCTTATATTTGTAACTGCTATATATGTATGTAGTCAGAAAGTTGTGACTGATGAGAATACATTGGCTCATAGTATAAAAAATCTGCAATTTTCAAAAAATTACAGAAAATTAGATTCTTGATACAAAAATTTGGATTTTGGCCATCTCATTCTTACAACAGCTCTCTTCACAAAAAATAATTTTTTACAAATAATTTTTACTAATTCGTGAATAAATTTCCTGGGTTCATCGAAGGGAAACACTGTACAAATGTAATCACCAGCTTTTGGATTCAAATTTCCAAAGTAAATTTTTTTACGATTCAGCAAAAGTTGTTGATTTTTTATATAAGCCAATGTATTTCCCCTCATATCAAATTGACCTGTAGGCAGGGGACGTACCGAAGAGTTTTTCTACTGGGAGGAGAGGGTGTAAGAATTGTGAAAGTCCCAACAGACTCAACTTAAAATTCCCAAATATCAAAGCAAAAAAAAAACTTTTGACTTGTTGCATTTTCCTAACTTCTCAACTCAATTCCCAAGTATCAAAGGGAGAAAAAAAAAAGAAAAGAACTTTTGACTTGTAGGAATTTCCCAACTCCGCCTGACTGAAATGTTAAATTTTCCCAGCTGCTGAGTGAAAAATTCGTATAGGGGGGATAAGTTGTCCCCTACCTCCTATCGGTACGTCCTTGTCTGTAGGGAAACCTCTTCGTGAAACTAGAACGACCCACCCTCGGATTTAAAACCAGGAAATATCTATTACCAGTGCATTGACTCGACGGCTTTGCGCTCGTCCAATTCGGCTGGCAGGTGCCATGAAAAAATTTCCTTCTCTCAGCGGCGCGGCGCCTGACATTTGAAAGACCGACCGTGCAGGCGACGTGTGGTATTTGAAAGATGCATTCCTACGTGTTTCGTTTTCCAATTTTATATTCTAACGCTTCTTTACAGTATACAATATGCGATTCACTGGTGCACGAGTTCATCGGACTGTGGTCGGCACATCGCCTTATGATTTTGTACTTCTCCAGTACCGTGTCCGGTGTACGAGAATTATTAAAACCTCTTCACGTCCGCTGCATCTATTCGTCGTATATCTGACCATTTCGAAGTTCTCTCTCGAACCACCGATCAGCACGGAGGAATAGCTGACCATCATGACGTTTCTTCGTAATCGCACACGCCACCAACTTCATACAGACACAAGACGTTTCAATAATTTATTGTCCCCCTCTTTACTTTATTTCTATTGCGAAGTAGGATCAAGATGGGACACAGCGGTGGAACCGAAACTTTTTTTGGTGGGGGTTAGAATTCAGAAAAAGAAAACTTGGGCAGGGGTGAAAGCTCAATTTGGTACCTACCTATTTTCATGAACTGTAAATTTGTACGAACCTACGACGCAACGTAACTGCATCGGACCATCGGCATTAATTTTTTTTCGTTTCAGAACTATTTTTTTTAAATTTCGCAGATTTTTTTTTTTTTGGGGGGGGGAGGGGCCTCCTTATTGGTTGCGCTTTTGAAGGGACAAACGGTTTTCTGCAAATACTACGGTCTAGTTTATTCCAGGATGACAAGATTTTCTTTTCCGACAAGGGGGGAGGGGGCTGGAACGTAACACCAACTTTGAAAGTTTAATGGTTTAATGAGAAACGTTAAGAAAAAATATCTACATGAGGTGTTTTGAGTCGCTGAGCTCGAAAATGCAATCAGATTTTCGATGCCACTCCTATTTGTGCCCCAAATTCGACTTTTCCGCTTTGGAAGGGCCAGTTTTGAATTTGCCGAGAAAATTGAACAGGATATCGGAATAGTTTTTCTTTAGATAGATCACTGAGTTCGAAATGTTTTATCAGATTTTAAATCCAATCTCGATTTAAGCTAATTTTACTTTGCTCAAAAAATTGAACAGGGCATTAAAATACGTATTTTTTAGGTCGCCGAATTCAAAAACGTCACAAATTTTCGATCTGACCCAGATTAACTAATAAAATTGATTGACCAAAGAAAGGGATCAAAGAATGAGAATGATCGATCAATAAAATTGACTCACTAATATAACTGAAGAAAAAGTAAAATACCAAATTAAAACCAAAACATGAAAATAAGTAAAGGGCGCTACCAGCTGAAGGACGAAGGCAAGAATGCCATATTTGAGTATACATCCTTGGATTCGATCACTACGGCATTTTCAAAAAATGTTTTCAAAGTCCTAATACGGATAATACTCTGTTCGTCACACCGAAGGTATGTAGGTGTGCACTACCAAACATTAAATATCCAGTATCGCAGTTTCAGCTTCCCCCCCCCCAATATTCTTGATTAGTTGATTGTGAATATGAAGATTTTGGATTATTGTTCATACGCTGTGTGAGATATATACCTACATATAATTCTGAGTATTATTCTAGTTTCATTAGAATAATTCTACCGATGACGTTTGCAGCTTTAAAGGCCAATTAGGGCCATTTGAAGCATGTATTCGGAATCAGTGTAAAAAGTCAGTCTAGAAAAGCTCGCTTATAGCATTCTTGTGTAATTTTCATTTTGGTTTCCAAATTTGAGTTTTTCAATACTCCAATAAGTTTCAAGTATTCACCACGAATTTAATTTTGAAACGAAAAAGAATTCAACTGCTTAAAATATCTTCTGCTTTTAGGACACGTTGGTGTGTTGGTGATATTCACCCCGCCGTCTTCTATAACGATGAATTTCAACAATGAAGTGCGAGGTATCCAAATTTGAGATATTTCGTAATAAAAAGGCCTCTTCCTTCTTCTCCGTTACCGAATTCTTCTTTCCTTCCTCTCTTCTTCCTTCCTACAAAGATGTCTTCCTCCCCCCCCAACTTATCATTTTGCATGACTCATATTTCTCATACTATATTTTTTCTTCTCTCCGAGTATGCATCATTGATAACTAACTAGTGTCATATCTCTCTAGATAGGGGGAGGGGGCAACATACCCCCCGTAGGAATTTTCCACTCAGCAGTTGGGAAGATTTACCATTTCAGTCAGGCGAGTTGGAAAAATTCAACAAGTTAATTTTTTTTTTTGATACTTTGGAATTTGGGAATTGAGTTGAGAAGTTAGGAAAACCCAACGAAGTCAAAAGGTTTTCTTCTTTTTTTGCATGGATACTTGAGAATTTTGAGTTGAGTCAGTTAGAAAAATGCAACAGGTCAAAAAGTTTTTTTTTTTTTTTTTTTTTTTATACTTGGGAATTCTGAGTTCAGTCAGCTGGGACTTTCACAATTTTTAACCCCACCCCCCTGGAAAAACTCTTCGGTACGTCCCTGTGTATTCCTTTCCTCTGGCTTCAAACTGAATGATATTCCTCATCTTTTATCAGCTTTTCCCTGTTTTCCTGTTTGCCTTTGCAATTCCTTCATTCTTCTAAATATATTGAAACCAAAACTCCTCCCCCCTCCCCCCTCCTGAAAAAAAAACTCCAAGGAGCCTGATACCGTGATACCTAAATCCTGGCCTTTGTCTAAGACATAACAGACATAAAGAGACATATATAATGACATAACTCTCTATATATTAAAAACCAAAACTCCTCCTCCCACTCCTCCCTCCTGAAAAACTCACTGCGGATTGTCTACCTAAAAAATAGAAAAATTGCAGGGACATATCAGCTACTTTTAAGGACATAATCTCATAATAAGACATAAAGACATAAAATGACATAATTACCCATAATCTAGAAGATCACAAATCGCTGCAGGTTGCCTACCCTACCCCTTGATTGCTCAATTTTCCAGGGGTATCCTACCCTCAGGGGGGTTCATGGTTGTGGAGGAAGCTCCTGAAGGGGGAGGAGGGCCCCTGGAAAATTGCAGGGGCAGATCAACTACTTTCAAGGACATAATCTGTTCTAAGATAAAAGATCTCCAAGTTTTAAGACATAACCGACATAATAAGATATAATAAGACATAAAAAGACATAATTACCCATAATCTTCAAGATCACAAGTCGCTGCAGGTTGCCTACGCTGCCCCTTAATTGCTCAATTTTCCAGGAGTAGCGTACCCTCAGGAGGGGGTTCATGGTTGAGAAGGGAGCTCCTGAAGGGGGAGGAGGTCCCTAGTGGGGGCAGGGCTGTAAACGGAGATGAAGGCCCTGGGTGGGGCGGGATTAAGAGGACCTGGTGGAGGAGAAAGTCCTTGGTGAGAGAGGGGACCATGGAGAGAAATGGCCGTGGTGCGGAAGGGCTGGTGGCGGGGTGGGGTCTTGAGGGGGAAGGGCTCTCGGGGGGAGGGGTGGTCATGGTTGTGAGAGCTCCTGGGTGGATGGTCAGTTATCTTCAAGGGGGTTGGAGGGCCATAGTGAGGACAGGGGCTCTGAAGGGAGATGAAGCCCAGGGGGTAGCGGTGGGTGAGAGGTTTTCGTGGCGGAGGAAATCCTTGGTGGGAGAGGGTGGCCATTGAGGAAGGAGGAGGTAGTGGTGGGTGAGGATCCTAGAGGGGCAGTAAAATTTTGGTAGATAAAGGCCCGGGATGTAAGAGGTACTCATGGTAGAGGAGGGAGCTCCTAAAGGGGAGGAAAACCATGGTGTAGGCGGGGACTGTAGAGGGAGGTAAAGGCCTCGAGTGGGGAGGGGGTGATGGTGAGTAAGAAGTCCTGGTGGAGGAGGAAGTCTCCTTGGTGAGAGAGGCGGCCGGGAAGGCGAATGAAGGCCATGGTGCGGAAGTTTCTGGTCCCGGGCAGGTGGTCTTGAAGGGAAGGGTTCTAGTTGGGGAGGGGTGGTCATGGTGGTGGAAGCTCCTGGTTGGAGGACCAAGGGATCTTCGTGGTGGTTGAGCGAGGAGGCCGTAGGGTGATGGAGCCGCGGAAGGGGAAGGCTGTAGAGAGGGACTAAGACCGCCATTGGGGAGGTCGTAGTGATGGGTGAAGAGGTCTTGGTGGGGGTGTGGTACGTGAACAGAAATGAAGGCCATAGTGGTGTGGGGTGATCGAAGGACGTAGTCCTAATGGAGGGCACTCGGGGAGGAAGAGGGCGATCGGGGGAGACTAGGAGGAGGACTATGGCCATTGTGGGGGAGGAGTTTGTGGCTGAGGAGGGCTGCGACTGTTGAGGTGTGACCGTGGAGGCGGAGAGCAACCATGGTCAACGAGGGGGTCGTGGTGGAGGAGGAGGAGGAGGAGGCTCGTGATGAAGTAAGAATGGAAGGGGGTTCATGGTGGAAGATTGAGGACCGCTGAAAGAAGCACAAAGCAAACCTCAACTCAGGAACAAACATTTCAGACAAAACACTGAGGACTGTGGCAGTTGGACGAGGCGCGAAGCGGCCAGGGGGCGAAGCCCCCAAGTCGTGTATTAAATTTCAAGGCCTCCGGGGCACGTGTTAGAATTATTTCAAAAGTCTGAAAATTTAGTGGCACTGCTTTCATAGGATAAGGGAAAACTTCCGGGCGTGGCCTGGCCAAGTTTCGGAAAATTTTAAAACAAGGGACACCCTATTACCTATACTGTACGCGGAATTGTAGATAGATGATCATTTATAATCCGATCGAGCGGCTGTTCTTGACCGGGTGCTCGTGGCTCGCGTTGTCATAAAAAGGCGAATCTGATCAAGTATCGAGGGTTGGCGAAGCACGATGAAACGAGATCCCTGTAGCCAACAAGGGTGCGTGTGTGCGTCGCCGTCGGCGGCTGGATGCTGCGGCAGCCACCGTCCACTCGAGCGTGAATAAATGAGTTATAAAACGAAATGATGCCGAGAGTGAGTACATGTTCGCCGCCACTGATGGGCATTACATATGATCATGATAAGGCGGCACACTGCGTGGTCGCGCTCGCTACCCGGATTCGAAGAGCAGGAGATGTGCTGCCATCCATCCATGATCCATCCGGATTCAGGAACAGAATAACAAGAGCTCGGAACTCGGTGCTCGCTCAAACGGTACCATCTAAGTATCCTAATTACGATCAGATTTAGAATACACGAGTATACGTAATTTATGGGTGCGAGTGCCCTGCCGGCCAGCGGCTCATTGTGGCGTGGGTTCGATATTGATATACACTGGATACATCGGATATCTACGTTTTATCGACCGGAATGTATATATACAAAAATACGATGTCGGGGTTATGTTCTAGAGCATACACGTAAAACGCTGACACAGAACCTGTTCGTTGGTCTAGATCACATCTGTGCAGAGATTCATTCTCCCCGCTCCGGTATAGGTGCACATTATTTATGCCTATAAACGGCGCGGTCGTCCGACAGGAAATCCCCAGCGCAACGCATTGCGCGGTTTTCGAAACAATGAGCGCATCCCATGCCCCATTGTTTTTATCGAGTTTTACGAAAGAATCGCCGACCGAAGATTTCACTGCGAGGGCGTTTGTTATGCCTCGAATACGGTAAAATTGAATGTCCGTGTTACTACGTTTTCTGCATGGGTTTGAGGTTTCCAGATCACAATACTCAGAAATCCTCATTTCTCGAATTTCCACAACGTCTAAAATCCTCAGAAATTCTCAACCATGTTTCCAACTGCTTTCAGCGTGGTAGCCTCACTGTTGGTTTCCTATTTTTTTGTCAGAACTGAGATTCTAATGTTATAACGAGAAGAAAAATCACAAAATTGGATTTCCAAGGTGAAAGGGATGAAATTGATTGTTGAATGTATCTTTATACGTTTTTGACAAGCGGAATTTCGGCCGGGTTTCTCTATAACGGATCATCTCCACGCCATTAACCAGTTAATAGAGAATTGTAATGAATACCAGTAGTCCGGTAGGATTAGCCATATAAATGCACAAAAGTGGATACAATTCCGGCAGAAATAAAACCTGGTGCGATCGTAGAGGACCCTTCTCTGAATAACGTCCCAAAAGTCCCCGCCCCTCCGAGTTATGCAACCCATTGTAGGGGGCTAAAAGGGAAGCAAAAGTGGGGTTTCTGCTATAAATCGTGAAGGGTGCATCTTAGAAGAAAATTTTTAAAACAAAAATTAATCTACATTTAATTTGCTACAAAAAATGTCTCTTGACACTTTTTGTTAAAACGCTTACTAACACCGCTACAGAGAATCAAAGTTGGTATTGTAGTATAGTAATAGATACCGGGGCGTACAGAAATACGTGACTGCTTATTATCCTGAAAAATGGTAACTTTTGTTTTCCACAACATTTACACGATTCATTATCAGATTTTACTGTTATTATTTGCCCACGCCTTCTCAGGATGTGACACCACATCGGCATTCCGCAGGAAAGGTATGCTCAAGTTTTTCATTCACGATACTACTTCAGGGAGAACGTATACAAAGCCTTCTAAAATATATGTGTCTTCATACATGTACGCAAAATTAAAATCATTCAGGTTTTACGGCAGAGCGAGACGACATTCGCGAAGCTGTGCAAGTTTTCTATGACAGCCATTCAACTCCTGAAGAGGTCCTTCGCAGTGGCGAGCGAGTCATTTTGGCGCTCTATAACGCACCCAAAAAACAGTCTAACCTAAAAGATTTCAGATACAAAAGCTTTGTGAAATCTGCAGGCAAAAATCGTTCACGTTTACTTGGCAACATCCCGCCAAGCGCAGCTGCAGCTCAACAACACCTATACCGAGTGTACTGTCGGGTACAGTTGTGACTGGGAAATGAGGTCAAACCATCCGAATGGGGCTGAAAGGAGAGCAACAATGGCTTAATACAATAGAAAGTACTCGTACATTAGCCGCAGCCCCGCAGAAGATTCTGAAACCCATGTCCTGTAGCTGTAAAAGGGCCTGTGGACCTGCATGTGGATGTAGGGTAGCTGGACTCGGATGCTCTGCTTTGTGCAGCACATGTGAGGGTACATCGTGCCTGAATGCACAACGAGAGGCGAAGTCTGAGTCCGATGAGGAAGTCGAAGTGGATGAGTTCGATGCAGACTTATATAAATACAAAACAAAATTTGCGTGTACCTATGTGTAATTTCTTCGCTTTCAAGGAGACTTTTTATTTAACAACACAATTCGTGCTACAACAGCCACTTTATATCCCTGGAACCATTAAAAAATGTATGCGCGTTCTGCTGAGTGAAAATTTTTACCAGCGGCACACCACAGTGACGCAAAATGAGGCAGCAGCTGTAGTACCAATATGTGTACAGTTCCAACTTTGATCGACTGTAGCGGCGTTAGTGTGCGTGTCAACGAAAAGTTTCAAGAGACATTTTTTGTATCAAATTAAATGTAGATTAACTTTTGTTTCAAAAATTTTCTTCTAAGATGCACACTTTACGATTTATAGCAGAAAACCGATTTTTTATCCACTTTTGGCTCCCTAGAGTGGGTAGCACACATCGGAGGGGTGGGGACTTTTAGAACGTTATTCAGGGAGGAGACCTCTAGAATTGTCAAATCAAAATCAGCCTTTATTCCAATATTTTGACCATTCCCTGGTGACGAATTTTAGAAACATAAAAAATAATACAGAAAAACAAATAATATAAAACAAAACAGCTTGATAGTTTGATTTTCCGTAGGTTCCTTTCGACACCACTGGCGTCTAAATATCCGCTGTGCGCACGCGTTAAAACTGAGAGAGGACTACTTCGTCTGGAGCAAGCGGGGTGTAATCTTCTGCAGAAAGAGAATGGAAGGAGAGAGGCCAATACAACTTCAGGACAAAGAGGATGTGGACCACGTCGCATCAACTCTTGTAAGTAAAGCGGGAGGTGTACGCGGCAGAACCTCGAGCCAGAAGCGTATCCCTGAAAACTCGAGCTCGGAGAACAGCCCAAGCAATGGAATCAACAAAATGACAAAGAAGTACATGACCAAAAGCGCGAACTGAGGAAGGAACTCTCCAACTCGATGGTGTAGCAACTTAGATATAATCTACCATAGGAGAAATGCCCCAGAATGAGATGCAGCACCCGCGGGGTATAATACCTGCACAACCTCCAACCCATTTCCACAAACAAGGAAACCAGGAGCGTCAAATATCATACTTATTTCAGCAGATAAGAGTAAAACAAGGAAGGGAGAAGGGTTAGGGCTAAATCTATTCACGTACAACTGTCAAGGAATTGCCAGTGCAGATAGGTTATTCGAATTTGAAAAAGCATGGGAGGGGCAAAATTTCAATATAGTGGGGATTACGGAAACCAGAATTTATAGGGGAAAATTATTAAGCAGAAAGAATGGGAACTACTTGTTTTATAGCGGACTAACTAAGGGACATCGGGGCATAGGCTTTTATATTCATAAGAAATGGTCAAATAAAATCACCCAAGTTACAGGCATATCAGACAGGATTGGGTTCCTAAAAATAGAAATAGATAAAAAATCCGAAATCTTAGTCATACAAGTGTACACCAACAATGCAAGCAGAGAAGGAAGAGGTCGAAGAGTTTTATAGCCAGCTTTCTCAGGTTGTCAGAAACGAAAAAGAATATTACACAGTAGTTATCGGAGATTTTAACGCTCAACTGGGAAAGTCGAAAATAGGTATAAATGGAAATTGCATAGGAAAATTTTGCTCAAACCAACTAATAAATACTAATGGCGAACATTTGACTGACTTTGCTATGAAAGACGAATTAAAAATAATGAATACCTTCTACCAAAAAAGGACCTGGCTCTCACCAGATAACGTTACAAAAAATTAAATAGATTTTTGCCAAATCAACAACAATAGGATAATTAAAGACGTGAAGGTGGTTTAAAATTTAGACTTTTCATCCGACCATAGAGCACTAAAAATTCGGATGCAACTGCCAACAAGATTCGTAATAAAAAAAGCAATAGGTAAGAAAAATTTTCAAAATAAAACCATTCCAGCTTACAGGCTGATAGAGGCAAAAAGAGAATTAAAAAATAAAATCAAAGAATGGGATGATCAAGAAAATGTCCGTATCCAAGAACAATACAATAACCTGGTGAAGGCATATACGCAAACGGTGAACAAATACGAAATCGAGGATTCAAATAATAAACTCAGGCATAAATTAACACCGGAAACAATAAAAATTTGCGAACTCCGAAATAAATTGGCTAAAATAACAACAACAAAAAACGTTAAGGCAAAGAGTAGAATTAAGGGAAGTAAGGAAGTCGGCTCGCAAAAAGATAAGGAACGGACTTGAAGGAAGAACAACATCGAATTTTATCTGAAATAATAGGAAGCGCAGGTTCAACAAAAAAGGCCAAAAAAGAACTGAATGACTTCAGATGCCTCCTTTCATCGATCAAAAACAAAGAGGGCAAAGAGGTGGTAGATAGAGCAGGCATCACGAAAGTAGCCTCGGATTACTTTTCAAAACTGTATGAAGAGGAAGAGGAATCTGCATGATTCAAAAGCCTAAAATATGGAAACGAGAAGGAGGTCTCCTCCTTCCTGGAGAGTGAAATAAGACATTCTGAACAGTGGGACGGCGGTGAGGTCTCTACAATGGTACCAAGTTTCAATTCTGCCGGAATTTTGTCTTACGTAAGTGGCTAGTTTTACTGGACTACAGGTTAAACTCCATCAGGCCTTCATAGACTTTGCCAAAGCCTTTAACTCACTTAACCACAAATTCTTGCTGTCAGTACTAAAAAATCAAGGGGTTCCGGAAATTTTTATCAAAATTATCAAGGAAATGTACGAGGGGCTAGAAAGTAGAATAGTAACAGATGTAGTTGGAAATTATTTTCCGGGCCAAAGGGGAGCAAGGCAGGGAGGCCCCTTATTTCCATTATTATTCAACGGTGGTCTAGAGGAAGTTTTCAGAAATTCGGATTGGAGAAAAGAGGGTATAAATAATTTACGCTTTGCTGATGATGTAGTGCTGATAACAAGCAACAAAAAAGAATTAGGAGACATATGCGGGAACTGGACAGAAACGGGCTGACTGCATAGCATGAATTTGGTCAAAACTAAAATAATAAATTACTAAAACAAAACCCATGACATTGAAATTAACGGAGAAAAAGTAAAAGGGGAGAAAATCGTAATACATATCTGGGCCAAAAAGATTTCACGCAACAAATCTCAAGCGGAAGAAATTGAACGCAGAATAACCCTCGCTTGGAATAAATTCTGGTATGTAAAATTCATTTTGAAAGGTTCCTTTCCACTTCGATCAAAAAGCGAAATTTTCAATGTGTGTGTCCTCCCAGATCTAACATAATATGGCTTCGAAACTTGGACTTCGTCCAAAAAAATGATACAAAAAATTAGAACTAAGTACTCAAAATTTGATGGAACGATCAATTTTAAATTTCGAGAAAAAAGACCACACCAGAACCTCAACTATCAAATTTAAACTGAAAAATAATGAATGTGCTGTACAGCTGATAAAAAATGGAGTTGGGGTGGCCACGTAGCAAGACTGCGGGATAACCGTTGGATGTACAAATTGACCTTTCGGTACAATACAGGAATAAGAAGGCAAGGTATAAACAAAGGATCAGATGGAGGGACGGCCTCGGTAGGCTGCTGGGACATAGTGCCTTTCAAAGAATGCTGGGGGAGGCTTTTGCCCAATTCTAGGGCCACGAGTGCGCACTGTACTATGTACTTGTAAAAACTAGGCTTGACTGATTATACGTTCTTGAATAGCATTTCATATTTTACTAGTTACTGCCTTTCTTCTCAACTGCAACTCAACTTCTGATTTGTGAAAGTTGTTCGGTAAAAGCCTAAAAGCTATATTCGAATTTGAAACGGATTTTCAAGAATCGTCTCTCGGTTTCAACCACAGCAGAGGTGTGGAGGAGCTACACACAGCCACTATTGACCTATGGAGCTCAAACTTGGGCACTCACAAAAGCGAACACAAAAAAGCTTCAGACGACCCAGAAAGCGATGGAAAGGAGCATCTAGGAGTGAGGAAAACGGACAAACACAAAAATGACTGGGTCAGATCAAGATCCGTTTGGAGGATATTGGTAGGGTGGTAAGGAAAACTAAATGGTATGGGGGACACATTATGAGGCTGCACGCTTCGCAAGTG
Organism: Acanthococcus lagerstroemiae; assembly: GCA_031841125.1. Lineage (NCBI taxonomy): Eukaryota > Metazoa > Arthropoda > Insecta > Hemiptera > Eriococcidae > Acanthococcus > Acanthococcus lagerstroemiae. The sequence goes on from CM063110.1 coordinate 40,365,779, forward strand.
GAAGAACACACTCGCTCAGTCGACCAAGGGCATGTGGACCCGAGCGCTGATACGCGACCTCAATGTATGGGCAGGCAAGTTCCATGGGGAACTGAACTTCCACCTAACCCAAGTCCTCAGCGGCTACGGGTGCTTCGGCACGTACTTACATCGGATGGCGACAGCGCCGAGCCCCATGTGCACGCACGGTAATCGAAGGGCGGAAGACAATCCCTAGCACACCCCGTTCGAGTGTGAGGTCTGGGAGCAGGAGAGGCGCGAGACGGCAACACACAGTGGCTCCTCAAAAAATCTAGCTGGTCAGAAACCGAAAAACTAACTACGATAAATTGATAAACAACTAGGCAGGTATTGTTCTATAACTCTCAAACCACTTGCTTCCATCCACACCGGCAGCCTTGGCTCCAGTCTTCTAAGTATCAAACGTTGTCAAGTGGGCGGAGTTAACCAAGAGCCGATTTTGCACTTTCACGCATTAATATTTTATGACTTACTGTTGTGATATTGTGTGGTTCAGTATGATGAATGCGTTTTTCTAAATGTACTTTTCATGGTGAATCGGAATTCAGTTTTGTTTTTTGGTTTAAATACGTTACAACGTGAGAATTTGATGTTTGAAATATGTACATTTATGTTATCTAATGTTCACAACTTTTAGCTCCACGAAAATTTCCGGGCATTTCCGGGCAAAATGTTCTGCTCTCAGTCATTCTTTAGGATGTGTACTTTTAGGACCTTTTCATACTTTGTTAGAAAACACTATGAAAGTGTTACTAATTTTACACGTTGAATTTTCCGAATTTTCAGTTTTGCCCCCCCCCGTTGTACCCCATCTTGCGTTTGGATTGAAAATTTCATGAAAAATTAATTCAGCGCTTTCGAAAAACCCCGAATGCCAAGTTTCAGATTTTGGCCAGCTAGTTTTTCTGAGGAACCACTGTGCAACAGCGATCGATCCCGACGGCAACACGAGCGACAGCAACGGTGTGATAAGCCGTCTCACGCCGGACACCTTGGTTCCGGAAATGTTGAAGAGTGGAAGCGGATGGAACAGGGTGTCGGCCTTTGTCTCGACCATCATGAAGAAGAAGATGTAGACAGAGTGGTCGAGGCAGAGGGCCGACGGTAAAAGCTCGACTCTATACCATCCTAGAGCTGCTGCAGCAGGGCTCACCCTGCCGTCACCACCTTCCTGCGTCGCTTCACAAATAGGAGGGTGAAGGAAGGTAGCGCTTCCGTCTGTGGTGCACCCGATTTCTAGGTTAATGCTGAGTGAGCGTTGCCTCGGTCAGTAGGATGTCCCATAGTGGCCTTGATCCGAAGCGGAGAGACGAAATCGGAGCTCGAACCAGCCTCAACGCGTTCCTGGCAGTATCCGGAGCCAGAGGTGCGGTGTTTGGGGAGCCACTTTGATATGCGTGCGCCGCCATATGCTCCACCAAGTGAGTTGTATCCTACGACGTCGAGGTCGTCAACATGGGATTGGTACCCACTGTGATGCCTACCCCTCGCTTCGATTTGCCGGCCAGTCACGTAACACGCAGAGCGAAGATTCACCTTGTTCCTGGCTAGGCTACAAGCGCACCTGCCTTTGTATCCGTAGCGAGGATTCGCCCGAACTGGGTAAAAGCGAGAGCGAGGGGTGAGGTACCATAAGTTCTGACTCCTGATAAAATTCTACACTAAATAAACGGTCTAAGATAACCATGTATATTCAAGCACATCTGTAACCTGCGGTACTGCAACGAGCGTTCATGCAATATATACACACAATTGTGTCTGACATTATCCGAGAGTTTTGGGCAGAAACTACAGATAAGTGCAGCAACCCTCAATGTAATAAGATCCAGGTCAGCGAACCGTAGACGACTGTCAAATGGTGCAGTCTCTTGCAGCGGAATCCTCTAAACGAGGTTCCAGAAGAGTAGGTCGTCTACCAAAACTGAATGACTGCCTCTTCCAAGTCATGACTACCAGCTAATCGCGTGCCAACACATCGCAAAGCAGAAAAGCCGCCCGATTGGAAACCCATCGTAACGTATGCGGCTGTCATCGTAATTAACGCCAATTTCCTACCCATTAATACCTGGGAACGGCGCGGCGCTCGCACGCGTTTCACGTATGAAGTGAAATCGTGAAATGCGCTAATTAGCGTGTTACCGCGAAAACGGAGCAGCCGCCGAATTACATCATCGCCGATAATTCGGCACCGGCACCACCGAATGTTAGCTGGAGCAGTACGTCGCGCATCGTGCCCGTGTGTGGCCGTGGCCATGTGAGCGCCGAGGTTACGTAACACCGAAAATCCAAATGATAAAAAGCTATTCCGGCACCAGAGGAGCCGAGAATGATTCGCACATTAAGTACGAGACACGCGGCGATGACGATGGCGCTTGCGGCACGCTCGCTCGCAGCGCGGATTCGTGTGAACAGCAATCAGTTGAGGTGTCCGGAAGACGCGCGGAAGTGCGAATGCGGTGCGACGTAACATATGCGTCTTCGACGTTCATCTAACCGCGTTAATTTGGCGTAAAGGGTTACGGAAAGCCCAGGAGAGATTCCATGTCTAAACTGCTTCACATTATTTTCTCTGTGGTATAGTATCCTTTCACATGTTCACTCTGCGCAAGGTGGCGCGCAGCCGCGCACTTCACCCGGTTCGAACTGGTTGCACTGACCTATCGGGATGCCGGCGACACCGATGACCGTTCATCAAAGACACGGATCGGTCCGGGCACACGCGAGAACGCGACTTACAGGGAGTGCGAACGACTTTGCAACGCCGGAAACGGATACAAGAAGGCAAGACAGAGAGCAAGGGGAAAAAAAGTGAAAGTAGCGACATTTGACCCGCGGTGCGGGTATAGGTAGGTGAATATGTCGAAATATAGTGAAAGTTTCGTGGTGTTTTTGCCAGGAATTACTTTAAAAAACGTGTTCATTGTGTTGATCTTCTGAGCAGGCGGGGAAAGGCGATATGACTCGATACAGTTTTACAGTTACAGAGATCTAATACTAACACCTGAATCGACTATTCATAGTTCAGTGGCCGTTGGCCAGCCAGTGTTGATTGTTGAACATGGCAATTTGGAGCCCTCGCCATGTTACGTGGTCGGTATCTATTAAATTTTTCGCCTGAGATACTACACGAAACGATTTGTCAGAGGCGTGTTTACATCTTCGCGGAGTCACGAAGGCACGGGCGTAATATGTCAACACAAATGACCTAAAAAGGTTGCTGGAAAAGCAAGTCTGTTGACAAGGGCGTAAGTCGGCTGCTCGAAAGAAAATAAAACACATTAGCACACATCTGCACAGTAACATGCTGTGGTTACTCACTCGCTGCAAAAGGGTTTCTGCACAATTAAGAGCTCAAAAAGTTGAAAATATGAAAATTAACAGCTTTTAGTTTGGTAACTTATGTAACTTGCATTGTCGCAGTCAAAGTATTACAAGCTCGATACCAGAATTTTTCTGTTGAGAAGTATTTCAGCGAGTTGATCTTTAAACGCGATAAAAAGCACACATTCGCGTGAGAGAGGAGCAATGTTTTTTTCAATTTTCCTGAGAATGCACATAATAAATTACACTCTGGACAGTGGGGGGGGGGATTTATGCCAAAATCCCCCTTAAACCAGCTATGAATAATTATGATATTCGGGTCATTCTACTAAAACCTTGATAATTCATGTTGTTTTTTTTGTTTTTTTTTAAACATTATTACTTTTTTTTCATGTAAATCATTCTCAGTAAAACCTGTTTAATACACTTCCGCTTAATACGCTTTCCCGCGTAATACACTTTTTTTTTGATAGTCCCTTCATTCTCGTACGAAATTTAGGTTAAAACTTCACGTTTAATACGCTCCACCTTCCCGTGTAATACGCTCTTTTTTCTCATGAGGATTTATCAAAATTTGAAAACTATCCGGATTATGTCGATGATTTGGTAACAATTGAAGTAAGGGATTTGGACCAGATAGTGAGTGACAGATGTGCATCTCCGATTACCAATGCTCATGAAGAGAGCGATGAAGAAAAAAAAGAAGACTGTGACCCTCCTCCATCCTTGACAAGTGGATTGGATGCCATTCATACATTAAAAAATTTAATTTCATCACTTGATAATTCAGCCGAAATTTTGTGTAATCTTCACAGTGTTGAAAATTGTATTAAATGTCAGTCTACCAAACATTTAAAACAGACTACCTTAGATACACTAGTGGTGCGTATTCGTAACAACAACTAAAATACGATAATACTTTATTTGATGTTAACTTTTGTACTCTTTTTCAAAATTACGGACAATAAATTACATTTTTTGAGGGTTTCCTGCACTTCCCGCATGATACGATTTCCCGTGTAAGATGATTTTTTCGAGCTCCCCTTGAAGAGCGTATTAAACGGGTTATACTGTATATGCGTATAATAGAACATATTTATGAGGTTGAACCAACAGCATACTTCCTAGAGGAAGAGATAGAGGGGGCCCAACACATTAGTTGTCCGCAGTTTGAAAATAAATCCAATCGGACAATCAGGAGGAGAGTGACAGGCCGAAAGAAGTTTTCTGGAAACGACACTGTCCGACACATTAGTCGTCTGCAATTAACCTACTGCGCTGACATTTTTATCGTGAACTTCAGCAAGTCCAATACGATTCAAATTTGAAGATAGACTTAATCGGTCCATCGGGTCAAGAGCGAGAAGTCTATTATCTACAAGTTTAGCAATAATTTTTCTCAAAGGTTGATATTTTTGACATTCGTGGGATCACAGGACCCAGTCACTGTACATAAACCAGCACGACGTGCCGCTTGCGTTTACATTACTAGAGCACTATAAATCCGAGTATCTGAGCCGCCATTTTTATCCTTACTTTTTCCGTTGACGAGCGAATGCGTCGCGGGCAACGATCAAGGTTGCCCGAGACTAAAATCGAGGTTGCTCGGTGAATGAAAAGGCGAAAATGGCGGCTGGCACGAAAGTCGGCAGAATTTATAAGGCTGATTTCTCCCTCACAATCTTCTTAAAATTGAGTGAAAACACTCTACTCTGATAAAATTAACGCTTCGGCATGTATTATTGTAAATACGAAAGAAAAGTTTATCTGATTATAGAAAAGAAGGGTACAAGGTTAGCGTCCGAGTGAGTCGATGATAACCGTTCTAATCGTAAATCATTGTCTACACATAAAATACGCAAAATTCGATTGAAGAGAAAACCGCACCATGGCGGAATCATATTACCAACTAGCAGATGAAGAAAAAAGAAAAGATCGGCGCATTAACTGACAGTGATGCTAATGGCGTTTTCTCACGCAGCACAGCCGAAATTAGAACAATAGAAAGGCCTACGAATTTATATAATTGATTGGTTTTCGTTGTTCGGTGATTTGGTGGTCTCCCCCCCCCTCCGCGTTCACTCTGAATTGGTTATTCACTGCATCTCTTGTACTTTTTGCAATTATAAGCACCATTTATACGCAGAGGAGAGAATGAAGAAAGATGCCCATAATATTGGTGCGAGACAGCGCTATCATGCTATCACTATCGGTTATTCCGAGTTTCTTTTTATCGATATAATATAAGAGAAGAAGAGGTCATCAACCGTCCACAGTTATATTGTTAGACCGTCAGCTTGTCGGTGCGTCGGTTTCCAGAATATCGAGCATCGAACGCAACGGTAGCCGTCACCGTGGTGATCACTGAACCGTGGCTACGACGCTAATTTCAAAAAATATAAAAAAATAAGTCAGGTTGTATTCTACGACCTCTGTCTTACTTTTCCAGAGTTCGATATCCTCGCATCGTACGCACAGAACAGAAAGCAGAAAAGCGAATTAGAATAACTGTTACCAGAACCAAATATACATGATCCATCCATGCTACTTGTGGGCACAACCCCACATACTAATACGTCAATTCTGGAAACATAGCACCAGGGACGTACCGAAGAGTTTTTCTGGGTGTGGGGGGGGGGGTAAAAATTGTGAGCGTCCTAACTGACTCAACTCAAAATTCCCAAATATCAAAAGCAAAGGAAGAAAAACCGTTTGCCTTGTTCGGTTTTCCCAACTTCTCAACTCAATTCCCAAATATCAAAGCAAAAAACAAAACCTTTGACCTGTTGGATTTTCCCAACTCGCCTGATGACTGAAATAGTAAATTTTCCCAACTGCTGAGTGAAGAAAAATTCCTACAGGCCCCCTGTCCCCCCTATCGGTACGTTCCTGCATAGCGCCAGGAAGAGAAAGAAGTTCTGTAGAGTCTGAAGTCTTACACAAGTTTGGAAAAGCTTGAGTCTCAATGAATCTTAGATCCTTCAGGATAAATTATCAGAAGTGTTATACAACACTAAACCAATCTTCAAGCAGGTGTGAAACAATCCTAAGATGCCACAACGAGTACGACTCAAGTCTTAAGGAGTCTAAAAGAAAGTCTCCAATTCTTAATCCGACCTGAAACAGTGTCGTGAATATCTGGAAAATCTTGGAGAAGCAAAAATACTGCTGCAGAAAACTGAAAGGAGTTATGAAGAGCCTAAAACAAATCTGCAAACATTTTCAAAGCTCAGTCAAACCTGGGACTGGAAGTCTCAAACAGGAGATATGTATTTTCTTATTTTATTTTATTATTATCGAGCCACGGAGCTACACTCTCGGGCTATGAGCTCGGGAAAGGTTGTTGTCTATATGTTGCAGAGGTATCCAGCAGCGAAAAGGTAGGTGAGGGTGTTTATGTGCTCGTGGGAATTGGAGAGGGCTAAAATTCGACTATGGGGGACGTGGTGAGAGTTACGAAGGCTGGTGAGAGAGGGGCACGAGAAGAGGTGGTCTACAGTGAGAGGGTCTTCATCTTCACAGTGTGGGCAGTTGAGGGGATACAGGTTAATGAGAAGATGCGTATGTGTGAGTGTGTATCCGATCCTTAGGCGGGTGATGGTAACTTCCTCACGGCGTGAGGGACGTTGAGACGTTGACCACGGGACAGGTGTAAGCTCGATTTGTGCGAGCTTGTTGTGCCGAGAGGCTTGATGCCGCCACTCTTTGAACCACTGACGCAAAATGGTCTGGCGAATAGCGGAAGTGAGATCTGTTGAGATAGGGAGTTGACGAGTGATATATAGGAGCTGGGTAGCTTAAACTGTCTCAAACCTTCAACTTCTCGGGCTAAACTTTTTGGCGACTCGGCTTGCCGATCATTTTCACATAGGCGAGGGATATATTGACCTTTCGAAATTCAAAACGAAATCTTTATTTTCGAGCTGAACCTGTTTCAGCTGCCTTTCTCTGGTTCTTTCTCGCGACCCGGTCTCCTGCACCGCCTGCACCCCTCACATAGAGGATTAAGAGCGTGACCTGCCTTTTGTTCACTCTCGCTCTCTCTCCCTAATGATCATTCCAATTGGCGAAATGTAAATTTATCTTTTGTGTATAGTCTGATGTTATACAGTTGTTAGTGAATAAACGATCTTTGAGGTCGATAGTCGCATCTTTTGATTAGCCCCTCCCGCTAAAAACTTAATCATCGATGTTTTTCAATGAAACATTATTTTCATATCAAAATGCAAATTTCCTTTGAGGGATATCACCAAAACCAAGAACTACTTTCTCTATCGTTTCATCCGATTTAATTCAATTTAATACATCTTGCCGAACTAGTGCAAAAGAACAGACCCAAAATAAAAGCCTTTTCATAATCAGTCCAGTTGCAGACAAACAATAAGAGAGGACAGATTTTTGGTACTGTCAACTTTCTTAATTGTAATCTAAAATTAAAGCGAATTTAGCTCAACACTGGGTGTACTTGTAATCATTACATTTTGCAGGAGAATTATATTGAATTACCTATACTTCATAACGGCGGAAACTAGTTGTGATTCTTAACGTTATATGCTATTAAATTCCATGGGCAGTTGTAATAGCATCAAGGTACACTTCACAGCACAATTTCTTAACAGCATCAACATCCCGGGTGTCACAGTTGAATGGACTTGCAATAAATTAGGGTATGGAAACTTATTAAACGTGCGTGTATAATAGTTAGCCTAACCCACGAACCAGAACGGCGAAGGTATTTGATAAGTATTTCTCAATTTCGATGACATTCTTTCCTCCAAGTTGAAGATCAGTTTCAACGTGATATGAAGCAGGGTTGATTTTCACAAAAAAATGAAGAAATAAAGAAATCCAATGACAACTCTATTTTTATAAATTTCTAGAGATGCCCATTGGAAGAAAAGGAAGTATAAAATCAACGTTGAGCCGGATTACATTGAAACCGGTACATGATTTAAATGTCATGTTTCAACTGTCATCTGGTATTGATAGATTTTCAATAATAATTCCAGATTGATGAAAAATCAAAAAAGAAGTTATACCTCAAATTCGTCATTCCAGCACAAATAATTAATTAAAAATCAACATGCGGAAATTAGTACAAGAATTGGTCCACAACTTGTCCATTTATTCCAGTGAATTTCACATTCCTACCCAATGAGATCGATTTTTAATTAATTCTTGTTTAGTGACACGAGATTTTTTTTCTTGTATCGTCGCAAAGCCAAAATTAATTAAGAATCAATCCAACCACATAGGAACATGAAATATGAAAAAGTACAGCGCAAAATTTGGACCATTTCTCACAATCATCTCCACGCAATTTAGAGCGCAACTGATTATTATTTTTTCATACTGGAAGTGACGACTTCAGGATATAACACCTTTTTGATACTTGTTATTGATCAAAAATTTTCTTTTGAATTCGTCTGAACACAAACGAGACATGGTGCTTAGAACACAACATGCACACAATATAATCCAATGTGTAACGCGATCGGACTCAGAATTGATTTTACACAAATTTTTCGTTCCACTGACATCTCCAAAAATATATGGGAATGGAGCAGTCATCGGGAAAATTTTAGGGCATTGTAAAATGAACTTAGAAGAGCTGTCCTTGTAGAAATCTATGCACAATAGTGGTATTGAGGGTTTCAAAGTACGTTCCTTCTTTCCATGTCACAATACAAGCTCGTCCAGTCATTGTCACCTTAATTTTAACCTATAGCAATATCAAGTTCTAATCTCAACAAACTAATAAACAATGCCTCATTAATTTTTTTTTGAAAAGTCAAAAAATGGAAATTCTGGCCAAAAGTTAAAACATTTTGATACTGGAAAGCCAAATTCGAAAGCTGAATAAATATTTCTAGTAAAAAGCAAAAGGCTAAAAGTTTTCTATGTTAAAATCGAAAGTTAAAGTCAAAAGTGAAAGCTCTATCTTACGGCTTTCTACCTCTGCATAAAACCATCCGTTATTCACACGCGACACCTTTACAAAACGACAAATCTCAGTTCCAATCCGCAGAAGTGCCAATAGGGCTCAGCCCCCTCTCCCCAGTTCCCCCTATTTACGTCTATGCCAATTAGTAAATCATAGACGAAAGCATCGTGATTTTTCACTTTCGAGTTTCGAAAGCCAATTTTTTTAGGAGTTTGCGGAATTTTATGCAAATTTCGTCAAAAAACATGATTTTAGGATTTTTTTTTCCTCCAAATTATGCGCTCAACACCTCAAATATACGAAGCACATGCAAAATAAACCCACTTTTTAGCATGCGTTTTTATGCACTTATAACGAAAATATGCGCTGAAAGGTTTAAAAATTTCACTATTCGATTTTGAATTTCATGATTCGCAACAAAAACTTAAATAAGCGCCATCTAGTATTATGGAAGAGAAAAAAAAGGGGGAAATGTAAGATCTGGTCCAAATGGACCAAATTCAGCGGTTTGGAAAATTTTTGAAATATTTTAGCCCATTTTCTGATTTGTTCTCTTCTTCTCCTGCAACACAGAACATAACCTTTTCACGCCTCTGAGCTCTGGAGAGAGGGAGTCTGGAAATCAACAAAAAAGTAATTATCTCTTTATTTCTTATCATAAGGTATGAATGAGGTATCAGAGGTATGACATAGAAATCACTCTTAATTACTATCAGCCATCAGCTCTGAATTATCTTGGTTCTTGTATCTTGTTCTTGATTCTTCCCATATTATCTACCAATTGTGGCAGTTTCTATAAAACGGGGTAACTTTGTCGATCGATCAAAGTCTCAGAAAACGCAAAAAAATATAAACAAAATTTTTTGGTCGAAAAAATCAATTTTGAGATTTTGGTTGGTTTCTATAGAAAAACAACATCGCAATAACGAAGAGACAAAATTTACGCGCATGAGAGAGAAGAGAGAGAGAGAGTGAAAGAGAATTATGAAAAAGAATGAGAAAAGAATGCGAATGTCTGCGTTCGCTTCATCGTGGTTTTTCGGAGCTCACGAATAAATCCGATGATCTGAATTGTTACCATGCAGAAGAGCGAAAAATTACCTTTCCAACAAGCCCTCGTTGAGGCTGGTAACGTGATTCCACGGCGAGTTAGGGCCGCTTGATGGAGTGGAAGAAAAAGGTGTGTCTAACTTTAAACGCGTTTTTCCCAAAAACGTGTTTTCGCGCGTTTTTGTTACACTCATCTTTGACCGCTTGTATCTCCGGAACAAAAAACGTTACAAATTTTGCCGATAGCTCGTTGGAATGCGCATTCATTCCTCTATTATGTGCTGTCCGTAACTCAAAATTCGTCGGATTTACAAAGTTGCCCCTTTTTATAGAAACTGCCACCATTTTGTCAATCCTTATCATCGAGGACAGCAGGACACTAGCATGCTTAGCTACAGTTTGATTGCTCCATACTTGGATTTGGTCCATTTGGTCCAATTCTTGCCAAGTATATCTGGCGACACTGCTTTTTTGGGTTCTCTGTGGTAAAATCGAGTTTTTGGGATTGTTTTTTTTTTTTTATAGTATTTTTTTCTCCATAATGAACGGTACATTTTCAAGAACTGAATCTGGACAACACTGGATTAATACTGTTTTCATGGGAAGGTCGTTCGCAAATTATTGGACAGATTTTACTGAAAATCAACAGGGTTCTATTCCTCGGGACCGTCATCGTCTCTCTTCATCATTTCTCCCCAATATTGATCCGTCTGCCTGTTATCATGTACACAAAAGTTTGTACATAAACATACACATAAATGCATGCATCGATACCATAAATCGTTGGGTTAGTGTGAAAAGGTGATATCTGCAATTATTTCACAAAGTGACTTTTTTGTATCGTTGGATAGGGAACTTTACTATCTACAAGATACCACATGGTAAATGATGAAATATTGCCTCCATTCAACAGGAAATGCAAAAAACAAAATAAGTTAAAAATACGCTACTAACAAAACTCATAGATGAAAAGGTTTAAGAAAAGAAAAGTGGAATGTTTTTATCTCTGAGGTGTACTCCTGGTTGAATGTTGAATCAGTTACACAATTATTAGTTAAACCCATTTTTAACAGATTCGCCGTGGTTGCTTCAAAACCTTTACACCCCTCGCCTGTAGCCTGTAATTTTTTTTTTTTTGTTGCAAATATCACCTCTTTGTACTAACCCAACTAAATTCTAAATAGTGCTGCGCCTTAGTTGCGTTATAAGTGCAAATTTAATAGTCCGATGTTTTTCTGCAAATCGAACTGAAAATCGTTTTTTTTCACGTGACGGATTTCTTATTACAAGTGAAGTGTTTCTGAAACTCGTTTGAACGTACTAATTAATCTACTAGATAAGGCTTGTTTTCAGGCTTGTTCTTCTGCACATAATTGATTCGATTATGATACGACACAATCTATCCGATTTGGAACCCGTGAGAAGTCGTCTTTCATTTGAAAATCCAAGCTGAAAAAGCATCTCCCAAACGCGTTACAGATTTCACTTGACTTCCGTACCGCCATTTCCGCTCTATCAATCGCACATAACCCTCTCTCGGCTTTCATAGAGACTTCTTTTTTTTAAGCCACAAAATGCTAAACGTAGCTCCCACGACATTCCATTCTTCCATTGTGGTAAGACGTGGTACTACACTGTACATACACAATCGCCAAAAATTACCCTGTAATGGCGGGCGCTGATCGCGATGGTGCAGGAAAAGAGTCTCTGCTGTATATCCTTATTTGTTTTCAAGAAAAGGGGGTTAGCATTAACAACGTTACACACTCGAATAATACTGTTCTTTATGAATTCAATACTCGTGCTCGGTGAAATAAAGGCGGGAAATCTTTGCGAGCCCGAGAGTACAGCGAATAATAATAATAATAATAATAATAATGCAAAGAGCGAAGGGAACACTTCACCGTTGCACAATACCTCGTCTTTTGTGATCTCTCCAGCACCAGTCTCGCTGAGACTGAGAGAGAAACCCCGTGCAGCAAAACGGCGAAAGGAGGGCGATGGTCGGGCTATCGAGCCTTCGGCGTGCACTCGAGTTCGTGTTTTTGTCAACGTTGTCGACTTTTCGCATGTACTTGTGCGACAGCAACCGACGGTGATGTCCACAACTGTCCTCCGGCCGAACAGCAAGTGCGGTCGAAGTATCGACGTTGAGAGCAGAAACGACACTCGCATCGATTGCGGCACTGTAACTCGAGCACGCCATCAACGGATCTCGATCAGCTGAGCTGAGTCAAAAAAGGAGAAAAAGAAACGGCCGCCTCGAGGAACCTGCATACTGCATTGGAATCGAGGCACGTGGGCGCAGCAAACCAGCGAGAGTATTTAGTCGGAGACTTGACATCGGGCGTTTACAATTTCTCCTCGCACCCACGCACTGAGGTTTACTCGTTCCTACTTCAGGAGACAGGTGTCAGTGGTAATTACAGTGGTCGGAAGTTATATCGATTTCGTTTCTCCAGCCGGTTACGGAGACCGGAGACGCAGCTCGGTTGTCAGTCTTGTTCGGTTCAGAGAGGTCAGCTTCGACGATCAATCAGTATTTCTTCCAGCAAGAGAAAGGGGAAGAGTGGCGCGAGCAGCCTTATAAGGTAGTGCGAAGGAACAAGATACAAGAGCAACGAATGGTTTCATCCGGATAGGCGAAGCATCTTGATCTTAAACCTGAACTGAAATCACAGTACAGCCAGGATGCTAGTTGAATGCACCCTACACTTTTTTTGATACAAAGATGCCACTTGGCACACCTGCATTGGGGAACCAAAGGAATAAGAAATGTTGTCACCACCGTGGGTCACGGCAAGCCTCGCCAGTGCGACATAAATACCCGTTTCTCAGTTTTTCGGCAGTTTCGATCCTCCTCCCCTCAGAGTTGATCTATCGATTTCATTTTTGATCCTTGTAAGAAGCCCAAAAATTCTACTTATGCGGCTCTTTCCAATACCAGTGAAACACACGATAGTCCATCTCGTTTGTTTGCTACCGGAAGGAGCAGTGAAAAAATCTTGGAAATGAAAAGCTATGGTGGAATGGAAATAAGTCCAGGCAAAACTGGCCAATGTTATCTTCACCTCTTAACGCCGTTGTTCAAGTATTGTATTATGCGGAATTATTTTGGACCACCAATTTCCGGGTTTCTAAGAGGGTACAAAAGATTGCAAGAGACCATTTTTATGTAGATTACAGCATACATTCATTTTGCATCTATATTTCCATAGTGTAGATAAACTAAAAGATGGCCGGATTATCGCGGTACTTCGATCCTCTTTAAAACAATCTATATCTCTAATTCTGTAACAAAACAGGCACAAAAAAGTTGCAAGAGACCATTATTATGTAAAATTTCGCGGAGAATAATTTTATCGTCACATTTTATAGTACCTACAAATTACATTTGAGGAGTTACAGCGGAAAAAATGAGGAGGGCCAACTCCCAAGAGGGGTTGAACGTGATCCCCGTTGGTGGCTACATTCCAACAGAATTCCCCAAGATCTCAACTAATGTGTCAAGTAGTACATTTGAATCAGAAGCTGCAGGAATCCTATTCGTACAACTACAGCATCCGAACTACCGTACAAACCCGAGAGAATGCCCGACAGTGTGACACTTTCTTGTGCACCATTTTCGCCAGAATTTCGCAATAGCTCGAAATTTTCACACGGTTTGGAAATGGTATCGAACTACTTCATTTACATACTAGCTGCCGTTTTGAAGTAGCGAATTTGTTCATTGCCGCGGTATCATGTGACATCTACCATGTGATTCGCCGGAGTTACTGGTCGAGGTCGAATACCTAGTTTCTGACAGCATTCAATCACGCGATTTCTACTTATATTCTGCATTTGACAAAGGATAAGGCAAACCGAGAATATAATTGTCGTCTTGTCGCGGTACTACAAATCTTCAACTTGACTGACAGACAGCTAAAACTACCACCGATCTCCTAAATTTGAACACGATCGCTTTTTCACGAGAACTACGACACGCCGCTATTTTAGGCAGACCGTTTTAAAAACACAAATGGGATAAATCAGACCAAATAATAATTAATTATACAGAGGGCGCTACCGTGTTGACATTTCGAAGACAATTCTATAGGTTCCAGTCTGTTTCTTTTTTGTGCGCAGTTTAAAATCGTAGCTGAGAAACTGAAAATCAGGCTCCGTCCCGGAAATTCGGCAGAATCAAGACTGGTTTCCAGCCAATAAAAAGGTCTACACTTCCAATTCATTCCGACCCACGTCGAAAGAATTGAAAGAAGAAATACAGACACGCAATCTCAGACAACGTCTACGGATCACTTCAGTGCTTCATACGAACTGCAGACTTTTAGCATAATACTGTCAAGGTTAACAAACGCCCGACTTAGAAAACTGCCAAACTGAGGCTAAACAATAGACGTGAAACTCGTCTCTCCTCATTTTTGTTCCAAGGATGCGAGGGCAGTTTTCACAAGGGTGGAAACACTTGCGCGGAGATGTCGCCGATCGCACAACCGGATGCTACATCGAAGGCAGGGCATTAAAAACGAAACTGAACAGCCGATTTTGGTACCAGACATGAACTTGACAAATGCAAGATTGTCGCCGTTCCACCGAGCAACACTCACAATTACGAATATTCCAACCAGGGAGTGATGACGGAAAAGTAGTGAACACTGAAAACCGATTTCACATATCAATAGATAGATCTGCTGAATGCAATTTTCTTTCCAGGCCACCGAACAAAATCCACATTCGTTCTAGCAGGCCCGGCGCCAAAGATTTTGTCGCCCCGGGCAATGGAGGAACATTTGCCGCTCCTGGCAAAAGAAACGGGGCACCAATCACACCTTCGCGATAAGCCCATTGGCTATTGTGGCCAAGTGTGACACATCAAGTCACAATTGCCGCCCCTACAAATTGGGTGCCCCGGGCGAGGGCCTGCTTTGCCCATGTCTAGCGCCGAGCTTGCGTTCCAGACCATGGAAGTTTGCCCTTGCTCGGCAAGACACCCCGTCTCTCACCTTCATCATTCACTTTTCAAGTGATATACAGAATACGTTGGAGACCTGGAGGGCGACTTCGAACCCAC
The DNA here is from genome assembly GCA_031841125.1 of Acanthococcus lagerstroemiae. Lineage (NCBI taxonomy): Eukaryota > Metazoa > Arthropoda > Insecta > Hemiptera > Eriococcidae > Acanthococcus > Acanthococcus lagerstroemiae. The sequence continues at coordinate 40,381,189 of CM063110.1, forward strand.
AAAATTTTCGATTAGACTGCGCTCCAAAACTCGAAAACCCGCGGCGATCCCAATAGACCACCAAATCATGGCATAATTTATTCATCTTTCACGTTAGTAATACGTACGAGTACTTCAAGCCTCTGGACCGTAGACCGAAACTACCTTAATCAGACTGGGTTTAGTGGGATTTGAGACATGTAGGTACATATTTCTGAAACGGAGTAACAGGTACCTTGTTTACACACAGCGATGTGATGTGATGACATCACCAATATAAACCAGTTTTCAAGAACGTAATCATCGTGCGGAATCCGCAAAGAACCAGTCCTTACGCTAATTCATTTCCTATAACTATGTAAAAAAGTGATATTTTTAAAATTTCAAGTGCGTTCGCCCACTGGTACGCGAAGTTGCTTATCCTGTTCGAATGACTGGATAAGCAGCTAGGTCGCAAATTTATTTTCATACCATGTGACATGTTTACTAGGGGGCAGTTTCACAGCCCACAAGATCATTTCACTCGCGACATTCCCTTTTTCTGAAAAAATATGTAAAGAGAATGAGCTGAGAGGTTCCGATTCTCGGATCCTGGATCTCAACTGTTGATTCTACCATTCTAAAAAGGAACCGGAAAAGGACAGATATCAACGATAGAGAACAAAATTTGGTATGAAAAATTGATAAAACAGAGTTATGTGAGATCATAAGCGGAGGAGCTAGGGGTCAGAAGAAAATTAGGTGGATAGTAAACACTGATGGATGGAGAAACAAAAACATGCGATGGAGCTAGGAAGGTAAGGATACGAGTTTTCTTTTAAAATTACTTCAACACGTTTCGGTTCTATTTCGAAAAGATAACAGTTTTTTCTGTCTCTTAGGATTTTCATGTTTGGAAGAAATTCTCTTCCAAATTTCAAGACAAGCTCTACAGCTGTTACTCAGGCGTATACAGCGAAACAGATCATGGCTCCTCGGATCCTGAATCAGAACTTTCGAAAGTTTTCTTCATCGAGGCAAATACAATATGACAGATAAATAAATAGCTCGATAGGTGAATAAAATCGTGCTAAATCCAGAGACCTGGATAGAGCTAACTCTCGGATCCTAGATCAGTTTCATTTTCTCGACACGGTATCTGTTTTTTGACTACTTTTATAGAGAGCCGAAGAAATCTCGGTTTACCTTATGGACTCCATAGACGCCGGATACTGAAAATTATTAAGGGGAGGCAAATGTCCTAAATAGAGGCTATATAGCGAGCGAATATTATTTTAGTTTTCTAGACATTTTTTCTTTAAGAAATCCTCTGAGATAATTGCTAAAAAGATTATTGAGGGGACGGGGATCATCCTCATATTCTTATTGGCATAAAATGTTTCATGCCGCTTCCTTCCCCCGGCTGGTCCATGATGGGCATTTATCAAACCTACAAAAATAAAGAGATAAGCACATAGGCAGACAGGCAGATAGACAGGTAGACAGACATTGAAACATACGTAAAGAGAAACAGTTAGAAAACAGAAAAGCAAACAAACAGACTTTTCCGTCTTCTGACTTCCTTTGATGTACTCCGATTTAAGATTACAGAGAGTTGGAAGGATGTCATGACAAGAAGCACAACACACCGAACGGAACCTCCGCTATTAACACGCACACACACGCAAAAATGGAAAAGTTGATGGCAGCAGACTTCGGCAGAAAAATTCTATGATTAGGTGGGGACTAATTTTCATATATTTCATGTTGATTACTGACAATTTTTCCATTAGGAAAACCTGACATCTTCAGTGGAAAAAATTGGGATCTCATTCCTCCTTGGAAATTTGCTTCGGCTCAATCTTAGACAGAAACAGATTAGTAAACTATGACACCGGTATGCCAGAGGGCTGCAATTTTTTCCTCCCGGAGAAAGTGACGAAAGCGGAAGCGGAGTTTTCAATGTGCAATGATAACTACTGTACATAGGGGTGCAACCAGAACTTTTTTCAGTGGGGGCTAGAATTTAGAAAAAAACTTGAACAAGGGTGAAAGCTCGATTTGGTGCCTGCCTATTTTTATGAGCTGCAAATTTGCACGACCCTACGACGCAACGTAACCACATCAGACCATCGACATCCATTTTTTCCGTTTACAAATTAATTTTGAAAAATTTTTGAAGAATTTTTGGAGGGCTGTAGCCCTCTAACCCCTCTTTGGTTGGGCTCTTGACTGTGCAATTACTAATTTCGCTTTTCAGTGTAGTCGGGGGAGCAGTGCCGGATTACGGGACATAGCCAACTTAGGCTAAAAATTTTTTGCCGCCCCTATATTCTAAAAAAATAAAATAAAAATAAACAAAAAAAAAAACATTTACCATTGCATTGTTATTTACACGTGGAAGATTTGCCGTTCGAAGCCAAGGCTTCTTTGGCTTTTAGGGAAATACGGCCCTGTGGGGACGGGCTGTCTCAGCTTACCCCTCATCATTAAATCCACAAAATAGTAGTTAGAGTAAAACGATCGGTAAATTGTACCGAAGTCTCGCAGTGGAAAATCACCAATTAGGATCCGTAGTCCGAATCATAACACAGCTTTTACTGAGACATAGGCTCGTAGCCAGCATCTGTGGTAGGGGGTGCTGACTGTTTACCAGTGGAGGGGACTTGAGGATACACATAGTATATAATGTGAATATTTCTACGAGGTAGTGATGTAACCAAACGGGGGGGGGGCGACGAAGGCGGCGTATGCCCCATCCCCCCAAGGCACCTGAAATTAAATGTAAAATACGTAAAAATGAGCAATTTTCGCTCAAGCAGTAATTTTACCTTCATTTTCATACAGCAGTCCTCTACTATCGGCGACTTTTAAAAAATACCTCAATTTTCGACTTTTTCTCCCTTGAAAATCTTTCTTTGCTCCTCCCCCTCCCGGAAAAATCCTGGCTACGCCACTGATTGAATTTGGTCTCAGAATTCATAATCAAGACTGGTGATTCAACTTACCGACAACCCAATGGAAAAAAATTTTGTATCACGTGAAAAAAGATCAACACTTTTACAACGATCAAATTTTCGAACTTTTGGGGAGTAAAAAAATTCTATTTCTGTGGACTCATCAAGTTATCAGTTCTCAAACAGCCATTCAGGCATTTAGCCATCGATATTCAATGTGAACTGGATCGCGAGCCTACCACCGTGTTTCTGAATTGTAACGTGACCCAAGAAGAAGGCCTGTGTGTCTGAAACTGCTGGATGCACACTCGGGCCTTTTCTTGTGACACGTCACCTATAAAGAGCGGCAAACACTCGATTCGTCTATCTTTTAAAGCAAAATCAGTGTGGACAAGTTTATAAACATTAAAATGTAGAGGAAAGAAAAGCTTTGAACAAAACTAACGAGAAAAATATTTAAGGAATTCGTTATTTTTATTCACGAAATTCTGCCAGGAGGGCCCCGGCAAGCACTGTACCCCCTAGCACCCCTCTGGCTACAGGCCTGTACTCGGATGAGAGTTAAAATTTGAGGCAAATTTTGATCAGTTTCACCGATTCTTGGGCATCATTTCCGGAATCGAGAATCGGTTCGAAGTCCCAATTTTTGTGGAATTGGAGACGCGCAATCGTTTCGAAGAGTATGATCTACTTCGCTGTTTCATGAGCCACGTTTCCGGAATTGAGAGTCGATTTGGAGTCAGGGGCGTAACGAAGTGCAGCGTTTTGGGAAGGGGAAGCTAGAGAATTTTCCAACAGAAAGCTCTCAAATTCGAGAGCGGAGTAAACGAAAAACTGTTGAGCTTCTCTTAATGATTTGAGTCGTAAGAACAAGCAAAACTGACCGTTTTTAGGCTTCTAGTGGTTGACTAGTTCGCTGGGAGGCTCCCCATCCTCCAGTCATTATACAGGCTAGCTCGCAGTCTCTATTTTTGAGAAATCAGTAGTTAGGTCTTTCAGAAGTTGGAAGGCCGAATCTGATGAGAGTATCTTGATCTACTCCGACTCTTGAAATTCCTGGTATCGAATATTGACTCAAGAGTCCCTACAGGTGAGAAATCAGAGTCGCAGACCGAGTCAGTCGTCAAATTTTGCAAGTATCAGATTCTAGTCTTCTCTGACTCCATGACTCCGATATCCTTGAAAAATTACTAATTTTGATTTTAAACACAAACCGCTCAAGAAGAGAGGAAGTGACCCCTCCATTCTTCGAATTAGCTTTTCCAGCACAAGCAAATGAACGTCGGAATAGTTACGACTTTTAATTCCTTCCACCTTTGAGATTAGCTGCTTGTGGCTGTAATTTGATTGCTCGAACACAACTGGACCACTATTCTCGAAAAGTTGTTATGCGATGTTATGATAACAACCGTTGTTATAAAAAAGTTGTTATGAGTTGTTACCAGTTGTTACCAATTTACCGCAAAGTTGAATAACATCTCATAACCACTCATAACACCACATTGGGACTAGTTGTTAAGAGTGGTTACCGTAACAACTTTTCGAGAATACCGTTCCTGGTTTTTAAAAGGGGGAATTTCAAGATACATCCTTGAGAATCGAACAGAAATTTTTCATGGAAACTGTTTTTAGATACTAAGTTTTACCTCGTTCCGCTCATAAATGACTGTTTTCATCACTGTTTCGAAGTCAGCACCATGATATCCGCCCCGAAAGAACTCTGGTACCGAGCCTGTATTCGAATTTCAAATTTTTCGTACCACACTGTATTACACTAGTCAAAAGTGACTGTATTAACTGGTCGATATCAAACACGTTACATTTCAATGCCACAATCATTTTTCCACACGGCATCCCATCAACGTACAAAAAAACGGTCTCCTTTCTTCTACAAATTTGGCGTGAGGTCACTGCATTCGACCAACTTTTTCGACTAATCGCGCCATACAGTCTACAAAACACGATTAAACAACCAATTAGGTGCCACCTTCGCTAAGCCCCAAACAATCGCACTTTGTTTCAAACGGGTCAAGGATACCTAGAGGAACATTCGAAGTACCGACAGAAGGTACCGACACCGTTATATTTATAAATGCTCGCAGCTCATATTTACACCGTTAAGAAACTCTCGAACCGTGATCTATGATCATTACCTCCAAATACCGAACCCTATCATTAACTACCAGTATTATAAACTTACTGGGTGTAAATTGAGCCGGAAACCGGTTGCGGTCAGCACCGAGAGCCAAAATTTGCGATCCAGATGCAACTTCAGTGAGTCACGTCCTCGTCGTCACACTCGCGATAATCTCAGCTGAACTTTCACACTCCGAATCCAATTTCGTGCATCGTCCCTTGTCCCACCGCAGTTCGACAAAGGTCTCGCGAACTCTTACAGGGTAACTTGGTAGCACCAAAAATCACAATTTTTCGCCGAAAATTGACTATCGAATTATCCGCACGTGCAGAGACCGTTCGAGAAAAACGAGAATAATCACAACCGGCGGGAAAGAGGGCAGCTCGAAAAAAAAAACGAGAATAATCACAACCGGCGGCAAGAGAAGTTATTTTGTACAAAAAAGAGGAAATTTTTCATCGAACGCCAGATAAATATTCGCGATCGAAACGCAGTCGGCCGGCTGTGCCTGCGCCCGGGCTGTACACGATCGACGGCACTTGCTCGCGATAACCAACTGCTCTCGCGGACTCGCGACTCGCGGGACCCGACCAAGTTTTTGTTTCGCTTTCGCATCCGGATTCGAAAAAAGAACCACCGTGTGCGCCTATAACGCTCCCCAGTCCTCGAGTCGGATCGGGTCTCCCGAGCGAGAGTAACGATGTGATTCGCGCGGCAACCGTCGTGATCAGCTCGCGAGTCGGAGTGGGATCGGGAGCACCGAAACCGTTCCTATAATCGAGCCGAGCGCGGCAGCTATGTACTTCTTGCAAGTACGCATAATGATAGATAACGACTATTACGAGACGATTTACAAGAATCCCATTTCAAATACACAGATAAATATGTTACGGAGGCGAAAAAATACAGACCTTGAAATTTCACGTGCGATAAACTGTCAGAAATAAAAATAATCCGAATTACATGCGAGAATACTTTTTCCTTCGAACATACCAACATACACACTAACACATGTACTTGGACGTTCTACCTGTGTAATGAAAATTCAAAACCATCGGCTAATTTGCACTGTTCTAGTTCGCTGGCTCATCGTACAAACCAGCGAACACATCTTCTTGCAAACTATTATGCAATGTCCAAAAAAAAAAAAAAAAAAAAATTCAAAAGAACAAAGAGGGGTAACAAGCGGGAGTTGCTTAAAATTGTTGAGGATGGTGCCCTAACTAACTTAGTGGAAGTGCCCACCACTGCCCCTAATTTTTTTAGCAGAGTTCAAAACTCAGAATCTTTTTTTAAATCTCAAATGTTATCTGCTATAAGGGAAAGTGCCAAACATGGGTCTTGGGGCCAACTGTTGTTCGTTTTTTAGAGTCGGCTACGAGTAGCCGAGCCTATTGCAATCGAAATTTTTCTCCTCATTTCATTTCCAGTATGAGTAGGGAGGTAGAGGAATTCTACAGATTGCACGAGGATACATACAACATGGAGAAATCATACTTCACAATAGTCATGGGAGATTTCAACGCAAAAATAGGAAACGTCTTAAGTCAAAGGGGCTGTATAGGGAAATATGCCCTCGGCACGTCAAATGTGAATGGTGAAGCTCTAGCTAACTTTGCAGATGCAAATAACTTGAAAATAGTAGCCTTCTATTTTAAAAAGAAAGAAAACCAAAAATGGACGTGGCAATCGTCAAACGGGAAAACAAAGAACGAAATTGACCATATGTTAATCAACGATCTGAGAGTGGTAAAAGATATACGATTTATAACAACTCTGGAATTCTCCTCTGATCACCGGATGGGCATAGCACACATGCAAGTTTCAAGGAAGGGAAGACACAGAAAAACATCGAAAAATATGATATAACGAAACGATATGTAATCCCCAGATACAGGCAGAAAGAGGTGAATAATACCCGGACTGAGCTACTGCGGAAGCACAACTTCTGGGGATCTGAAGGAGTGCAGAACCAGTACGATATATTTATCAAGGCTTTTCGGGAGACTCTCCAACTTGTAGGAGAAAGGAAAAGTGTGGAAAAAACCGACGATATAATAAGTGTGGAAACAAAACAAATCCTGAAAAAAGAGCTAAACTGCGTGCAAAGGGGAGAAGGTCAGGCTTTGATAACATCGAGTTAAGTGAACTGAATAAGCTGATAAGAAAGAGAGTAAGGACAGAAGTAAACAAACATAAAGAAGATATGGTAAGACTGATTATCGAAAAGTGTTGGTCAACGAAAAAAACGAAAAAAGCTCTAAGCTGCGGAACACCACTTTTACCCAAGATGATAAGCAAGTCGGGTAAGAAGACCATGCATAACACTACTGAACAACTATTTTGCACAACGCATTTCGACAGGTGATTCTGAGGTACTTTTTAACGCTGAACACGATACTGCGACCCATTTATCTCTATCACGTCACAATTCGGAATTCTGAACGACTGAAATTCGTTTCCATTTTGTTTTTGAATTGGAATAAGCGGTACCACTGACTGATATTATCAGTGTTATCAGACCACAATAACAGAAAACAAACAGACTTAATACACACCACTACACACGACCGCAACACACAACAACACGAATCAGTATGACCACATTCAGTTCCTAAACCTCTTTTTGAACACATTTAGTTGAAATTTTTATAGTTTTTGATCAGAAAAACTAGACGTGATAGAGAAAAACGGCCGACGGCACTGTATTCAGCGTTGAAAAGTACTCAAGAATCACCTCCTTAAATGCGTTGTGCAAACAAAAAATTTCATTTTGTTCAGTAGTGTAATCGGACAGGCATAGTGGAAGCAGCAACAGAGTTTTACGAGAATTTGTACAGCGATAATAGATCTGTCCTCCTAACCTCAGAGACGCAAAGGGGTAAATGGGAATCATTCATTCAAGCAGAAGAGGAAATCCCTAAAATACTAATGGATGAAACCTTAAACATAATTAAAAAGTTAAAAAATAGGCAAAGCCCCGGGACCTGATAAGGTAGATAAGGAAACCTTGAAATTCTTGGCGGAATCCATAGCCCCCCCCCCCACTCACGGAAATATTCAACAAAACTCTCAAAGATAGTACTACACCGGCCCAATGGCAAACAGCGGAGATAATACTTCTGCATAAAAAAGGGGACAGATCTCATATAAATAACTACCGCCCAATCAGCTTATCGTCAAATGTAAGCAAAATCCTCTTCAAAGTAATAAAGGAAAGAATAGATAAAGTCCTAGACGAACAACAGCCGCCAGAACAGGCGGGGTTCAGAAAGAACCAAGCAACCTGCAATCACATTCACGTCCTTAACCATCGAGAAAGCGCGAGAATACAACTTCCATGTTTACCTAGCCTTCATTGACTTCAACAAGGCCTTCGACACTATCTACCATGATGAAGTGTGGACGGCCTTGGCGAAACATGGAGTTCACTCAAGCTTTATAAGACTACGAAGCAACTTTTACAAAAACTCAACAGCATATATCAAAACCGACATAAAAGGGAGGGAATTCAAAATTCAGAGGGGAGTGAAACAAGGCGACCCGCTTTCTCCGAAAATTTTTAACAGTGCAGTAGAGCATGCCTTCCGTAATTTGAAATGGAAAAATAAGGGTCTGAGAATAAATGAGGAGTTATGTCAAAAGGGCGCTTGACATATGGAATTCCCATATGTCAAGCGCCCTTTTGACAGATAACTCCTCAAATGGTGAATTCCTCAACAACCTGAGATTCGCCGATGACATTGTTCTGCTGGGCAAAAATATTCACGAGCTCGAAGAAATGATACGGGAACTCAGCAGAGAATGTGCGAAGATAGGACTAACGATGAATACCACAAAAACAAAAATCAGATCGTCGGACGACACAGTAGTAGGGGTCCGGGCCGATAGTCTTGAAATAAATAAAGTCCCGGACGTTACATACCTTGGGCAGATAATGTCAACAAAAAACAAAATTAATGCAGAAATAGGAGTGCGCATTGCGAACGGGTGGAAAGCCTTCTGGGCACAAAAACATATTTTTAAAAGCAGGATGAAAATCTCGACCAAGGCAAAAATACTCCAGAGTTGTGTAGTACCAGTCCTCACATACGGATCTCAAACCTGGCCTATGACAAAGAGAAATATTTCAAGACTTAAAATGACGCAAAACTCTTTGCTCCGTTCTCAAATTATTGATAGGTACGTATTTTTTTAAAAGTTGCAGCTTTCCAAAACCACGATCAAACTTTCGTTGTACCTCATAAACAAATTGAGCTACAAAGGTGCACAAAGTGTTTTTTTTTTTTTTTAACGAAAATGCACAGAATGTTTTTAAAAATATTTTAAGACTTTCTTGAAATTTTTGAAATTTGTACATCAATTATCCAAGAAAAAGCTATAAACAGATTTAGCTGAATTTTTCGCAGATTATAGTCAGTGGTCCCGCATGTACACTGTGAAAGTTCGGCGGCGGTATTTTACCGTTTACAAAAAAAATTTCAACGCAAAATACCAATTACATCGGAAGTTATAGCTTTTCAAACGTCAAGTGTGGGCCATTGCGGCGGTTTACCGTAGATATTTCGTCTCAGTACTTACAAACTTTTTCTTTCTTTATATTTCCAAGAGAAGTGAAATATTGAGGAACCTAGTCATACAAAATCGTGACTACTGTGCACGAAGTGAGATATAGTAAAATTCGAAGGTTGACGTTCACTGCGTCTCTTATATGAATATGAATGAATGTACATAGAATGGACGATTGTAATCACCGGCTGGGAGAGAGGGCACCCGAAGGGTGAACTGGAGCGGTGTGTTACGCTGAGCCGGAACTGTAACAGTATTGCACACAGCAATTCAGGTTACAAACACGAACAGATGGTCTAAATGGATAAAAACACCCTTGTTAAGTTCCCATTTCATTTCCACCTTCGTCGTCAACTCGTCTTCGAATCGACTTCTGCTCTTTCTTCTCTATGATACCGCGAACTCTGCATAACAACCAAGTCGACCTATCAACCGTAGAAGAAACCTCGGCGTTCCGTTAAGTTTTGCCTAATGTGAATTCGTTACGCACCACTCATTAAAGTAATCTGAGGGACATCGTGTGTAATTAACTATTCGTGATCTGTTTGTTCCTCCTCGCTACACTCGTCGTCGTCGGTTCATTTATTACGCATCGAGTACCGTTTCACGATAGATTTTTTTCCCTTGGTCTTCCTCATCTACGTTAGCATAAATAAACAAACCAAGAGTACGAAAAATGACGAGCAAGACAAAGACACGCCATCTTCGTGCTGGTTTCTTCGAGCCATCATCGCTTTTTCTCGGTACACCGTTGAGAAACAATAAAAACTTGTTTGGTCAACGAGCGGATGCATGTGCGCAAGGAAATGAGACACGTAGCAGGATGAAGCACTGACTGCATGATCGAACATGTTAAAGTTTCGAAAGTTGACAGTAACTAATAGAACAGAAGATCGCTTTTCTGATTTTACTCTCAACCCCAGCTCTGGAATCCACCCTTTCGACCATTACCTCAGAGACGTCGGTCAGGCTGTTAGGGCTGTCTTAGCTCTCTTCTCTTCTTACCGAGAAACCGGCTTAGGTCAACATGTAACGAGTTGCTACGTGAGCTCGAACCCGGGACCTCCGGATTCCGAGACCAGCGCGCTATTCACTGGCCCACCAGACCCCTAATAGAACAGAAGATAGAGTAGGTAATACGCATTGTTGATTCGATGAATGATCTCTGTATCGAGTAGTGACGTGCTGGAGAGATTCCTCTACTTCTTTCAGGATTGAGGGTCATACGAGAGAAGAAAAAAGTATAGAATGTACTCATATGATTCCCATCCGGGGAGATACTGTAAAGGTCTAGAGATATTCAACGTCTGCCGGATTCGTCTTGTAGCAGTGTAACCAGAAAGTTTAAATGGAGATACCACACGAGTGCGCATACTGTAAGCTGGGGTAGCTTCGGATTTGAGGGGGAACTTCGGACATTGTCAGAACTGGAGTAACACTACGTAGATGCGTTTTTTCTTCGTTAACTTGTTAAATAAAAGCTAAGACTTGTAGTTATAGAAAAATATTAACTTGAAAAAACGAACTTCGAACTAACCAATCGTACCAACCATTTGCTTTTTCTCAGTTGCATTTGCCCTTTGCCAGACCCAGCAATAGAATAAGGAAACTTTGCCTCGTTCATCAATTTATGAAAGTAACCGGGAAAATGTAAAAATAAAAAGCATTCAACATTTACAAGGTCAATTTTATTTCTGCGGTACATTGTTTGAAAGAAACACCTAGGCCGAGAGGCGATTTTACTTTGCGCAAATCTCCGGAAAAAATGAGCCATTTTGCGCAAAAGAAATAAGTATCGGAGAAAAATGAAACAACCACTTTGCGCAAACGAAAGTACTGATGTACATTTCCCTTCTCAGTTCGTACAGGCTTAGGACTGTCTGAGAAATCAAGCGTGATTTAAAATGTACGCATAGAGCGTATGTAGTTTGGCATCTATGGCCTACTGTCTTCAAATACTGTAGGCCGTGTAGGCAATCAATGTCGCCTCGTCTGTATTTTTTGTAAGTATCGACGAGAAAACTGATTTTTTGGGCAGCTATAGCGGCTGCAGAGTTCCATTCACAACGGTAAATCGATGTTATTTTAAGATCCGTCTCCGCCTGTATCTCCAATAAACTCGAAATAACTAAATGGATTCTGTATGCAGGGTGTGCCAATTTATAATTTCTTCTTCTGTAGTCTCGAGCGCTTTCGGCTGTTACGCCATCTTCAGTGGAGTCTGAAGATGGCGTAACAGCCAAAAGCGCTCCAGACTACAGAAGAAGAAATTGTGAATTGGCACACCTTATACGTACAGAATTTACCAAGTTTACTCACACTCCAACATGGACACTAAACTAAATAAATGTACGAAGTACGTACAGCACGTGTTTGTGCAAAGTGGTCCTGAATATTTGCATAAAATGTGTTATTTTTTCTGCGCAAAATGGTTCCTTAAATTTTGGGTTAATTTATTCCTATTTGCGCAAAGTGAATGTACCCAGGCCGAGAGCCATTTGAATAGTGTAATACCATACAGATAGTGCTACTCTTTCCAATACCTATTCTGTCTATGCGAACATCAAAGCGAGGAACGAGCAAAGCGAATTCTGAGTCTGTCTTACATTTTTGGAACATTTGCTCTTTTATGACTGAATTTGCCTTTTTCACCAGCTACATTATTTGCTTTTTAGAAAAAATGAGTTGGTAACCCTATACTAACGACACAACAATTCACGACGACGGAAAGTAAGTAGGTATTTAATACGAAACAGAGCAACATAATAATATAAATTTACATTGAACAGAGATTTTCTAAATTTACATTCAATGTCAACATTATTTCCGAGATTAACTAAGCAAATTGATAAATCAGTCACAATTCAGTAGCCAATAATTAGATACTGAATAATATTTGGGTTTTGAAATTGTTTTTCAACAGTAGTTACATTTTACATGGTCATGTGGTGGAAACCGATGTTCCATATCTAGTAATGAGTAAGACTGTCAATGTCCAGAGCTCTCCCACAAGTCCGAAGTTGCCTCATTTTATGGTACCTACTCGTACTTCAGCAGTACCCCATGGTACTATTGAGGAATGCCACGGTACATATGTACCTATTTTCAGGGGTAGTATTATGAGCATTCGTTGATTTCGTCATGGCGCCTTAGTGTTCTTTACATATTACATGGCGACTAGCTGAAGGCTGTCGTTAAAGTCGCTATAACTTAACGAATCCTCATAATACTACTTCTGGTCATATTACTGCGAGATAAATCCTATGATCACAGCACTGATGTTGTTTCCAAGGCACAACACAACAAATGGAAACTGTAGAATGTTGCAATGTAATAAAGAACCATGATATTCTGAGAATACCTTAATATTAGTCAGCATTCGTCTCACACAGTGGAGTCCTCAGCCAAATATCATAATGATACTTATTATGCATGGTGAGAGGGAAGCTGCAAGACATTATCAAAATATCACTTGAATAATATAGTTACTGTAAAACATCAGGACAAACAGCCTCACTAAGATCATACCACAACATTCAAAATAGCATTCACCCGACACTGGAGATACCACAATGGCACAAGAGGCTAATATTGATTCGACTAATTAACTCAGATACCACATTGTGTACCATCTTTACAGGTGAATCAGTTATTCTGAAAACCCTGTCTTATGCAGACAATGCAGAGCAAATATCAAGAACCACCAAGATATTTAGTTAGTCCATCCGAAGATGCTACAATATGGCACAAGGCTGATACTGATACACTCATTTCGGTGCTGTTACAATATTCGATCTACATCTGCACTCTGCACTACAATATGCGATATACCAATGTTAATGCGATCTACAAAACTCGCAGATAAAGTGTCATTCAGCAGGAATGTGAACGAAGTTCCACAATACTTAGTTGAATGACCCGCGTATCGATGTTTCACAGCAGAGGGATTCGTCCATAAAACTGCGAATCACCAAGAGCATTATGTAGATCTAGATTCAGGCGCCTACACACAGGCTATCAAGTGGTTGTGGCTAGACGCCAAAATGAAGATCATGAAGAAGAAACGAAGTGTAGATACCTCTCCACACGCTCCAGTCGCACCTCGATCATTTTTGCTGGCAAATGCTACGAAAAAATGAGCCAAACGCCTTCATCGCCTTCTTAGAAGACATACAGACCATGTTCACATACGGCAATGTATTTACTGACACAGTGTAGCTTATCCCACTATGGTAGATCGCATATTATAACAGCATCCTCACTTCCACCTAATTCAGACATCAGTATCATATCTTCCCTTAAAACAAATGTTAACACGCCACAAACATAACTTTTTTGACACAACATTGCATTGATTTTGATACAGAATTTGATACAGAAATCGAGTTACCCTGTTAACATCGACTTTTGAATCAAACTGTGCATTGACTTCAATATAGAATTCTATCCAGAAGTCAATGTTGGCACAGTAACTCGACTTTTGTATCAAATTCTGTATCCAACATTGACTTTTGGATCGAATTGTTCATCAACTATCATGTCGCATTCCATCTAAAAGTCAATGTTGGTATATGGTACAAATAACTTGACTTTTGTATTGAATTCGAATTCAATTTTCATATCAACAGTGTTTCAAGGGTTCAGGTAAATGAGTCATCTTGAAAATGCTATACCTACATTATGAAATTCAAGCGGCGAATATTAAAATAGTAAACATACCTACATTCTTAATAGTGTTTATCACAATTCTATCTGTGCATCTTTTATCTACATTTGAAAGGCTATACTTTTAGTTCGTATCAGCATTTAAAGATGGTAAGGTACTCGTAGTTCATATGTTTACTGTGAAGGAAACATAAGAAAGACAATTGCAATTCTTCTTATTTTCCTACAGAGTGCTAACAAATCACATTTCAAAATATCACAGATGGAAAATGGATTTTATCATTTGGTGCACATTTTGACTCATGCACACATCTGCACCACCGGAAGAATGAAACTTGAAGTTCGGCTTTTCGTCACAATACAAGAGTAGGTCTACTGCTAATATGATCTCGGTTCTAGTGCTTTCATACAGCAGCTATACCTAGGTACAATTTACTACAGTCTATCTCCTAAAAAAAAAAAAAAAAAAAAAAACTGATGGAAACTATATGTAATATATTACTTGCGATACGCATGCGTTAAAACCTATAGAAGAACCAACTGACGATCTCACTCAGCTAACCGGACTAGCCAGTGGGTAAACAACCAAATACCTACTATAGGTATAAAACTCAGAATCTACAACGTAGCAATAACTTCCATGTGACTAATGCAATTAATTTTTCGCTAACAATGAAGAAACTGAGCGTGTAACACACCGTAAATAAAACGTCTAACAATGTAGTGGCGTGTAAATATTACGCATAATTTTTATCGCCTTGATAACTCATAATTCCTATCAAATTAAATTTAGAAGAAAAAAAAGTTAGATTTGGAAAACTTGGAAGACGTTTACTTCAACGGAACGAATCAGAAATAGAAGAACTTCACTTCTGAACAAAGTGAACTGTATTTGCTACATGTTTTTCCGTGGTTCTTAATTAATACCTATACTACAAGTGTCCAGAATCACAAAAAAAACAAAAAACTAACCAGTAAATTTGCATGGACAGTGAATTCTAGATATCTATCGAGATAGGTACGTATCGGTGTCTACGTAATTTTAATTCAAACAGGTGTTCGACCACATCGAGTTATGTTACAGCTAGTGTTTAAATTTGATAAACAGGGAGCTAGGCACAGGTACTATGAAAGTAAATCAGGAAGCAACAACCGGATAATGAAATCGGAGTAGAGCTGAGATAAAAAAATACGATACAGTTCCGGTTTCTTTGATTAACAGTTGTGAGTTTTTCTACCTAATTTACTCACACAATCAAAGAAGAAACCCAACTAACGCGAAATTTAATTGAAATTTGCGGTTTTCAATACATAATCGCTGTCCTGTGTAGCGTCGCGAAATGAAACTACGTCGACTGATAAACCGTAAATAGCGGATTCGCGTTCGAAGAATATAAAACAAGCATTTCGAAAATAGCTTGCCGATTCGTCAGCACTAATTCAGCCAGACGTTCTTAGTCTTTGATTTGAAAAACAACAATCTAAGAATCAGTTTTACGAAGTTACTTCTCTATTTACATTTTCACGAGTGATTTGTTTCAAGGAAAATTTCATCACTAACGAAGATGGGTTTTCGAACAAGTACAGTGTATAAGGTAATTTCATAATTTGCAGCATTTACGCCTCCATTTTCCATTCGCAATTTGCATACTGATGGCGGGTCAGGTAAGAGACACTAATGGTACCGTTCGCACATATTTGCATAATTTTCAGATGCATATTAAGGGAAGAGGGGTGGTGATTGGGACGATCGCTTCCTCCAATGTTTTCAGTCTTCAAGGGTAAAGCAGGGGAGAGGGTGCGACATCCCCAGAAATTTTCAGTGTTTTGGCATTTTTCGACGAATATGACCATTTTGTCTGCAATGTGGACATCAGTAGGCAAAACGAGAAAAAGGAACAATTTTTATACATCGAGTCGATATTTTTAGGCAACTTTTCAGCCATTTAGTCAGCATTAAAACACAGAAGTCGTTGCTTTTCTTTTAACTTGCATTAAAAAGTTTTGAATCGAGTCGGCATTTTTGACCCATTCACCCCCCCCCCTCCCCCCATATGGAATCCAAGTCTTATGCGACAGCAGTTTTAGAAATTCGTATTTCGGAAGACCGTCAATTTTTGCCCACCACAGAAAATTTCTCTCTCTCCCCTCCTCACACAAAGAAAAACAACAGAACTTTTTAGCTTGGATTTACAACTGACTGTTTTTTATGGGAAAATCCTGAAATAGTACGAAGGCCAAGGCGATTTTGAAGGAGCCTAGCCCTTGATCCCTTACTAAACTCGCCACTAGTTTGATGGTCCTCAACTAGTCCTAAAAACGGGAAGAGTTCTACAGCAGTCTGATGAGTGATGCCAAAATATAACAGAACTTGAATGAATCTCAGAACTGGAAGAGTCTAAATGAGTCTAAACAAGCTTAACGTAATCGTAATAGGGGCGACGGATCTTAAAAAGACCGAAGGGGCAGGCAAGTAAGTACATATACTTTCAAGTTCTGAGAGGAAGAGTGGTCAGCTTGGTAGGATAATTTTTTTGACCGATCAAAACAGTCTTCACTTCTGAAAAACTGAGAGGAGGAATGCGACGACCAGTTCCCGGTTGAATGGGGCAAAAGAAGGAAAAGGCGGGGGTAAGTCAACTCCCCATACTCAAGAGCCTTCTAAGCCCGGTATTAGAATTCTTCTATGATTTCGAGGCGTTGATCCCTAAAACGACACGAAAAACATTCATTTGCTCGCGAGCAGTTTCGGACTGAAATTGGACAAAAAACAGAGAAAAAATATCGAGGAAGGGGAAAGTCAGCTTCCCAAATGTGAGAGCTCGCAAGGCCCAGTACCAGAATTCTTTCATAGTGTTGACCTTTAGAAAAGAGATGAAAGACACCCATTCGCTCGCGAACAGTTCCGCACTGAAATTGGACGAAAAACAAAGAAAAAATATCGAGGAGGAGGGGGAAAAGTCAGCTTCCCCAATGTAAGAGCTCGCAAGGCCCAGTGCCCGAATTCTTTCATAGGATGGATTTTTCATAGTGCCGACCTTTAAAAAGAGATGAAAGACACCCATTCGCTCACGAACAGTTTTGAACTGAAATTGGACAAAAAGTGGAGAAAAAATATCGAGGGAGAGGAGGAAAGGCAGCTTCCGAAATGCGAGAGCTCGCAAGGCCCAGTACCCAAATTCTTTCATGAGGTGGATTTCATAGTGTTGAAAGAAACCCATTCGCCCGCAAACAATTCCGAGCTGGAACAGGGCAAACAGTATAGAATAAAAGATAGAGGAGGCGGAGAGTCAGACTCCCATACTTCAGAGCTTGCTAAGCTCAGTACCAAAATTCTTGTATGAGGTAGATTTCATGGTATTGATTGACTTTTACAAAGTGGTGAAAAGCACTCATTTATGGGCAAAGCGAACAAACACCTTCCACTTTTCGGGAAAATGTTTTCGGGAAAAACTCCCATTTTGGACGGGCATGGAGGGAAGGGGGAAATATGACTCCCATGCACGCGCGCGCACAACTATGGCGCCTTCTATAGAAACTTAAAGTTTTAACACGTATTAACATAATCTGAATGAATCTTAACGAAGATGATTGAGTAAATCTCGACACAGATCGAACGAATCTCAATAGAATCTGAATGAGATTGAATTCCAAATGAATTCTGACTTCGACAAAGCTTGAAGAAGTCACGAAAAAATGTTCACAAGTCTCATCAAACAGTCTAAACGAGCGCTTTAAAAGAGTCTGATGCACGTTAAACAGTCCTAAGGGCGTCCCGCGTATACTATTAGAAACTTGGACTTTTCGGCTTCCTCAACAGGGAAAAAACGAAACCGGAAGCACCCACGTCATCATTTCTTTCACACACCTTCAATTTGTCCAGTAATGCTGACACTTTTGAACGAATCTCGTCGTTCTCAAAGTCAACCAATAATAAGTATAAAAAGCATACGGTACTTACCCACTGCGATTCTCGTGGCTTCGGTCGGTCTGGTATCTTTTCCCGCCAATAATACTCTGTATTTCGCGGCCACCAGAGGAAGAGGTATCTCCTTCCGACTGCGATCCGGTTTCGGACGAATTTTCCCCGAACAGCTTCTGAGCAGATAGTTTCGCCGGCGATGCTTCTTTTTCCGCGTTCACCGGAGCTTTCAAGTCACTCTGCTCGCAGGCACTTTCCGGTTTCGAAGTAGAACCGCTCGCTGTAAAGTGCACGTACAGAACGATTAAGATGAGCTGAGCGATAATTAAACGAAATGTCTGTCATATTACAAAACAATGACGAACGTATTCCATTAATTAATTATACGTAAAAAAAAAAAGAAGTAACGTCAAGTCGAAAGTGTTCAAAAGCGAGTTAAAGCATTAAAGCGGATGCAGGGGAGAGGTGCGACATCCCAGAAATTTCAGTGTTTTGGCATTTTTCGACGAATATGACCATTTTGTCTGCAATGTGGACATCAGTAGGCAAAACGAGAAAAAGGAACAATTTTTATACATCGAGTCGATATTTTTAGGCAACTTTTCAGCATTTAGTCAGCATTAAAACACAGAAGTCGTTGCTTTTCTTTTAACTTGCATTAAAAAGTTTTGAATCGAGTCGGCATTTTTGACCCATTCACCCCCCCCCCTCCCCCATATGGAATCCAAGTCTTATGCGACAGCAGTTTTAGAAATTCGTATTTCGGAAGACGTCAATTTTTGCCCACCACAGAAAATTTCTCTCTCTCCCCTCCTCACACAAAGAAAAACAACAGAACTTTTTAGCTTGGATTTACAACTGACTGTTTTTTATGGGAAAATCCTGAAATAGTACGAAGGCCAAGGCGATTTTGAAGGAGCCTAGCCCTTGATCCCTTACTAAACTCGCCACTAGTTTGATGGTCCTCAACTAGTCCTAAAAACGGGAAGAGTTCTACAGCAGTCTGATGAGTGATGCCAAAATATAACAGAACTTGAATGAATCTTCAGAACTGGAAGAGTCTAAATGAGTCTAAACAAGCTTAACGTAATCGTAATAGGGGCGACGGATTTTTAAAAGACCGAAGGGGCAGGCAAGTAAGTACATATACTTTCAAGTTCTGAGAGGAAGAGTGGTCAGCTTGGTAGGATAATTTTTTTGCCCGATCAAAACAGTCTTCACTTTGAAAAACTGAGAGGAGGAATGCGACGACCAGTTCCCGGTTGAATGGGGCAAAAAAAGGGAAAAGGCGGGGGTAAGTCAACTCCCCATACTCAAGAGCCTTCTAAGCCCGGTATTAGAATTCTTCTATGATTTCGAGGCGTTGATCCTAAAACGACACGAAAAACATTCATTTGCTCGCGAGCAGTTTCGGACTGAAATTGGACAAAAAACAGAGAAAAAATATCGAGGAAGGGGAAAGTCAGCTTCCCAAATGTGAGAGCTCGCAAGGCCCAGTACCAGAATTCTTTCATAGTGTTGACTTTAGAAAAGAGATGAAAGACACCCATTCGCTCGCGAACAGTTCCGCACTGAAATTGGACGAAAACAAAGAAAAAATATCGAGGAGGAGGGGGAAAAGTCAGCTTCCCCAATGTAAGAGCTCGCAAGGCCCAGTGCCCGAATTCTTTCATAGGATGGATTTTTCATAGTGCCGACCTTTAAAAAGAGATGAAAAGACACCCATTCGCTCACGAACAGTTTGAACTGAAATTGGACAAAAAGTGGAGAAAAAAATCGAGGGGAGGAGGAAAGGCAGCTTCCGAAATGCGAGAGCTCGCAAGGCCAGTACCCAAATTCTTTCATGAGGTGGATTTCATAGTGTTGAAAGAAACCCATTCGCCCGCAAAACAATTCCGAGCTGGAACAGGGCAAACAGTATAGAATAAAAGATAGAGGAGGCGGAGAGTTCAGACTCCCATACTTCAGAGCTTGCTAAGCTCAGTACCAAAATTCTTGTATGGGTAGAAATTCATGGTATTGATTGACTTTTACAAAGTGGTGAAAAGCACTCATTTATGGGCAAAGCGAACAAACACCTTCCACTTTTCGGGAAAATGTTTTCGGGAAAAACTCCCATTTTGGACGGGCATGGAGGGAAGGGGGAAATAGGGACTCCCATGCACGCGCGCGCCCCAACTATGGCGCCTTCTATAGAAACTTAAAGTTTTAACACGTATTAACATAATCTGAATGAATCTTAACGAAGATGATTGAGTAAATCTCGACACAGATCGAACGAATCTCAATAGAATCTGAATGAGATTGAATTCCAAATGAATTCTGACTTCGACAAGCTTGAAGAAGTCACGAAAAAATGTTCACAAGTCTCATCAAACAGTCTAAACGAGCGCTTTAAAAGAGTCTGATGCACGTTAAACAGTCCTAAGGGCGTCCCGCGTATACTATTAGAAACTTGGACTTTTCGGCTTCCTCAACAGGGAAAAAACGAAACCGGAAGCACCCACGTCATCATTTCTTTCACACACCTTCAATTTGTCCAGTAATGCTGACACTTTTGAACGAATCTCGTCGTTCTCAAAGTCAACCAATAATAAGTATAAAAAGCATACGGTACTTACCCACTGCGATTCTCGTGGCTTCGGTCGGTCTGGTATCTTTTCCCGCCAATAATACTCTGTATTTCGCGGCCACCAGAGGAAGAGGTATCTCCTTCCGACTGCGATCCGGTTTCGGACGAATTTTCCCCGAACAGCTTCTGAGCAGATAGTTTCGCCGGCGATGCTTCTTTTTCCGCGTTCACCGGAGCTTTCAAGTCACTCTGCTCGCAGGCACTTTCCGGTTTCGAAGTAGAACCGCTCGCTGTAAAGTGCACGTACAGAACGATTAAGATGAGCTGAGCGATAATTAAACGAAATGTCTGTCATATTACAAAACAATGACGAACGTATTCCATTAATTAATTATACGTAAAAAAAAAAAGAAGTAACGTCAAGTCGAAAGTGTTCAAAAGCGAGTTAAAGCATTAAAGCGGATCGTTAATACGCAAGACGATAAGTAGGTCTACATTCGGCGCGGAATCATCCGAGTGAAAAGTATTCAACAAAGCCCAATATTATGCGCATGAATTTCTATCGCATTAATTGGCTAACATGATACGTCATTTTTGGCCAGAAGAATCTTCATCTAGTTACCATCTCGACACTCGAATTCGAGTCATAATTTTTTTACCCAGTTGTCGTGCATATGACGTAACGTAACACGTACCAATTTCCATCAAATTCGCGATCGACGAGTCGCGGATTTCTTTTCTAGCCATTTGCACCTCTTCCGTGGTCACTGGCTGGGTATTAAATCTTGAGCCCGCCGGCCTCCTCGTTGGCTTGGCGAGGCACTTCTGCGACTCGCTCTCGATTCTACTCATGAACATGCTCTTGAACTTCGAATCACGTGTTCTCAAAAAACGAGATTTTGCTGGTTGGTTCCCTTACACTGAATAGCGTCCATCTATTCAGCAAAAGGGAACCAACCAACATTTGTAAACAAATTGAGTTATTAGTATCGTTGGAAAGAGCGTAAAAAGTAGAATTTTTTCTAAATTGAGCCCCCAATACAAAAATGTGTACTCACGCTGAAAAAAGCTTATCAGTAAACGCTATGTCATATACATATTATAGTTTCTACATGGCTGTTGAACTTCGAATCACGTGTGTTCTCAAAAAGCGGATTTTGCTAGTTGGTTCCCTTTTGCTGAATAGCGTCCATATGTCAGTGCGTAATGCGTATTTCCTGTATAAGGTTTTTCCAATACTTCAAATTGCATACTTGTAGGCTGACAGGAAGAAAGGGACCTCAGCGCAAAAATGTAAATTTTACAGAATGGACAAAAGATTTTACCCTAAAAATTGCCCTATTTCGTTTAATTCACTGTGTCAGTTGGCAACATTAAGAACCTTAGACATTTCTTTTTTTTTGTTGATGAAAATTAAAACCTTGTCTAATTTCAGATCGCTCTCCCCCTTCTCAAAAACTTTGCTTCAGTTCGTTATTCAAACACCAATTCTTACTCTGTTTGCTTTTGCTGTTCATGTAGACACGTATGGAGTATCGTGTAGTTGTATCTAAGAGCAGATACGCAGGGTGGGCAAGGGGGCCATTGCCTTTCTCGGGGGGATCACTGCCCCTCTCACAAAGAGAAAGTTTAATTGGAATTATTTCAAGAATGGGTACCTAGTGTAGAAGTCTTACACAATGGTGAACAAAGCTGCCGGAGTTTTGAAGTCTCAAGGAATTTTAAGAAACATAGGGAATGGTCTTTCAGAATTGCTGAACACGTTTTCAAGAATCTAAAACGGGTCTTGAAAAGTTCTTATCAAGTCTGAAAGAATAAACGAAATTAGCTTTGAGTTGTCTTCGTGAGTCTTCAACTAGTTTTGAAGAGCCTGAAAGTTTGTAACGATTTTCAGTGCGTCTCGAATAAAAGTGGCAGAAACTTCGAAAGTTTAGATCAATTCTTGAAGCGTTTCAATAAAGTTTGGAAAAATCATAAAGAGTCTTAGAGGAGCTTCGAAAGTCAGCGAGTCTTATATGGGAGTCTCAGAGTTTTAAATAAGTTTGGGTCAGTACGTATCGTCAACAAATTTTAAACAGATTTAATGAGTCTTAAACGAGTTTGGAAGCGTCTGTTGTTTGGTCAGGGGCGCAAAAAAAAAAAACTTGGGCGGGGGAAAGCTCGATTTGGTGCCTACTTTATGAGTTGTAAATTTGTACGAACCTACGACGCAACGTAACCGCATCAGGCCCGTTTCAAAATTGATTTTGAAAAAATTTCGACGAGTTTTGGAGGGGACTGTAGCCCCCTAGCCCCCTCCTTGATTGCACACTTGTGTTTGATGTATTTTATTGTTTAATAGCTCAAAAGATACGTCCAGCGGTCTATTGTTCGGTGATTTATATCTTTTTCCTAACATATTTATGGCCATTGAGTATTGAGATGAAAATGAGGATTTTTGAAGCATCGAAATTGCATCTCGTATTCTGCATTATCATGTTTTCATTTTTGACCTTTTCTACACGTGTTATACAGTATAATATGAAATTGACATCGAAGTTTCGTAGAATTCATCAATATGATTGAAATTAATGACATGACGAATTAATATCATCTTAATGTCCATCAGAAGTGGACTGTGCTGTCCCATGAATGTAAATTAAAAAACTCTAACGCGCGGCAACACTAAAAATTGTTCCGTGACGTCGGCTTGAGTAAGGTCTATTTTTTTCTGTCGATTATTTTTCGTATATTTCTTCTAGAATTTATTGACTGGTAATTGGTAAAATGGGAAATATTCAGATATTATGTTGGATTTTAAAAGTGTGTCTCATTTTCTTTTCTCTCTTTCTTTTGCTTGCCAGTTGAAAATGATTCTTTGTTAACACTGAAGTGAGCTCTGGTAAGTGTCTGATAAACTTGTACCGCAATGGTGCGTTTTCTTGTAGAAAGAAGGTGGATCATGATCGTGAGTACTTCATGTATCCTCAGGAGATTGTAGATCATGAAGGTCGCTTTATACTAGACGGAACGCTTAGACATAATACGAGTACATGGGCACAGAACATGAAAAGGACTTCTCCGAGTTCCTGGATTATAGGGTTTTTCCAGTACTCCATATTGCATACTTATTCGCCTGCCCTGTTATCAAGTTGGTAGTGTATGACAAGGACACAATCGAATTTCGTAATATTATGGTCGTACCAGTGAGTTTTGAGTTTTGTTTTTTGTATCCTACCTTACAATACCTCGTCTGTCTTCTCTGTTCTCTGTATAATTCGAAATTTTCGTTTTTCGATCATTTTTCATGGTCTTATCGTATGATCATCGCTTTCATTAAACCATTACTCAATATCAAAAACTGTGTACAATCAATCCGAAATTTAAAATGGGGGTAGGCGGGACATATAGCCAGACTACTTCAAGATAGAATAAAATATCAAGCTACCTTTTGGTATTTAAACCAATTCAAAAGAAAAAAGGGCAAACCAAAAACTAAGTGGAGGGACGAAATTGATCATCGGGTTCTAAAAAGTAAGAAGGAGAGAACAGTTCAATTTTCGACTCAAGCTTTCTGTTTGCGTTGCCGAAAGAATTCTGGTCTCCGGCGTTTTCAAGTATCGATTGCATTCAGGCCCATTTCGCACATCAAATTCTGGTATCATCAGTTATCATAGATCATACACTACTAACTTGATAACAGGACAGCCGAATAAGTGCGGGCTGACAGCAAGAAAGGGACCTTAGGGCAAGAAAAACATTTTTGTGATAACAACTGTTTTTGACTAATTTTTGGCCGCTCTTTCGCCTGTTGTTGTCGAAAAAATTCTGAAAAATTTTCCCAAACGGCTGTAAGTCTTCAAAGTTGAGTGTCTCCGTAACGTGAAAACGTTATCGATTTTGTTTGGGGATAAACAAAATCGATAACGTTTTCACGTTACGGAGACACTCAACTTTGAAGACTTACAGCCGTTTGGGAAAATTTTTCAGAATTTTTTCGACAACAACAGGCGAAAGAGCGGCCAAAAATTAGTCAAAAACAGTTGTTATCACAAAAATGTTTTTCTTGCCCTAAGGTCCCTTTCTTGCTGTCAGCCCGCACTTATTCGGCTGTCCTGTTATCAAGTTAGTAGTGTATGATCTATGATAACTGATGATACCAGAATTTGATGTGCGAAATGGGCCTGAATGCAATCGATACTTGAAAACGCCGGAGACCAGAATTCTTTCGGCAACGCAAACAGAAAGCTTGAGTCGAAAATTGAACTGTTCTCTCCTTCTTACTTTTTAGAACCCGATGATCAATTTCGTCCCTCCACTTAGTTTTTGGTTTGCCCTTTTTTCTTTTGAATTGGTTTAAATACCAAAAGGTAGCTTGATATTTTATTCTATCTTGAAGTAGTCTGGCTATATGTCCCGCCTACCCCCATTTTAAATTTCGGATTGATTGTACACAGTTTTTGATATTGAGTAATGGTTTAATGAAAGCGATGATCATACGATAAGACCATGAAAAATGATCGAAAAACGAAAATTTCGAATTATACAGAGAACAGAGAAGACAGACGAGGTATTGTAAGGTAGGATACAAAAAACAAAACTCAAAACTCACTGGTACGACCATAATATTACGAAATTCGATTGTGTCCTTGTCATACACTACCAACTTGATAACAGGGCAGGCGAATAAGTATGCAATATGGAGTACTGGAAAAACCCTATAATCCAGGAACTCGGAGAAGTCCTTTTCATGTTCTGTGCCCATGTACTCGTATTATGTCTAAGCGTTCCGTCTAGTATAAAGCGACCTTCATGATCTACAATCTCCTGAGGATACATGAAGTACTCACGATCATGATCCACCTTCTTTCTACAAGAAAACGCACCATTGCGGTACAAGTTTATCAGACACTTACCAGAGCTCACTTCAGTGTTAACAAAGAATCATTTTCAACTGGCAAGCAAAAGAAAGAGAGAAAAGAAAATGAGACACACTTTTAAAATCCAACATAATATCTGAATATTTCCCATTTTACCAATTACCACTCAATAAATTCTAGAAGAAATATACGAAAAATAATCGACAGAAAAAAATAGACCTTACTCAAGCCGACGTCACGGAACAATTTTTAGTGTTGCCGCGCGTTAGAGTTTTTTAATTTACATTCATGGGACAGCACAGTCCACTTCTGATGGACATTAAGATGATATTAATTCGTCATGTCATTAATTTCAATCATATTGATGAATTCTACGAAACTTCGATGTCAATTTCATATTATACTGTATATATAACACGTGTAGAAAAGGTCAAAAATGAAAACATGATAATGCAGAATACGAGATGCAATTTCGATGCTTCAAAAATCCTCATTTTCATCTCAATACTCAATGGCCATAAATATGTTAGGAAAAAGATATAAATCACCGAACAATAGACCGCTGGACGTATCTTTTGAGCTATTAAACAATAAAATACATCAAACACAAGTGTGCAATCAAGGAGGGGGCTAGGGGGCTACAGTCCCCTCCAAAACTCGTCGAAATTTTTTCAAAATCAATTTTGAAACGGGCCTGATGCGGTTACGTTGCGTCGTAGGTTCGTACAAATTTACAACTCATAAAGTAGGCACCAAATCGAGCTTTCCCCCGCCCAAGTTTTTTTTTTTGCGCCCCTGACCAAACAACAGACGCTTCCAAACTCGTTTAAGACTCATTAAATCTGTTTAAAATTTGTTGACGATACGTACTGACCCAAACTTATTTAAAACTCTGAGACTCCCATATAAGACTCGCTGACTTTCGAAGCTCCTCTAAGACTCTTTATGATTTTTCCAAACTTTATTGAAACGCTTCAAGAATTGATCTAAACTTTCGAAGTTTCTGCCACTTTTATTCGAGACGCACTGAAAATCGTTACAAACTTTCAGGCTCTTCAAAACTAGTTGAAGACTCACGAAGACAACTCAAAGCTAATTTCGTTTATTCTTTCAGACTTGATAAGAACTTTTCAAGACCCGTTTTAGATTCTTGAAAACGTGTTCAGCAATTCTGAAAGACCATTCCCTATGTTTCTTAAAATTCCTTGAGACTTCAAAACTCCGGCAGCTTTGTTCACCATTGTGTAAGACTTCTACACTAGGTACCCATTCTTGAAATAATTCCAATTAAACTTTCTCTTTGTGAGAGGGGCAGTGATCCCCCCGAGAAAGGCAATGGCCCCCTTGCCCACCCTGCGTATCTGCTCTTAGATACAACTACACGATACTCCATACGTGTCTACATGAACAGCAAAAGCAAACAGAGTAAGAATTGGTGTTTGAATAACGAACTGAAGCAAAGTTTTTGAGAAGGGGGAGAGCGATCTGAAATTAGACAAGGTTTTAATTTTCATCAACAAAAAAAGAGAAATGTCTAAGGTTCTTAATGTTGCCAACTGACACAGTGAATTAAACGAAATAGGGCAATTTTTAGGGTAAAATCTTTTGTCCATTTTATATCTTTTTCTCCCCATTATACAATGGGTGCGATTTATCGGCACATTAAAAACGAATATTATCACAGTAACCGGGGAACATTAGAAGAGCATAACAAAGCAATAAAGAAAGTTAGAAGTGCACATTAACACGGAACTGAAAATTTAAATGGTATAAACAGTAATGAAGAATGTTACATACAGTAAGTCAATCACAACAGAAGGTTAATCAGCAAAACGTGTGGAGACTGGTCGTCGTGCTCCTGCCCCTACTTTTTCAAACATTTGACCTGTAAGCATCTACTCGGTTTACTGATCAAGCTGAAGCTTTGTACTGTCCCTGCTGACAGCAGGGGATTTACCTTATGTGCAGACTATGCACTTGCACAGAACGGCAAATATTTAAGAATGGCAAATTTGGGGAAAAAATCGTACCTAATATCATCGAGACACTCCAGAATACTATAAAAGTAGTATTATACTTAACGTTTGACTATACTGAGAGAGACTGAGAGTACCGAAGAAGAGTTCTACAATTTACCATAGAGCGTTGAAAACTCGCTTTTTACAGTTTGGGCCAAGAGCGGCAAGAAAAACATTGCACACAGCGGCAGCCTACCTAAAGCTGGCACTGCCTGCTGAGACTAAAAATGTATCGCTTGGCCAGAAGAGAAAGAAGGGATGACCTGCAAAAGCAACAAAAGCGCTACTTGTACAACAGGGACGAGCATTAACTATTCATTTATTTCACTTCTCAAGTTTTTTTTTTATGCGTAATATTTTTAATACTGCTGAATTACCATTTTTTTACTGTTCCATAGGTACCTTTTAATACTGTTCAATATTTTCAATACTGCTACTTTGTCATTCTAATGTTCGTTTGTTTCATTTATTGTGATAATATTTTAATTCAATGTGCATATAAACGTATATTTCCCTTATACAATTCAAGAGATTTTTTACAGTCAAACCATAAAGCCAGTAATGAGATAAACATACGTTATTATCTTCCATTATAATAATAATGTATCAGGTTGTTTTTGATAATTTCCTTATTCATAAAAAATGTGTTACTTCTAGGGACGGACTGGCTTGGGATAAGAAGAAAATGCGCCATATTTGTATTCAGTTGATCAATGGTGTCACAAGGTTTTTCTAGGAGGGAGGGGATACGCGAATTAGAGTCGACAAGCAAAAAAAGGTTCTCATCTCATCTTCGAAAGTTGGGTCAACAAATAGATACCTCAAAATATCGTCCTTTGAAATCTCTCAATGTGTCTTTTTATCAACTTATCAAATACTTCACTTTTCTTCCTTTTCTTTTTTTTTAAGAGGCGCAAATGACACTTTGTACCCATCTGAATGTTTCGGGCGGGTAAAATATATCACATCGCAGAATCAAAAATTCTTACTGGCTAAATTTGGGACAAGATTCAATGCACATCAGAATTAGAAGAGAAAAATCTACCTTTAAACCTCTCTTCCATTTCTTTGTTTTCACTAGTTAATAAAAAAATGTTTAAAGTGTTTTCTAAACAGAATTTCGAGGCGTTTTGCTTCTTTTGCTCATCAATTACTACAAGGAACAAAATATGAAAAGCATTTTTTCTATAAACCAACCGGAAGTAGAAACATTTTTCGAGCAATTGCCAGTAGATCAGAATTAAGAAAAGATGAAAAAGTGACGTCCTCTTTTTATGTGCTTGTTTGGTTACTTGTAAATAAATAAAATTTTTAGTCGTATCATATTTCTCCCTCTTCACCTCACCAGAATTTAAAAAAAAATGAAAGGCAAAATCCTTTTCTTGATATTATTTATCAATCAACATTTGAAGCGTTTTTTTCCAAAATTGCAAATTCCACTTATGTAAGCGTTTACAATTTTTATCAGCACTGGAGATCAATAATTCTATTCAGTGCTTTCAACTATAAATGTATGGTATTACAACTTGCTGTTTTGCTAGAACTAGTGTTACCATTAGATCGACCACGGAATTTCCTATAGGAATCCACCTCAATTTTTTCAGTAACAAGTAAAATTAACACTTTTTGGAAGGAAACTCCTCATTGAAGGAAAATAAAAGTAGATTCTGCGAACAATTAAGATTTGTTTCAAAATAAAAGACTTTTCCCGAATAAAGGGGAGGGAGGAGGGACTTATGAAACAAAATAAAAAGAAATCGTATCGAATACCCATCCACTATTATTGAAAATTTCGAAGCCAACATTCACTTTCGAAAACGAAGACGAAAAATTAAGAAATTGTGGCCGTCGATTTCTTGCTTGTCAGTAGCAATTAAAAGAAAAAAAAGGAAGTTTCTGACCCATCGAATCACGCCTCCCTCGACTTGCACATAAGAAAGGGAAAAAACAAATACAAGAATTCTGATATTCGTGAAGAATGGGCAAGCAATGTTTGTCGACCTGCACAAGACACGGGAAAACAGGCCGACAGAAAACTTTGATGAACTTCTCTCCTGACTACTTCAAAAACGTTTTCCAATAAACATCGGGCTGTGGCATCTTAAAAAACTTGCCATAGTAATTTGTTTCTGTTGAACTGCCAAAATTTTGATGATCTCTGTACTACCTCTTCCCCAATTCGCTTCTACCTCAGTCCTGAATAGATTTTTTAATCTGATACGACCAATTCATGTGCAATTTTTAAAAAACACCCATTTACCATTTCTCTTCTTCGGTCTGCAATCCTCGGAGGCTTTTTTACTTTCTCTGGCCAACTGAGCGAATAACGATGCTTTCGCCGAAACACTGTTGCTCCTTCTCAATTTACTGATCACCTCCATCTCATCTGTGTCTGCTTTTTTATCGACTTCTTCTTCGTGTTTGCTCTTGTCCGGATCCAAATCAGCTGTTTCTGAAGAGTTCACCGTAGATTCGACTTTCTTTTCATCAGTACTCGATTCCATTTCGATAGTGCTGCACTGATCGTCGGCTGATTGTTTCTCCGCTAGTGCGCTGAAATTTGAGAAAAATTCTACGTTAGTTTCGTTCATATAGGCTGAAAATGACCAAGTATATTACACTATCCCTATTCATTTTGAACTGACAATATACACCTCAAATATTGAGTGTTTTCGCTGCGGAATTCGGAAAACAGAAACCACATCAATTCGAAGCGATGATATTAGTAGGATTACTGTCACGAAATCACTGTTTACTTTTCTTTTTTGAAAGAAAATAGTTCACCGCGTTGTTTACAAGTGTTAAAGGTTACCACTCCCATGAAAGTAGCGTAACCCTCCTCCGGAACACTTCTCTAGCTATGCCACTGACTCTGGACGCTCGAAATTGAATGCAAGCCAAACACTCCACATCTCCGCTCTTTACCGCCGTTTTAAAATCTTATCTGCTCTTCGGAAGTAGACTCATAACTCACACTATCACTTAAGAAGCAGGTACGTGAACTTAACCATGATACAAGAAATATACATGGGATTTTCAGGGACAACCATTCAAAATCAGGAAGACGAATGTAATCGATAATTTAGTTTTTAATCGTCATACCCGGACACAGGTCTTCTTCAGCTTTCAGTTATCAATTCCTCTGCACAACCAACTGCAGATTCGAAACCAAAGTGATAAAACCCACCGGGGTTTGCTTTCAAACACGGTAACGCGGTTCACAAACAGGAATTTATTTTTGTAGTCGACTCAATTTTCGTTTTCGACTGCTCATGAAACACATTCACAACACTACGTTCGGTCAACTGACCACTGGCTGGAGCAGGCTGGGGCGAGACGAACGATACACATGTATACTGATATTAGAGCATTTCTCTCATTTAACGTTAAATACGCTGAAAATAAAACTTGGCAGACCTCGTTTTTTTGTACTTATGTACTGGGGCCGCAGGGCGTTCTTCCAATAATGACACAAAACGAACTTTCTGCACTACAAGCGTCCTCATGAGAACATCACATAAAAGAGAAAACAACAACAGTGCGTAAAGGAGTGCAAAATACTGCCACTTCGGTTCATCTCGAGGAGCAAACGAATCCTTGCTTAATGAATCCAGAATTTAAGGTTTAGAAAACGAAACGGCCTTTACATCCAAGTATATAAAAAAATGAAGGAATTCACCTGTCTAATAGATCCTGAATGTTAAGGTTCACGAAATGAAATGTCCTTTACACCCAGGTTCATAAGGAAATGAAGAAATTCACTCCGAATCCAGCTAACCTCAGATTTTGGTGGGCGATAACGAAAAGTAAAAAGGAAGAGGTCTTTTTATTTAGGTATCTATTTTTTGTCTTCGGTGGAGCGATAACACCGTTCTGTATCTTCACATTACAAAATAAGCTCCAAAGTTAAGGACACTCACAGTAGCAGACTTGTATCGTCAGGGAGGGCTACATGAGGATACATCCTCCTCCCCTCGAGCTGAAGACCTCCCCCCTCTCCACAGAAAAACCAGATATTCTTTGCTTGTTAAAGTAAAATTAGCTATGTTGCATCAATTTGTAATTTTGCATCAAGTGGCTCCCCTCCGTTGGAGAAATGATCGCACAATCGGCCTATAATGTAACGTACATAGGCAGTTTTCCTACAGGAGGATGTTTAGGAATCTTAACCGTAACATAAAGGCGAATCAAAAAAAGTTCTAGGGTTAAAACTCTGTCCAAATCTGCTCGACAAGCAAGTAAAAAAACTTCTGCATTAGCGGATCCAAGGGGGGCATGGGGTACATGGCCCCCTTGATTGAAATCTTTAATGCAATAATAGGAAAAAAGGAATAAAAATGATGAATTTGTACGCTCCTTACACGACACAAATGTATAATAACGCATCTATATATTCGTCATTACGTATCCCACATTAGATAAAATATTATTCCGAGAGCGCCCCTGCCCCCACACCCTCGCCAACATAAAAGCAACAGCTAATCTATATGCATCGCCGTTATTGTACACCCCCCCCATCACCTTTTTCTAAATCCGCGCCTGAACTTCTGTTCTAATATGTTAGTTAATCAAACCTAAAATTTCATTTTTCCCTTGATTCGGAAAGGAGAAGATATACTCTCGTACCCCTCCCCTGATTTATATCATTAGGTATACCAAATCGTAGGATAGTTTTCCATTAAATAAAAGAAAGACTAGACATGTTAAAATGGAGGAGAAATCGAAACATGTCCGCATTATTTTGAGTATGATATTAAGCTACTAAGGGTAAGGAACTGTGACTGAACAGTACACGCAGGACCAACGGAGCACACCAAACGCAATTTTTTCAAAAGAGAGGGATGGGATTCGAGTTCTGATGACTACAAAGTATTCAATTTATTAAATACAAAAATATGTTACGTTACGTTCTCAAGAATTAACGGATTGAAAGAAAAAACATCTTCACCTTCTCTCCCTTCAAGTTTTGCAATTATGTATCCATTTTTGAGGGAAAAGCGTGTCAATGAATTTCTTCCTGTCGAAGTGTTCCAGTTCATAAGCTGAGAACACTCAGTAACGAGCTTAGCTCCATTTCATTAGCAAGGACGTACCGAAAAGGTTTTCCTGGTTCCGGGAGGAGGGGGTGAAAATTGTGAAAGTCCCAACTGACTCAACTCAGAATTCCCAAGTATCAAAGCAAGCAAAAAAAAACCTTTTGACTTGTTGGATTTTCCCAACTCGTCTCGTCTGCCTGAAATGGTAAATTTTCCCAACTGCTGAGTGAGAAATTCCTACCGGGAGAGGGTGTAAGTTGCCCCCCTCCCTATCGATAAATTCCTGTTTATTTGTGAGATTGAAGGAACATGCCACAGCTAAGGCAGGCTACCTTGAAGGGAATACGAAAAAAACTTTCCAGGCACCATGAACAAAGATCCTGGACACAGTAACACCTATCGCCAATGATGGCAGATCCGAAATTTCACAACAGCTAGCATTTTTATCTGATTAAATGTAATATAATTAACAAGTGATGTAGATATTTTAAGTCTCTAATCTTCGTTCAAGGATTATTTTTTCGTAATTAGTTCTAAAACGAGACCCAACGCAAACCAAATCGAGCATCATTTTCCCTCATATGTGGAAAGAGAAAGTTGTAATTGACTTCCTCATCGACGAGAAGTCTACATGAAGACAATTTTACATTTAGTCAAAATGACCAAATGATATTAAATTAGCTGAGTATGTCGAATAATAAAATATCTGGGGTACGATATTTCTTCCCACTTCCGGCAAAGTTAAACTTACAAATTTCTATTTTTCTATTTCATATTTTTAAAGCTTCCAACATTCCAAATTATCTAATGAAGCATTACCTTATATTGTAACACCGACTGTACCTCCACACATACAGCATTAGCTAGATATCATCTTTATGAATTCTAAATTTACTTTTCTTAGAGCTTCTGGTACACGCTGGAGAAGTCGACACGAGTAAAGTTTTCCCTTTTGTTAACTTAACTATCATTTAATTAGTCGAATATGCATAAAATGATGAAATGTCTAGATGTGCGGTATTCCTACCTCCTCCTCCTCCTCCGCTTCCTCCTCCCATCCCAATTTTCAACTCGATAAGCTTTGGCCCACAAACTTTTATTTCACTTTCTTCGAGCTTCCGAAAAAAGCCAAATTATCGAACTAGGCATTGTATTGTACTATGCACCGACTGAAGCCTCTCTCCGCAATCAGCATTCGCTAATCTAACACGTTTAAATTACTTGTGGAGTTCCTGTCATGCTAGATTACAGTATGTTAAGGTAGGAATATGAAGTACGTGGTTCTCCTTCAACAAGGTAGGCAAGCAACTCATTTCGACATGTAGATATGTTTGTATTCTCACACTTTTGAAGGGACCGACCGATGGTTAACAGAAGAAATAATGTACTTCTTGAAATGAAAATATGTTACTATACAATCCTGTCGAGAGAGAGGGGGGAAAGGGGATATTTTTGAAATACCTAAATTTCAACGCTTACGGCTACATTATACTGTGCATCAAATCAGCAATCACTCCTTACACCATGAAAGAAACCTCTTATCCTGTAGCTTATATTTTTTCCCTCCTGACAAAAGAAATAAATGAACTGGAAGAAGGGCTCGTGGAAATTCCCCCACGCCCTCTTTTTCTCTTTACGGGGCTGTTACTGCATAGTATTTTCTCATAGTAATAGCAGACAGTTGCAATCACCACGAAAAAACCACAGGAATCTGTTTAACACGGGTGTTCATAAAGTCGTTTTCAGAAAAAATAACGTGGATTTTCATTATTTTCCTAATGTTTTATGAATTTTATTCGCGCGACATAACAGTGTTGGGAGGAAAGTGATTCCCTGGAGTATAATCTTCACAAGTACCTCTCAAGCTCATCCTCACATTTGTTACAGCCAGGTTATTTAACTTTTCACCCTGTCGCGAAAACCGAGCTATCCGGCCCGGTCGGTCCGCGGAGGAGGCAATTCGGCCGGTGGGTAGCGGGACCCGGCGGTTCCGGAGGGAGCGGAACGCCTCATAACTGGCCGAGGACCGTGCCTCGTCGCGAGTCGACATTTTTTTAAGTTCGGGAACGGCCGAAAATTGGGGCGATCACTGCGCGGCACCAAATAAAAATACGATTGGCACGGGACTGAGTAAAATGTATTGAAGGTAAAAATTAACACGGCGATAGTATGTACAAATGCCACGTGGGCGAAACTAGTAGCACGAAATGTTGTAGGCGCAAATGACACGAAAAAACTGCGGTTGTGGCGAATATAAAGTACGTTTCTTTGTAAGGCGGCGGTACGACGGCGGCGCGGAGGGTTCACAGGTCGTATCGATGACCGTGCGGCCTAACTAAAACACTGTTCACAACTTGGCCGGGATGCAAGGGAGCCAGGAGGGGACTGGATGGGAAGTAGCCTAAACCTGATGGTCAAGGGATCTAACTCCTTTCACTTCGGTCGTGCCGGTGAAGACGCGACCGTAGTGCGCCGCGGGTTAAATGGCAACCTGTCGGATCGCCTACAGGTACGCTATCTAACTCGGACAGTAACTTCAACCCCTTTTACTTCGATCGTGTCGGTGAAGACGCGATCGTAGTAGGCCGCGGGTTAGATGGCAACCTGTCGGATCGCCTACAGGTACGCTATCTAACTCGGACAGTAACTACAACCCCTTTTACTTCGATCGTGTCGGTGAAGACGCGATCGTAGTAGGCCGCGGGTTAGATGGCAACCTGTCGGCCTACAGGTACGCTATCTAACTCGGACGGTGGTCGTTGATACTAGGCGTAGCGAGAAGAAGAAGTGTCAGCAGGTTTTTGCAGAAGCGAGAGGTTTTAGCTGAAGAGTTCACTAGGCTGAAAGTAGTTCTTAGTGAAAGAAGCGAGTCTAGGCGTTGGAAGAAGCAAGAATTTGTAGGCTGGATGAAAGCGAGGAAGAGAGTTTGGCCGAAGTTGCGAGCGCGGTTCGGATCGACTGGCCTCGAGCGCACTGCCAGACGAGAGTCCCTAATGAGCGTGGAAACAGAGATTATATAGGGAAGCACGGCGTCTTTTCGGGTCGCAGGATCTGGAGGGTTGGATAGGAAAGCGGAGCGCTTAAGAATGTGGCTGCGGCTCGAAGACCGAATTCGCCGATATCGGGAGAAAGAGACCGAAAAGACAGTATGAATACCGGGGCTAATGGCCGAGGGACAATAGGTAGCCGGTCGTGCGAGCATCGCATCTCCGGACGTTTTGGAATTGGTTTGGGAATGAAGCGGAGAACGGGAGGGATGCAGTCGATACACGTTCGCGAGGGTGAATGTTAATTAGGCCGCGCGTTCTACCTGCGGAGGTATTCGGACAGTTCGTTTGCAAAATGCGAATTTAGGACGACAAAAAGTGTGTCGTCATTACATGCCGGGGGAGGGGGGCAAACAACTGTCCGAGTGCCTCCACAAACTGTGAACCCTCTTACTTGGAACCCAGGAAGGTGTTTCGAGCGGCAAGTGGTCTCTCAATCTCTGCGCCAATCGCATCGACTTCTGCAGTGGTCTAATGGTGGTGAGACGTTGCCCTTGGCAGGCGGGGACGTGCGTGAACAGCTGGCAGACATTGTCGTGGTGTTGGTAGTCCTTGGTATCTCGTTGCCGGGTGGTCCCGCAGCAGTTTGGGGCAGCTCCTCCC
This sequence comes from Acanthococcus lagerstroemiae, assembly GCA_031841125.1. Taxonomy (NCBI): domain Eukaryota; kingdom Metazoa; phylum Arthropoda; class Insecta; order Hemiptera; family Eriococcidae; genus Acanthococcus; species Acanthococcus lagerstroemiae. The sequence goes on from CM063110.1 coordinate 40,417,532, forward strand.
GGAATGGGCGGCCTCGGTAGGTTCAGCCAATAGCTCGTTCTGGAAGCGGTGGAAGGGTACTGCAGCTGGAGGCGGAGTGAGTTTCCAGGCCTCACCTGTCGTTGGAGGTGTTTGGTGGTTGACGGCATGATATGCGTTGAAGGTGCCGGCATCCCGTGGGTCGTGATCCCGTTCAGATGTCCCCACAAGGCGGAACTCTTCACCAAGGGCGTCGTCTTGATAGGCTGGTTCAAGCCCTGGTGACGCTATGACAATTTCCCGCCGCGGGTCGGGGGCTAGACTGGCGATGGCGGAGATAATTTTCTGTGGTGGCCACAGTCGTTCAACTTCATCTACAGGTCCCAAGGTGGTACGATCTCGGGGTAGATGTGACTCAGCAAAGTGTCTCTCTGGGAGGGCGAGAGGCGCGTCTTCGTACGTCGGATTTTGCAGAGCGCGGGTGGTTGATTCGGGCACCTGCCCCTCGATGATAGGGGTGGCTGATACCGCAATATCTGGTGCGACTGGGCGTTCCAATCCATAAATGCCGAATGTGGTGCTGGGACCAAGTCTTGCGCGGGCAGTTGACATAGTGGATATGACAGCAGGTGGTGTCAAATCAACTTCCTCTTCAGTGATCACCGATCCCTCTGTGGCGGCCATCTCTTGGATGCTACTAAGCATGGGAGGAGTTTCAGTGCGTTCCTGTTCCTCGAGTGCTCTTTCTTCTTCGAGGATCTCGTCCGAGAGGATTTCAATTAGACTGAAAGTTGGAGCCGAGGGGGGCGCGGGGGCTGTTGCTCGTTTAGTTTCTACACGTTCTGCCAGAACTGGACAATGCCGGTGGAAATGGTGATTGGAGCAGAATTGGCACTGTGGTAATGGTGGGTTTGGAACGGGTACGACAGGAGTAGGTACCTTGACAGTGGTAGCAGACGGCATCGGTGGTTGCGGCTCATAGAAGTCGCGCCTTGGTTGAGCATCTTCGGCTCCGGAGCGTTTTCTTGACGAGGCCGCTAGAGAGAAGGTGACTCCCGTCTCATGTTTCGGACCTGTTGTGGCGTCAGCGTTGGTTCGGCTCTTCTTGGTCTCGTTGATGTTGCTAAGAATGAGTCCGGAGTTTTCGGGGACTCGGGCCTCAAATGACCGCTCTTCTTCCAGAATTTCATCGGGGAATAACTCGATGAGACTAAGTGTTGGTGCGGGTGGTCTCTCGGCGGCCGTCACAGCATGGCGTTTAGCGGCGATTCGTTCCGCCAGGACCGGGCAGTCCCGATGAAAATGGCGGTCAGGACAGAAGTGACATTGCGGCAGCGGTCGTTCCGGATAGGGGGCGGCAGGAGCGGCTACCTTGGCGACGTTAGCGGAGGCTTGCGGTGGTCGCGGTTCATAGGTGTCGCGTTTGGGACGAGCACCCTCGAAATCCGTGCGCTGTCTGGACGCACCTGCCGGAGCGGGAGTCGGCAGATTGGTTGAGCGGTCGCTCTTCCCATGGTGTTCTCCAGATGAGTCGCCATCTCGACTAAATCATCTAGTGAGCGGATTCGTGCAGTCAGTAAATGCGGCCTATAGGCGGCGTGTAGTTGGCCAATCAGCAGTGGGATCAGCGCGCCGGGAACATCAGGACGTAGCGGATTTAAGCGGGCATATAGGCTGGCCTTCCGTGCGGCAAAGGCCTCCACCGTTTCGGTGCGGAGTTGCGCATCGCTATAAAAGGCGACCGCCACTTGAGCTCGAACCGTCTCATTGTCAAATTTCTTCCGAATTTTCTCTTCGAAAGTCTCCCAGCTGGGATACGTGTGGAGGAAGGGGGCCCAGTAGGCGGCCGCCACTCCTCGGAGCTGGTCTTGAGCTATTCCTGTCCATTCTTCAGGTGGAACATGGCTGTCCCGGCAAATCTTTCCGCATGCACCCAGGAAGACATTTGGATCTTCCTGTATGCCCCCGCTGAAAGTTGGCAGGCGGCGAGATGGACGTAGTGGAGCGTATCCCAAGTTTGGAGCCGAGGGAGTAGTCGTCGGAACAGCAGGTGCAGAGGTGCGCTGTAACAGCATTTCGAACTGCCTGTCCGTGAGCGTATAGGCGGTTGCTGCGGCGGCGGGCAGGACTGGCGTCGGTATCACGGAAGCTCGTTCATCGGCATAATTCGTGAACGGGCCATGCGGCAGGTAGCGAGAACGTGGTAGAGTTTGGTGGTGTATGGGTGGAGCTCCGCGGCGGCAATTGAACGTGGCCTCGTAGGCATCCGTGGTCGGCTCGCCTGGCTCGGGCTGGTGAGCGCGTAGGCGTGGTTGGGCAAATGGCGAAGCGAACCCTTGAATGCAGGCATCCTCGAACGCCAGATCGGAGTCGTAGTCGGAAGCGGCGCTGTCTGGATCTTGATACCGGTCTGAATACTCATATTCACGGGGCCGGTAGTTGCGGACTGAACGCCGGCCAGCGTCATTGGCGGGCGGCGCATATTGTTGCTCGTGATCGGCCATTCGAACCGGGCGTGAGGGTGAGGTGTACCGGTTCGAAGGGAGCTGGGTCGGCGCTTCTCGAGTGCGCGCTGTTAGGGGTAGAACTACCCGTTCGACAGCGTGATGTTGGCGAGGCAGCGACGGTCCTTGATTGCCGTGAGGGTACGCCTGGGGGAGCGGTAAATTGCGGCTAGGTTCGTTGATTGCGGCAGACGGCTTATGCAGAGTACGGTGAGCAAGGCGAGTCGGCGATTGCTCTCCGTCTCATCAGGTGGTGGCGTAGATCGGAACCTCATGTCCGGTAGATTCGGCGCGGAGGCGCCGTGGCGGCGTTGGTACGCCGGAAATTGCCCCGAGTAAGTGGGCTCACTGAATGCTGCTTCGTGATCTGAATGAACGGCCGGCCCCACGTTGGGCGCCATTTGTCGCGAAAACCGAGCTATCCGGCCCGGTCGGTCCGCGGAGGAGGCAATTCGGCCGGTGGGTAGCGGGACCCGGCGGTTCCGGAGGGAGCGGAACGCCTCATAACTGGCCGAGGACCGTGCCTCGTCGCGAGTCGACATTTTTTTAAGTTCGGGAACGGCCGAAAATTGGGGCGATCACTGCGCGGCACCAAATAAAAATACGATTGGCACGGGACTGAGTAAAATGTATTGAAGGTAAAAATTAACACGGCGATAGTATGTACAAATGCCACGTGGGCGAAACTAGTAGCACGAAATGTTGTAGGCGCAAATGACACGAAAAAACTGCGGTTGTGGCGAATATAAAGTACGTTTCTTTGTAAGGCGGCGGTACGACGGCGGCGCGGAGGGTTCACAGGTCGTATCGATGACCGTGCGGCCTAACTAAAACACTGTTCACAACTTGGCCGGGATGCAAGGGAGCCAGGAGGGGACTGGATGGGAAGTAGCCTAAACCTGATGGTCAAGGGATCTAACTCCTTTCACTTCGGTCGTGCCGGTGAAGACGCGACCGTAGTGCGCCGCGGGTTAGATGGCAACCTGTCGGATCGCCTACAGGTACGCTATCTAACTCGGACAGTATCTTCAACCCCTTTTACTTCGATCGTGTCGGTGAAGACGCGATCGTAGTAGGCCGCGGGTTAGATGGCAACCTGTCGGATCGCCTACAGGTACGCTATCTAACTCGGACGGTGGTCGTTGATCAGCTAGGCGTAGCGAGAGAAGAAGTAGCAGCAGAGTTTTTGCAGGAAGCGAGAGGTTTTTTAGGCTGAAGAGTGGTTTCACTTAGGCTGGAGAAGATAGAGTTTTCTTAGTTGGAAAGAAGCGGAGGTTCGTAGGCGTTTGGAAGAAGCAAGAATTTGTAGGCTGGATGAAAGCGAGAATTTGTAGGCTGGATGAAAGCGAGGAAGAGAGTTTGGCCGAAGTTGCGAGCGCGGTTCGGATCGACTGGCCTCGAGCGCACTGCCAGACGAGAGTCCCTAATGAGCGTGGAAACAGAGATTATATAGGGAAGCACGGCGTCTTTTCGGGTCGCAGGATCTGGAGGGTGGATAGGAAAGCGGAGCTTAAGAATGTGCTGCGGCTCGAAGACCGAATTCGCGATATCGGGAGAAAGAGACCGAAAGACAGTATGAATACGGGCTAATGGCCGAGGACAATAGGTAGCCGGTCGTGCGAGCATCGCATCTCGGACGTTTTGGATTGTTTGGGAATGAAGCGAGAAGGGAGGGATGCAGTCGATACACGTTCGCGAGGGTGAATGTTAATTAGGCCGCGCGTTCTACCTGCGGAGGTATTCGGACAGTTCGTTTGCAAAATGCGAATTTAGGACGACAAAAAGTGTGTCGTCATTACAACCCCTCGCACCAAATTTAGGGTTTATCCTTTCACCTCTCACAGCACGGATCTTCAACCTTTTCGCTCCTCGAACAAAGTCAAACTATATGGTAGATATTCGTGAGCAGCCAATGAATCACATGCGTGCAAAAACTTTGTTAAAATCAGAGGTGTCTTTGTAAGCGAAATCCTAATTACGTGGGATGCTGTATACTCAATGTGCGTAAATATAAAATCCATAATCATATTTTTCTCAGAACGTTCATACATTCAGACTATGATCTACTCTTATGTAATTTATTCAACGTTACACGTGCAGCACATTTACAGTTTCTGCTCGCAGACCAAGGGTAGAAGACCCATGTTTTATACTTTACAGGCTTGTCAACTTAAAATTTTTCGAAATTATCGAAGTTTTCGCAATTTTCTTCATCAAAGAAAATGAAAATCGATTTGGTTAACAATTCGTTGAACGAACATTTCGATAACATTATCGGAGGTTGCTGCAAAAATTCTCAATTACACGTTCTACAGTTCGAAATACTTTTAAACATGAATGAAAAACTTTCTTTTAAACTGGTACCTACATTAAAGTATACTACCACTCACTATACATCAAATTCTTCAGACATTATTTCTACGTTGTCAGAATCTGTTGCTTGCTAACGCGGTTACAGGAGGCTCGTTCAGTACGAGACACCCTAAGGACAGGTCCTCCGTCCCCATAGCTACCTACAAAATGTGTTTCGTTGGCAAGTCGGGTCGTAATAGTCAAAATTATAAAAGTTTTCCGTTCAGAAATCTTTACAATGGAAAATTTTAAAATTTAGTGATTTGCGAAATTTCCCCTTTTTCAAAGAAAGTTATTTCAATACCCCAAGGGCTCATGTGCACGCAAAAAAGTCACTATACAGCGAGCATTCCTCTTTGCCATCACTGAGTACACATTTGAGGTTCATTCATTGCTGAACGTGAATACAACACTACACCAATTTTCCTCAACTCGAATTTTCACGCTTACTCCCTCACACAGCATGGCTGAGTTTCGCGGCTTCGTCGTAACACCTCCCCCCTCCCCTATTTTTAAAACTTTGCGTTCTTGTACACACATAAACGTTCAGAGTTTCGGAACGAATCCAAGCTCGAAGAAATAGTCCGGAAACGTCCTCGGTTCCCCATCTGAAGTTCAGAATTTGGTAATACAATCAGTGTTAAAGTCGGACAAGCGAATGTATTGCCCCGAGTAAATCAAAGGAAGTTTCGGATTCGCTCCAGAACTCTGCGAATCTACTAATTTATCACCTTTTCGTCCACACGAGCTCTTCGTGCGTTATAGGCTGCGTCCTGTAGCGTTCGCTATTCCTCGAAAACCGTAACGCTCTGGCCGCCGTCGGATCTTGGGCGCAACCATTGGTAAGCTTTTCATCCGTCTGGACCTTGGATTCGTCAACCAGCGGACCATTCGTGTTGAGAGCTTTGTTCGGTACCGAAAATGAACGATCTCGAAGATCCGAAGGACTGTACGATCGACGCGTCACAATTCCAGAACCTGAAAGCGTATACAATTCGACATTGAAAATAACGATAACACGATTCGAATTATTCACTAGCTAGGCACCGTCTCGATTTTATGTCGATTTTTCGAATGCACGCGTAGCTTTTCCCCCGTGCACAAACTTTTCGGGCCAAATGAGCCAGCTAATGACACATAGTTAGGCTCTAACCAACCACATGTTTCTACTTTTCGCAAAATTTATTCAATTCGCACGTTCCAACTAGATCTGTGTAAGCTCCGGCGCTGGTTCGAGAAATCCCGGCTTGTTTTCACCGCAAGAAAATTTCGAATTAGTCATATCCGGGTCGTTGGCGCACCTACTCACCGGTTACACGAAATTCAATCGATTCCGGTTCCGTAAATTCGCGGGAAAATGACAAACTAAAGTCGAGATTAAATTTGTCTTACACAAACCACAACAAGGTACTTATATGACGTTTGGGAAGAATTTTGGGTAAGAAAATCCACAAAACTGAATTTAAGGTAATACAGAGTTTCGGCCGTGATAAGCTGATATCGCTTTGCTCATGTTGCCCCCTCTTGTCCAGGGCGTGGGATGGAAGCCCTCGAAGGTTTCACAATTGGCTTTAGTAGGAAAATCGGTGGTTCTCAGTTGGAAAAACTGTGACTATGAGACGTTTTTGTCTGTTTCCCGACGTAAATAACTAAGAAAAAAATGTTGCAGCTACCGGGTCGGACAATTTTGGGTTCCTCTCCCTCACCCATTTTTCTCCGGTACGTCCCTGCCTCCCGCGCTTACTGCCCATTAGTCCATCTAATACTGTCATTTTGCCTGTTTGTCTGCAAAACCCGACATGCCTCGAAAAGATGAAGTACACGAAAGCATTATTTTCTAAAACAGAAGGGTTAGATCCTCATGAGAAATTTTATTTTCCAAAGTCGAACCCTAAAATCATACTAATTAGTTTCGGTAATGCTTCTTTCTCGAGATCTGGAGAACGAAAGAATCATATTATCTTCCTGGACTCCGATTTGCCACTGTCACCCAAGAAATGGTTGCAGTACGGGGTTGTTGTCAGCCTGAAATTTCATCAGATGACTTCAGGGACAGAAATCAGGTAACTTACCAATTTGGCTGGCAAACTGACATTTCCCGGAGCCTTAATTTCTTTTTCAAAGGAAACAGGCGGGGAGGGGCCGGTTCTCAGAGTAAGTATAATCGGTGATAATTTTTGTTCCCTCAGACGTTAGTCTAAAACGACAGCAATGTTGGAAATTACAAAAAAGAATGGAACAATTAAAATGATACAAGAAGGAGCAACAGGGGGGAAAATCTGATATAGAAATTACCGAAAATATAAAAATGACGGTAAAGATAGAAATAAAGACATCGAAACAGGAAAAATTATAAGAATGGCAGAGATGATCAAGATAACAAATTTAAAGCTTAAATGACAGAAAATGCAGAAATAGGTAATAAAAATAACAAAATTGAGTAAAATATTATAAAAATAACGGAATCGAGGAAGAAGAGCAGGATAGATAAGATAAAAATAGAACATGGTACCCCGGCCCTCCCAATTTTTTTCTATCTGCCCGTAAAATCAACCCTTAGTTGACACAACTAGATCCTTAGTTCGCAAAATTTCATAAGTATTGACCTTCTTTTCTTTGCTTGTCCTTTTCCAATTTTATCCCAGTGGTATAACTGACCGTTCGAAATGGAAAAATTAGGATCTTCCCCTCGCCCTCAAAGTCACTTCTATATACCTTTAACTGAAAAAACAAAGGGACATAAAGAAGAAAAGACAGGAAGACAAAGCTAGAAAGAGCTTGGCTTCCTAGTTCTTACTCCAGGATGTTAGTTTCCGATTCCGTTCTTCTCCCACAAGAGGCTACCAACCTACCTGTCATCCTGGTTGTCTACCAGTTTACCTGTCAACTAACTGTACCGCTGTCTGTAAGCCATTTTATTTGTTTGATTCCTTGCTTGCTTGTCTGTTACCCAGTCTTGCTATCTGTTCCGACCTGGCTAGATACAGTAATAACAGATCGCTTCCTGCTACACTTCTGATTCCAGCATACCAGATAAATGGCCCACATGATACATTTTCCAGTCACCAGGGAAAAGGAATCAGAGGCTATGTCCTCATCTCAATAAAACGTAATTTTTTCAAACACCCGAGCCAATGACACTTCCCCACTACTTCAATTAACTGGCAAACAATTCGTCGAAGCAAATAAACTCAAGCCACGTCCGCATCGTAGACATGAAATCAAAAAAACATGAATAAAATCCAACCTGGCAGAGAATGACGTTTGACGCGACCTGCATTCTCGCGACTACCATTCGTTGTGTCATCATCGCTCTTCACGCTCCTCGTGTCCATGCGATTTCCGTCCCTCTTTTTTAGAATCGGCTTGATCCTATCCTCGACTCCGCTCCAATCGACGAACTTCAGGCGGCCATTGAAGGGCTCCAACTCTTCCTCGTCCAGTGACTTTCGGCTACTCTTCAAAATTGGTTTTTTCGGCCTCTCGTCGTCCACTTCGACTTCGGAGGACTGTTTCTTCTTCAATATAGGTCTTGGCGTCTCACCGGCCACCTTCTCCGTGACCGTGAAGTCCAGCGAATGCTGCTTGTTCTTCAGAATCGGTCTGACCATTAGGTCGACGTCCGGATACACCTCGATTTCTAAACTCCTCCGCTCGTAATTGCCGCTGACGACGGACACTTTTCTCTTCAGTATGCCGTGCGGACTGCTGCTGCCGTCAGACGCCTCTTCGCTGCACGCTTTCGAACGCTTCAGAATCGAGTGCAGCTCCGGCGAGTGATTACGCACCAGCTCCTCCAGCGAGGACCGGCGCTGCGTTTTCAAAATCGGTTTGAACTCCTGGTATCGACTGACGTCCACATCCGGCGAACAGCTGCGTCGGCGCACCTCCTCCTCATCCAGACTGCTGTGCTTCTTCAGTATGCCCTGCCGGTAGCTGGCGCCGATGCTTTGGAAACTACAACTCGCCTCATCGGCCGTCTTCCGTTTCAGAATCGAGTTCGGTCTCGGCATGTCCAGACTGTTGCTGCGCTCGTCCTGTTTCTTCTTTAATATCGACGGCTTCGGCGAGGCATTGTCCTCCTCGATGATCTCCAAGGACGAGTTCTGCGGCGACGGCGGGCTGTGGTAGGTCGGCGTATGCAATCCATCGCCGTTCTTGACGTTCGCGCTCTTGGAGCCGACGAACAGACTTCGCTTGGACGCCAAGTCGGCGCCCTCGAACGAGTTCGCGCTCTGAAATCCGTTAACGCCGTTTTCGGCGATCGTTTGAGCAGCATCGAGGTGGCGGTGGTCGCCGCTAGTAGCGTCAACGGCGTCCACGTTTCGTTCGGAAAAATTGTGAATTATGTCTAAAAGCGGGTTCTTCTGCGTGAATAGATCCTCATTGGCAGTGGTCGTTGTGGTCGCGAGGTCGCTTCGCGACTTGAAACTATCCAGGCTTAAATATTCGGCGGTCGTGTCGCGATACGGAGACGAATTGGTCGGATTGGGGTACTCGCCGGTGCCCATCGTTGGCTGAACCTCGGAGCGTATCGTGTCTACGTCTCGTGCCCGCAATTCGGAAGACTTTGTATCACATACTCTGTGGAACAGATAAAACGAGTGGAATTAGTAACAATTGAATGCAATTTATTGCAGAGTACAACTGACATGGGGGCGGGGGGTGTCAGACAATCAGCAAAATAGCCGAGTTGATCCTCGAAGTTTAACTGTAGTTCCGACTTCTCAGTAGGAACTCTGGCTTTCGACAGAACGTCTTCAGAGGGGGAAGAGTTGAAACTCTTTTGTGGTTTTCTGATTCAGTCGATGAACGATTTTGATTTTGTTTGAAATACAGAAATTCTAGGTATCATCCCCTCTCATGAAAAAAATTCTGAATCCTATGAAGTTAGTTCTTTTTAATTGAAACTCTTTGGCCATAGATTAACGAGAAAGAGACCCAGTTGATGTCAAAAATAAGAAATTTTTTCACTTTACCCTTTCAACCCGTGAATTCAAAGCAGGAATAAATTCCAACAGTCTACTGGCTATACTTCAGAGTTTTACATGCGAAAACATCTGGAATTTATTGAAGAGGTTAGAATCATAACTGACATTTGCCATTTTATTCCGAGTGCACAAATAGGCAACATATCGTACACGGATGGAAGAGTATCTCTTGCTGCGCCTGTGAACGTGGAGTATGTAATACATACCGCACATTCACCAGCGCAGCAAGAGATATTTCGCACCAGTGTACAGTATTTTGCCTATTCGCACACTTGAAGTAAAATGACGAGTGTCGGTTTTGATCTTTAACTAGGTTTTGATTCTAAATGTAGCACAGACGAAACGTTTATTAAGTCACCGAACACTAAGCCATGAGAGGTGTGGACATGACTATGTCAAATTTTTCTGAAGTTCAGAATAGAGGTTCGTAGTCCTTCATTAATGTAAGCACTTGAGCACATACTTTATATGTTTTGAACCAATTTACATGAAGTATATGTGGCTCCAATACTGAACCTTGGCACCCCTTTCCGAAGAGAATACGACTGTCATTAACACTGCATGAATTAATACACAAAATTTAAAAAATTGACAATTTTGCCAGTTAAATCGCCAGACACATTCAACTAGCAAACAATATCATCGACGAACAAATTTCTCAAATGGACGGAAGTTTTCCAAATCAATAAACATAAAAGGAAAATCTTCAATTGATCTCCGATTCTGCCAACGGATGAAAATATTACAAAAGAGGTCTTCGCTGGAGGGGAAGGAGAAGGCGGTCAGCTTTTCAAAACCTTTTGATGTCCATTCTCATTATTTTAGCTCTCTCACTGCCTCATTCTTGGTGGACAGTAACACAGGGAGTCAGTTTCAGAATAACTACCCTTCCAAGGGCCGTTCAAACAGTTCTCCATCTCCAAGGAAAGAAGCGAGTCTGACTGCATGAGGAAACGAGGAGGACTTTCAAAATTTATAACCTAATCAATACCTTACAGTGATTTTTCCAAATTATAGAGAGTATGTAAAAATGATTACGGGAAGCGGGAAATTATCCAACCATTTTTGTTAGGGTGGGTAGGTAAGTAGGTGAGGGAGTCTGAAATGGGCTAGGATTCGATTGCGTAACACTTAAATAACCCTCTAATTCCGTGGTGGCGGAGGGAGGAGCCAAAAACTTCCGTATCCCTGAACAAATTGCTGCTGAATACTTTTTTTCCAATCAATACTGAATACCGTTGATGCCGGGACAGGGGGGGGGGAATACAGAGGGGAAAAGTGCAAAAAATCATTGGTATCTTCCCCCACTCGCCAGACCCAATTCCAGCAATAATAAACGTTTCTTTTTTTCCACTTGAAAAAATGACGAAGGGCAATACAATCAAAAATGACACCCCCACCCCTGGGAAAATACAGATCGCCAATACTACTCCAGTTGAATGAAAGAAAGAAAGAAGGGAATATAAACTGCGGTAAGTCTGGTTACTTTCACCTCCGTAATATGGCTTTATTTCTGATTTTAGTTCGACGAGAAGAAAATTGCTGAATGAGATGTGACTTCGCCGACTGATGAGCACAAGCAATCAAACAATAATCTGCTAATTGAACAACACCTTCGCCACTGATGAGAAATTTTCCTGATTGTAAAGGGTAACAATAAGATTTGCAACTAAACGGCTACATTTCACTACTAATTGGTCAGATTCTGGTACACAATATAACCCTCCTCCTTCCTTTCTCCTTTCCATCTCTTCTACCACATAATGTCACCATCATACCTTCTGAACCTGTAAGCAAAAAAAAGACAAAAAAATTGCCAACCAAAAAATTCTGACTTGGCCACCTGTCGAAAATGTTTTCATATTAATTTCACCATCTATAAAGAAGAAAAATCTAAAAACTGGACCCTGATATCTCAGGAACGAAAATATCGCAAAACCATACGTAGAAAAAAATTAATTTTATTAACTGATTTTTCTCTCTCCCTCGCCCAAGAAAGAAACATAAAGAAAGGATACCAATTATACCTAAATAAATTTTCAAGATTCAAGATCAATAAGCACAAAAAAATTTACCTTTTCAAATTTCAAACAGGGACCGAATTTTTTAATTATACTACTGTCGAGTGAGAAGGCAGAATCCCCCTTGGCCCCCATTCGATACATTTCTGATAGCTCGAATAAATATTGAGAATATCACTTTCATCAACAAAATTTAGTTTACACGTCGCTAAGATTTCTACTCCAATTTTATAATTTGAATTGTCAAACCTGAGTAGCCACCAGGGACGAAAATAAGGGGGCCATAAGGGGGGGCAGCTTGCGCCCCAAGCCTCCGCCAGATTTGGAAAATTTTAGTAGATGGATCGAAAGTTGGGAAAATCCAACAAGTCAAAAAGGTTTTTTTTTCCAGGCAATACAAACAAATTTCGAGACTTGGGAATTTTGAGTTGAGTTGAAAATTTGACAACTTTTGCCTCACCACAAAAAACTCTTCGCTACGTCCCTGGTAGTCCCATCAATAACGACAGAAGTCAACAATAAGTTATCAGAGTTTTGCTCACAATTTGAACATTTTTCGCTGATATTTAAAATCAGTTATTGCCCGCAGTCACAAATTTCACGTTCAGAAAAAGATTCGAAATAATATTTTGTAAACAGAACTCAGACTTTAACTATCAATGTTTGAATTTATATCCGAATTCTCCGTTTCAGTTTATGAGAATAAGCCACTGACTAATTTACAACATTTTTTTGGGCACTTTTAACTGCGAAAAAGTACCTTCAGTCAGTACTGAAAAATTTTTAACCCCCGCTAAAATATGCGCCGATTATTGAAATAATCAAATTTATGATTTTAAAGTTACACAAAGGTAAAGCACCTGGTACATTTTACACTGTGTGAGCGAGCTCATCATCATTTCCCAGGAAAAGAGGGCTAGAACTTTTCCCAACTTCCAAATTTGAAATGGGAGGTTATCGAAGAACTACTTCATTCATCGTTAAGTCACTAACTTCGAATATTTCATCAAACTCAGGTCTGGTCCTCATTCAAGTCTCAAATTCGAATTTCAGAAAGTGACTTGATTTGTAAAATCAAAGTATCAAAAGAAGTGATTCTCGGGTAGTTAATCTCGAAATTTTTTTCAGGTTTCTGTCTCAATGTCAATTAGGCCGAAAGTTTGAATTTCAAGCACGAAATTTGAATTTCGAGGACCGAGTAGAGTCGAATGCGAAATCTGATGTAATATTTAAAATTAGCGACCCTACGAGACCAGGTTTACACGATTTGTTCAATTTTGTCAGCAAGTCATTCTCCCCCTTAAGTAAGAAATTCGGATTTTCCGGGCTGAACTCAAGACACATCAAAAATCTAATGAGATATCGGGAACGAGCGACCCAAAAACCATACATTTCGATTTTTTGTTTGAAATCTTAATGCAAGGGCAATCTTACCCTCTTTTTCAAGAATGAAATTTATGCTTTTGAAGACTCAAGTGAAGACCAAATCGAAACTCTGATGAGATTCCGAATTAGCGACTGAGGAACTTCCATTAGACATCTGATTCGATTTTTAGAGTCACATCCATTTTGTTTTGTTAAAATATAAAATTAAAAAAATTTCAGGCCCAAATTGATACCACATCCAAAGTCTAATGAAACATTCAAAATCAGCCACCTAGGATAACCTATCTCGACAACCGACTTTCTCTGTACATTATCATTCAAAATTCAAAAGCTGGTGGTGGGTCCAAAACTCCCTTTCCAAAAAAATATCTTCATTTTTTTAAAATTAAATATTAATTTTTAAAAAAATATATAAATATATAAAATTTTAATTTACAAAATATGAATAAAAACTTATTATACAAATGAATCTTTAGAATTTTATATTGAAAAAAAATTATTTATTTAATTTGAATAGAATTAAAAAAAAAAAAAAATGAAATTAAGGAAAAAACGTTTTCACTGAAGAAAGAAAGAAAGGAAAAAAACAGAACGTACCATTTGACGATCTGTATTGTTCCTACGGAAATCCGACTAAGTAGGTAAAAAAAATTGAGATTCCCTCCTCAAAGTCTGAATACTTTTTTCTCAGAACTTGAACTTTTTGACTCCTTTTTTTTTTTAACGCTATACCTTCCTCATTTTTAAACCAATTATACAGTTTTCATATTTCCAATGCTCCCCAAAGTCTGCTGTGTAAAATAAACTTAGAAACGTGAATCTGAGTTTTTCCGACTTCAAGTACCTTTTTCTACGTTGCATCACAAATATATCTCACTCGCCCACATAACATCTCGTACCTATTCATTTAACCAGTGTCAATATTTTGAAAAATTCCAGCCTCGATCAACAGAATATAATAGAGACCATGAAATCAGAAATGAAGCCGAAGGATATCGGGATAATGCGTTTACTAGTGCCGCTTTTTGATACCGCGGGGTGGGGTGAGGGATGCCAACCTTTTACGAACGAAAGCTCTCTCGTAAGCGTTTCGAAGAACCTGCTGGGCAAATATCTCACACTTGGCTGGCCAGAAAACCCATTACCCGCATGCGGAGCGCAATCCTCCGGCGTAATTACGTTATTACGACGAGACAGCTGCCACAAATGTATCTACACGATTCACTTGTTGCCTTTGTTATTTTATTTTTCCAACACGTGAAAGTTCGCTGTACGTTCAAGCCTCAAGTACATCGTTAGGTTTACCTAATTTTATAATCCGTCCGACGACTCCCGCACCGTGGCGTATTATAGTTCACACGAGTAAGCAAAATAATAATTCTCAAAAGTTGTCATGTCGAAAAAAATCTCGTCAACATACGAGTATGTACTTAGGTCCGCCATTGCTAAATGGAACTTCAAAACCGCCGATATTCTGTCAAGGCCATAACTAGTAGGGGTCATTAAGTAGGGGCACTACCCGTAGGTAAAGTGGAAAATCCATTTTTACGTTCCACTTCTTCGGCCTAATCAACTCAATTTTGTGCGTCCCCTCCCTAATAAGGTGGTTAGATACGAACCTGTCTCTCACTGGATCAAACTTAAGAAGTACCCCCTATCTTCAGACATTTCCTTTTAAAATTAACTTTTGCTTCGGACAGTTTACTTATGACTATTCATTTTCTTACTGAAAGTTATGTTTTCGTGTCTTCCCTATTCGCCTTCTGATTCATTATTAGGAATAAAATCATCAAATGATCCGAATCTCAGCATTTAAAAAATCAAAAAACCAAGCCTTTCACATGACTGCGTGATCATGGCTTTTCTATGACTTCCATGACTACCTTTCAGAAAATATGACATTTCCATGACCACACACAGACTGGCTAGGCGGGAAACCGGAAAATTTCCCGGTGCGCCCCAGTGCTTATTTGCGCCTCAAATTTGTACATCTCAACTTGTTTAAACGTTATAGCTCAAGAGAATTACAATCAAGAAACAGGTTCGATTGGGAAAATTCGCACAAAAGGTTTGACTGCTGGAAAATGTTGAGGAAGGTGTCTATAATAAGTGATGAAAAACCACCGCCAGTACACTAGAAGCTCCCACCATTATTTACGAAAGGGGCAACGGAAAAATTAATTTTTTATTTTTATTTTTCTCAAATTCATGACATTCTAGGAAGGAAATACCTCAGTAAAAAAATGTTTCTTGTAAGATTTTCTACAAAAAAGCCTATTACAAGAATTTACTCAAAAATCATATTTGAGAAGCTACAGCCTTGTCGAAGTTCGGAGTAATTCTTTATGCATTCTCAAATCCGGAATAAATTCTTCATGCGTTATTCTTACCGCGTACTCACCGATTGTATATGGACGTTGTTAAGCAAAAAGCGACCAAGCGACATTTTTAAACAAAACGAGTTGTTAGTATGTAGGAAATCGCATAAATAATAGAATAGCTTAGTGTCCATTTTGGAGTGTGAGTGAACTTGGTAATATTCCTTTTGTAGGGTGTGCCAATTCACCTTTCCTTCTTCTGTATTCCAGAGCGCTTTCGGCTGTTATTCCATCATCAGTGGAGTACCCTAAATGAGACTTATCTCTTGTCCTGTAGTTATAGTCGAGGATAGTACCGTATGGTGAGCCTGTTTAGTCTTGCGTTCCTATTGGTTGTCTGTGAATATGCAGTCTGTCCAATCAGTGGTTATTGTTATTGGTTGTGTGCTCTGATTGGTTGTCTGTGGTTGTGCAGTCTGTCCAATCCGTGGGTGTTATGTTATTAGTTGGAATAAGTTCTCACTTTGGAAGTTAGTTGTCGTATTTATTAGGTTGTTTTGTTTTGTTTTTGCCTTTATTATTACTAGTTGTTCTTTTAATTTTCTTTTTCTTGTGTTGTTTTCTGTGAGTAGGATTTTGTACTTTTCTGACAATTTGTCATTGTTGTGTCCCTGGTCATTGCAGTGTTTTCCAAATAGTGATTTGTCATCATTTAGCTTCTGTGATTTTTCGTGTTCTTTGATTCTGGTTGTGAATTTTCTGCCTGTTTCTCCAATGTAGGTCATGTCACAGTGTTCACAGTCCAGTCTGTATACTCCGCTGTTGTTGTTTCTGTCCTTTGCTTCTGTTTTGTCATTGCTTATTTGTTTGATCAAGGGTGGTCTGTTTTTGATTCCGAGTTTTATGTTGTATTGGTTGAAGATTTTTTGTATTTTGTATGTATGTGTTCCTGTGAATGGTATTGCCCCTGCGTATTTGTCTGTTTTTGTGGTTATTGGTTCGGTGTCTGTTAGTTGTGTTAGTTTGTTAATTATTCTGTCTACTGTTTGTGGTTGGTATTTGTTGTTAATTGCTATTTGTTTAATTTTGTTAATTTCTGTTGTTCTGAGGTTGTTGTCATTTAGTATGTTGACTGCTCTGTGGCAGTAATTGTGTAGTGCTGCCATTTTGTGTTTTTGATTGTGAAATGAGTCTTTGGGTATTATTGCGTCAGTGTGGGTGGGAAGGCCTACCAATGGGATCACCACTGTCACCCATTCTAGCCGAAATATACATGACATACTAAACAACAGCAAACACAAGAAAAACATAAAGCTATGGACACGATATGTAGACGACATATTGATCATCTGGACAGGAACAGACAGACAACTAGACCAATTCCTCACAGAGACAAATAGCATAAACAACATAAAGTTCACAATGTAAAAAGGCAATAATACCATTAACTACCTCGACCTTGCAATACAAATAAAAGACAACAAGATACAGTACAGCATCTACAGAAAACCCACCCACACTGACATCAAAAATACGTACCCATTATGAAAAAAGCTTATCAGTAAACGCTACGTCATATAGTTTCTATATGGCTCTTGAACTTGGAATCATTTCCTCGAAAAACAGATTTTGTCGCTCGGTCGCTTTTTGCTTAATAGCGTCCATATTAAGACGAGGTCGCTACGGTAACGCCATATGAAGCTGCCGAAAAACCTGGTAATTTTCAACATGGGAAGGCGGCACAACTACAAGATATGACTAATTTGAGCAAGAAAATGACCGCGAAAGGATTTTCCTTGTTTACATGTGAAGGATACTCCAGTGTTCATCGTACAGAAAAGTTCTTTAGTGGGACTTAGACAGACATGGTGATCGTACATAGCTTGATGCGATCGCTGAAAGTTTCTAGTGGTATAACACATAGTCGAGGTAGGTACATCTGAAAGTGTTCGATCTCAATGGATCCAAGGAAGTACAACAAATAGTCTTCTCTACTCGAAATTAGAAGACTGCTGCGACATACAATCAGGTACAGTGGAGCAACATGTTGACTGGCGCGAGGCTCGGAGAATATGCTATGATAGAGATATAAACATTATCTACATCTGGCTCCAAAGTCAAATGCCGTTTACTGAGAGAGACAAAATAATGTCTATAAGCACAAGCATTGTAGGGATTGATGTGAACTCGCCCAAAGCTTATGAAATTGGGACACTATTCTATGAGAAAATGAAGGAGAAATGTTCACAGATATAATATCTAGAAAAGTGAAGTTGTTAGCCGCAATAGCAAAGTCTGTTGAAACTGTTAACAAGGCAAAAACTCTGCTCGCTGACCCCTTCTCCCTATTTTATCGTATTTCCATCCCTCAAGAAGGAACAATTGAATTGAAGAATTACTTCAGATACGTATCGGCGCCATATCCACCTCCTTTATTCGATGAAACTGCGGTATGCTAAAACCAAATAACAACTCTCAACTGTATGAGATTTTTTCTGATACCAAAAAAAAAAAAAAAAAAAAAAAAAAAAACACTGGACGAAAAGTACTTGTTTGTTGTTGATGGAGGTGATCTCCTACTTCCTACATAAAACTGTATGGTCGTCACAGAGGACTTTTCAGTCTCCAGGACTCATGCCATAAATACATTCCCAAGCATTTTGGTAGAAATGCTGTGATAGTATTTGATGAGTACCAACAGGCTTAACTCAAAGATTCAGAACAAAGCAGCATTACAATGCAAGGGCTCCAGACATGAAATCCTTACAATAGGCTGTTTTGTAGAAAACTTTACAAGGAATATTTTTTTACTGAAGTATTTTCTTCCTAGAATGTTTCAATTTTGAGAAAAATAAAAAAAAAACGTTAAAAATTCATTTTTCCGTAGCTCCTTTTGTAAATAATGGTGGAGGTTCCCAGTGTACTGACGTGGGTTTTCACCGCTCTCCCCCAACATTTTTCAGCAGTCAAACCTTTAGTGCGAATTTTTTCCAATCAAAATTAGTAATTCGCATGGGCTACGTGGCTAAGATAATCATTTATAAATCAAATATGAATATGTAATAGTTGGACGCGAAAAAATCGTAGTGTCAACGTGCCTTTGCTGCGAAATGCCATAAAAAACTACTAGTTAAAAAAGTCACTGTCGCCGCCTCTCTGCTGCGAAGCGCCGTATCAGTTCTAAGATTTCCCGGAGCGCCTTAAAAAGCCAGTCCGTGTGTGTCCACAGGGACGTACCAAAGAATTTTTCCTAGGTGGAGGGAAGGGAGGAGAGGTAAAAATTGTGAAAGTTCCAACTGACTCAACTCAAAATTCCCAAGTATCAAAGCAAAAAAAGAAAGAAAAAAAAACTTTTGACCTGTTGGATTTTTCCAACTGACTCAACTCAAAATTCCCAAGTATCAAAGCAAAAGAAGAAAAACCTTTTGACTTGTTGGGTTTTCCAAACTTCTCAACTCAATTCCCAAGTACAAATAAAAAAACAAACAAACCTTTTAACTTGTTGAATTTTTCCAACTAGCCTGACTGAAATGATAAATTTTCCCAACTGCCGAGAGAAAAATTCCTACAGGGGGAGTAAGTTGTCCCGTGCTCCCCAATCGGTACATCCCTGTGTGTCCATGACTTCCCAGACCTGTAGACACCCTAGTAACTGAATATAACGGTAACACATCAAGTACGCCGCACGTTACTGTGACGTTACGAGGAAGGAATGAAGATTGTTACATAAAATATAAAAAGGAAACGTATCCGACACGTTATATGACACTCCCAGGGTGGCCAGACATACTCTTTCTAAGAGTATTGTACTCTTTTTGAGCAATGAAGAAAGAGAACTCTCTTTTACTCCAAAACTCCAATTTATACTCTTTTTATCATTAGCACGTAATTATTGCAATTTTACCATTGATTTCCACACTCGACTTCAAAATGAAAAAGTAAAATGTTCTTAGAATAAATTTTGATGGTGCACATTCGTGACATTTCTCCTGATCGTTAAAAATATTCCAAGATAGATCTTTTATAATATTTTGCTGGTAGCATTGATTGTAACCAGGTGTCAATTCCGACCGTGCAGCGTTAGTTTCGCGGCAACTAAAATGATCGAATATACAGTGGTGTATATGGTGGCAACTTTTCATATTTTTTGGAATATCTCAAAAACAAAGCTAAATAACGATAAAATGAAGAGAAAAAATTTTGTAACTGTAAAATCTCCTCTTCTTTGACTCCTATATTATCAAAATCCGGGCAATTTTATTTTTCCCATTTGAATAGCATTAGACCATCCATGAATGCACCTTTCCTTATCAGTGATTCTTCAATCGACACGAGCCGACCTATAACCTACATGGTCCCAATGAAAATCAGTTGTCGTATTTGATTTATTCATGTTCATTTTTCTTTTTCCTCCGCACCTCTCGAAATCATGTGAATTGCCCACATGTAAGTGTTACACGGTGGCTTATTACCCTTGTTAGTGCACATTTGGGGGGTGATTCAATTTGTAAAGTCCTGTGAGACCATTGCGATTGGATCCGGACAGAAGGAATCGTCACAGAATCCGTGACATCCAGAAGCGATCGTTCCGAGAAGCTTAGAAAATTTTCCTAATTCGAGATTAATGAAACCCAAATTTTGAAATCGAATTTTTCCTTGGCAAGGGGGGACTCCCTTGTGAATATTATTTCGAATTCCTATTTGGCGTATCAAATACTTTTTGGACATTTTTGTGATTCTTTCAAATCGGCGGTAGTGTGGAAAACCACCTGCCAGATTTTACTTGGTGCTCACCATACAAAATTTCTTGTTTCCAGCCATTGATGCAGCGATGTTTTTGATTACTATAAAATTTTAGAGGAGAGAGGATGCTACTCAATGATGTTGTGTTACATGCTTATTGTTATCACTAAATGCAGCCAATTATAAATTTTATTTCTTATTTTTGAATTTGAACCCACATTCAGATAGCAGTTGATTATTTTCTGGTCGCGTACGAATGGGAGACGGTATCGCGAAGTAAGAGCCATCGGCTCCATCTATAATTTACAAATCTGTCGAGTACCTCTATTGCACCGCATTTTATATTTTACATATATATATTTTTTAAATTATTTTTCAGTCATTTTATTAATTAAAATACACGAATTTTTGTTCTGGACGTACCAACATGTTAGTATTTGATTCATGGCACGTCGCATTTCTTAATTAATTTTCCCTTTGGTAGACCTCTTTTCAGTCAGGGACATGAAGAGTGGGTTCCCAAGTATTTACGTTCATCCGGATGGCTCAAGCTTTCAACACTACTTCGCTCGTAGAGTACATTAGGGACATGGGTCATCGTGGACTCGCCCACACCCCCGTGGGACTTGGTGGTGGTCTGTGGTTAAACACCCAATAAGTATGGTGGTAGTAGGCTAAATGTTCCCTTCGGGAGTTATTAGCCCCCTTCGTCGGCAATCTAGTATCGGAAAATTTCCCACACGTGAGATCCTGGGAAGAAATTTATTTTTCCAGGGCTCTTACTTGGAAATTTGGGCGGGACATCTGGCTTTTCTGGAAATCACGCTACATTATATTTAATTTCCAATAAAAAAATAATAATAATAATTTAATTAATATAAAATAATATAATTAATTTTAAATTGAAAATTTTTATAAAATAATTTTAATTGCTTTTAAATTAATTTTATTATTTATTTTTTTAATTTCTTTTGTTTTAAGAAAGGATTTATTTAATTTTTTAATTATAATTAATTTAGGTTATAGTTTTTAGTTTTAAATCAATTTTTAATAATTATTTTTAAAATAATTTTTTATAAATTTTAATTTATTATTATTATTATTTATACCCGTATACAGGAGGCGGACCGCGACCCCTTCGGCAAGCCGTATCATGTTGTGATGCGGAGGGCCGGGGGGCCGTCGGTAACGAGCCGCATGGAGTCGGGAGTGCTGCAGAAGGTGGTGGAGGAGCTGTTCCCGCAGCGCCCACCACTACCGGCATCGTCATCTGGAGAGGCCACGGAGGAGTTCTGTCCACTGAGCACCGGCGAAGTGGACAGTGCCATCGAGCGGATCCGGACGAAGAAGCGGAAGGCACCAGGGCCTGATATGATCCCGAACGTTGTGTGGGAGTCCGTGCATCGGGTGGAGCCGTCCCTCCTGACCAACGTGTTTAACCGCGCGCTTCAGGAGGGGACGTTTCCGGACCGATGGAAGGCGGCGCGGCTTGCCCTCATCAAGAAGCCAGGGAAGCCAGATGGGCAGCCATCTTCATACCGGCCAATCTGCTTGCTCGACACCGTGGGGAAGGTGTTCGAGCGGACGATTGTAGATAGGCTGGAGGCGCACCTGGAGAGACGGAGGACGATCTCGAACAGCCAGTACGGCTTCAGGACCGGCCGTTCGACAGCGGATGCAGCACTCAGGCTGAAGGCGATGGCGGCGAAGGCGATACGCGACGGAGAGTTCTGTGCGGCGGTCAGTCTCGACATTCGCAATGCCTTCAACTCGATACCGTACTCATGTGTGGTGTCGGCGTTGGAGGAGGCGCGGGTGCCGGGCTACCTCGTGCGGATTATCCGGAGTTATTTCTGCGGGCGTCGGATCAAGATGGAGTCGGCGACAGGACCAGTCACGAGGGCGATGACGTGCGGCGTCCCTCAGGGGTCGGTCCTTGGACCCATCCTGTGGAACGTCGCCTTCAACGGGTTGCTGCGGCTGGCGGTCCCACCAGGCGTGAAACTCATCTGTTATGCCGATGACACGCTGGTGGTGTGCCAAGCCGCGACAACAGCGGAGGTCGCGACCAAAGTCAACCGGGCGTTGGAGTTGCTGACCGGATGGATCGAGTCGGCGGGATTGTGCTTGGCGGTGCAGAAGACGGAGGCAGTTCTCTTCACGACGCGCCGCAAGTACGAACAACCGACGTTCGTGCTGAAAGGCGAGAGGATCGCGCCACGCCCGGCGCTGAAGTACCTGGGGCTGTGGTTCGACGGGAAGCTGTCGTTCCGCGAGCACTTCCGGAGAGCGGCGGAGAAGGCGGACCGGGTCGCCGGGCAGCTGTCGCGACTGATGGCGAACCTGGGCGGCCCGCGGGAGCAGAAACGGAGGCTGTACGCGAACGTCGTGCTGTCGGTCCTGACGTACGGCGCACCGGTATTCGCGGACGCCGTCCAGATCCCGCACCGGAGAGTGGAGCTGGAGAAGGTACAGCGGAGAGTCGCGCTAAGGTGCGTCAGCGCGTATCGCACCGTGTCAACGGAGGCGGTAGGCGTACTGGCGCGCCTTCCACCCATCGAGCTGAAGGTAGACGAGTTGGCGCAGTCCTACAAGGCGCAGAAGAAGGCGAGGACGCGGCAGGAGGCACGCCGGGCGAAGCGTGGCATTCAGCTGACCACGCTTCAGCGATGGACGGAGAGGCTCGCCCAGTCTTCGAAAGGCGAGTGGACCCGGGAGCTGATCAGTGAGCTCGACCTCTGGTTAGGCAGGAAGCACGGAAGCCTGAACTTCCACCTGACCCAGGTCTTGAGCGGACACGGTTGTTTCGGCTCGTACCTGCACCGGATGGGTTTGGCGGGGAGCGCCGAGTGCACCCATTGTGCAAGCGGAGAGGAGGACACGCCGTGGCATACGCTGTTCGAGTGCGACGCCTCGGATGAGGAGAGGCGCGGGGCGGTCACGATCGATCCCGGAGACGGCGTGATCGACCGTCTTGCGCCGGACACCCTGGTCCCGGAGTTGTTGAGGAGCCGAAGCGGTTGGAACCGGGTGTCGGGTTTCGTTTCGGCCATCATGCGACGGAAGATGGAGGCTGAGTGGTCGAGACAAAGGACGCAAGGAGGAGAAGCGGATGTTGCTGCTGCTACTGCGGCGGCGGATACCATCCAGCGAAGCTCGCCCGTTGCACCACGGCTGGAGCAGAGCTCGCCCGCAGTGCAAGGGCTGGAGCTTCAATCGGGAGAGTCTCACACGATGAATGAGTGAAGAGGAAAAGGCAGCGCGTCCGGCTGCGGGGGACCTGAAATTTCCAGGCGAGTGCTCTGGGAGCGCGGACCTCGGTCAGTAGGGAACCCCGTGGTGGCCCTGGCAGGACGCGCGCACCGTTCCGGCCAGGAGAAATGGGGGCTCGGGCCCGGCCTCAAAGCGTTCCCCTCGGTACTGATGCGATGCCCGAAAGGGTAGTTTCCGGTGCCGGGGGTGCGGTGTCTCAGGGGCCACTTTGGCATGCGTGCATCGCCATACGTCCCACAACACCCGTATATATTATATATTTTTCATTCCCCAGTTATATCGCTGACATCAATTTATTGTTTATTTTCATGACAAATGACATGGTAGTACAGATTCTTACATTTTTTCTGACATCTGTTCGTTTAGTTTTTTTTCTTCAATGACGCACCGAACACCGATCGTACTTCAAAAATACACAGAAACATTTCCAGAGTCAAGTATCAGTAGGAGAATATCGATACTATCGACTTTTTGTCAAAATATCGATACTGTCGATACCAAAAAAGGTCGACACTTCGCATCACTATCAATGATACCATATCAGGGCTTTCAGGTTGTTATGAGAATCTCTCAAACTTTCTCTATACTCCATTCTTCCAAAAAGAATCTGGCCACCCTGCACTCCTGCTTGCGGAAAGAGAGACGAAACCTGTTCACTAGCTTTACCGGCGCTGGAAATCGAACCTGTCGCTAGCATGCAAGGTGGACACGATACCACTCAGCCACAGAGCGACTCAGCGGTACATAAAATATTGTTTCTCACCCCTTCCCCAGCACATTTCCACCCAAACCACTAGATCCTATGATCCTTCACTCCCCCAACCTACCTTTGCACACCGCCTCCCTAATCGACGGACAATCAAAATAACTTACCTATCAGTCCTGGTGCTCTCGAACGCCCCGTGGTGCGCCAATTTGGGCGGCGACAAAACTCGCCGCGGAATTCTGGACTTGTCGAATGTCGCCTTTTCTACGGCTCCGGGTACTGGCACACGCAAACGGCCGACGAGCCCATTGCCGCCACCAGCGGACGACTGCTGCGAGATCGAGTTGGACGACGCGCCCGCGACACCGCCGCACGACGTTTGAGCAAAACCGTTACAGGCAGATTTTGAGCTAATTGCAGGTTGCAAACTGGCGGGTAGGATGCCGACACTGGTGACGGCGAGTTTGCTTCTAAGACTAGGACTAGGGCTGGGTTTATGACTAGAAGACGTGGCGGCGGTGGCCGTCGCCGTCGCCGGTGACAGAGACAACGGCGACGAGCTGGAGTTAGGACTTACGGCTACAGGTACTGGTAACGATGAGGCAGGAACGTTGTTGGTCCGGGTATTCCAATGTCGATTACTGTTCCCTTCATCTGCGAACATAAATATATGAAACAAGTTAGCGCGTTGGTATCGTTTGAATGACTGAAAAGAAAACACCAGTTAAGCACTCCATATTTTACCAAGTTAAAGCACTACAAATTCAAGTTTGCTGAGCCGCCATTTTTATCCTTACTTTTTCCGTTTACGAGCGAACGCGTCGCGGGCGACGATCGAGGCTAGCCGCGACGAAAATCGCGGTTGCACGGCGAATGAAAACATGAAAATGGCGGCTCAGCGTACTCGAAGTTCATAGCGCTCTAGTCGCGTGAGCAAAAGGGAAATAGAAAAGTTACTTATTAGTGCGACTTGTCGCGTTGTTCGATTTACATAATTCTGCATACACGATGCAGTTACTTCCGCACAAGGAATTCATGTACAAGAATCAAGAACCGGCGAACTAAATGAAGTAATTCTATAATGTGAATGTACGTTAGGTGGAAAAATGTTCCAAGTGTATGCGCTGCTGTATACATAGCAGCTATTTATCAAAGTTGTAAGCGACACACGGTACTGGTTTGTTTCGAAATTGGCCTTTCATAATTTAATTTGCTTGATTGAACGAATGGCAGCCATGCCAAGCAGTGGGTGATTTATTAACGCACTCATACGAAAATCTGCCATGTGTTGTTTTCTTAGGTGCTAGGTCGTATGCATAAGATCCGCGGAGCAACGATATTTCTAGTCTCAATGGTAAATATGTTACACAATACCGTTCGTGGTCGGGTCGGAGGTGATTCCCCAAGTTGCAACGTTTTAAGAGTCTCGATTTTCCATCATCTGATCTTTGTGATTTTCTTTTCGAATTCTCGAACGCAAAATTCCACCTCTGTGTGTGCTACCTTCGCGTGGTGAAAGGGCCTTAAGAAACATTAAAGACACATAGGAGCAGGAAAACTCCGATGATAAACCCTGATGAAGGCGAGGGGAAACTACATCAGTATTTTTCCCTGGAGACCACACTATCTACTAAGCAATGAAGGAAACAGCACTACGATCGGGACAAAATAAACAAAACGGCCACAGATAACCTTTTTCTGCTGCCCGTAAGAGATCCTGAAAACAACGGTTTACTTTTCGTTTGAATTTTCTGATCTTTTTTGGAAGGGAGGGGGGCTCTACCAGAATCATGTAATCAAAAGGGGAAAAGTGAAACGGAAAACAAGGGGAAAGGAAAAAAACTGATGGGAATGGGGAACGAAGGGGAATAGGGGAAAGGGGGTTGGGAATGGGGGAATTAATGGGGGAAATTGGAGGAAGGGAACTGGGAAAGGGAAAGGGAAAGAGAAACCGAGGGAGACAGACAGACTCTGTATCCCCCTCCGCATTCGCCGTTCCGATGCTGCTGTGCTTGCCAAGTTTGGGACTGAAGCGATTCCCCGCTTGGGCTCCCGGATCCTTTCCCTTCCCTCCCCTGCAGTACGACAGAAGAAATTTCATAAGAGTTTGATTAAGAATTGAATACGTTCGCCTTCCACCCATCGAGCTGAAGGTCGACGAGTTGGCGCAGTCCTACAAGGCGCAGAAAAAAGCGAGGACGCGGCAGAAGAAACGCCGGGCGAAGCGTGGCGTTCAGCTGACCACGCTTCAGCGATGGACGGAGAGGCTCGCCCAGTCCTCGAAAGGCGAGTGGACCCGGGAGCTGATCGGTAAGCTCGACCTGTGGTTAGGTAGGAGGCACGGAAGCCTGAACTTCCACCTGACCCAGGTCTTGAGCGGACACAGTTGTTTCGGCTCGTACCTGCACCGGATGGGTGTGGCGGGGAGCGCTGAGTGCACCCACTGTGCAAGCGGAGAGAAGGACACGCCGTGACATACGCTGTTCGAGTGCGACGCCTGGGAGGAGGAGAGGCGCGGGACGGTCACGATCGATCCCGGAGACGGCATGATCGACCGTCTTGCGCCGGACACCCAGGTCCCGGAGCTGTTAAGGAGCCGAAGCGGTTGGAACCGGGTGTCGGGTTTCGTTTCGGCCATCATGCGACGGAAGATGGAGGCTGAGTGGTCGAGACAGAGGACGCAAGGAGGAGGAGAAGCTGGACTTGCTGCTGCGGCGACGGATACCATCCAGAGAAGCTCGCCCGCAGCACCAGGGCTGGAGCAGAGCTCGCCCGCAGTGCAAGGGCTGGAGCTTCAATCAGACGAGTCTCACACGACGAGTGAGTGAAGAGGAAGAGGCAGCGCGTCCAGCTGTGGGGGACCTGAAATTTCCAGGCCAGCGCTCTGGGAGTGCGGACCTCGGTCAGTAGGGAACCCCGTGGTGGCCCTGGCAGGACGCGCGCACCGTTCCGGCCAGGAGAAAGGGGGGCTCGGGCCCGGCCTCAAAGCGTTCCCTTCGGTACTGTGCGATGCCCGAAAGGGTAGTTTCCGGTGCCCTGAAATCCACCCTTTCGAGCATTACCTCAGAGACGTGGGATCGAACTCGGGAGCTCCAGATTCCAAGACCAACGCGCTATCCACTCGGCCAACCAGACCTCTAGGTACACCATCTTGAACATACTAAATTGCATTTTTGTCACCTAAGGGAGCCACCGCCCACTCAGCCATGTCCTCAACCGTGATTCAGATTTTGTTGAAAAGTATTAAGTTATTTTGTTCTCACTTTTTAGATTTACCTGTTCAGACTTTTTCCACTTTTTTAAACAAAAATTCTGTTCGCTCCTCAGCGTTACGAAAGACCTGTCTGAAAATCTTTCCAATCACTTCTGCCACCGGATATTAATGCCTAACTTTTTTTAAATTCAAAAAATTTCAGAGGTTTGCCCTCTTCTCTGTCCATATCTATGCAATTCCCAAGTATATCGAAATGAATATAATATAATGCTTGTCGAAAGAAAGGAAACCGTTATATTCGATGTTTCCAGGTACAGCCATGCTAATTCAAGGCAAATTGTGGTTCTGGTGATTCACGTGCCTGTTACGTGTCTCATACTTCATATGCCACTATCAACACGCACATTGCAGTTTGGTTTCTCTAAACTGTGATGGTCGAGTCGGGCCCACGTACAGCCACCTAATTCTGCGGTTCCTCAACCTGTGCAGGCCTCTGTTTCTGTATTTCATGCCGCCGCGCTGTAAATGTATCATCGAATCGGTAAATTAGAAATTACCAATCGATAACCCACGATGTGGACGGTGTCGTTTTGAAAAAATGCAAATTGAATAACTTTCGTAGTGTTATCGTTAACGTATACAATATACAAATTTTCTGGCCCGAGTAGGTAAACATAAAACGTATTCAATGTATTCAGATTTGATTCGCGCAATATCATTCACATATTCATTACTACGGACAGTGCCGTTAAGAGAAATTCAGGCCCGGAGGGGTATGTGCATTTTTTCTTCGAGTTTTCCTCGGAAATCACGATTTTGCATTGTTGTTGTTATATTCCTTAGTCTCTCGAATCTAGTAGCCGAGCCTATTGCAATTGATTTTTCAACATTTTCAGCGTGCTCCTTGATCTTGATCTTCTAGTACTGGTACGAATCACTAATAGCGCTGATTGTAACTATGTTCCTCTGTGCGGTTCCTGTTTACAAAGGCGGGTGTGTACACGAGCGAGTAAAATGCTGCATGTAACTCGCCAGCGATAAACTCGAAAGTGACGAATTTGAATGCACAGCCATATAAAGAGACCTTAAACATGACTACTGATAGGTCCATTTTTCTAAACAGATAAACTAGTCACTAATTTTCCAGTCCAGAGCCGACCCTCTTCCAGAAGCTAGCTGCTTGTTCCTCTCTTGTACTAATCTTTTCATTTCTGAGAAGGATTTACACTTTGTATCCTACATTATCTACTCTTCACAGCTCATTCTTTGCCTTCCTTTCCAGTTCCTTGCCTGAATCACTCCATCATTTTAACTCTTATCTTTACGATAATTTCACTTTCGCTTCCTATTCGCCTCAACACTTCATCATTCCTGATATTTCCTGTCTATTTGATTTTCAACATTCTTCGATGACATACATTTCAAAAGCTTTAATCCTTTTTCTTTCTTACGTTCCTATTGTCCAAGTCTCACATCCATACAATGCTATACTCAAATACACGTTTAAAGAAATCTTAGTCTTACTTCCATCTTGCGTTATCAGACTACCTAATTATTTAAATTCCTTTACCTCCTTTATTTTTTCACCTCATACGCCCATGTTTTCGGATTTTGTTTTCATCTACTGAATACCATTACTTTTATTTTATTTTTATTCATCTTCATTTTATATTTTATTTTCAATTTTTCATCCTGCTTTTTCAATATATTCTTTAGTTTTTCTCCCCTTTCTTCCTTCATTGCAATGTCTTCTGCAAACCTCATCCGTTGTACAATGGATATTTAAAAATTTTTCCCAGTGGGGGCGGGGGAGGAGGAGAGGAGGACGATACATTATACATTTTTTAAATTCTGTCAGGTTACTTTATTTTCCAAGACTTGTCTAGAATTGTCCCAGATTATTTCTACAGCTTTTTCGGACTTGTTTCAGATTATTATTTTACGCTCTACCAGAGACTTTTTCAACTCTTTAACTTTTCCGAGACTCTTGTAGACTAATTGAAGACTTCTAAAGACTCGGTCAGATAATAAAACAAATAAGTTTAGAAAAACCTCTAAGAGTCTCAAAATATATTAAACCGGCCTATACAAGCATTTAACTAGGCTATAAAAATTTCAAAATTCTCAAGGAAGCATGGAACGGTCTCAACAATTTTCTGTCATTTTTGTTAGAGTCCGAATGAAGTCTTAAGAAATCTAAAGAAGGATTAAAAACATCTTAATGAATTTGGAAGAATCTTCAACTCATCTGGATGATTTCCAAAAAATTTTGATAAAGCATTAAAAAAGCCTCAATTAGTCCAAATAATATCAAGAATAATCTTTAAAAAATCTCAATCAAGCCAGGAATAGTCTAAAACGAATTCCGATGAAAACATGTTCAGAAGCCGTGAAAAGTTCTAAACAAGATTTAAAGGGCCTAAAAGAGTCTCAAAGAGTTCCAAACCCATCTAGATGGATGTCAAAAAATCTGGAGTTTGAAACAGGTAACACAGTTATAAAAAAATATTTGATGAAAACATGTTCAGAAGCCGTGAAAAGTTCTAAACAAGATTTAAAGGGCTTAAAAGAGTCTCGAGTTCCAAACCTATCTAGATGGATGTCAAAAATCTGAAGTTTGAAACAGGTAACACAGTTAGGAAAAAATATTTCAGTGATTCTGTAAAAAGTATAGAGAATTTAAAAAATCCTTAAAAGTCTCGAGGCCTTTAGATAATGTTGACCGAGTCATCTGTAAAGAGTCTTAAACATGCCTTGAAGAATTTAAACAAATCGAAAATGCAACAAAAGTTTTAGAGAAGTCTGAAGAGTCATAGTCAAGCACTGAAGAAGCTTGAAGATATTAAATCACTTCATAAGAGAACACGAATCAATTATTATGGTAAAATGCGCCAGCCAGTATTTAAATATAGTAATTAATAGTGCAGGAAACGCGGTTTATTTATTTCGATTCGATGAGAGTAATGTAACTTTTCAGATCGAATTTTGTTCGAAAATCGACACGATCGTCGATATCAAAAAAGAAGTAATTACCGCTTAAATCGATCACTATTATCGATTTTTACTCGCATCTTATATCGATCAGAAGCATACTAAAGGGAAGTTGATTGAGAGAAGTCAAGGTATCAAATCGATCTTCATTTCGAAATTTTACTCGATTTTCTGATTAATTCGATTTGGTTTTTAAATCGAATGGTTTCGCCGAATTTTGTACAGATTTTTTCTCGATCGTGTTACTAGGGTGGTTGAGACCGCTTAAGGTAATAAAATAAATCTAACATTGCGTATTTTGGGAGAAGTTCGGAGAAATGATTCTTTCAGAGTACGTTTTAGAGAGTTTGCAGAATAACCTCTCACACTCGTTTCCATTTTTTGGGATCTTTTCCGATACTTATCAACGAATGAAAATCAACCTGGGGCCATTTTCTCACATTTTGCAAACATAGTAAACTTGTTGCAGGGTGTTCAATAGTGTGGCCTTTTATTCTTGACGAATTTTTTCTTTGAACTTATATGATGTGACGTCCCCATTAAAGAAAAAAGAAATTCCCCAAAAGTTTTCGCTCGATCGGATAAAGAGAACACGTGCCACAAGCCTCTTCCCCTTTTTATGGGAATATACATTAGGTTTTGACTTGTTTCATTGTCTTTTTCTCAGCCTGTAATATCACAAAAAATACACTGATACAAGTTTTGGATTGGTGTTTCAGTAGTTCGTGGGCTCAAATTTGGTTTGTACCGATCTGAGTTAAAGACTCCTATGTAGAAAAATCTGAAAAACGGAGGCTCAAACTGGGTCAAAATATTTCAGAGTATTTTCTCCGACATTGGATTCGATATACATGTTTGTTGAGTCGTTGAATCTGTTTTTGGAGTTAGTTTTTGGTTTCGGCCCCCAAGGTGCCACTAAAGGGGGCTGAACCCCAATTTTGATCAATTTTTTAAATAATAGTCGAGTTATGGTTTGAAGGTCGTTAAATTCGTTTTTTAAGCTTCGTTCTGCTTTTCGATTGTCACCTTATGGGACTAAATCCAAACTCGGGTCATTTTTTCAAGATATATCTCAAATGGACATTCAGCCTTCTACAGTGGTACCGAACCGGATTTGAAATTAAAAATTACCCTAAAAACGGATTAAGAGGTCTTGAAACCCTATGGAGGTTTAGCCCCTTTTAGAGGTACCTTAAGGGGTCGAAACCAGTAACTAACCCCAAAAATTAGATTCTAACCCACAGATCAAATCTACTAACAAGAAAAACAAACAACCAATCAGGTTCATTGAACCTCTTGTCAACTCCCTCCCCACAGGAGCCATGTAATCGAAGCACTCCAGACCAAATTTGAAGTCAAAGAATACTAAATCACAGATCCAAAACTTGTATCCCTTTATTTTTAGCGTTATTAAAAGCTGATAAAAATAAAAAGAAAAAGAAAATTCAAAACTCAGTGTATGCAAGGAAGTTGGCGAATACGTGTTTCCCTTCTCCGATCGAGCTGAAACTTCCTGGGGATTTTTCAGAATTTATTTGAAACCTATCCAGAAGTAGAAGGGGGCAGGGTCGCGTCAGGCAATTTCGAAAAAATTATCCTCAAAAGGACCATTCTACAGCCTTCTCCTCACACCATCAGATCGCTTTCAATAAACCGAAAATTCTTGTAACTATTCAGATGGATCGAGTGAGAAGACGTGCCCCAAGCTCTCTTCCCTTCTGACGGAAAAATGCACAAAATTGCGACAGTTTCCCTAATTTTACAGAAATTTTTTTGTGGAACTTTCCTCAAATCGAATACTGCCTCGGAAAAATAACAAATTGTTGATTCCCGCCCCTGCAGTGGTACTCCATCGGATCAACCGTAGAAAGTACCCCAGAATTGAATTTAGCGACATCGCAAACCTATGAATCGAATACTATCTTGGAAAAATGATATGAATATTGTACTCTCACTTTTTTTCAATGTTGCACCATGAGTGGTAGATGTGAAAATTACCCCGAGAATTCAACCCAGCGACCTCAAAAATCTATAAATCGACTCATACATCGAATTTCAATTCATCCTCTCCCTCTTTTCAGGCCCCTCCTCGAGGTCATTAACCCATAATAGGAAATGAAACTATTTTACTTTTGATATATCGATGATAGTGGGGCGTATGGACGATGCATGCATGCCTAATTGGCCCCGGGACACCGCACCCCCTACCTTGGAAATGCCCCCAAATGGGCCTGTGTCAGGATAGGGGGTGATACATACCGAATGAACTAGCGAAATCTGATCATGAATTTTTAATGTAATTAGAGACTTAGAAAAAAAGAATTCTTTAAAAATATCAAACGGTTTATTTTTCCATAACGAAAGAAGGGGAGTAATCCTTTATCCCTATCGACCTGAGAGTTTACAGGATCTTTATCTTATTTTATTGAAACCAATCTAGTGGGGAGATTTCGGATGGTCAAAAATAAGGGCCATCCTAGTGTTGAGTGGATAATTATGCACGAATGTTAATATTTTTGTTCCAGCCAAATATCTTGTGAACTAATACTTAACGCTAGATGAAATTTTTTTTGGGGGAATTTAGAGAATGTTGTTTTCTAATTCCTCAGCACAACAGCAATAATGTAGACCTTTTCTATAAGAATACAATCAACCTTAAATACCCTTATTAGTCCTCGTCGTGGCTGTCGATCATAGTTTTTTCCAGAGAGAATACTGTCTGCCAGCATCATATTTCCGTGTTGGATCAGACTAATTGTAAAATATTATTGTAAAAACTTGGAGAATTACGTTGGCAACACTTAATATGTAATTAACTCCGATAGAAAGTCTCTCCGCTGTTTCATAATTTTTTCTAATTTAGTAAAGTATCTGTAACTATCATAATTGTAAGGTATTTAAAAACAAATGTAATATGCTCATACGCGAGAGGCATTAAAGAACAAATAAATAAACAGAAAAAATCAGTGTAGTTTACTTTCAAAACTGTCCCAGGGGTAAATTGTCCTCGCCGTGGGTCATTATTAATAAAATCAGAGTATGTGTATTTTTATCGGTAGAATTCGATCCCGACGAAATCAACCGGCTGTTTGATCATTAAATCCTTCATTTTTCGAATAACTGTGAAAAACTTGAGAAGTCGTGGGCAATGTTTCTTTCTCGTGGATTCTTATTATATACTGTTTTTAGAAGATCAAACTTATTAGTAAGTACGTTAGATCGAATACTGAATGATTAGCCATCATTTAATTTGTACGTAGCTCAAACCTTTGGTCCATAGAACTATGAGAAAGTGTCGGCGTAATTCTGTTTAGTTGTCCTCATTGTGGCCTGAGTTCAATCTTTCATGCCATGACGAAGACATTGCGTTCAGCATGGCCTAACTTATATTAGCGAAAAATTTTCGTCAAAATCCAGAATAATTCTTTTATTTTACATACTCACAGCGTCATTTAGCGGAGTCTAGCACCACGAGCAGCGATAGTTCAATTCATTACTAGCATAATAGAAACATAGTCTGAACAGGTTGAGGGGGAATAATAATTTTTTCAAGGGAATAAGTTGTTACTACGATTATAGGACATAATAAAAAATTTGGTAAATATTTTAACATTAGCTATGAATTTGTTTTGGTGTAAACTCCCTATGGAACTCCAAAGGGGGGTGATATTTTTTTCATAAAAAAACAAGGCTCATTGGCATAAACATCGAAACAAAATACCCTACAAACAATTATTACAGAGATAAAAACACGTTAAAAAAATTTTCAATCTACAAAAGACTAAAATTCTCCCCACTCATAAATTTCCAAACATCGTACAATTAACATTAAGGTTAGATCCTGCTGCATTTGTAACTTGCAAGGAATAAATCAGTTAAGCGCCCTCACATTCGTGTATATACCACCATTCATACACGCATGGTGTGCAAAAAAACACGTCATCAACGAATTTCGCCGATGTGTGCCATTTAAGGTTTTTATCCCTACAATACCACACATGTGAGTGGTATAAAACTCGCAGCAGCGGCGCGAGTCAGAAGGGAGATCCAGCCGCATAATTCTTAGTACCTGTGCGTATATGATTTACCTGAATTCTCGCGCATGAGTTTGGTTGCCTACTCAAAC
Organism: Acanthococcus lagerstroemiae; assembly: GCA_031841125.1. Classification (NCBI taxonomy): domain Eukaryota; kingdom Metazoa; phylum Arthropoda; class Insecta; order Hemiptera; family Eriococcidae; genus Acanthococcus; species Acanthococcus lagerstroemiae. The sequence goes on from CM063110.1 coordinate 40,452,115, forward strand.
TGCCAAAGGGGCATGATTTTTTTCAATTGATTTTCGGTTAAATATCGTCAATACCACTGATGTGACAATTGTCACACCGACCAATTTCACTCTCACACTATGTACAATTCTGAGGTTAATAGGTTGAACTGAATTCGGTTTTCAGTCAATTTGGACCAAAATTTATTATATTGGTGGTTTAATTTATGCATTCGAGTTGGTTTTTTGATATTACTCAGTGTGAGAAAATATTTCTTGGTTAACTATTCCTAAAATAAAAATTTTTCAACAGGCTTGTATTTATCATAAGACAGTAGGTTATTTTCCACGTAAAATCGCTACTCTGTTACGATACTATCTGTTGAAAAGAAAAAATTATTTCAAGAATTGTGACCCTGGTCTAAATACGAGAAATTATACCGACTGACATTCGCTTTCGCTTGAAGATTAGTCTGAATCTTTGTCGCCTGGTTCGCACCGAAAGTCTTGAATAACACCATCAGGTTCATCGTCGCTTGCCGATCCGATGCTGCTGAGATCATCATCGATATCAGCAGGATCATCTGGAGTTGGCTAGACCCGAGGAATACGGTGTCGAGAGGAAGGCCCAGGTTGAGGCATTTTGTGACGGACGATATACTGTCATGCGTGTTGTTTTTTCTTGTTCCTTAGCAAAATACTTTTTATTGTACTGCAACCAGTTATTGTTTCTTTCTAACGAAAAATAATTAGGGTCTCTCATGTCCAATTACAGAATTCTTGATCAAGTGAAAATAATTCCGGAAATGTGAATGGGTAAAGTAAAAGTTATACTAAAATAAACAAAATTGGGGGAAAACACCGCACAGGTGATTTTGCAGCGCACTCTAATGCAGGTTTATATCACAATTATTTAGCCCTCGCGCGTGGCATGTCCGCATTCAATGCATTTGCAGGACGAAAGTAATGTTATGAATTAAAAAAAAAATCGGTTGTGAGTCATTAACATGAAGTGGTGGGGGAATTTCAATTTTGTGCGTATTTTTCCATATTAAAATGAAATTTTAACCTCAAATTTGAATTTAGCATGAAAAAATACAAATAGCACCATACAATTCAACTATTCTTCTGAAATGGTAGTACTAGGTGATTTCAATATTAACGATTATAGAACGTTCAGCGACCCCCCCCCCCCCCACAGCGAAGTGTAAAGATCTGGAAGAATTCATTCAGTTAGCTGGTATGCACTCATATAATAACGTGCTCAACAATTTTGGAAAAACTCTTGATGTAGTGCTCAGTACACTTAGCTCAGCACATGTGCAGACTACGGACTCCATTATCGCTAAGACGGATAGATATCATCCTCCTCTCATAATAACAGTCCCAACAACCATACCGGTCCCAATTAAAATGCTCGCCATTAACCAACGTAACAACGAATTCAATTTGTGCAAGGGTGACTACATTACACTTTACCATCGTATTCGAGAACAAAATTGGGATGAGGTATTCAATAATGTAGACGCTAATAGCGCTGCATGTACATGCGATAATACAATTAAATCAATCCTCAGCGACACTATTCCCGTCAAGAATAAACGACCTAATAATTATCCCGTTTGGTTCACCCCTCATATCATTAAAAAAAATTAGAACTAAGGAACGAATAAGAAAGAAATTAAAGAAACGACCTCTTGATTGCTCTCTCATACAACAGTACCACTCGCTACGCAAAGAAAATGAGCGTCTAATTGCCTCAGCCCGGCGCTATAACGAAACTAATGTTGAAACAAACTTTACGAGTAATCCTAAACTATTCTGGAGTTTCATCCGCTCCAAGAGAGGCAAAGTAGGGGAACAGCAGATCTTTAAGGATGGTGACCAGCTTCTAACTGACCCCGAGAAGATTACAGAGGCTTTCGCCAGATATTTTCCCTCCGTCTATTCCAAGTCTACCAACTGTCCCGCCAATATTATACATAAATCCCATGGTGTATCTGTTGATCTTTCATTTATCAGTGCAAACGATGTCAGCTTAGCACTCAAACAGCTACCGCCTAAAGTAACCGTCGGGCCTGACGGTATACCACCATTCATCTTCAAAGCCTGTAGGGACTTTTAGTTGCACCCCTCCAAAATGTTTTCAACCTAGTCATAAAAGAAGCAACATATCCTTCTGTATGGAAAATAGCAAAAGTAATGCCAATTCCGAAAGACAGCTCTAGTAACGATATTACCAAACACCGACTCATTGCTCTTCTGCCTCTGTCAAGTAAAATTTTCGAAGCTATTACTTACAAAAAGATCTACTATCAAATTAAACATCTAATAATAGATCAGCAACATGGTTTCGTTGCTGGCAGATCCGTTGTCACCAATCTTGCTCATTTCACAGACCTATTAGCTCACGCCATCGACAACAGGCAGCAAACGGATGTCGCGTACACTGACTTCCAAAAAGCCTTCGACAGAGTTGATCACCGAATCTTACTAATAAAGCTAGATCGTATTGGTTTTTCCAGCAAACTGATACAGCTTCTGAATTCTTACCACCAAAATAGAGTCCAATTTGTACAGTTTAGGGGACACCAATCACGACCATTCATTAGTCGATCTGGAGTTCCCCAAGGCTCTCATCTAGGTCCCCTTTTATTTAACCTGTTCATCAGTGACATTGGGGACATATTTAAAGCATCTAAATTTCTTCTGTATGCTAATGATCTAAAAAATTTTAGAGTTATTCAACATCCAACGGATGGGAGGGACTCCAAGCCGACCTTGATTCCCTAGCTTCGTGGTGCGATAGTAACAATCTCTCCTTAAACTTAAATAAATGCTTCCGCATCTCGTACACCAGGAAAATGAGGCCAATCAACTTTGACTACAAGCTGAATGGTCACACACTAAAGATGGTTACGGATATTAGGGACTTGGGGTGCTTCTGGATTCTGCGCTTTCTTTCAACAATAATCACGCCGTGGTCTGCCAAAAGGCCAGGTCGATACTGAGTTTAATATTTCGACTATCAGCCTCGTTCACTAGATCTGAAACTTTATTAACATTATATCACACCCTAGTAAGGTCGCATCTCGAATTCGCCTCAGTGATATGGTGTCCAACTCTGCAATGTACTATCCAAACTATGGAGAGAATTCAAAAACGTTTCCTTCGTTTTCTTTACTTCAAAATGTTTCAATACTATCCTTACGACCTAACATACGAGGAACTCCTTATAGGTTTTCAAACACAATCACTGGCAACTCGTAGAAACATAGCATCAGTCCTACATATTCATAATTTACTTACATCTAGAATATCAGACCAAATTCAACTATCACAAATAAGCATCGTCATACCGCGTCCAAATCAACAAAAGCACAAGCCGTGCTATATCCCCCATCTGCCGAACTACTGTATATAAAAACTCGCTGATAACTTGAGGAATGGAGCTAGCAAATAGGCTAAGTGAGAGGGATCCCTCTATCGATCTTCTCGACCCAAAGGGGGGGGGGGCTTCGATTACTCCAGGCTCTAAAATCCTACATATAAACTAGCCAGAGGACGAACAGAGGCGAGGTCGAGCTAGGACTGGACGAATGAGGGCTTCGTGCGCTGCAGATTGTGGACACATGGATGAATCAGGCTGGATGCAGGAATGTGTATGTAATTGGATGTATGGATGGGTGTAAATGGAACGGGATGATAATTCTAATTTTATAAAATTATATAATTATCAATTTGTAATACAAGAGCTCATCCTGTCATTGGCGCAAGCTGTTGGAGAGCTATCAATAAATTATTAAAAAAAAAAAAATGATAGGTTTATGATAAAACTGATGAATTTTTAAATACTGTGACAATTGTTACATGTGTGGTAATATCGGAAGAAAACCTGTGTGTGGCATTTAAGGGTTATACAGCGTCCTCTAGCGGACAATTTTGTAACCAAGCACATAGGAGGAAGTTTATTCGACGCGCCCGTCAGAGACGAATCTAATAATACCAATAAGTGGTTTTGACCAAAAATGTCACATACGACGTGTCAAACACGCCACCGACGATATTCAAAGTTTCTCGACTGTATTTAGTTTCAGATTTTCACTCGAAATGTAGGGGTTCAGGTGAAAATGATCTCGAAAATGTATTCAGCGACTCAAAAAAACCTCCGGAGACAATTTCAATTAGGCTCAAACCTCGAACTTGGTTTCAAACCCCTGTAAAGGTCAAGGGGGAAGGGGTTCGCGAAGAAATGACCCCAAAAATGGTTCTTCTGTGCTTCAGAATTTACGCTCACACTTTGATCACCTTTCTTCCCAAGCCGGGCCGCGCCGAGTATCGCATATACCGAGCGCGCCATATCTCACACCCAGAAGTTCAAACTCCAAAAAATTGCTGCTCCTCGTCATTACGCCAGTCATACAGGAAGCGCGAGTCCAGGCGGGGAAAACCGATTAACCGGCTCGTTAGAATCGTAATACCGAAGTCTTCGAATAAAATATTCGACTTATTTGCTCGGCAACTAGATGGAAAACTACATCATGTGCACCGCACCACGTAACGTAATCGTAAATTACGGTAAGTAATGTTTCACTTGCCAGCTGAATGATAATTAAGATGATTATGGTGATTATGGTTGTGGTTATCACTCGGCGTTTTCTCGACATGTCCGCGTGTATTCAGAAACGACTTCCTTTTGGCACTTTTGTCACGACCGCTCTTCGACGAGTTCGCGGACGGCGAGTCCGACGTCACCGAACCGTTGCTTTTCTGCAAATCGGAAAAAAACAAAACAAAAACCAATGTACTTAACCGTTATTTTCGGGCGGCTAATCGGTGACCACCGTGAACAGGTGAACATATACGCGAACACATACACACGATAACGTTTATAAATACGCTACACGACACGAGGCCATCGGCTACCTTAATATCGACTTCCTGTGTTGGCGCGTTTTCCGATGACACTAGAAATCAAGAGACGACACGGGTTATCGTCGGTGACGTATTCGGGGGGAGAGGGGCGCACCAACGCACACTACACGTCAAAATTACATTTACGTCCGGTCCGGCTCAGCAATCCAAAGTTCCAGTGGCGTAGCCAGCTTAGTGTTCAAGGGGAGGTCTGGTCTTGACCAAAAGGGGAGAGGCTGTTAGGGGTGCTAAAATTAGAGACGCTACTATGTATTTGATAAATCGCAAACGGTGTCCAGATCCCCTATATAGGCTGACCACTCGGTCACTTTTTTCACCTTAAGTCACCTCTGGTCACCTTTGGTCACTTTTTTGAAATTTTCCTTTTAAAAAATTTAAAAAATGCTCATTTTAACTATTATCAATTTATCGAGAGAAAAAAACTGAAAAAAGTGTTTCTTCAATCTGATATGTGATATAAGTATACAAGACAAGTGTGCGTGAGTAAAGTGTGTGATTCTACGAAAAACTTGTGATGTATGTTTTTTTCAAGACATGAGAGCCGAAGATTACATAAAGTCTGAATGAAAGTAATTTTAGTCGAAAATATGGGAATTATGGTGATTTTTTGGTCACTCTTCGGTCACTTTTTTTTACAAAATTGGTCACTTTTATCAGAGAAAATTTGAGTGGTCAGCCTGCCTATACCTCGCTGGCTATGCTATCGGGAAGTTCGGACCACGGACATGTCCAGAGACCAGCCGACGAGAGAACTTACACGAGTTTCGTCGAGTTTCCGTTTCCAAAATTGAAACACGTCCGAAAAGGTAGCGGCACGCTGTTCACCCACGGTCGCGGTCGGATTCATCGCGACGGCACGCGTGTCAGATACGTACGTACTTATTATTTTTTAATCGAATTTCAAACGCGTAATTACGCGTCCACGAACTGAGAAAGTCACGAGACGAACAAGACGCGCACACTTATCATCGTCGAGGATGTGAATCAAAGTAATAACATTCGGCAATCTGTCTATCTTTCTCTCGTCTGCCATAATGCCATAATCGACGTCAAGTCACGCAAATGAATTATTATCAAGGCAAGCTGGCCGAGGATATGTGCACTAATCGCGGGCTGAAACGAGTCGAGGAAATGCGGCGATAAGACCGAACATCGCACCGGCATCGGTGGCAAAGTTCAGGTATTGAAAACAAACTTATCTGTAATCCCGTTAAGGGTCAAATTATGCTCAGTTGCGATTTTTCCGCGGCGGAGGTGCCCAGGTTAGTCCACTCGACCTTTTTACCGACTGTCAGGTATTATATTCGTCACAGCTGTCGAGATGGGGGTGGGGCAATGTTTTTTTTACGTTTCAGAGTGTTTAGAACACGATTGTAATAATGGCTGAATTCCAGGTTTCCTGATATATAGGCATATAGGTATATATGTATATATATATGTACGGATAAAATTTGTGGCAAGAAAATCTCAAAAAGTATTGAATCAATTGATTCCAAAGTTTGATATATTATGGAGAAATACCTGAAATTGTGCCCGTTGAAGTTTGATGATAATTGGTAGAGTCGTTCATGAGTTTTCCTCAATTTAAGGTCAGAATAAAGAGCGCCCGTAGATGCCGAATTGACTACGCGGTGCGCTCCGTTTAGTTGGACCCGATACTGTAGGTATACTACAGGGTCACTTATAAGTCGCTCAATCGTCAGTGTTACCACATTCCACCAAGTTTTGCTATCCATTTGTTTTGTTATCTTTGTACAATGTGATATACCTTTTCACCGACTTTACAAAGAAAAGGAGCTGTTTTCTCCTTTTCGTTCTTTTTTTTTCTCTCGTTTACTTCTTTTGATATTATATTATTTTTATATAAGATTTCTTTTTGGGAGATATAAATTTTGCTTTCTTGTTATATCCACTCTCTTTTTTTTTAAATTTCTCCAGCGCTTTCATTATTCATTTGATTTCACAATAATTTTTCCCTTTTGTATTTAATTTGATTCTTAGACGTTCTTTTTGAACCGGTTTAGCTGTTTTTTTCATTTCTAATACGATTTCATAATTTTTTTATTTTATTTTTTGCAGGGATGACAAACGAAACAATTTTTTTCCGTTTTGTTTACTTCAGACCGGTGTTCACTCGTTTTGTTTCTAACCAGGGCTGGCAAACGAAATCTTTTTTCTGGCTTTTTCGTTTCGTTTTTCGTTTTTCGATACTTCAAATGTTTTTTTCCGTTTCATTTTTCGGTTTTTCAATATCCCAATTTTTTTCCCCGTTTCGTCTTTCGCTTACCGTTTCTTCATTTTTGCCCAACATTTTCCGTTCCAAAGTTATAAGCATAATGCTAGTGACAAATACGTTACAGTTAAAATATGAAGGTAGAATTAACAAGTATGCTTATAACTTTGGTGTAAATCCACCATTTCATTATCATTTGTCAAACCTAGAAATAATCACGACTTTTTCGTTTCGTTTTTCGTTTACCGTTTCTTCATTTTTGCCCAAAATTTTCCGTCATTCTGTTATTTCGTTTTCGTTACCGTTTGCCAGCCCCGTTTCTAACAAAACTAAACCATTTCGTTATCATTTCGATTTTTTCATGTCATTGAGTACAATACAGATATCAGTTCAAAGGATTAATGATTCTTATGCGTTTCAGAAACTGACGTAATTTTAATTTAGCTGTTTTTTTCATTTCTAAAGCGATTTCATAATTTTATTTTTTTTTTTTTGCAAGGATGGCAAACGAAACAGTTTTTTTCGTTTTGTTATTTCGTTTCGTTATTTTCAACATTTTCGGTTTTTCATGAGCGATTTTTCGTTTGGTTTTCCGTTTCGTTTATTTCAGACCGGTGTTCATTCGTTTTGTTTGTAACGAAACTGAATCATTTCGTTATCATTTCGTTTTTTGTTGTTTTTTTTCATGTCATTGGGTACAATACAGATATTAGTTCAAAGGATTAATTATTCCCCAGCGTTTCAGAAACTGATGTAATTTTAATTTTCATTCATAGTACCTTTCATTTTTTGTACTTTTCAGTCACGATTCGTGAAAAACAGTAATAAGATTCACAATTATTAATTTTAATTTATTATATGATAAAAAGTAAAAACGTTGGAAATTCTCTATGATTCAGTTTAGTTTTTTCGTTACGTTTTTCTTTTGCTCTATTTTTCATTTTGTGTTTTGCTACATTTTCATTTCGTTTTGTTATTTCGTTTCAATATTTTAGACAAAAATCAATCGTTATTTCGTTTCGTTTCGTTTGCCATCCCTGCTTCTTTTTTTTTGTTCTATTTGTATTTATTCCTCAGTATATTTGTTCAATGATACGTAGCTCGGAAAAGTCGGTTTCGCTTTCGCTCTTGCGAAAGCTTTTTTTTTTTTTTTTTCATTCGAATTGAGTCCCCATAAATGATCCAGTTTAGTCCTTCAAGTTCCAAGTTAGTCCGCCTACTGTACACGCATTCTGCACGAATACACCACCGAATTCAGTCAACGTTAATAGACAAGTTTAATCCCGTCATGTCTTCTCCAAGTGAACCGGTTCTTGTTTGTTATGAATGACTACCTCCTCAGTGTGTGCCACCTTGGCGTGGTGTGGGGGTTTAAAGAAAAAACTAAAAGCACATATAATACAGGAGATAAATGAGAGATAGAAACATTTCGAGGGCAAAACGGCAAAAGAGGATTTTGTTGAAAAATATCAGGTTAGACTGATGAAAAGCCCGGAAGAGGGCGAGCCCATCGTCAACGAACATCGATAAGAGGCACTCCACCGAAACTGTAGCAGTAGCAAAAGAGACAATGACCGTAGCGGGTGAACAAAGTTAATGTAGAAAGGAGAAGCCCAGTGACACCTATGAGCGTCCCTTCCCCTCCCGAGGAGCGTCACTAGTATGAGTAGACTCTGGAACCTGATACTCGACTCATCTGCTCGCATGGGCGTCGCGGATGGCGGGGGGGGGGACTTACCAGCCCCCAATTTTTTGGGGGTATAAATTATCAAAATTACCCTCCCCCAATTCAAAGGCCAATCATCATACTTATACTTGTAGTTATAAAAAATTTGTAAATGAATTAGTGCCCTGCGATACCACAATAAGTAGTACCGTACCATAGACTTACCTAGCCCCTATGAAGCCAGAAGGGTAAGGAAGGGGGAAACAAACTCCAAAAATACACTCAGCGACATAAAAAAAAACACGTCAGACATAATAAAGGAATCAAATTGAAATAATTGAAAATCCGCCCCCTGAGGATTCCAAAGCAGTGGGGGAAGGGGGTAAGGACCACGGGAATCGATTTCGCGACCCGGTCAATTTGATAATGAAAATAATTTTCAGGTTCATTGGGGGGGGGGGGAAATCGCTGCTCAACTGAAGCTCAAATTCCAAAAATTAACGTTAATTCCCATGAAAACTTTAACCCCTTTGAGGCACGGGTTATCTTTCACCGAGTTTGCTCGAACTTGATAGAATTTTTTTAAATACTTGGAACTAATTTTTAGGGGTAAGCCAACCGAAAATCAAAAGTTGAAAAATAGGGTCCGCATAGTTACAAGGGGCTCTGTAATCACTTTCGATAACCATTTGACTCGAATCAGCAACTTGACGTACCAGTAACTTCTGGATTTCAGCGAGCAAGTATCAGACGAAGCGTCAAATAAGCGTTTTTGAGCCGCTAATTCTGAATATCCCATCAAATTTTTTATCCGATTTCGATTAGAGAGGCCCGTAAACTGATAATTTACTCGTCAAGGAATATCGGGGATTGCTGAATCCGACAGCCTAATGTTCTGACCTTCTAAGTTAAAAATTTCGAAGGATTTATCTAGCAACTTAAGGGTGAACGCATGCAAACGAGAAATTCTGTAGTCTTCGTGCTTTCTCTCTCAAATTTTCGCTTTTAGGGATCTGGTTGGCCGAGTGGATAGCGCGCTGGTCTCGGCATCCGGAGGTCCCGGCTTCGAGCTCACGTAGCAACGCAAGATGAGAAGAGGGTTAAGACAGCCCTAACAGCCTCCCCGACGTCTCTGAAGTAATGCTCGAAAGGGCGGATTCTAGGGCTCGGTTTGAAAGAAAAATTAGAGAGAAAGAGATTTTCGCTTTTGACATTTTCATGTCCTTACTCTGGCACATAAACGGGAAAAACGTTCGCGTTTTACATCTACAGAGGAACGAAATCATCATTTCCGTGGAAATTTATTTTTATTCCAGCCATTGGTATACTTGAGCGAAAACTGTTACGCTCTCCCAATACATTCGAAACCCGTAACGTTCCCTCTCCGACACGCACACCCTGACACGAAGCCAGTCCATATGATTTAGCTCTTTTCTATGGAGATTCCGTTACGGTTTTTGACATTTTCATGTCTTTACTTTGGCACACAAACGGGAAAAACGTTACGTTTTACATTTGGGGAGAAACGAAAAGGAGTAACAAAAAGGAATTACCACGTCCATGGAAATTTATTTTTATTCCAGCCATTGGTATACTTGAGCGAAAAACTGTTACGGTCTTCTCTCAATTCTACTCACTATCAGTGTATGACGTCATAGTAACATGAGTGTATTTTACCCAAAATAAAAAAAGTTCCACGGACATTTATATTAAAACAACATGGCTGCAGCCTGCAGTCATGCAGCAACAGCACAACTGCAGACTGTAGACATGTCAACAACTTAACTGAAATGTCACTATGAAGAGCTAAATCATATGGACTGGTTTCGTGTTGGGAGAGAGTGTTGGGGTGGCGTCGCTATAGCGTTGTTGCGCTAGCGATGTGGCTATGATGGCCAACCAATAAACATACGCTAAAAGTATTTCGCTGGATTTTCGTCGTTGTAATAGAGGCGCGAAATGTAAATCTTATAGATTAGGCTCGGTCTGGCGGGAGGCGCTTCCGACTCGCAAGCTCTCATTTGTTTACGCTCCTCGTATCAGCTTGAGAGCACTACGTTCCTTGTACTAGCCTTCGAGTACTACATTCCGCTAGTGCATCAGTATGCAGATGCCTCTGCAAACTGATGTTTAAGGATCATTTCTAAGACCAATGAAACTCCAAAAAAGCAAATAACATGTGCTGCGTGTAAGGAGTGAGGTTTGGGCGTTCGGGGTAGGGAAAAATGCCCATGGCTGGGTAGGTACTGATGTAGAAAAACGGGTCAAGGGATATTTGAGAACACGTGATTCGAAGTCCAAGAGCCACATAGAAACTATATGACATAGCGTTTACTGAAGCTCTTCTCAACGTGGGTACACATTTTTTAATCGGGGGCCCAATTTTGAAAAATTCTACTTTTTACGCTCTTTCCAACGATACTAGTAACTCATTTTGATAACAAATGTCGCTTGGTTCTGTTTTGCTTAACAGCGTCCATCTGCTCGTTATAGGGTCTTCGAGGGAGCCTTTTTCCTATACACGTGCGGGAAGCAATGAACAAGTTTTGTCCAAATTTCAACTTGTAGGTTACTAATAAGATGTACAACGAAGATACTCGTATTCTTCTTCAGCCGACCAAAAGGGTTCAACGTCCGTTAATCACTCCGCCCCCTCGCTTCAATCATTGCCCCAGACTTGTTGAGGTATTTGAACATCTCACCAATGAGCGACACATCTTTGTACTGTTCGTATCCGATAACCCAGTTCGATAATTCGTATTCTGCTAAATACACAGCATGTGGTTGTTCAACTTTCAACACAGATAGCTAATGGAGAAATGGACACACCATCGCGTAATGGAAAACTGACAGCCATTAGGGAAAATTGATGAACACGGCATAAATGTTGGAGGTCGTGAAGATATTATGTATAAGTACCTGCTGGCGGAGTTGCCACCCATATAGGAACCTGCTCGTATTTTTGTTTCCCATTCTCGAATAGTTTTCTCAGAGCATTTCCTTAATGGAAATTTTATCGTCGTGAGTACTCGATTCTGAGTAAAGCGCATCCGCGACCAACCGCGTATTGTAAATCGCGCAAACAAGGCGATTTACGAGTTACGAGGTGAAAGTGCTGGCCGCCATTTACTTACCTCGAGTAAAGCATAAAGCTCGTAAGTAATTATTGTGTGCAGCGAATATGATGTTATATTTGTATATCCGCGAAAGATCGACAATCGACTCCAAATCCGGCGTCATAAAATATGAATCATAAAAATTTCGTACATTCATGGGTTCCGCCCTCCATTTTTTCAACGATTTCAAGACACATTTTCCAGCTCCTATGAATCTGAACTCTTCAATGACATTCAGTGCGACTTCGAAAAATCCAACTCGCCATAGTAAAAATAGCCTTTTTTTGTAGGAATCCCTTCTCATTTTTCGCGCACTGAGCTATGATAAAACCGGCTAATTCAAGGGAAAATTATCGACATTTCGTATTTTTTCGTTTTACTTTCACGTCGAATCTGAGCTTCCAACCAGTTCATGAATTTATTCAGAGGCGTGCTATCATACGTTTCTAACATAGTTTTAATTTTGGGAGCCGAGGTCCATGAACATGTGAGCCCCCTACGGAGACGAAAGAAAATATTTCAAATTTGATGAAGTCAAAAACACAAATAACAAGAGCGCAACAAAACCACAGAAGAAACAAATATGAAGTAAGTGGCAAGTGGATAACACAACAGCGAAATCTAGCCACATACTAAACAGTGTACTTACATCTAAACGTAACTGGATTATTTTTTTTTAAGGTCGAGTAACATTTTATCGATTTTTTAGGAGATGAAAAACACATTTAATGTTTTAGCTAACTACATGAACGCTAAAATATTTAGTGAGAAGATAGACTCTACCTTTGGAAATCCCATGGTACGATTGAAATTTTATTCGACATTACACCTGCGGACTGAAACATTCGAGATTGAATTTTTTGCTCTAAACTGACTAACCTGTTTGACACTTTCTTTTTTCTTTTTTTTGGTCTCTTGAATATTTTCATTGCATAACTAGTTTGACACCGAAAAATAAAAATATAGTTTTAAAAACGTAGCATGTTCTAAATTATAAATTTTAAAACGATAACGATACAAACTTAAATATCCGTGAACAGCCGAGGTGGTTCAAAATTTGGTGATTACTGAAGCGTTTCGGCTCTGAGTAGCTAAATTTGTTTCCTTTGGTCTAAAAACCCAACTGCTAGTATTGATTTGAAATCGAACAATTTTGAGGGATCTTACCGAGGGGGGATGAAGTTTAACGTGGGTTTCCGGTGAAAAATCTGCAATTTTGCTTTAAAGTTTCCAAAACATATTCTCTTTAGTGTAAAGAAAGATGGAGTATATACCGAGAATTTTGAGCAAACGTTCACTCAATGACCACTATTAGATTTGAGGTAAACCATACACATTTTTGAAATTCAAACATTACAGACCACAGAAACCAAATGACAGCAAGAAAACGATTGGATACTCGGATTTTAGAACTACATACATCTACGTTTTGCTCTATTGTAAAGGCTCCATAGAGGAGGTGGAACCCAGAAATGCCAGATGATACCCTCGAGTATACCTAAAATAGGGGTTCAGAAGTCACTAAATTCATTTTTGAGGTTATTTTAACAGTAACCTCTATCAACAATGATCCAAGAGGACAGGGACTTGAAAACTTTGAAATTATTCAATATTTATACAGTTTCAAGTATATCGATAACATGGTTTCTGTAGTAGTTCAATTTAATTTAGAAGTTCATCTTTTGAGATATCCACCCATAAAGATCCACGGGGACTAAGATATAAGAAATAACTTCAAAAATGAATTCAGTGACAACTGAAACCGATTATTAGTGGTATACTTACAACTGTATGATAAAGAATTTCGAAGTATTCACGTTCCTGCCCCATGTGGACCCTAGTTGGTAGGACTTAGAATTAAAATATCATCAAAAAACAAATTTAGCTGCTCCAAAAACCCTATGATTGATGAACTTGAAGCAATGTTGAATGACGTTGAAGTATTATTGCTTCTGCTTCTTGTAAACCCTTATTGGTAAAAGATACAGCCAACATAACCTCAAAAATGAATTCAGAGAATCCAAAAATCTTATTTTCAATATTGGTACTATCTGTAATTTTTAGGTTTTTCCCCCATCAGCGAAGTCTTCAGACTGGAGGTTTCAACAAAAATGTTTTATAAATGAATTTAGCGTTTCTAAAATCTGAGTAAACAATCGTTCAAGTGCTTTTATGTATTTGGTTTCCGAAGTTCAAAATAGTATACTCTTTACCGCAAATTCAAAGAAAAAAATCTTGACCTTCGAATTGATTTTTCCTCAAATTTCTCAGCATGTACTCCCATTCTTGCACAAATAAGAATGAGTTTTTATAATCTACTCGTAATTGATTATTTAAGCCCAGCTTGATGCTTTGGGAGCTTCAAAACGAACATACAGATTTCCTCATGGAGAATCCTATGTTAAACTTGACTTCCTCCGGCAAAACCTTTCAAAACTGTTCGATTTCAAAACAATTTAGACTGGTGGGTTTTTAAATCAAGAACAACGTTCGGGCACCGGGAGCAGAACATTTTGAGAATCCGGAATTCTGGACTACCCTAGTCATCAAAGGATCAAGTCCTGAAGTTGACCGGTTTCAACGTAACATAAAATAAAAATTTCAACTTCATCTTATGAGCTAATTTTTTTGACTTGAGACTATTTCAAGTGCATCAGTCGATGCGTTCTGTCGAGCAGTGTTGTTTTCTTTAAAAACGTGAAATTGTTATTCATTTTGAGCCCATAGATCAGGGGCGGGCATTTAAAACCGCGTTTTTTATACTGTTGAAGCTGAGCTTCTTGTCGTCGTCATTGAACACCAACAATCGCAGAGATGCACGCAGTAATTAAACACAAGTGTAACTTCATAAACGTGTAATTGAATAAACGATAAACATCGGTGGACCGCTTCCGTACTCGGGATCTAAGCTCAACGTCCTCAGACGAAATACTAACGGAGCGTCGTACTTATCGTAGAGCGCATACCGTATATCAGTAACATTGTTACCAACTCAACATATACAAACTATCCTAACTATTTTTTTATGAGAGTAAAAAATGTAACGTCGGTTAAAGGGGCTCACATTGGCAATTTCGGAGCCCGTTTTCGAGTTTCAAATGTCTCAAACATTTCATCTTCCTACCTAAATTTCGTACATTTTGTAATTATGATAAAACTCAGAGTATAATTTTCGACATGAAATTTAGCAAAAACTATATGTCGACTCTGAAGAGAACCCGCTAACCGTCTCTTCGCACATAAGAAGTTCTTGATAGTTTACTAAATCAGTTCGCTCCTTCCAAACTCCTAGATAGGCGTAAGATTCAACTCGAAAGAAAAACCTTTTCTCGATTCGAAAAATAGGTGGGCTACCCCAAATCTTGTTCCGCATCGAGGGAAAGAAAATCTAGAATTTTTTAGATTTATGGAATAATATCATCCCGTGTCGCCAATGGTGAAGTGTTCAAATGGAATTTAAGCTTCTAAGTTACGGTAGCCCTTCCCAAAATCCTAGTCCCAAGGTAATAATAATGGTTACATTTGGATTATTTCTTTTTTAACTAGGTGTTGTACATACACACTGAGGAAAATGCGGCAATTTTTAAAATATTTAAAATTTTATTATACTTCAACAACAACAAAAATGACCATGAATTAATTGATAAAGAATTAGTTTTCATAGAAATTTTTTCAAATAGTTTGAGATTTTTTCAACAAACAACCTGAGTTGGTAATATTGCAAGTCGAATTGAATTCTCTATTAATATGTCATTCCAAAGAAAATCGGAAAAAATAACATTCTCGACAACATAGTTTTTAGGTATCTGGTTTCAAACTTTTTTACACGTCAAGGGCGTCTACTAAGGTAGTTTCCAAAATTTTTGAAGGAGAAACTAATAGGGGAAACTGACATTAGATATTTCAATTCTACATAAAAATTGAATTCCGATTCTATCTACCCCCACTAAGAAAATTTTACATTTTTCTCGTTCGAATCATGCTTGATCCACTTCTCTACGGTAACCTGTACCAGAGATATTTAGGCTCAAAATGGAAAAAGTACGCATTTTAATAAAAACTACCCCATCCCCGACGAAATTTGTTTTTAGAAGGATACACTCTCAAGAAATTGTTTTTGTACCCCCAAAACGCGAAAAAAGTTCGAAGTAAAACAAAAATGTGAAGTCAAAAAGTTCGTTATTTGTCCGATTTTTTATAGAATGACCCCTATTGAAAGAAATTCTATTTTATGTGTTAAACTGGGGTAAAGACTCCATTTTTTTTTTCCGTTCTCAAGTATAGCAAAAATAGCAAAGCACATTCTGACCACCCCCTCAATAAAATATAAACGGGTGAACAAGGGGTAGATTTGGTATCTTAAGCGGATATCTCTTTATTACCCAAAATCTGAAGGAAAAAAACCCAAAGACTCTAAATTTGGAGGGGAAAAAAATCAAAACAAAGAGCAAGAATAATCCGCGTTGGTTAACAATTACCTAAATGATTTCAAACAAAACAGAGATTTCTGAGTCATTGATTTCGGATATTTCATAAAATATTGATCCAGCTTTGATTTCATGCCTCAAAAATCTGAATTTACTGGTGAAATGGACAAAATTAATTTGACCTAAAAAACTGAAATGCATGTTTTCTGGATCGCTGATTAAGAATACTTATTTCATTAGATTTTTGATCCTGTCTCGATTCGAGTCTACTTATTCATATTTTTGTGCTGGGCTAGAAGGATAGGGTGAGAGTTTAGGTTCCCTATCAGAGTTAGAGAAAAAATTTGACAAAATACTCGAAATAAGCGAGGTGGAAAACCTGCATTATCTTAAGCTCCGTTAAGACTTTGTAAAAACTTTTGAAGACAGTTTTAAATTCTTTTAAGACCGTTTTAGAATTATGTTAACGGCTCATTGGCAGTGGCGTCGGAAGGTTTTTTTTTCAAAGGGGTACAAAAATTTGAAATTAGGTCTGACAAGCAGGAAAAAAATTCTGTTGTCTTTTTGTCAAAAGTGAAGGTATAATAAGAAAAAAATTTTGTAACTCTACACAAAAATTGTATATCTTGTTTCTGAACTCTCTCAAGGAAACTTTTCATCAACTTGTGGGATAGTTTCCAATTTTTTTCGATTTTTTTAGGGTTAGGTGCACACAAATAATACTCTGTACCCCCCCCCCCAAAAAAAAAAATCATTTTGGGGATAAAACATACAACATACCCTCTTAACTGCTGTTTCGAGGCCCTACTACTTAGTATTTACTCGTTCTGTTTTTATTAGGCCGCTCTTAGAGACTCTAATAATAAGATTTTCCGGAAATTTGCAAGGACGTGATCTTATTGAGATTCTTCAAGCGAAAAGACAAATCAATCAGTTGCGATCAACAATGATAAAAAGTTCGATGAATCACTCCTGTTTGAATTGACCCGTCCTGGAAATGAAGAAAAAAGAATCGTTCGCAGATGCTCTTCATCGGTGAACAGAACAGTAACTGCAATTCCACCAGCACTCAAAATAATAGATTAAGTTCAAAGAAGAGCAGGCTCGGATTAATGCACGGGCTCCGAGAGCCCGTGTCCAGGGCGGAACATTTTTGAGGGGCGGAAAAATTCTCGAGTGTAATATACCAAAATTCATTCCCAACTTGCAACTCCCAAGTTCAAAACCAATACAAGTAAGACTTTCAAAAAAAAACTCCAAATGGAAGTTTTTACAACTTGAGATTGCTTGAAGGGGGGAGTGCTTCTAAGCGAGTGCCCATGGGCGCTCACGACCTTAATCCAGCCTTGAAGAAGAGTAAGCGGTCCAGCCTTCGTCTGTTTAAGTTGAACTACCATGAAGATCGAACCGAAAGGTAAAGCTTCCGTTGCACTTCAATTTATCAAATCAAATCAAAAAGCCTTCATATTTGAAATACTACTGGTTATGATTCCGAATTACACCTTGTTTGCCCCTGTCTCGTCGCTCCTGGAGTTCCGAGCTTCCGAGCACTCCCCTTGTTCAGATACCAGACATTCGTGGGCAAAGGTCTCCCCGATCCTATCTTAGGTTTCCCCATATTCGGGTGCGCTTATGGTATCCCCACCCTTCTCTAAATTTCCTGCCTCCATCTCTTTATAGGAAACGAATTCATCAAATTATTCTTAGATGAACTACTCCCCCACCTGGAACGTATATTCAATAAAAGAGTAGACGACATAACATTGCCAAGGCAGTGGTATGAAGCCCAAATCATCCTATTGCACAAAAAAGGGGACAAAAGAAAGCTCGATAATTTTAGAACTTTTCAGTCTTTCACCAGACATGAGAAAAATCTTTATGAAATTATCAAGAACAGGATATACGACCAACTAGATTGGCACCAACTGGAGGAACAAGCTGGATTCAGGAGGGGATACTCTACCATCGACCACATCTCCACACGCTCAATCAACTAGCAGAGAAAGCTGGGGAATGCGATATAGAAGCACACATGGTTTTTATAGACTTTAGAAAAGCCTTTGATTCAGAGAGACACGACTACATACTACAATCATTAATTGAGCAGGGAACAAATCTGAAAATAGTGAAAATCATCAAAAATATGTACGAGAATGCTACTGCACATGTAAGGTTGGACAAATCAGGGAAGTCGTTTCAGGTGGAAAGAGGTGTTGCACAAGGGGATCCGATATCGTCGAATCTATTTAACGCAGTACTTGAGATGGCATTTAAAAAACTAGATTTGGATGAACAAGGGATAAACATAGACGGTAAAAGGCTGACAAATTTAAGATTCGCAGATGACATAGTACTGTTGTGGAAAAATAGGGAGGAATTACAAAAAATTGTTGAAGAACTAATACAGTATGTGAGGAAGCGGGCCTGCAAATAAACACAACCAAGACAAAGTACATGTGTAACAAATCCAAAGAAAACCTAAAAGTGAAGGAAGTTGAAATTGAGAGAGTAAGCGAATACACGTACTTATCTGGGGAGAATAATATCATTCGAAAAAGGATTAATAAAAGAAATACGAATACGAAAGAGAAAAGCGTGGAGCGTATTCTTGTCGCTAAGACAAATTCTTAAGAGGAACATGAAAATTCAGTCCAAAATTAAAATCCTGAACTCATGCGTAATCCCAATCCTCACATATGGAGCACAAACATGGTCAATAACTAAAGCCCAAGCGAAGAGTCTGCAAGTCACACAGAGCGCGATGGAAAGAAGCATACTGGGTATAAAAAGGAAGGATAAGATTAGGAATACAAAAATAAGAGAGCAGAAAGGGATAAGGGACATATTGGAAACTGTAGGATCTCTAAAGATAAGATACGCGGGGCATGTGGCTAGATCAAAAGGAAATACATGGGCAAAAAGGATTACTGAGTGGACCCCATGTGGGAATAGGAGGAAAAGAGGGAAGCCAGCTACTAGATGGAGACAAGATATAGAAAAGAAATTGGGAATATTATGGATGAGAGCTGCACAGAACAGGACGGGATGGGAATCAATAGGGGAGACCTATGCTCGGGAACAGTTACAATTAACAGTAAGCATATGTAACGAGTAGATTAAGATGTAATTTACCGGATTAAAAGGTTATAATAAAAATTATGGTATCCCCACCCTTCTTTCAATCGCCTGCCTCCATCTTTGTGCAGACCTACCCTTCCTTCTTTCCCTGTCATACGGGACCCAATTTGTGATCCTCTGACTCCATGTATCTTCTGCGCTCCTGGCAACGTGTCTTACGTAATTTATTTTTAACCTCTTAGCCAGATGTAGAATATCCTGCGTTCTCGCTCTCCGTCTGATAGTTTTTGTTTTGATTTTGTCACTCAATGCTCCTCAAAGTAATACTTTGCGCGGATATCAGCTTTCTAGCCTCAACCACTGACAAGGTCCACGTTTGGGCCCCGTATAGCAGGATCGGGAAAACACCGGACTCCAGCATTCTCACTTTCGACTGTACGCTCAGCTTCCCTTTAAAAATGGGTCGAAGGGCCCGGTAACCCGTCCAGGTTTGTTCCTCCTAACTTCCGGCTCGTTTTCCATTTTCTTATTGAAGAAGATAACTTGCATTCAATATGCAAAGCTTTCTTGTTTGTCTAGGCTGAAATTGCCGATTACCGAAATTCACACGCCTAAAGATACTGAATGAGTCTTATCTAGCCGTATCTAATGGATAACGAGCAGACACGGCCTGGCGATTAAATTCTTGGAATGCAATTCGTAAGGGGCCCGATCAACAAATCTAAAAACGTTTTCAGTAATGTTATAGATTGCAACAAAAAAGGGTCCACAAGGCTACGACAGGTTGAAAGGCCCGGGATGTAGTTGTATCTTCACACCCCCAGCCAGGCCGTGCGTGTGAAAGAGTTTCAAGAGTCTGACGAGGGCGATGATTTATTAAGGAAATCAGAACGAGTCGTTCAACAGTTCCAAGGAGGGTTAATAACCGTTAATGAAGAAAGTTCGAACTTCCTACTATTTTTATTTTGTACCTACAGGCGAGAAGACGCCTCGGAATGATTTCATACGACTTGTATTTCCAAAAACGATAATAGCAACATAGCAGGACTGCAGGGTGCGCACAATTAGAAATTTGTCTCAGGCGCCAAAATGAGTCATTACGGCTCTAGTAGGTATAGGCACCGAGTTAGGCTATATTATCATTCATCTGCCCTACGGGCACGGGGCACGGGTGCCTAACTTCATCACATACCAGTTTCATTTTACACTCCTTGTGTCCTGGACACCGTTACTCGTCATCGTAGAAGTATTCCGAGCATATTTCATCGCATCGTTCTAAACCGCTTCTGAAAATACTTCGGTTTTAGGTATGTTCAGTGTTGTTCACTTCATCTGTCGTATCATTCACAAGCCATCTCCATATTTAAACTTACACAAACTAACCTCATATGTACGAGTACACTCGTGCTTTATTAAATTTTCCGCAATGTTCTTTCTTGCGCGCATATAAAGGAATCCATTACCACAGTCAAGGCTGGATCGAATAATTACGATCAACTCTACAATGTTATCAATTGACGCCGAGTAAAGTCTTATACGAGCCAGTACTGCCATATGGATGTGACTCAATGACCAAATTGAAACCTCGAAATCGCATCGTCTATTATCTTATCTTATGGAGCGTGATAAATATACGACTGTACATAAGAGACGCGAAACAAAGACCCGCTTATAATTCTTTTTTGTAAGCTTATTATAGTTTTGTCTAACTCAGAACTGACCATTGTTTATTACTCGAAAAAGTATTATCATTTATCAAGTATTATCTCGAAGTTACGTACATGGAAATCCACACGTGGACTGAAGTACGTAGAAAACAATCGTACAATTTGGAAAACGCATGACGGAAAATCACCATAGGAAAATAAAATACAAGAATGTTCTAGCGCCACACTCCGTCATGAGTATCAACAGAAACTACATAAACAGCATCAGGGAATGAACTCCTGTTTTCAGAAATCAGAAGGTCAAGGGTACATTCTGCTGGCTGAATGTAACACAGGATATTGAAACGATTGTCAAAGAATGACCTGCAGCGCAGGAGTTGAGTCAAATTAAAAGCAGAAACATACATAATAGGTACTCGCATTATGGACAGAGGTAAGAGTATACATGTAGAAAAAGCAACAACTTTGATGACTATCCATGCTTTCCCAAATTCTCAGAAGTCCGAGTAGATACTAGAGTCCTGCACGGTCACGCGTTTACGAGTAAAACGCAAGTTAACTCATGAGCGCACGGTTACGAGTTGACCCGTCTGATAAACGAGTTCGACCCGTACTACTCGGATCAAAGTTTATCCGAGA
Source organism: Acanthococcus lagerstroemiae (assembly GCA_031841125.1). Classification (NCBI taxonomy): domain Eukaryota; kingdom Metazoa; phylum Arthropoda; class Insecta; order Hemiptera; family Eriococcidae; genus Acanthococcus; species Acanthococcus lagerstroemiae. The sequence goes on from CM063110.1 coordinate 40,473,834, forward strand.
AACCTAAGACTCATTTTTGTACGCCTTTCGTTTGTACTTTGCTAAGATTGATCTCCACCGTTTCTCTAGTAATTTATACTTCTTCATTATCGCACAAATTTACAAATTTGAACAAAAACATATCCTAATAAAAAACAGTTCTAAGACAAAAAAGAAAATGATGTTTAAGAATCAAGAGTAGTTACGGGTGCACCCGTAACTTTACTCGCCATGAACGGGTCAGAAGTTATCCGGGTAGGATTTTAACCGTTCACTCGAAACTCGTATGGTACGAGTAGTAATCGGATTCAACCGGGTTACGGGTGGCATCGTGCAGGACTCTGGTAGATACAACTGCAAATAGCCGTCAGCGCCTACTAGAAACAAATTGGCCGCAGTGACGGTATCATAAACTCGTTACAAAGTTATAATCCTTTAAGCAGCAAGTTATTGAAGAACTTCTTTCCAGAGTATGGCAGATGTCTATAGGCGCTGTCAGGGAGGCGACAAAATGGGGAAATCTGCCCTTACTGGGCTTTTGAATGGTGCATTTTACACTCGATAAAATGGTAAAATTACCCGTTTTATACTAGATGGAACACAACAGTATTTAAAGTTAGTAATTCCTGGGGAAAGAAGGCTCCCTTCTGGAGGGAAATCCTGACAGCACTCTCCCGCATGTCCAGCCCACCGGCAGTCAAATGTCTTCATGAAGAGACACATACAAATCTGAAAGCATTAGCCAACAAGGAAGACGTGAACTTCGCCATCTTGGATTACAACAATACACCGAAATACGACCTTCCAACCCTGGCCGTACTACTAATAGACCGCAGTCTTCGAACACAATTTCTACTGGCAAAATCATACTTGGTACCACAATTCCCATTCCAGTATGCAGCAGATCAACTGGAAAATACACCAGGAGAGTAGTGTCAAGTACCAGACACCGGGCCCAGACGGAATCTATCGATTATGCCTTCAGACAGGACCGTTCATTAGGGTATGGCATCAATAGCTCTAGAGTACATTCTAAAACCGTGGAGATGTGTGAGAGTAGTGTCTTTGTCTAAACTAAGCAGAGACCCTTTTCAGACCAAATCCTACAGGCCAAAGTCTCACCATTCATGCTAAAAACCTCGGAGATGCTGGTAGACAGGTACCTAAGGGAAGTTACCTTGAAAAGAGTCCCACTACAAGATACCAGCATGCATACAGGACAAGCAGGCCAGTACAGTCATCATTGCACTCACTTGTTAAGACAATTAAGAAAAGGATGGTTGGTGGAAGTCATGTTCTGACAACATTGGTCCTAGAGCAAACACCACGTAAAGAGAACATTGAATGAGGCAGAATTCGGTAAGGCGGGGCGGATTTTCAACAAAATCAGGGCCTGCCGAAAAGGCCTAATCAAAAAGAGACATTAAGCATCCCAAAGAGGTACTGTTTTCTAAAAAAAACTTGCTGAGGGCCATGTTCAACGAGTAGTTCAGATGAAGGCTGTCGACTGAGCACGCGCCACAGCCTGAAGCCAACGACTCTGAGGATTCACTAGCAAAGGTCATCCGCAGTCCAGCAGCATACATGGGAAGATCAGGATACACCATACTCCTCCTCTGAAGAAATTCCTACTTATGGTACTACGACGGCCTACTTCCAGAAATGGGCGGGGAACCATGAAACTTGTCGAACTAGATCTACGAACCCATCTTGTAGTGCCTTGTTTTTTGAAAGGAACATGTCATACATGCAGGACCGCAGCGAAGTAAATTTAATGAGGGGCGAGAATAAAACTAACAAATAACCTTGTTACTCGAGGAGAGTCTGCAAAAAGGCACGCATCTTGACTCTCGACAGTCTTGAACAATCGATACTTTTGTTTTATATGTATAAGAAAATTAATACATAATAGGAGTGTCAAGTATCGAACAAAAAAAGTATAATTGGATGTTCAAACGTATCGATAAGTATAGATACTATCGATACCTTTACCTTGCCAGGCAAAGTCAAGAAATAAATAAATTAAAAAAAAAAAAAACACTGAAAAATTAAAATCAACTACTATCATTTTTTACTACATGAAATTTAAATTTTTTGGTTCAAAACTGTTAGGTAAAATGGTAAGAATTATACACTAAAAACTAGAATACGCGAAAGAATTAACGAGAACGAATCAAACATTTTTTAAATAATATGAAAATTTAAGTTTTTGGTTTAAAATCGCCAGGTAAGCTAAAAATACTAAAAACTAGAATAACACTACACAACAATTTGAAAATTTTCATAAAACAATGGCATGAGAGTATATGATGCTGTATGTATTTTCAACGAGGAATTTAATGCCGACGTTAACTTTTTTATAACAGTTCATATTTTTTTCATATCATGCAAATTTTAGCATCATCAAGATGATACTACTGATCGAACAACTATACGCGTTAAGTATTGTTATCGGTATCAGTGTAGCTATTCCTGCACGACAAAAAGCAATAAAAATTGAAAATAATATGGAAAACGAGAGGTTCCCGATAAAAAGGGATAACGCCATCGTATTCAGCATTCAAAATACAGCTAAAATCATATAATCTCATCCCATTGTTTTTTATGCTGTTGTGTAGGTACTGTAATGAAACACTTGAAGGAACCAACGAAGAAAATATCAGCGATTCAACTTAAATTTGAAAAACTGTCATAGCATTAAAAAAATTATTACAGTATCCATACTCCAGTCAAAGTATCAATAAGTATCGATCCTAGTCAAGTATCGATACTAATATCGTATTTGTCTGACACCACTAACACATAATTATCGACCTAATATCAATCTGCTATGTCACCAGTAAGAACTTGGTCCTTTTTAACTCATTTCATTCCCAGATTGCTCAACATGCCCAATAAAAATTAATAAATAATTATTATCGACCTGATATGGATCTGTTATACTAGCAACCCTTCACTTCAAAAGGCGTTTACTATTCAAACTCAGTTCAATAGTAGGGTTCGAAAGTGAAATGATAAAACTTCGACTCTCAGATTTCACTTCGGATTTTGAAAAATAAAACTTCACGACATTCGGCTTTCAACTTGTCCATTTTCAACTTTCAAAAATCGTTTCACTTTCAACTTTTCCATTTTTTTCTATTTCACATCAAACATAAAATTTTTGACTTGCCCAAAAAAGAAAAATAAAACTTCGACTTTCTGCTTTTCAAATACTCTTTTCATTTCAACTTTCTAGAAATCGTTTCACTTTTCGCTTAAAACTTCCAACAATCAAATAACTTTCAAACCCTTGTTTAAACAGCGAAGCTGCAGACTGCAGTCGTGCAGCGAAGATGAAGACCAATGAGCATTACTGAAAAAGAGAAATGAAGAAAAAGCGATTACAATTGGCTCGGCTACTAGCAGCCGACCCTAAAAACAAATTTTCCAGTAGCTACAGTAAAATTCGAAAATTTTCAGATTTTCTAATGGTTAAGGGGGTCTGCAACTTTGATTTGAGAGATGATTCAAGGTATGAAAAAAAAAAAATAAATTCCTGACTTTTTCCAAACGTTTTTCTTCTCTTCTTTAAACCTTTACAGTATAGACAGTATAAGTATTTCTGTTTATACTACTAGACGCTATGGTTAAAATGAACTGAAATTTGAAGTTGATATTATTTAATGCACAGTTTTTATTTGCAGAATACGACTCTAGGGAGTGCTGAAGTAAAATTAAACGATTAAAAAAATTTTCTGTGAGTTCATTCTTTGTTTTTTTTTTGTTTTTTCAAACTTCTTAAAAATATAGTTGAATTTCCTGACTATTTACAAACCTCCTGATCTACTTTTCAAATTCCTGACTTTTTCCAAATTTTCCAAACCTGTAGACACCTTGTGATTGAGGACAACCCCCTCCCCAGGCTACTACGGTGCTATATGCATGCCATGATCGAACTTTCTAGTGGTATTACTGATGTAGATAGATAATTGTGATAAAATTCATTCAATTAATTTTCTGCATAAAATACTTGAGTGATTCTGTATTAACCATAATGTAACGTCTTTAACTACAGTTTTTGAAGTCTATAAAATTTCCACTTAAAAAACAGAGTATTTCTGTAAGAATGTTTTCATGTGTTATCCATTATCAGTAACTCAGGTACTGAAGTAAAATTTGTGTGTCTGTAACACACTATATTGGTTAAGGTAGTACCGTAAGGTGAATTATCTGGTCAGGTCCCGTGTTCTGATTGGTTGTTGGTAAAGGTCTGAGGAACCAATCCCTATCAGTGAGTTCTCGTTGATTTGTTATGCGGTTGAGTTTATCAAGTTGTTGTCTTATCTTAATGTTTATCATTTCCATTAGTTCTTGTTTTCTTTTTCATTGTTTTTTATTATCACTGTATGTTCTTTGATATAACAACTCTACATAATATTTTTACATTGACACATTTCTTAATAATAATCTTGCAGACGCACGTGCGCAGTGCTTAAACGTGAGTAGGAATCTTGAAAGTTGTTTAAATGAATTTTATAGGAATCTTAACCCACCAGTAATAACGAAATTAGAATCAGTGAGGTTTAACACAATCCCACTGAATCTCAACGAATCCTAACACATCTAAATAAGTTTAAGAAGTCAGGATCCATCTTGGAAGTGTCTGAATGAAATTCAAAAGTCTGAATGAGTGCCAACAGAATACACAGAAGGTGTAAAAAATATGAATGAATCTCTTCAAACAGAACTTTCCTCCTCAGTACTTTTACTTTGGGCCAGGGCACAGTGACAGCATGATAATCAGTCACGCAGCTTTCATGGCAGATTAGTCGGGGTAATTTGCCACTGTTATTCCCGCGGTTTATTGCGTTAGAGTACCTCCACACGTCCGAACCTCTACCAGCCACATGCTTCACAACGCTAAGTAAGCGACCCACGAGTCACACACAACACAATACCAATCCTTCAGACGTATTCTGTCAGTGTAATGCTTCATTCCAGGGAATTGGCAAGGGCCGCACAGCATGCTATCTATCCACTTCGATTAGTACTGTAGTAGTTCTTTTCGCTATGATGTTGTGGGGAGCGGGATGAAACCCGTTTTTACCAGCTTTTCAGCGCTAGAAAGACTAAATTTCTAACTAGACAAATAAGGCAGCAACCAGGGACGCAACAACCTCATACTATGAGCGGGTACTTAGAGCATGTGCGTATCGATTAAAGAAAAAAAGAAAGGAGAAGAAGCAGGGGGAAAAGTATGAAGCGTTGGGGACATCCGACAGAAGCAAAGCTTCTTTCGTGCTGTGTGAATCAGTCGGTAGGCGCGTGTACTGAATATTATCTGACAGAAAACAGTTAACGGAGGTGTGGAGGGGAAGCAGTCTGGTTTCACATAGGCGCTTTTCCTCTTTCACTCTCTATATGTCACTAAATATGGATGGAGCGCCACTACGTCACTTCCGTGACATGTTTCCGCGTTCGCATTCGTTTCACTTTTTCTATGTGAACTGTGAACTACCCATCCTGAACCTGCGTAAAAAAGCTTCGCTTCAAAAAAGTTTTCAAATTAAAACGTTACCCTTTGTTCAAGGTTCCCATCACAATTCAGTGGATCCCCTGGTACCCTTGGACCCCGCGTTGTTGCGTCCCAGGCAGCTACCAAGAGCGGCAAAATTTGACAATTAAAAGAAGTGGAAAAATGTCATTGCTGGGTGACGCGAGAGAAAAAAAAAAGTAGAATAACCTCCAACTTTGTAGCACCTTCTTAAAAACGAGTGATAGCAGGCGGCCAAAATAAATTTGCCTACAGACGGCAAAACGCTAAATCAAGCCCTAGGTGCTAGAAGTGAAAACCGTGTTGCAAGAATTCGAGGGGGGCACGATACCACTCTACCACAGATCTAAATGAGTATTAAACGTGTTTGTTGAGTTCTAGAAACTTCTGTGGAAGTCCAAATGAGTCTTAAACATATTTTGACAAATCTCAGAGGAAATAGCTAATCTGATTTCAGATTTTGAGATTGCAGTTTCATCAACCTCCACGGAAAACAGAACTATTACATCTCCCGTTATGTTGAGAACTGAACCGCTACCATTTCCTATATGAGAAAATAACTAAGAGGAATGCACCCATAACTGCACCATATCCCAGTTCTACTCTCACTAGGCATCTTTCGGATTTCATTCGAATTTGTTCGTGTTCAGTTACAACGCCTTCCTCTTCAGGATTTGTTAGACTCAATAGGATTCCTTGATTCGCTTCATTTGTGAAAATTTGTTAAGGCTTCAAAGTTTTCTTTGGAATTTCTTCAAATTGATTCGGACTCCATAAGATGGAGGAACTTCCTCAAGTATTTTTCGAAAGTCCTTAAAAGGATCATTCAGATCACGTCACACTCACTGACTGACTATAATTTTTCGATTCTCGGTGACCAAAAAGAAAATAAAAAGGTCAGCGACGAGTCAAGATGCTTTGTACCAATTCAGGCAAACCAAGGCACACGGATACCAGTTTGAAATATCGCTTCTACGTGATTACCGAGACGACAGTAACCAGTTAGTTACTCGAAGACAACGCTTCTGAATATTCGTGCCAATTTCACGGTCAAGTATAAGAATTTGTTTGTACGCCTAGTGTCTCATTAGAATTCGCGAGAACGTGGCGTCGAATCCTCTCCGGACCAGCGGCAACAAAATACGACTGTGCTATTAAAATATACAAACCTTAATTAAATGTAGATAACTAATTACGGTGTCATTCCGCACGTCTCCTAAACTGTGACCTTTCTGTCCCTCGAAAGTAAGTTTCGCAGGATTGTTTTCAAGATATTTCACAGTAACTATAATCACTCGGTAAGGTTAGAATTTCTTCTAGTCGATTATTATGTACTTTTCGATATACCTCGATCACCTCTTCTCTCTTTTCTCCGTACTATTGCCATTTTATGTAGGTCAAGTTTATATAATCTACATTATACACATTCACCGGGCGAACTGAATTAACGCAAACCTGGTCTTTCAACTAAGGTCGTTCGAAAATACCAGCTATTTAAAATTTCGGTAAGAACTCCAAGCCATTATGCCATCTAACCACACTGATAAGACGGACAGAAACCGTATACTGGTAAGGTCACAGCTAGCAGGCTGGAGCAGGGAATGAGAAAGTGAAAACCATTCTAAAATAATGAATCGCGACCAGAACCTTACGTTTAGTCAGCGGTACATCTAGGAATTTATGAAATGATAGGGAGCCTAAATCCCATGGGGAGGGAGTGCCTATTTTTCAAAGAAGTTCCCAGCAACATATTTTTACCGGTTCCGAGCAGTTATACTGCAGCGTTTAGTTCCGTGTTACTCACATCTGAACGACTTTGAAATTTTGAAAGAGGAAGTCAACAATGCACTGAAAGTCTACTAAAAGCTGAAAAGGCAGTTGGACCGGATGAGATTAGCAACGGGGTTCTGAAACTCTTTGCTGAAGAGCTGACTCCTACTCTTCCTGAACTTTTTAACAAAATTTCGCAAGTGGTGACTATGCTGGGGCAATAGAAGGCGATTGAAATTATTCTGTAGTTTAAAACACGGAAGAAGAGGATATTAAAAATTACAAATCCATCGGCCTCACTTCTAATCTTTGTAAAATTTTAATGAAAAATGAAGAGGCGGAGGTTCGCGTTAAAACAGATGTAAAAGGGGAAAGCTGTAAAATTAGAGAGGGATTAGACAAGGGAACCTGATGTCACCCAATCTTTCCAACTGAGCCTTCGGAGAGGCGATGCGGAAGTTAGACTGGGAGTACGGGGGGGGAGGGGAGTACGGGCAGAACTTCTGCTCTTTCGACAGAATTTTTAGGACTGCGGTAGAATTTTTTTGGAATGAACAGAAAGCCAAATTTTTAGTTAGGAAATTATAGCAGAATTAACAGAGAAGCAGAATTTTCAACAGAATTTAGAAAAATTACCTCATTTAAAATTTAAAATAGAGGGAACATTGCTTCTATAACAAGTTGTACCGTACTCAATGACTGTATCTACTTTTCATTCGTCAACTGTTGATGGCTTTATACTGATTGCAGAAGACTGATATAGTTTACCAATAATTCCAGTCACATTTTTAAACTAAGGAATTTTGAATAGGGACATTTCTTTTCCTTGTTTGGCTATTTCTTTCTAGTTTCTGAACCAAATTTGTGTATTTTGAAAAGTGATTTTGATATTAGGTACATGGGCAAACTTCATAAAATATATATGAGCATACACACTGTCATGAAACATGTAAAACAAGGGAGAAGAAACATGAATGACAGTACACAATTTTCAGTAAGGCGTCCTAATTAATTTTACTCGCAGTAAGGGAACATTAAGCTTATTTTGAAGAAAAGAAGAGGTGCAGAAAAAGAATACAAAATTTATTAAAATTAAACAAAATTTCGGAAGAATATAACATTATTTATGTGGCAAAAAACAAAATGACAGAATTGAACGCCTCGCTAGCAGAATAAAACGGAATTTTTGTATTAGCCTGATTCGGTTAGGGCTCAGTTTCCAGGGGGCGCCAGCGGCTTAATGATTTGCAAATCGCTTTTGTAAATCACTTATCTAATTCGCTTGTGTATACGCACCTAAAATAGATGTAGCGCTCAACGATGCTTGCAGAATAATAATCGGCTGCCTGAAACCAACACCCTTAGAGAAGCTCTATGAACTCACCGGTATTGCGCCCCCAAAAATACGGCGAGGAATGCTGGCCAGGAAAGAGAGAACCAAGGTGGATGAGGACGCCAGGCACCTCCAGAATGGCTATAAATATCTTGCTGAAACCCGCCTGAAGTCAAGAAACAGTTTCGTTCGTACGGTCAAACCCCTAGAAAACCGGGAGGACACCGAAAGACTGACGGCTTGGAAGGCCATTAGAGGCAGCGACGTCAGCGAAGAGCTTCCAAGCGGGCACCAACTGCGTTACCCGCTATGGAGGCCCTTGAACCGAATAAGAAGCGGAACCGTGCGCACGAGGAATAATCTCCTTAAATGGGGCAAAGCGGATGACAATCTGTGCGACTGCGACCAGGTACAGGACTACGGACACCTTTCCGAGTGCCCAATGCTTGGAAAATTTGACGCGGTGAAAACAGCCCAGGATATAGATGAGGAAA